>OY726529.1:62396401-63110438 GCA_963383655.1 Bathymodiolus septemdierum
TGGCTACACGACAGAGAACCACTCAAACATGCACATAGCAACGGAAACACCCATCTCACTTATTTTCCGCTGGTACTAAATTTCGTGAGTATATTTCAAATTGGTGGAATTTTTTTTAACAGTAGTATTTAATTGTTACTAGGCCAAATAAAAAAATATGTGTGTTTACGGTCACCCGACCGACCCTATTTTTCAGCCGCTGATCCTAACCTTTTTCATCTGCAATTATTCGACCCTAATTTTTGCTGGTGACCCTATCAATTTTTACACAGAATTCTGATAACCATTTTTGTTGTTTAATCAGCAGCAATGTTTTATTTATTCAACCGCTAGCTTTTTGTCGAAATTGAGAGCAAAGAAGGCAGAAAAACTGTAACTCGTCATAAAACAGCTTCAACAAATGACGGTTTACCAGAAATTTCGAAAATGAAATACCGGAATTGGATTTCGGAACGACTATTTCCGGTTTTGCCGATAAAAAAAATAAAAAATTAATGCTGACCGACCGACCATAGATTTTTTTGACATGTGACCGTAAACACACGTATTTTTTTATTTGGCCCTATCCCAAATTTAACCAAAATCACATTCTAATGGATTGACTGTTGTATTAGAATATCTGAACCAGACTTAAAAATCATTGGACAAAAGATTCAAAATATGAACTGTTGTATGATATATTTTCCTATATCGTACCGCTGTTTATAGGTGAAAATGTTTTATAACTCCCTCTTTTAGAAGATGTGGGGGAATCTCTCTACTATAATCCTTTTTCTTATTGATTTCCTCCACTAATTCTTTCACTCTTTGACAAATACTTCGTCTTTTATCAATTAATTGTCATTTCAACAACAACCTTGAGGTCCAAACTGTTTTTTTCTGGCCATGGGATGGGGATGGTGGACTTGTGCTAATTTCATAGACTGTATTTTCACAAAAAATGGTTGTTGTGACAACAGTCAAAATTGTAACCCTGCAAACATTGCAAATAATTGTGGACACCTTGATTCCATTTTCTTGGGGAATAACAATAAAACTTCTAATAATGATGATATAAAGAAGATAAAGATGATAATGAATGGAATGTGTCATAATATAGACATTATGTTAATTACTATTATCTAAACACAATCTTTATCAACATTCTTAATTAGAACAAGATGAAAAATATTGCTGATGACCAGGGTATTAACACAAGTATGTAATACAGTGAATACTCTCTAAATCAAACACAGAATACTGTCTAAACCAAACACAGAATACTGTCTAAACCAAACACAGAATACTCTCTAAACCAAACACAGAATACTGTCTAAACCAAACACAGAATACTCTCTAAACCAAACACAGAATACTGTCTAAACCAAACACAGAATACTCTCTAAACCAAACACAGAATACTGTCTAAACCAAACACAGAATACTGTCTAAACCAAACACAGAATACTCTCTAAACCAAACACAGAATACTGTCTAAACCAAGCACAGAATACTGTCTAAACCAAACACAGAATACTGTCTAAACCAAACACAGAATACTGTCTAAACCAAAGCCAGAATCCTGTCTAAATGTAACTTGGATTAAATAAGAATTCGGTCTAAATAGAATCAGGATTAAACCAGAATACTGTCTAAACCAAACACAGAATACTGTCTAAACCAAGCACAGAATACTCTCTAAACCAAACACAGAATACTGTCTAAACCAAGCACAGAATACTGTCTAAACCAAACACAGAATACTCTCTAAACCAAACACAGAATACTGTCTAAACCAAGCACAGAATACTGTCTAAACCAAACACAGAATATTGTCTAAACCAAGCACAGAATACTGTCTAAACCAAACACAGAATACTGTCTAAACCAAACACAGAATACTGTCTAAACCAAACACAGAATACTGTCTAAACCAAACACAGAATACTGTCTAAACCAAACACAGAATACTCTCTAAACCAAACACAGAATACTGTCTAAACCAAACACAGAATACTGTCTAAACCAAACACAGAATACTGTCTAAACCAAACACAGAATACTGTCTAAACCAAACACAGAATACTCTCTAAACCAAACACAGAATACTGTCTAAACCAAACACAGAATACTGTCTAAACCAAACACAGAATACGCTCTAAACCAAACACAGAATACTCTCTAAACCAAACACAGAATACTGTCTAAACCAAACACAGAATACTCTCTAAACCAAGCACAGAATACTCTCTAAACCAAGCACAGAATACTGTCTAAACCAAACACAGAATACTCTCTAAACCAAACACAGAATACTGTCTAAACCAAGCACAGAATACTCTCTAAACCAAACACAGAATACTGTCTAAACCAAGCACAGAATACTGTCTAAACCAAACACAGAATACTGTCTAAACCAAACACAGAATACTGTCTAAACCAAAGCCAGAATCCTGTCTAAATGTAACTTGGATTAAATAAGAATTCGGTCTGAATAGAATCAGGATTAAACCAGAATACTGTCGAAATGGAAACCAGATTAAACCAGAATCCTGACTAAATGAAATCCAGATTAAACCAGAATCCTGTCTAAATGGAATCCGGATTAAACAGAATCCCGACTAAATGGAATCCGGATTAAACCAGAATCCTGACTAAATGGAACCCAGATTAAACCAGAATTCTGTCTAAATGGGATCCGGATTAAACCAGAATCCTGACTAAATGGAATCTGGATTAAATCAGAATTCTGACTAAATGGAATCAGGATTAAACCAGAATCCTGACTAAATGGAATCTGGATTAAACCAGAATCCTGACTAAATGAAACCTGGATTAAACCAGAATCCTGACTAAATGGAACCCAGATTAAACCAGAATTCTGTCTAAATAAAATTCGGATTAAACCAGAATCCTGTCTAAATGGAATCCGGAATAAATCAGAATCCTGACTAAATGGAATCCAGATTAAACCAGAATTCTGACTAAATGGAATCTGGATTAAACCAGAATCCTGACTAAATGGAACCTAGATTAAACCAGAGTTCTGTCTAAATGGTAACAGGATTAAACCAGCATCTTGTCTAAATAGAACCTGAATTAAATCAGGATCCTGTCTAAATGGAAACCAGAATCCTGTCTAAATGTGACATCAAATTTAGTCCCAAAGGTCTGATACCCTTAAATTTAATCTCTGTAATCTGAACACCTGTGTATTAAGGACAAAAATACTGGTCCCAAAGAGGTTTGGCTTAGACGGGTTTCACTGCATGTACTTATAAATATGCACAAGTCAACACTCACATTTATATAATAAAGATATCATGGTCTTTAAGTGTGCAAGTGA
Source organism: Bathymodiolus septemdierum (assembly GCA_963383655.1). Lineage (NCBI taxonomy): Eukaryota > Metazoa > Mollusca > Bivalvia > Mytilida > Modiolidae > Bathymodiolus > Bathymodiolus septemdierum. Next base: position 62,399,727 of record OY726529.1, read on the forward strand.
CATTCACTATTGATCAAATCTGAAATACAAAACTGTTGCATTAGTTAGATTCCTTACCTCCCTTATTTCCTTAATTTTGGAACCACCTTTGCCAATCAGTGATCCACACTGACTAGCGGGCACAACCAATCGTAATGTGACGGGGGGTTTAGGCACTGTTGGTGTGTTCTGTAGGTCCTGTAAAACAAAGGCATTCTGTAAGTCCTGGAAAAAACAAAAGGGAAACACACCATGAATCACATGCTCAAAATACAAAATCATGCATAACAAAAATAAAATAACAATGCCTCATTTTACAGAATACAAGTTTGCTTGTTTTTTTTTAATTTCTAAAAGATGTCTTCTAGCTATACAATCTAATTAGATGTTTGTTGTATTTTTTATTCTTTGGCAATACACTAACATCTAGTGTGGGGTCACATCAGGGTTTATATTTTCAACCGACCAATCAGCAACGAGTCTACTAAATCTTCAGGTATCAAATTATAGTACAAGTCAAGAGCTGTTGTCCAATCAGTCAATATATTTAACCGCTTTGCTATATGATTGGACGGTCAAAGATGAATAAAAGGCTACATGACATGACCCCAATTGAGATGTTGTGTATCTCCAAAAAGAACACAAAACCAAAAAAGATACAACAAACATTCATTGGTGATGAGAGTGCTAACTAGAGGTATCATGATGTATCTGTTATATATGTGTACATATCAAAAAAACTTGTACTCTATAAAATAAAATATTATTTAACAATACAGTGCATTTCATCTCTGTTGTTTCATATAATCTAAAAAAAAAAAAAGTATAATTTCAAGCTGATTTTTTTTTTATATTTAGAACACCAAACTAATTACTCATTCAATTTTGCCTGAAAATATGGAGTAAGCAAGACATCTTTTATTTTGTCCTGCATAAGTACAAATGATCAATGATTGACATTTTTTTTTAAATTCATTTTGATGGGATTTTTTTAGTTTCGGTTTTTTGGAATAAGCAATTCCTCTATTTTTACAATGTCAAATTCTAAAAAAAAATGGAGAAAAAGATTGTTAAACACAAAAATATTTTTTTATTAAAGGTGAGTGAATCCAAATAACAAGAAATTAAATTGATATGGCCTTACATGTACACAAAGTAGTTTGGTTTGTGTTTTAAAAATAATATCTGAATATAAATAAAAAGTGAAAAAACTACAACACAGAATAAATATCAGCACTATATTATTGTATACAATATTCATACAAATTGGTCAACATACTTTTGTCATAATTTTGCAGAAACAGTTTAATTACAAAAATTACAGAATACTGACCAATAATTTTTTTTCCTGCAACGTGTTTAACCCATTGGCTAATATTTTTGTAATATTTCAAATCACCATGGTGGTTAGATGTCTGCATGAGACTCCCTCTCAAATTCCTTTAAAGAATTTAACAGCTTAAACATATTTTTGACGTTTTTGGTCATAGGAGAAATATACTCTCCTTCTGAGGAGAAATATACTCTCCTTCTGATACCAGTGGATTACGATATTTCCCCACTCGTGATAGAATTTTTTTTTCGAATTATATGATCTCGGAGTGAAGGAATATTGTTGTCCACTGAAGAAGAATCTATTTATATATATGTGATATTAAGTATAAAAATACACCCAAAATATTGACCAATTTGAACAAAAATAGAAAACAAAATGGAATAAATTGAAAATGTATTGAATGAAGTGTTGTGTAAGGGTAAGTTTTTGTAAGGTAAATCATCAATCCAAGCTTGTATTTAGGATAGTTGTAGGTATTCTTAATACTTCATACAATCCAGGAAAATATAAGAACTTCATTCGTGTAATTAACAGTCTTTGCCTTAATTAACAGTCGTTGCCTTAATTAACAGTCTTTGTCTTAATTAACAGTCTTTGCCTTAATTAATTAACAGTCTTTGTCTTAATTAACAGTCTTTGCCTTAATTAACAGTCTTTGTCTTAATTAACAGTCTTTGCCTTAATTAACAGTCTTTGCCTTAATTAACAGTCTTTGCCTTAATTAACAGTCTTTGCCTTAATTAACAGTCTTTGCCTTAATTAACAGTCTTTGCCTTAATTAACAGTCTTTGCCTTAATTAACAGTCTTTGCCTTAATTAACAATCTTTGTCTTAATTAACAGTCTTTGCCTTAATTAACAGTCTTTGTCTTAATTAACAGTCTTTGCCTTAATTAACAGTCTTTGCCTTAATTAACAGTCTTTGCCTTAATTAACAGTCTTTGCCTTAATTAACAGTCTTTGCCTTAATCTTTTTTCCACCTACTTCCCGAAAGCCAAACAAATTCTTTCAGAATTTTCACTTGTCCAAATCCACTTTTACTTGTCCTGAGCTTCGGGAAAGTGGCTTAGCGCGAAGAATGAATTGATAAAAAATAAAAATAATCACTTAATAAAGAATTCCACATACAAGTAATGATACTACAGTAATTTATCACGAGCTCACACGTGCATAGACATCAAATCATCAAATTTGAATGGATCTTACAAAAGTGTAAACAAATAAAGTTTTCTTGTTTTTTTTTCCACTAATCAGTTTATGTATTTAAATCTTCAATACAACTGTAGAGGTATATTACAATCATATTTATTTTCAATCTTGAAACAAATGATCTCTTTATTTTACATCTATCTACTTCCACTTCCAGCAGAAGTCCAATGATAAAGTACAACCATATATGCAACATGGTTTAAAATTGTCACCATTTTAGTTTCAAATTTCATCAGTTTTTAGTTTCAAAATTTCACCATTTTAGTTTGAAATTATGGTATGATTTAAGATTTCCGGTTTGGAGCTTGAGCTATATATTCTTTAACGTCAGACCAACAAAATTGGAACTTGTATTGGACATAATTCTCAGCTTGCTAAAATACTATGAAATAACTAGAGGCTCCCAGGAGCCTGTAATCGCTCACCTGGTTTTCAATTTTACATCTAAAGTTAATAGAAGATGGGGGTGTTACACATAATTTTGAAAGTGGGCCACCCAAGATCATTTCAACTCAAATTTCTGAGCAAAAGATTTAAATGTGATTTTTATCTCATAATATTCCTAAATGGAATAAACTGGCTGAAAAAATCTCACAGAAAAACCCAGAATATATATTAAACTACTCATTGCCAAGTAGCTGCAGTTAAAATTTGAGCTCATTTTGATTTATACTAAAGCAGCAATGGACAATTGAAGAAATTTATATTTTTAGTAACAGCAGCCATCTTGAATGGAGGGTGGGGCTGTCGGACACAATTTTGAAAGGGACCCATCCCTGCCAGGTTTTGTTTAATTTGGTTCAGCGGTTTCAGAGGAGACGATTTAAATGTGATCTTTTATCAAAATATGCCTAATTTGCATAATTGGTATAAATCGGCTGAAAGAAAAATTTCACAGAAAAACCCAGAATATATGTTAAACTACTCCTTGCCATGTAGCTGCAGTTACAATTTGAGCTCATTTTGACTTATACTAAAGCAGCAATGGACAATTAAAATTTTATCACCCCTTTTTTCTATTTCAAAATATGCCTAATTTGCATAAATCGGCTCACAGAAAAAAATGGAATATATGTTAAACTACTCCTTCTCATGTAGGTGCAGTTAAAATTTGAGCTCATTTTGACTTATACTAAAGCAGCAATGGACAATTGAAGAAATTTCTATTTATTGTAACAGCAGCCTTCTTGAACGGAGGGCGGGGCTGTCGGACACAATTTTGAAAGGGACCCACCTAGGGACCATCCCTGCCAGGTTTGGTTTAATTTGGTTCAGCGGTTTCGGAGAAGATTTAAATGTGATCTTTTATCAAAATCTGCCTAATTTGCATAATCGGTATAAATCAGCTGAAAGAAAAATTTCACAGAAAAACATGGAATATATGTTAAACTACTCCTTGCCATGTAGCTGCAATTAAAATTTGAGCTCATTTTGACTTATACTAAAGCAGCAATGGACAATTAAAATTTCATCCCCCCTTTTTTCTATTTTCAGCTTGGCGGCCATCTTGGTTGGAAGTCGGGATCACCGGACACAATTTTGGAAGGGGATCATCCAAGGACCATTCCACCAAAGTTTGGATGCAATTGGCCCAATGGTTTCTGATGAGAAGATTAAAATGTGAAAGTTTACGACGTACGACGGACAAACGGATGACGGACGCCAAGTGATGGCAAAAGCTCACATGGCCTTTGGCCAGGTGAGCTAAAAATGTAGATATCAAAATTAGTGCACACGACACGTTTCTGGAATAACCTGCATCAGCAAAATAAAGCCAAATAATTTTAAAGTCTTTGTGCGTCAGAAAATCAAAGGGTCTAAACAGGATAGCCAAAATCAGTCTTGAAAACAGGTTTGGGTAGTATGAAACAAATTGCTTTCAGACAATTTATCATAGACAGGTAATGCATGCAAATGCAGGCAGGAGGAAGTTTCTAAATATGTATTAAATAAAATGTTAAGACAAATATTAAACTGCATATTAAGGTATTAACTGCAAGAAATGTACATTTCCTTGGTCGACAAAATTTCTTTATTGAACATTTTAGAAATAAATAACACTAGAGCGTAATTTTCTAAAGATGACTTAAAAGAACTCTTAAAAGATACAGGAAAATAATAAAACTCTTAAATGTGACTTAAATTCGTCATTATTTAGTACTTGTGGGTTTAAGAGTTAGAAATATGTAATTGAAAAATATCTTCAACAAAAGAGAAGTCATTTACTCTCTCAGAAAAACTGGTATTTACATAAAAATAAAAAACCTATAAAAATATAAAATAAGTTTTATTTATGTAGTTTTCTTTAAAATGAACCCAAAGCTTTGAAGGGAGTATGAAAGCAGCTGCCAGGCACTTGTTATAGTGATAAACAGGCTTTTTTATCTCCAGGGTCAAAGGTCGATGTTTGAGGAAATAGGTAAAATACAAATACATGTACTACCTTCATATCATCATTGAAATGCACCAAGAGCATCAATTTGACACTGATCCAATCTTCAACAATTGTTTTGCTTTCTTCTCAAACGTTTTGCTGACTTCAAGATAGTTATAGGATGTCGTAACATGGGAGGTAACTCACTTTAATGGAAAAAAAAATCTCACCTCTTCAAACTTTTTACAAATAAATGTGAATGCTTTGTTAATACATTCTGTTGTTCCAGTAACTGTGACAATACGCTCTGGACAAGATCCATCAGATATGTTTATTTTAGCACCACTCTGAAAAATAATAGATTGAAAAATATAAAAAATATAATTCCTAAGGCTTCATTCAAACATACCCCCTCCCAAAGTAATCAGAAGAGTTTAATATAGACAATTCATTTAAATGTTTTCTTGGAACGATTTTTGCATCATAAGCCCCTCAGGAAAAAAACACATTGACCCATCGCAAGTCATCTATAAATTGTATTGAGTACACACAAGTTGTGTCGAGCACCTACGTTGTCTCAAGAACATCCAATTTTGTCACATACAGCCAAGTTGTTTCGAGTACACCAAAACTGTATCAAGTATACCCAACTTGTGCTAAGCATGTCTAAATTGGGTCAAGTTCACCTCAGTTGTGTAAAGCACACCCAAGTTGTGTCAAGTACATGGAAGTTGTGATGAGTACACGTAAGTTGTGATGAGTACACCTGACAACCGACAGGAATCAAGCTAACAGCTATTGTGGTGACAGGCACTGATTAGATAGGTAGAAAAAATCCAAGTACTATACAATTTAACTAAAACTTGGAAGAGAAAATGGCATTGTGACACATTCACAGTCACGAAGGTCCCCACCTAGTTATAATTTAAGTATGACATTTTCTGAGTACTTACAGTACATTTCAACTTATATTAGTCTATTGCATGTTACAAGATAAAACGCATTCATTAAATTATCATGATTATTCTGCATCAATTAAAAGTAATATTTACTAAAGGGTCTAGCATGGCTGATGTGAAGACAGTAATTTAATTACATTTTTGTTGAAGACTGATTAAAACATACATTTCTCCACCACCTTCATGTTTGTGTCAATTTCCTACTTTGTTATGTACATTTCAGTAGAATGTTAATTTCAAACATCAAAGATGCCTTTTACTCTAAAGGAGCATCAGTGGACACACAGACAGATTCTTAAAATATGTGTTTGGTTTTGATAGAAAATTACAAAGACAACACCACACGAAAAATTAATTCATCGTTATAGTTTGGTTTATGGTGTTTAACGCCACTTTCAACAATATTTCAGTTATATTGTGGCTCATTTTTGGTTTGGCGCATGAAAACCTCAGAAAAAAATTGTCACTTCAGGTAAACCTTGATCATACATCTTCCTGCGAACTATTCCTCATTGGTTTAAAGTACAAGTACTCACTCAACGTGTTCTTCCGACACACTTCAACTTTCGGAGAATTATTGCTAAGTACGTCACCTTAAAACTATTTAAGAAAATAACAATTGTTTCATACAAAACTTTCCAAGGTGTTAAATTTCAGGCAAGAAAATTGATAAAGATTATACTTACGTCTTCCCTGAATTTCTTTATATTGTCTCCTTTCTGAAAGTAAAAATGTGGCATCCTTAGAATTATAAAACATAAACAGGGAGTGAGTAAGTGATTGTTGTTAAATGGCAAATGAACAATTTTTTAAAAAATAACATGGTGAGTAAGTGTGTGATTGTTGCTTAATGCCAACTCAGCATTTTTTTTGTCTAGCTAGAACATGTAACATGTCAATGAGATGATGATGATGATGATGATGTCCCCTTTGTACTAGACTAACATGCTTAATTGGATCTTTATAGAGCTAGCTCACTGAAACAAAGTCTGCAGGTAGACATGTCACTCCACTTGGGCACATTATCCTTAGTGATAATGTCAAAGAAAGGTTGAGTACAGTAATTGAACAACAAAGAAAATTTATGTCATTTTTCACAAATAAAGGGAAATAACTCTGAAATATGAAATGACTAATGTTAGTTGTGTTCACAAGATTCTTGTTCAAACAGATAGATGGACAAGGACTGGGATATCTCCCACTGAGTCAGTGAGTGATTGTTGTGCAACACCAAGTGAGCAATGTTTTAGCTATATCATGGTGGCCAGTTTTAGTGGTGGAAAAAGTTGGAGTGCCCGGAGAGAACCACCGATCATGGGCAAGTAACTGGTAAACTTTATCACCTTGTGGCGAGTCGAGTGTACCTTTTTTGTAATTTACAAAGCCGAGCACAAACCCACGCTGTATTGGTGATAGGCTTGAATGAGTTGTTAGGTAATCCAACTACCTAACTCATTGAGCCACCCGGGCCCCTCGAATGTCGTTAGCGAGTGATTGCTGTTCCAACCAGCCTTAGTCCTTAATGCTAAGTAGCAGCAAATATCTAATTCATAATTTTTAGTTTGACCCGACCGAGGCTAGAACCCATGATCAACAGCACTTGAGGCGGGCACATTAACAATTACACATAATGATATAACTGAAATATATGTGGCGTTAAACACCATATACTCTTTGATTTGACCTCGGCTCAAACACACGATCTACCACATTTTTTGCCACAGTGTAAATATTATTAAAAAAAAATGGTTGAACAAAACTTACATTATTATATCACTAAAGGTAGTAACTGACAAGACAATAGAATAAGATTATATACCTTAGGATTATACAGTACATGTACCTCTGTCACACTGACAGACAATAGAATAGGATTATATACCTTAGGATTATACAGTACATGTACCTCTGTCACACTGACAGACAATAGAATAGGATTATATACCTTAGTATTATACAGTACATGTACCTCTGTCACACTGACAAGACAATAGAATAAGATTATATACCTTAGGATTATACAGTACATGTACCTCTGTTACACTGACAGACAATAGAATAGGATTATATACCTTAGGATTATACAGTACATGTACCTCTGTCACACTGACAGACAATAGAATAGGATTATACAGTACATGTACCTCTGTCACACTGACAGACAATAGAATAGGATTATATACCTACAGTACATGTACCTCTGTCACACTGACAGACAATAGAATAGGATTATATACCTACAGTACATGTACCTCTGTCACACTGACACACAATATAATAGGATTATATACCTACAGTACATGTACCTCTGTCACACTGACAGACAATAGAATAGGATTATATACCTACAGTACATGTACCTCTGTCACACTGACAGACAATAGAATAGGATTATATACCTTAGTATTATACAGTACATGTACCTCTGTCACACTGACAGACAATAGAATAGGATTATATACCTTAGTATTATACAGTACATGTACCTCTGTCACACTGATAGACAATAGAATAGGATTATATACCTTAGTATTATACAGTACATGTACCTCTGTTACACTGACAGACAATAGAATAGGATTATATACCTTAGTATTATACAGTACATGTACCTCTGTCACACTGATAGACAATAGAATAGGATTATATACCTTAGTATTATACAGTACATGTACCTCTGTCACACTGACAGACAATAGAATAGGATTATATACCTTAGTATTATACAGTACATGTACCTCTGTCACACTGACAAGACAATAGAATAGGATTATACAGTACATGTACCTCTGTCACACTGACAGACAATAGAATAGGATTATATACCTTAGTATTATACAGTACATGTACCTCTGTCACACTGACAGACAATAGAATAGGATTATATACCTTAGTATTATACAGTACATGTACCTCTGTCACACTGATAGACAATAGAATAGGATTATATACCTTAGGATTATACAGTACATGTACCTCTGTCACACTGACAGACAATAGAATAGGATTATACAGTACATGTACCTCTGTCACACTGACAGACAATAGAATAGGATTATATACCTACAGTACATGTACCTCTGTCACACTGACAGACAATAGAATAGGATTATATACCTACAGTACATGTACCTCTGTCACACTGACACACAATATAATAGGATTATATACCTACAGTACATGTACCTCTGTCACACTGACAGACAATAGAATAGGATTATACAGTACATGTACCTCTGTTACACTGATAGACAATAGAATAGGATTATATACTTTAGTATTATACAGTACATGTACCTCTGTTACACTGACAGACAATAGAATAGGATTATATACCTTAGTATTATACAGTACATGTACCTCTGTCACACTGATAGACAATAGAATAGGATTATATACCTTAGTATTATACAGTACATGTACCTCTGTCACACTGACAGACAATAGAATAGGATTATATACCATAGGATTATACAGTACATGTACCTCTGTCACACTGACAGACAATAGAATAGGATTATATACCTTAGTATTATACAATACATGTACCTCTGTCACACTGGCAGACAATAGAATAGGATTATATACCTTAGTATTATACAGTACATGTACCTCTGTCACACTGACAGACAATAGAATAGGATTATATACCTTAGGATTATACAGTACATGTACCTCTGTCACACTGACAGACAATAGAATAGGATTATATACCTTAGGATTATACAGTACATGTACCTCTGTCACACTGACAGACAATAGAATAGGATTATACAGTACATGTACCTCTGTCACACTGACAGACAATAGAATAGGATTATACAGTACATGTACCTCTGTTACACTGATAGACAATAGAATAGGATTATATACCTTAGTATTATACAATACATGTACCTCTGTTACACTGATAGACAATAGAATAGGATTATATACCTTAGTATTATACAGTACATGTACCTCTGTCACACTGACAGACAATAGAATAGGATTATATACCTTAGTATTATACAGTACATGTACCTCTGTTACACTGATAGACAATAGAATAGGATTATATACCTTAGTATTATACAGTACATGTACCTCTGTTACACTGACAGACAATAGAATAGGATTATATACCTTAGTATTATACAGTACATGTACCTCTGTTACACTGCCAGACAATAGAATAGGATTATATACCTTAGTATTATACAGTACATGTACCTCTGTCACACTGATAGACAATAGAATAGGATTATATACCTTAGTATTATACAGTACATGTACCTCTGTCACACTGATAGACAATAGAATAGGATTATATACCTTAGTATTATACAGTACATGTACCTCTGTCACACTGACAGACAATAGAATAGGATTATATACCATAGGATTATACAGTACATGTACCTCTGTCACACTGACAGACAATAGAATAGGATTATATACCTTAGTATTATACAGTACATGTACCTCTGTCACACTGACAAGACAATAGAATAGGATTATACAGTACATGTACCTCTGGCACACTGATAGACAATAGAATAAGATTATATACCTTAGTATTATACAGTACATGTACCTCTGTCACACTGATAGACAATAGAATAGGATTATATACCATAGGATTATACAGTACATGTACCTCTGTCACACTGACAGACAATAGAATAAGATTATATACCTTAGGATTATACAGTACATGTACCTCTGTCACACTGATAGACAATAGAATAGGATTATATACCTTAGGATTATACAGTACATGTACCTCTGTCACACTGACAGACAATAGAATAGGATTATATACCTTAGTATTATACAGTACATGTACCTCTGTTACACTGACAGACAATAGAATAGGATTATACAGTACATGTACCTCTGTCACACTGACAGACAATAGAATAGGATTATATACCTTAGTATTATACAGTACATGTACCTCTGTCACACTGACAGACAATAGAATAGGATTATATACCTACAGTACATGTACCTCTGTCACACTGACAGACAATAGAATAGGATTATATACCTTAGTATTATACAGTACATGTACCTCTGTCACACTGACACACAATAGAATAGGATTATATACCTTAGTATTATACAGTACATGTACCTCTGTCACACTGACAGACAATAGAATAGGATTATATACCTTAGGATTATACAGTACATGTACCTCTGTTACACTGACAGACAATAGAATAGGATTATACAGTACATGTACCTCTGTCACACTGACAGACAATAGAATAAGATTATACAGTACATGTACCTCTGTCACACTGACAGACAATAGAATAAGATTATATACCTTAGGATTATACAGTACATGTACCTCTGTTACACTGACAGACAATAGAATAGGATTATACAGTACATGTACCTCTGTCACACTGACAGACAATAGAATAAGATTATATATCTTAGGATTATACAGTACATGTACCTCTGTCACACTGACAGACAATAGAATAGGATTATACAGTACATGTACCTCTGTCACACTGACAGACAATAGAATAAGATTATATACCTTAGTATTATACAGTACATGTACCTCTGTCACACTGACAAGACAATAGAATAGGATTATATACCTTAGGATTATACAGTACATGTACCTCTGTCACACTGATAGACAATAGAATAAGATTATATACCTTAGGATTATACAGTACATGTACCTCTGTCACACTGATAGACAATAGAATAGGATTATACAGTACATGTACCTCTGTCACACTGATAGACAATAGAATAGGATTATATACCATAGGATTATACAGTACATGTACCTCTGTCACACTGATAGACAATAGAATAGGATTATATACCATAGGATTATACAGTACATGTACCTCTGTCACACTGATAGACAATAGAATAGGATTATACAGTACATGTACCTCTGTCACACTGATAGACAATAGAATAGGATTATATACCTTAGTATTATACAGTACATGTACCTCTGTCACACTGACAGACAATAGAATAGGATTATATACCTTAGTATTATACAGTACATGTACCTCTGTCACACTGACAAGACAATAGAATAGGATTATATACCTTAGTATTATACAGTACATGTACCTCTGTCACACTGATAGACAATAGAATAGGATTATATACCTTAGTATTATACAGTACATGTACCTCTGTCACACTGACAGACAATAGAATAGGATTATATACCTTAGTATTATACAGTACATGTACCTCTGTCACACTGACAGACAATAGAATAGGATTATACAGTACATGTACCTCTGTCACACTGACAGACAATAGAATAGGATTATACAGTACATGTACCTCTGTCACACTGACACACAATAGAATAAGATTATATACCTTAGTATTATACAGTACATGTACCTCTGTCACACTGACACACAATAGAATAAGATTATATACCTTAGTATTATACAGTACATGTACCTCTGTCACACTGATAGACAATAGAATAGGATTATATACCTTAGTATTATACAGTACATGTACCTCTGTCACACTGACACACAATAGAATAAGATTATATACCTTATTATTATACAGTACATGTACCTCTGTCACACTGACACACAATAGAATAGGATTATATACCATAGGATTATACAGTACATGTACCTCTGTCACACTGACAGACAATAGAATAGGATTATACAGTACATGTACCTCTGTCACACTGACAGACAATAGAATAGGATTATACAGTACATGTACCTCTGTCACACTGTCACACAATAGAATAAGATTATATACCTTAGGATTATACAGTACATGTACCTCTGTCACACTGACAAGACAATAGAATAGGATTATATACCTTAGTATTATACAGTACATGTACCTCTGTCACACTGACAGACAATAGAATAGGATTATATACCTTAGTATTATACAGTACATGTACCTCTGTCACACTGACAGACAATAGAATAGGATTATATACCTACAGTACATGTACCTCTGTCACACTGATAGACAATATAATAGGATTATATACCTTAGTATTATACAGTACATGTACCTCTGTCACACTGAGAGTTAAATGGGAAATCAATTCTTTTTAATAAGAAGGATATGGATGTTTTCTCATACAGAAACATTTTCAAATTCCAATATATGTTCAGGAAGGATAATAAAAACAGCTGGATTCAAAATCTAATACCTTTAATATTGGAAACTAAAATCCTGATATGGCACAAAAAAATATTAAGCTTGAAAACATTTTTCTAAATTAATATATTTATTTTTTACGCATTAATACGAAAACCAATAATGAAAATCTCTATCACAATGTTAAAATATTATTGTATTTACTTTATGAACAAAATATTGTTTAACAGAATGTATATTAAAGGTTAGGCTGTTTAATGCCACAACAATATTTCAGTTATATCGTGCAGTCAGTTTTATTGATGGAGGAAACCGGGAGTACCCGGAGAAAACCACTGAGCTGCTGCAAGTACACCCTGATTGGGTGGGATTCGAACTCACAACGTTAGTGGTGATATATGATTTAAAATAGAGCAGAATCTCGCAAGTTACAATGAAATGATGATATCAGCTTTGTACTAGATCAACAAACCTAGTTAAGATTTTTATAGTGCTTGCTCAGTGAAACAACAGTCCCTGGATAGACATATCACACCACTCAGACACATTATCCTGATTCCGAGCCAACCAGTCTTTGCTCTTACTCCTTAATGCTGCATGCTTAGCGGAGAATCAACAAATACCAATACTAACCCACGATCTACCACACTTGAGCAACTTAAGATATGTTAACAGATACTAGGAAAATCTTAATTTTATTTTTCTATCATGGGAAATGATATTTTTCATATTTTACCAACATATTTTGTCTCGTTATTAATTTTCCACAATAATGATACAAATTTCAGGTTCATACTTTAATCCCTTCCAGCGAATATTTTTATTTTTTTATTTATCCCCAATAGATAGATATTTCATTTCTTTGAAAATGATTCTGATTCTGATGAAATATACAAGTTTGATGTTTGACAACAACTTTATACAAACAGCAGGTAACGTATAAATCAGTAGAATTAATTAGGAGACAAAATGTCAATTGGATATTGATTCCAAACACATACACCTGTATAAAGTCAATGACACATTAGAGAGATCACAGCTTATTAAAGTCAAGTGTTTATCCAAATCTTCATTGCACCATATTTCTTAATTAATGATCCATTCAGCAGCATTGATTATTGAATATCTATTCTGACTTCACCAGGTGGTTTTTCTACTATAGTAATCATCACCTCTCAAGCTTCTGACAAAACCGACTTTTTAAGTAATTAAGTCCAAGTCATGACATTTTTGTGTGTGGATGTTTTATTTTTATTTTTCACACAGTGAAGCTTGCCCAATGTAGAATACAGTCTCGTCTGCTTATCAATTCATGACATTTTTTTTGGTGGATTAATTTTTTTATTTTTCTTATAGTGAAGCTTGCCCGGTGTCTAAAATAAAATACAGTCACGCCTGCTTACCAAGTCATGACATTTTTTTGTGGATTTTTTAATTTTCACACAGTGAAGCTTGCCCAGTGTAAAATACAGTCTCGTTTGCTTATCAATTCATGACATTTTTTTTGGTGGATTAATTTTTTTATTTTTCTTATAGTGAAGCTTGCCCGGTGTCTAAAATAAAATACAGTCACGCCTGCTTACCAAGTCATGACATTTTTTTTGTGGATTTTTTATTTTTTACACAGTGAACCTTGCCCAGTGTCTAAAATAAAATACAGTCATGCCTGATTACATGACCATCTGACCTCTATTAAGCATTATGTGACCTTAATTTTGATTTCCCTTCATAGTGCATTTCATATTAAATAAACCTGAATTTAGTGACCATCTGTCTTTTTTACCTTTATTTCAATGTCCACACTGTCACCTGGATGGTAAAACTAATTAGTCAAACCTGCCCACACTGTCACCTGTATTAAACAGTCACCTGGATGGTAAAACTAATTAGTCAAACCTGCCCACACTGTCACCTGTATTAAACAGTCACCTGGATGGTAAAACTAATTAGTCAAACCTGCCCACACTGTCACCTGTATTAAACAGTCACCTGGATGGTAAAACTAATTAGTCAAACCTGCCCACACTGTCACCTGTATTAAACAGTCACCTGGATGGTAAAACTAATTAGTCAAACCTGTCCACACTGTCACCTGTATTAAACAGTCACCTGGATGGTAAAACTAATTAGTCAAACCTGTCCACACTGTCACCTGTATTAAACAGTCACCTGGATGGTAAAACTAATTAGTCAAACCTGCCCACACTGCCACCTGTATTAAACAGTCACCTGGATGGTAAAACTAATTAGTCAAACCTGCCCACACTGTCACCTGTATTAAAAGGTCACTTTCTCTTGTCCTGTCATAGAAAATTTAATATCAATTGAACCTCTTTTAAGAGGTCACCTGTCTTATAAGACCACTTTTTCTTTGTCCCAGAGGTGACCTCTTAATACAGGTTTGACTGTATTCTTTCCTAACTGGGTTTTGTTTTGTTACAGGTATCTCTACTCACCTTCCCTATTATACTCCCGACTTCCTGAAAAGAGAAAGAAAAAATGTCATAGAAGTGTGCTTGATTGAGTGAGTGATTGTTGCTTAACACCAAATGAGTAATATTTCAGTTTGATCATGGTGAGAACAAGATACATTTGATATGATGATAATAATGTCCACTTTGTACTAGACCAACACACTTAGTTGGAACTTTATAGTGCTAGCTCACTGAAACAACAGTCTGCTTGTAGACATGTCGCTCCACTCAGACACATTATCCTGATTCCAAGCCAACTAGTCTTTGCTCTTTCTCCTTAATGCTGTGTGCTTAGTGGAGAAACATCAAATACCAATTTCATAGTCTTTGTTTTTTTTTTATATTTAATTCTTTATTTATTTCATGAGGATTACATACAGCCAGTATTTGGTTTGATACAACCTGGCTAGAACGCATAATCTCCTGCAACATAACCATTACAACACTGATACAGTTTCCCAAGAATAGGAACTTTTTTACACATACTCTTAAATTGTCTAATCAGAACACTCTATATATTGGATACAGTGCTCTGATTGGTCAGTTTTGGAGTACGAGTTTTCAAATATTTTATGACCACGAGACCAGATGTAGTGTTTAACTATTAGACAAAGGGATATCTGGAATATTATTGTAAATATGTGGCAGTGCCAGATTTAGATAAAGAGAGGCCCTAGGCTATTCCAGTTGTAAGACCCCTCCCAAGTCCCCACCTTCACGACTAAAGGAAGATGGAAGTGTGCTTAATCAATTTTAATAAAGGCGAAGATGATGAAGGGTGTTTAAAATTTTGAGACCCAAAGTTTCAGCCTATCGAGCCTATAGGTAAATCCGGCACTGATATGTGGGGATTATTTGAGGAACTTTTTAGAACACCCAACCCACCTTTAGACTTAAAAAATCTAGCAGTCCTGTTTTCAGAAAGTCTGGACATGTCTCTGAAAAGTATCACAAATCTGCAGTGCAGGGCCCAACCATCTCATATATATTTCAATTACATTATGTCGATCATAGATTTCTCTGAATCTATACTACATTGTATATGAAATTTGAAAAGTTTGACAATAAAAAACAAATTACATGAACTAAGCCTTTTTTTTAAAACAGCGAGCCAAATCCTACATGAATAGAATTACAAAAACATGATGATAAAAAATTAGTGTGTGTCACAAAGATTGTAACGGAAACAAATTAAATTAATCAAAATAATATCGTGTTCATTTGAGGAGAAAGAAGATGTTACCAATTAACTATAGCAAGTCATCCATACAATAAATATCGATTTTCTTATAAAAAAAAATCATATAAGCACGTACATATGCTACGTTGGAACTTATAATACAATACGTGGATTAAAATTTCTTTTTACTACTTTCTCGTCTTTCAAAGAAAGAAATCTCGACGAAAAATCAATAAGGTGAATTATAAGATAAATGTTAGTATACATGTATTTTGTAAGGATACAAACATTATGGTAGATCTAGATCTCAACTCAGGTTCCACACTACAACGTCAATGCTTAAATTTTAGCATGTAAATAAACATATTTTTTATTTCGTAAGGATACAAACATTATGGTAGATCTCAACTCGGGTTCCACACTACAACGTCAATGCTTACATTAATTTTAGCATGCAAATAAACATGTTTTTTATTTCGTAAGGATACAAACATTATGGTAGATTTCATCTCGGGTTCCACGCTACGACGTCAATGCTTACATTAATTTTAGCATGCAAATAAACATTTATTTTTTTTCGCTCAATAATATATGCAAATATCCATTGAATGTTTATTTTTTTTATAAAGCACTACATTAATTTGTTATTTATTAATTCTAGATCAAAGAGCACTTGATTTTCAAATTTAAAAACACGAAAATATCAATTTAATGAAATTGAAAATAATACCATTTGCGACTTAGATTATAAAATTTATTTTAACATGAGTTATTTCCCTTTAAGGCAGACAAGAGTGGTCCTCTGTCATACAAATTTCAATAAAAATCACATATTTTTTCCCTAAATCTGTTCAAACTTTTTATGTTGTAACAACTTGTGAATTTTCAATTTACTATAAAGTAAAGGTTCAAATGTCTACAAATTATCAAAAAATAATGGTAAAATTTGTTGTTCTTTCCATTGCTCTTGCTAGACAGGACACCATTTTGCAGGTTGCAAGAGAAATTTCAAGTGAGCAGTACTGCAGGTACATCCTCGACTGTGTAAAGCTAATAAATGGTCTATTTGATGGCATTTGATGATCTGATAATCTTTATTGCAATGTTCAAAATACAAAGTCATACTATTAAATCTGAGAGCACAGACCAATTTCCTTTCAATTTTAACGAACTTAATTTATTTCATATGGAGAATTATTTTGTCCAAATCAATATCAAAACTAATAAAATAAAAATTAAATCCTAACATAAAATATCAAAGAAAATGATTTAGTTGTGGAACTGTATGGTTCTGTCTTCCTTTAGGTGACATTCTATGGTCACAAAAAGAGATAAAAAAAAGACCAAAAGAGTTATGGTTCTGTAGCTAAGAATATTATTATGACTGCTGAAAATTCACAAGGTACAATAGGACTACATTGTATGAAGAGCAGTTCAGAAGAATCACTGTGAATATATTGACTGTTTACTTTATGGTGGTTAACGCCATTTCAACAATATTTCAGTTATATTGTGGCGGTCAGTTTTATTGGTGGAGGAAACTGGAGAACCCAGAGAAAACCACCGACCTGTCACAAGTCACTGACAAACTTTATCACATAATGTTGTATCGAGTACACCTTGCCATGAACGGGTTTCGAACTCCCAACTTTAGTAGTGATAGGCATCGGCAAGCCCACTGAGAGAGGGGGTCAGCTGGGTCGGCACCCCTGGGCCCATGAGTTATAATTAAGGGTCTAGACAAATAAACAAGTAGAAAGCTGTTTTCTAAATCACAATTTATCAATTCATTTTTGTTGTACTGATTCCTTCCTTATGACACACCGTGGTGGACTTAGTTTGAGTATCATTATTTGAAGAATTGGAGGAGGGGACCAAGTTTCCTTTTGCCCTGGGGCCCAAAAATTCCTTTGGCGGCCCTGTGCATAGGTAGTTATAACTTCAACTACCATACGATCACAACCACGACTGCCCCTAAGAAAATTATTATGACTGCTAAAAATTTACAAGGTACAAGAAGACGAGATTATGAAGAGCAGTTCAGAAGAATCGCTGTGAACATATAGATTTAATGTTTGGTGTTTTAACGCCACTTTCAGCTATATCATGGCGACCAGTTTTAGTGGTGGAAGAAGCCAGAGTACCCAGAGAGAACCACCGACCATGGGCAAGCAACTGGTAAACTTTATCACTTTCGGCTTCGAGTCGAGTGCACGAGTTGTTAGGTAATCCAACTACCTAACTGATTGAGCCACACTATGTGAACATGTAGATATTAAGTTTATATATTATTCATTCTTATTAACGTCTATGAATGTCTATACAGCTAGGAATATCCCTCTGACTATAAATAACTCATCATCTTGTTGTTCTATACTGTCTTTAATTTACAATGCTGTTTTGATTAAGAAAAGATATGGTAGTTAATAGGGATTAACTATGTTTAAATTCTCTTTATTGATTTTTACATCAATATTACATTTTGTAGCTGAAATAACAACAAAAAAAAACAGGAACTTTAAGAAAATAAATTCTCATCAACAAAAACAGATTGATGGATATGTACTTGAGATTGTAATCTTCTGAATATAGACATTAGACATATACAATATATGTACAGTCAAATCTGATCATGCGACCATCTCTATTAAAAGGTCACCATTGTCATAAGGCCATTTTTTCTTGGTCCCAATGGTGATCTCTTAATACAGGTTTGACTATATTGTTGGGGGCTGTCGTGGTTGTGAAAGTGATCGCATGGTAGTTGGATATACAACTACCTATGCAATCAGTGCCCATCACCACTAACGTTGTGAGTTTGAATCCCGCTCGAGGCAAGGTGTACTCAATACAACATTATATGATAAAGTTTGTCTGACTTGTGACAGGTCCTTCTAATCATTTTCAAGGGTGTCATCAGGTACCAGGTAAGGTTCATTAGGTCGAAACATGACTTAACAATACTGAAGTTTATTTGACCCCTTCATTAGTACTCAAAATCACATGATTACAGGATGAAATATGTATATAATATTATATCAACTAAATTCTGGTTTTATCTTGTCTTTATTTGATCAGCATGCTAAAAATAAACATGCAGATTATCTTTTGTCAGTCTATTGTATTTTTGTTTTTATTGATTTGATTTATTGTGTTTAACGCCACTTTCAGCAATATTTCAGCTATATCATGGTGACCAGTTTTAGTGGTGGAAGAAGCCGGAGTACCATGGCAAGCAGTTTAATTTTTTTATTGTAAAATAAATCGCTTTATACAGAAAGTGCCACAGCCACGTATTTTGATATTTTTTTTATTTAAAGTTGTATTTGTGAGGTCTTAACACCAAATATATCACTTATTTTGATTGATGGGAGTTTTATGTCAACTTTATTTCAGCAACATTTCAAGATACATTGTGGTGTTAACTAATTTTGTAACTTCCCCGAATCTGAAAAGTTTGTAAATCAACATAAACAAAAGCCTTTTGAATCACAATTTCTCCTTGTTAATCAACGATGACGATTTTAAAAGTTGGTAAATTATCCCCCTTAGATCGAAATAATTTGATGATGGGAGAAATTCTATGTGACTTTCCCATGGCTATGTTGTATTTTACTGAATGTTCTGCAGTTTAAAGTATATACCATGTGTATCAAGAGATGAAAGCTTTTAAATGTGCAGTCAATGTCTTATAATACCTCTATGGTATAAATGTCTTATAATACCTCTATGGTATAAATGTCTTATAATACCTCTAGGGTATAAATGTCTTATAATACCTCTAGGGTATAAATGTCTTATAATACCTCTAGGGTATAAATGTCTTATAATACCTCTAGGGTATAAATGTCTTATAATACCTCTATGGTATAAATGTCTTATAATACCTCTAGGGTATAAATGTCTTATAATACCTCTATGGTATAAATGTCTTATAATACCTCTAGGGTATAAATGTCTTATAATACCTCTAGGGTATAAATGTCTTATAATACCTCTAGGGTATAAATGTCTTATAATACCTCTAGGGTATAAATGTCTTATAATACCTCTAGGGTATAAATGTCTTATAATACCTCTAGGGTATAAATGTCTTATAATACCTCTAGGGTATAAATGTCTTATAATACCTCTATGGTATAAATGTCTTATAATACCTCTAGGGTATAAATGTCTTATAATACCTCTATGGTATAAATGTCTTATAATACCTCTAGGGTATAAATGTCTTATAATACCTCTATGGTATAAATGTCTTATAATACCTCTATGGTATAAATGTCTTATAATACCTCTAGGGTATAAATGTCTTATAATACCTCTATGGTATAAATGTCTTATAATACCTCTAGGGTATAAATGTCTTATAATACCTCTAGGGTATAAATGTCTTATAATACCTCTATGGTATAAATGTCTTATAATACCTCTATGGTATAAATGTCTTATAATACCTCTAGGGTATAAATGTCTTATAATACCTCTATGGTATAAATGTCTTATAATACCTCTAGGGTATAAATGTCTTATAATACCTCTAGGGTATAAATGTCTTATAATACTTCTATGGTATAATCAAGATTTATTGCATGCCTTGACATTTAGATCAAATAATAAAGAACATTTGTAAATCTATCCTGCTGCGTGTTACTTCTCTATAAGGAAGTAAACTCAGAAATCAAGCTTATTGACAATATTCAATATTAATATTATTAAAATCATGGAAACTTAGATCGAAAAAGGGGGTTAGTGTTATGGTATTTAATGCCACTTTCAACAATATTTCAGTAATATGGTAGCAGTCTGTTTTATTGGTGGAGGAAACTGAAGTATGCAGTGAAAATCACAAAAGCAATACATGTACATATAAACAATGGACAATATCTAATATTAATAATATTAAAATCATGGAAACTAAAATGTTCACAAAGCAATACATGTATATATACGTGTACATAAATGTACAACAAAACGATGGAACCCTAATTTATGAAAAGGTGCAGAAAGCTTCAGAAAGTACTTCATGTTACTCTATGCAGTGCTAGATTTACATGAAGAGAGGCTCTAGGTTATTCCACTTTTGAGGCCCCTCCTAATTCCCCATCTTCACCATTAGAGGAAGATGGAAGAATGTTTTAAACAATTTGAATTTAGAGACTACAGTACATCATGACAGCATATGTATGAAAGGCCTATGACAGTGTCAAAAAAATATGTCCCTTTGTTTTTTAGACCCCAGCTTCAGCCTGTCAAGCTGGCAGTATTGGTAGATTTGGTACTGGCTCTATGATGTAATGATTAACTGTTAATGTTTATAGTGCAGGAGACCAGACTTATAACCAGTCAAGTCAAAGCAAAGATAAATTACACTAGCTACTAGTCTGCCTAGCATGTAACACTACAGACTAAGACAAAGTGAGGACTGGTAGATTGTCAATTAGAATAATGTGTCCTGTTGGAAATTATGACATTTTCATTTTGGTGACCTATTATTATAAAAATAAAAATCATTGTATTTACAGCATGGCGACAACAAATTACATTTCAATGAGATGATGATGATGTTTGTATTGTACTAGACCAACACACTTAGTTGGATTTTTATAGTGCTAGCTCACTGAAACAACAGTTCATAGAGAGACAAGTCATTCTGATCCACCATCCTAACTCCTAAGGAACCACAAACAAGTCACTGTCATACTCAACAGGAATTTTTTTTTATAGTGCTAGCTCACTGAAAAACAATTCGTGGAGAGACAAGTCATTCTGATCCACCATCCTAACTCCTGAGAAACCAAAAACAAGTCACTCAACAGGAACATTTCAGAACATTTTGTAGATAAAAATGTGAACTTACTAAAGTCAGCTACAATTAATTTTAATTATTAATGTTATATATAAATCAAATCATTCTGGTTGATGGATTAAAATGTGAACTTATTAAGTCGTGTGGTTATGGTGTTTAATGCCACTTGTAAAGAATATTTTAGCTATATCCTGATTTATTAAGTCAGTGACAATAATTTTAAATAATAATGTTATATAAATGAAATCATTCTGGTTGATGGATTTTTGTTTCAATTTCAATTGTCTCAACATCAAAACCAGCAGGTAATCAGAGGTCAAGGTCGGGTGACCCACATGGCATAGATTACCTGCTATCTGACAGTGTAGCAGTTTGTGATTATAAATAAACAAACACTGATTATCCACAACAAATTAAAGTCCAATAAGATATTCAGGGTTCACAGTTTAATAGCTATAATCTATTTCACCTCATGTTTACTTGGAAGATTAATTCAAGTAGTTTTGTATAAAATTTTCTTCTTCCTTTAAGCTTGTGTGAAGTGGCAAAATTCTTTTGTTTAACAGAAAATGGCTTTGATTTATTTGATTTAACACAAAATTTTTCATAAAGATATAAATGATCCCCACAATTATAGATACAAAAGAAATATGTGTGCAAGAACTGATTGACTGACTGTCTGTAGTTTAAAGGTCAAACAAGCAGCAATTCGACCTTTCCTCCCCATGGACCAACAGTCGTAAAATCCAGTAGTATTTCAGCAAGATTGCATGACAGAGAACAAGAATAGACATTTAATTCCTGTATGCAACATGATGGGGGCACAGGGATAGGCATATGGATGGTATCTTTGAATAGCCACAAGTTTTGTTCACCAAAATGTTGGTGTCTAAGTTAATAAAATTTGTTCAACAACAATATAGCTGAAATATTGCTAAAGTTGTCGTTAATCAATCAACCAATATGTTAACTATTATATTGATTAATGAAAAGACAGTTTGAACAGTGATGGTCGCCAATATCAACTAAACTAACAATAACCTCTCATCTTAACTTACTGACTGAACACACACAGAACAAAACCACAACCTATTATATTGGAACCCTGGTTCTGGCTTGAGATATGGAACCCTGGTTTTGGCTTGAGATATGGAACCCTGGTTCTGGCTTGAGATATGGAACCCTGGTTCTGGCTTGAGATATGGAACCCTGGTTCTGGCTTGAGATATGGAACCCTGGTTTTGGCTTGAGATATGGAACCCTGGTTCTGGCTTGAGATATGGAACCCTGGTTCTGGCTTGAGATATGGAACCCTGGTTCTGGCTTGAGATATGGAACCCTGGTTTTGGCTTGAGATATGTGCAACAATGTTGTAGGATGTGACTTAAACATAAATACTTCAATCCATAACCAATTTTTCTTTATTGTAGATTAAAATAGATTTGATTTGAGTTGAGTTCAATCGAAATCCCAATTCTAACCAAAATCTTGAATTCAGGATTTTCAAGGGGTGTGAGGGTGTGTGAACCTGCTGAATCCCCACACACCCTTGCCTACGATTGCGGAATGCAACAACGCAAAATATTGCAATTCAATGACAAACGCCATGCATTATTCAAAATTTGCAACAACAAAAACATATTCCTTTAAGTAATTTCTGCCATTTTCAATCTTTTCTCCAAAATAACATTATTAATTACTCATTCGATTTATATTTAAGAAAAAAAAAGCTTTAATCCAAGTAGGAAATATTGATGCTTATAAAACATCATTAAAAACAAAGTAATTTAGAACTATTTCTCTCTGTAATAATTTATAAGGTAATTGTGATCAGGCTCAAAATGGATTATATGAGATTCTGCAGCTTGTGATCAGTCAGTCAATAGCCAAAATGGCAACAATAAAAAAAAAATACTTGATATTTTTTGCAAGAGTGCTAGAAAAAAAATCTATGATCCCTGGCCGAAAATTTATTCCATGGCAAC
This sequence comes from Bathymodiolus septemdierum, assembly GCA_963383655.1. NCBI lineage: Eukaryota > Metazoa > Mollusca > Bivalvia > Mytilida > Modiolidae > Bathymodiolus > Bathymodiolus septemdierum. Next base: position 62,424,160 of record OY726529.1, read on the forward strand.
AATTAATTTTTTTTTTTAAATGTTTAAATTTTTTTTAAAGATTGATTGGGAAAAAAAATCTTTGATCCTTGGCCGAGAATTTATTCCACCGTCATAAAATATACACTAATATGGAAACCAGTTAGTTACCAGTCTTAATGCATTCATCAAACAGCCACAAAAGACTATTGTTGTCAGTCAGATCTTCTTTAAGGAAGATTTCCTTTCAAATTAATGAATGAAACAACCGGTAATGTTCACATTCTTTTCAAATCAAAGTGATTACATTGATCAAAAGACAGAGAAAAGAACCGATATGAAAATCATGTATATTACTATAAAACAAAAACTTGGCTGTATATATAGATTTGTCAAGTTTGTCTTCACGCTATATCTCAACATACAACAGACTTAACGTAAAAGCTTTTAATTTCCTTTAAAATATTGCACGCTGACATTCTATCAATGACCTCGTTTGTTCATCTTTCATTTTAAAATCCTTGACAAAAAATGTTGCATTGTGTACAAAAATCAGGCCTTTCAATAAGAGGCAGTACAAGGTACTTTTACCCACATAAAATGGTCTTTGGTACCTCCTGATTTTAAAGTGTTGTTCAAATTTTAATAAAAAAAAAGTACCGTCTGCAAATAGTGAAGTAATGGTGCACTTGAAAAATATTGAAAGCCCTGATATGATGACATACTTTCTCGATATCTTATGATTTAAACTCTTCTTCTGGTGCCCTTTATAGTACAGTCAGAGACATAGTGTGATAAATCACTGTAAGATGCGTCACTCATCTCAGTGATTTGGATATATCTTTTGTTCTATTAAATATATCTTGAAAATTTCTTTTACATTTACAGTGTTACTTACTATCACCCAAATGGCATATAAAAATAAGTAAATAGATTAAACAGACCAAAAGATATATCAGTAGCACTAAGTAGAGTGATACGTCTATCACAGTGATTTATCATGCTATGTCTCTGGCTGTACTGTATCACTAAGTACAGTTATACGTCTATCACAGTGATTTATCATGCTATGTCTCTGGCTGTACTGTATCAGTATCACTAAGTAGAGTGATACGTCTATCACAGTGATTTATCATGCTATGTCTCTGGCTGTACTGTATCAGTATCACTAAGTAGAGTGATACGTCTATCACAGTGATTTATCATGCTATGTCTCTGGCTGTACTGTATCAGTATCACTAAGTAGAGTGATACGTCTATCACAGTGATTTATCACCCTACATCTCTGACTGTACTGTATCAGTAGCAATAAGTAGAGTGATACGTCTATCACAGTGATTTATCACCCTACATCTCTGACTGTACCTACATTCATCTGGTACCCAGGGCTCATTTGTAAAAACTCGCCATGATATAGCTGACATATTGCTGAAAGTGGCGCTAAACACCAAAAATCAAATCATATCAATCAATAGTAAAAAAAAATATGAATTTTGTGAAATACATTCTATTAGAGCAGCAGGGAGCCGAGATCCTAATGAAATTGTCAGGAATAACCTTCATCAGGCATGCTCAAAATCATTGGAAAGCTAAATAATTTAAAAGTGTTTGGAAGCATGAAAACCTAATGGCCTCAACATGATAGCCAAAAATAGTAAGTACTATGCATGACTTTATTTGAACCCTTTAGGGAGCCCCAAAGATCATATACCAGTAACCCTACCATCATGATTTGACATAAAAATATATATTAATGAATGCAGCAGATCATTAAAGCTTACCACATAATTTACACATGAACCTAATTAACATGATCATCTTTGTACAACCTCTTAATGATGTAGTAAACATATGACTCTACATCATGGGAGAATAATGTCTCTCTAAATACAATGTCACCCTCCGCTTAGGTTTTGATTTGATTTGATGTTTAATGCCACTTTCAGCAATATTTCAGCTATATCATGGTGATCAGCTTTACTGGTGGAAGAAGCTGAGTACCCAGAGAAAACCACCGACCATGGGCAAGCAACTGGCAAACTTTATCACTTGCGGCTGCGAGTCGAGTGCACCCTTTTTTGTAATTTACAAAGCCGGGAGCGAACCCACGCTGTATTGGTGATAGGCTTGTATGAGTTGTTTGGTAATCCAACTACCTAACTCATTGAGCCACCCAGGTCCTACAACTACCTAACTCATTGAGCCACCCAGGTCCTACAACTACCTAACTCATTGAGCCACCCGGGCCCTACAACTACCTAACTCATTGAGCCACCCAGGCCCTACAACTACCTAACTCATTGAGCCACCCGGGCCCTACAACTACCTAACTCATTGAGCCACCCGGGCCCTACAACTACCTAACTCATTGAGCCACCCAGGTCCTACAACTACCTAACTCATTGAGCCACCCGGGCCCTACAACTACCTAACTCATTGAGCCACCTAGGCCCTACAACTACCTAACTCATTGAGCCACCCGGGCCCTACAACTACCTAACTCATTGAGCCACCCGGGCCCTACAACTACCTAACTCATTGAGCCACCCAGGCCCTACAACTACCTAACTCATTGAGCCACCCAGGCCCTACAACTACCTAACTCATTGAGCCACCCGGGCCCTACAACTACCTAACTCATTGAGCCACCCAGGTCCTACAACTACCTAACTCATTGAGCCACCCGGGCCCTACAACTACCTAACTCATTGAGCCACCCGGGCCCTACAACTACCTAACTCATTGAGCCACCCAGGCCCTACAACTACCTAACTCATTGAGCCACCCAGGCCCTACAACTACCTAACTCATTGAGCCACCCGGGCCCTACAACTACCTAACTCATTGAGCCACCCAGGCCCTACAACTACCTAACTCATTGAGCCACCCGGGCCCTACAACTACCTAACTCATTGAGCCACACAGGCCCTACAACTACCTAACTCATTGAGCCACCCAGGTCCTACAACTACCTAACTCATTGAGCCACCTGGGCCCTACAACTACCTAACTCATTGAGCCACCCAGGCCCTACAACTACCTAACTCATTGAGCCACCCGGGCCCTACAACTACCTAACTCATTGAGCCACCCGGGCCCTACAACTACCTAACTCATTGAGCCACCCAGGCCCTACAACTACCTAACTCATTGAGCCACCCAGGCCCTACAACTACCTAACTCATTGAGCCACCCGGGCCCTACAACTACCTAACTCATTGAGCCACCCAGGTCCTACAACTACCTAACTCATTGAGCCACCCGGGCCCTACAACTACCTAACTCATTGAGCCACCCGGGCCCTACAACTACCTAACTCATTGAGCCACCCGGGCCCTACAACTACCTAACTCATTGAGCCACCCAGGCCCTACAACTACCTAACTCATTGAGCCACCCAGGCCCTACAACTACCTAACTCATTGATCCACCCAGGCCCTACAACTACCTAACTCATTGAGCCACCCGGGCCCTACAACTACCTAACTCATTGAGCCACCCGGGCCCTACAACTACCTAACTCATTGAGCCACACAGGCCCTACAACTACCTAACTCATTGAGCCACCCGGGCCCATACAACTACCTAACTCATTGAGCCACCCAGGCCCTACAACTACCTAACTCATTGAGCCACCCGGGCCCTACAACTACCTAACTCATTGAGCCACCCGGGCCCTACAACTACCTAACTCATTGAGCCACCCGGGCCCATACAACTACCTGACTCATTGAGCCACCCGGGCCCATACAACTACCTAACTCATTGAGCCACCCGGGCCCTACAACTACCTAACTCATTGAGCCACCCGGGCCCTACAACTACCTAACTCATTGAGTCATCCGGGCCCTCCCCCTCTGTTTATGTTTTTTCATGTTGTCAATATATGTATTGCTGTTGTAGAGGGGAGTGCTGGTTTCTCAATAACTGGTTTAAGCCTGCCACATTTTTGTACCTGTTCCAAGACAGGACCTGGATTTACTAACGTCATATGTTTCTTCTTTATGTTCAATTGTTTGAGGTGCAGTCTGTTGATATAGGTGGAATTCTTGATAGTCGTGGGTCAAAGCAATATATGAAGGGAGACATTTTTATTGGCATATTTTAATCTTAATTACATGATTTTAGGAAATTCAGACTTGCGGAAATTTTATGGCGATAAGCGAGGGTGAATGATTCAACATGGACAGTATAACAAAAGTACACTGTAAACATTTTCCAACAAAGCCATTCCTACCGATCATTATTTACGTCATTAACGAAAAAAATACTGATTGATAGATTGTTGTTTAACGATATTTCAGGCATATTGTGGCGATAAAAATAAGATTTTACGTACCTTTCCCTGCATGATCATTCGAACTGTGAGCATCGTAGGCGGGGAGTTGTCGTTTTGGACCATGTTGTTAATGTCTGTGGCCATGTCACGTTACACAACACTAAGTTAGGGGGGAGGTACGGTGTGAGGTCCGTACAGGGTTAATTCTACTAGAAATAATACTGTCTCCACTATTCTATTCTGCTATCTGTAAAGAAAAATTTAACAATGATTAAACTAAAAATTAACAACTTCATTAGTCCTGGTTAAATGTTAAATCTGAATTTAACAATGGTTAAATTTTAAATTAACAACCTCATGTAGTTCTGCTTAAATGTTAAATCTGAACTTCAGAAAAAAAAAACCCCAACTATTTTGTAGGTTAAATTAAAATTTAAAATGCTATTTTTATTTCAGATACGTTTGATTTCTGATAAATACACTTCTGCAATGACAAAACTGAAATACAGTTGAATCTCGTTATTTCGAATTCAGACAAGTCATTTCCGTGGATACCTTGAAGTAAACAATTGGTAGTTCATTTACTCCAGATAAATTGAATGCTTGGTTACTTCGAAGTAAAATATTCCGTCCATTCGCTTTCGACAGCAAATTTCGACTGTAGCATCCAACAGTGTAAGATCTGTATGTGCCACAGTATAGATTGTTTGTTTGTCTGTCACAAACTTATATTATTTACCAAGTACAAGACAATAAATATTTCAGCCGAGTCGAGTTGCTAAATCGCATGATTACACATTTCGCGTGTTTTCACAATGAATTTTGAATAAACGATGGCTTAAGGAGAAATATATGAGTTCAAATTCCATGAAAGCAGTTTTTTTTTCTAAAAACAACACGAAAAATGCACAACCATAAGACAATTAAATTGCTATCCTTCTGATAAGATTCTATAATTTAAGACGACCACTCCTTGAGTCAAAAGAAATCTCAAAGATGATGATATTCCTGATAAAAAAACGACCACTCATTAACTCACGAAAAATCTCCAAGATGATGATATAATATCATATTCCTGACAAGAAAACCGTACCATACATTTAACATCTAGTAATCACATAAAACTTAATTTTCAAATCCAACAAATTACAACTTGTCTAATTATCTATCTAGTCACAAATGAAATTTATTCAAATCTTTAAAAATCGAGGACACAAAACAACTTTCCAGAAATTCAAATCAAGCAAAAATCAACTTCATATATCTATTAGAATACGTGTCATCAAAATTTTAAAAGACTTTAAGCAACTGCTTACAAAATGGGCAAATGAAGCAGATGATCATGAAAAATGAAATCTTGAACGTATAAACTCAACATATGTGACACTGAAAGGCTTATAACACTGTCAGCTTTTGATTTGAACTGGTGAAACATATTTTCTTATATAAATGTAAAAGTTTGTTTACGAATATATTATAGTAACATTTGGTGCGATTGTTAATCTTTTCTTTAAAGGCAACAAATCTCTATTTGAAAAACATTTAAATCAATATTAATACAATACCAAATGAAAGTAAAGTTTATTTATATTCTTGGTGGAAAGAGAAGAGAGAGAGAAAGCTCCTTGTTTTAACAGTCAATAGTTATATTTCTTACTATGCAAAATTTCATATTCACTGGATTGTGAAAACTTTTAAATTTTCATAATATGCAAAGCCCCCCCCCCCCCCCCCTAGTTTTTTTTAAAAACCAACTGAACATTAATAATGAATTTGAAAGTAACTCATATTTTTTCCTCAATACGATTATGTCTTGTGGTATTGACAGTTCATCGAATCTTTGACAAAAATAAAATACATTTCTAAAAAATATATATACATATGAATCATATGACATAAACATGTAAAGATATCAACATCTTATTAAAGATTTGTTTTCTACACTTAGTTAAAAGAAAACATACTCCTTACCTTTTAATGTACAATAACTTAAAATCAGAGTCAGTATAAATATTTTCCATCTGTTTTCACCACACTTTGTGTAACAGCTTGAAACCAGCCAGTCAATACTGACTTTCCATTTTTCTTTTTAATTTCATAAAATGATCCTACCTTGAAGAGATAAAACCGTTAAAAAAATCCAATAAAAGTAAATCCGCAACAAAATCAAAATTTCCAATTATTAATTTTTCGCTTTAAACAATAATCTGCTATAACTCTATCATAATCCTACCCAGTTATAGAAATAGATCCTAGCTTGTCAACAATCAGCTGATAACTGAAGGGCAGTTTAGATCCCAGATGACACACCCCCTACCAAGTCAATAGCCCCACTTATCACCAAGGATATTGAATATCAGGGTCTAGAGTGTGGACCTACTATCACAATATTATATATTTACATGTCTCTGCATGAGGTTACCTAATTAATTAATGCAGGCCTTGTATTTTCTCTCAATTTCATCACTAATTAGCAAGTACTGGGGTAGATTGGGGCACAATTAGGAAAATTGATCACAAACATGTTTATACAACGACTAGCTAGTAATTATGGAAAAACACACGCCAAGGTTATTTCCTAAAGAAATTTACTCTTAATTGACAAACTAATGTATTTTTCCTAATTAAAGGCTCTTTTTTCTCTCTCTCAATTTCCTATAAAATTTAAATTAACTCCATCAGAAAGTGTATATGAGAAAGACAATGTCACATTACAAGCTAAATTTATCAAAATTTGGAAAATAAATGCATATACTGTACTTACATATTTGAGATGATTAACTACATCAGAAACACATACAAGAAAGACAATGTGACATTACGAACTCATTGGAGCTAAATTTGGAAAAGAAATGCATATGCATTGTACTTACATACTGTAATATCCTACAAGGAGATTTTATATTTCAAAGTTCTTTGACATACTGATCTAATACGGATGTTTTATGTATAATATGTCACAATTAAAAAAAAAATTTCATTAAATTTAAAATGTATCACACCAACAGAAACAAACATTATATATATTGACCAATCAACTACTTCTTTTTATTGTTGGATGTTCTACATATGACACTTTTGTATAATGCTTACAGAATTAACAATCAAATTTGTGTATTGTCGACCAAGAGCTCACAATTTGTTGTATTTGTTGTTGTTTCAACATGCTGACTTTAAACATGCTGACTTTAAATAGAACTTATCTTATCTTAACAGTATATAATTGTGATATCTTGCTAAAAAAATTATTTTCACAAATTTCTGTATAGTGTTGCTTTTTTCGTTTACAAGAAAATTGATTGAGAGTTTTGTAATTGGGTTTTGCATAACTCATAAAAATTTACTAACAAATGAAGATTATTATTTTAATTTTTCTTAATGTTAATTATCAATAGATATAATGATATATTTTGATGACAAAACTTTTCCAAGAATATCTTGTACATGTATAATGTATCTGTCAGTACATAACTTTTCTATATAATGCCTCTATTAAAAAATATTAAAAATATGATAAAAAAAAATACTAAATCAAAATGCAGTCTTAAGAGCTTCACATATTGCCTCTATTTGAAATCTGAAAAATACGAAACAAGAAAATTTAATAAATTAAAAAGAATTCTTACACTTCGATTTAATTCCTCTTTTTGAAATATTAAAAAACAATAATATGATAGAAAAAAAAATTAAGAAATAAAAAAAAAACATTCCTACATTTGCATACACAAATGTAATTCCACAATATGAAATATCAAAATATAATAACATGATAGAAAAATAAATTAAGAAATTAAAAAAACATTCTTACAATTCCATATAATTCTCTCTGTATGAAATATTAAAAAATATGATAAAACAAAATAAATTAAAAAGCATTCTTACAGTTCCATATAATTCTCTCTGTATGAAATATTAAAAAATATGATAAACTAAAATAAATTAAAAAACATTCTTACAGTTCCATATAATTCTCTCTGTATGAAATATTAAAAAATATGATAAACTAAAATAAATTAAAAAACATTCTTACAGTTCCATATAATTCTACAATGTGAAATATTGGTCTATGTGTTTAACGTCACTTTCAACATATGAAATACTAAAAATATGAAGAAAAAAAAAAAATTAAAATTTTTTCTTACAAGTTCCATATAATGTCTCTATATGAATGAAATCAACACTATAATTCAGTGTTTTTGATTTCAAAAGAACAATAGAGTGTTGATTGAGGAGAGTTGATATGATTAACTGACTTCTTACATAAACTTGTGACTATTTATCCTTAAAGCCACCCAAATCTATTGACATAACTGTTTTGGATTTGTTCTAATCCCTGGGATAAGCTGATTATTATTCATAAGAGGAAATTTATTTAAATATTCTGGATCACACATGTTTTTGCATATAAATATGTCATATATAAATATATACTATGGTGGCTTGTTATATTGTAAACATAGAAGGCATATAATTAAGTATATTCTGGTGGTTTTCAGTAACAACAATAAACAAGTCCATTATAAATCTTGTTAATATCATATTTCATAAAATCTCCATTTCAAATTTGTTGAAAGTAGATTTAAACACTATAAACCAACCACAACCATCATTTCAATTAACATTGTTTTTCTTCAAATTTAGTCTTATCATGCCAAATGAAGATCAGTATAAAATAGCATTATTTGTTATATAAAAAAATATCTCAATCTAGTTGATTGATTGAGGGTTTTATGGTGTTTAATGCCACTTTCAACAATATTTCAGTTATATCGTGGTGGTTGATTTGTTGCTTAATATCAGAATTACAAAATCAAAGGGTGGTTTTTATAATAAAATGAAAAACAAACTAGCATTGCTCACTAAGATATACCACCCGCTCCCCACATCTGTCCAACCTATTTCCATAACCAAAACATTACTGATTGTTCCGACCAAAAATGAAAGGGACCCTCCTCTCTTCACCGGTAAGCTGCTGATAAAATTTCAAAACATTCTGAGAAAGACTACTCAAGTTATCATACGACATAGGGTAACAAGAAATGTGCATCACAAAATACGCACGTCTATATAAATTATCAAACGGTATAATGGTAATGACCCCAAAATAAATAGGGTTCTTCCCCTTCCACAGGGGAATCATGTGGCAAAGTTTGGTAAAGATCCAATATACAGAACTAAAGTTATCGTGCAGAAACGATCCTGTAGTTAAAAATTATATTTATAGTAATGGTGACTTTGATCTTTGATCTAATGACCCCAAAATAAATAGGGTTCTTCCCCTTCCACAGGGGAATCATGTGGCCAAGTTTGTTAAAGATCCAATATACAGAACTAAAGTTATCGTGCGGAAACGACCCTGTTGTCAAAAATTATATTTATAGTAACAGTGACCTTGACCTTTGACCTAATGACCCCAATATAAATATGGTTCTTCCCCTTTCACAGGGGAATCATGTGTTAAGGTTTGGTAAAGATCCAATATACAGAACTAAAGTTGTCATGCGGAAACGACTCTGTTGTCAAACATTCTATTTATAGTAACAGTGACCTTTGACCTAATGACCCCCCAAAAAATAGGAGTCTTCTCCTTCCACAGGGCAATCATGTGGTCAAGATTGGTAAAGATCCAATATACAAAACTAAAGTTATCATGTGGAAATGACCCTGTTGTCAAAAATTCTATTTATAGTATTATGTGCCCTTGACCTGTGACCCCAAAATAAATAGGGTTCTTTCCCATCCATAGGGGAATCATGTGGCCATGTTTGGTAAAGATCCAATATACAGAACTAAAGTTATTGTGCGGAAACCTGTGTGGACGCCCGCTCGCCATACCCAATCACATAATACGGACCGTCTCAAGACGGCCATATAAAAATCCTATTTTCCGTCATATCAAGTCCAATAACTCTGGAACGGCAAAAGTGAAAATTGTTAAAAATGAAAGGGATCCTTTTCTCTTCACCGGTAAGCTGCTATTAAATTTCAAAACATTCTGAGAAACACTACTCAAGTTATCATACGACATAGGGTAAAAATCCTATTTTCCTCCATATCAAGTCCAATAACTCTGGAGTGGCAAAAGTGAAAGTCGTCAAAAATGAAAGGGATCCTCCTCTCTTCACCAGTAAACAGCTGATGAAATCTTAAAAGATTATAAGAAACACAACTCAAGTTATCGTACGACATAGGATTTGTCTACAGACGGATGGACATGGTGAAACCAGTATACCCCCCTTCAACTTCGTTGCGAGGGGTATAAAAATACCACAGTGTCTGAACAGTTTGAAAAATCCAATCACAAAATTGTAGAAAGAGTCAAATTCAATATTTAACTATTTGAGATTTTAATATAAGTATTCTAATAGGATCTCCTTTGATAATATAAGTAGTCTTTGTAAAATAATACTTTGCGTTTGAAATCGCTAAACCCTAGATAATTATTCAATAATTTTATAAACAACTGGTATGTTTTTCTATTTGTTGCAAGGAGTTGACAATCTTAAATATAGAGAGGACAACAGTCTGGGGGCTGTTGTTGTCGTGATCACATGGTAGTTGGATTTACATCTACCTGTGCAATCAGTGCTTATCACCACTAAAGTTGTGAATTTGAATCCCGCTCAGACGAGGTATACTCAATACAACATTATGTGATAAAGTTTGTTAGTGACTTATGCAGGTTTGTGGTTTTCTCCGGATACTCCGGTTTTCTCTACCAACAAAACTGACCGCCACGATATAAATGAACTATTGTTGAAAGTAGCGCTCAACACAATAAACCAGTTAAACCAATCTTTTCTTTTTGTGGTCGAGCTTCAATATTGAATAACAATATTCAAATAACTCGTTTTTTTTACCCGTCAATAACATTATCAACAATGTTTATAAAAAAATAAATGATATAATATTCAATAAATAAACACACCACAAAAAAATTCATAAATCCAATACACCATTATTGTAATCAACATTAATTTCGTCACAATCAGATTTGATGAAGAAAAGTTAATTATTTCACGTTCCTTTATTTGACAGACCTAATTGGGAGCTGATAATTGGAAAAGAGGTTATCACCCATTATTGGTTGATTAGTATGGTATAAAGAGCATGGTGATAATTTACAGATTTTTATACACAGGTCTATCAATACTACTAGCTGATAAATATACTGAAATACAATTAGTTATTATCAATGGTTCAATATTACAAGGGAAAATGGGGAATTCTAGATGTGGCGACAATAAATCACAAAATAATTATCAATTTTTTAGATGGTATAATTTTATCAAGGTATAAAATGCCTTGTTTATTATACAACAAAATATTAAAGGGAGATAATTCATATCCAGGTGTTACTGATTCGCAAACATTTTTTTTTAAATTAATCAATATATTCAAGGCCATTTTACATGTTAAATCAAAATACTAAACAATCTTGGCAAATTTGTTTTCCACCGAATAAAAAGCTGAATATATATTAATAAAGAGGCTCTATATTCAAAAGAGCAAGGGGCCGTCATGATCGTATGGTAGTTGGATTTACAACTACCTCTGCAATCAGTGCCTATCACCACTAAAGTTGTGAGTTCAAATCTCGTTCAGGCGAGGTGTACTCGATACAACATTATGTGATAAAGTTCGTCAGTGTCTTGCAGTAGGTCAGTGGTTTTCTCCGGTTTCCTCCACCAATCGAACTGATCACCATGATATAACTGAAATACTGTTGAAAGTGGCGTTAAACACCATAACCCTAACCCTATAAATAATACCCTGGGAAAACCTCATCTTTATTCAACCAGTGAAAGTTTGTGTAGACATAAAACAACAACAGTATCCTCATCTTCATCATTTCCGAAACGTGCCGTGCCCACTAAATTTGATATCTACGTTTTTATTTGAAAGTAATGTTCCTTTTTTAAGTGACCTACATAAAACATTTTGAGTGTCATCTGACATGTAAACGCTGGATTCACCAAATGAAGATTAGTTTTTTTTATGCTACCTTTGTCAAAGACCCATGCATTATTAACGATGTGATCCTCCTTCGTAGCTATAGGAAATTGGACAGTTATTACTGTCGGAAGTCATTATTGAAGGTATTGCTTAAACAACGGCAAGGTTTAATGGCAAACTAATTTCGATGTCTTTGTTCTTTCATAATATACAATGGCATTTTTAATAGGTCTAAAGACCTCTGATTTCGTGAAGGTAATTTCGGACCGAGCGGAATCAATACCTAATTGTTTATAACACAGAGAAAATGGATATTGATTAAGTCTTTGTTAATTTCTACCAGCTTTTATTTAATGTACTAAATAATTACAGCAGCTCATTTAAGGAAGGGAATAAGAAATTAGGTCTCAACATGCAGATAATTTTCTAACCGATTTTTTCACTTCATCTGCTACTATTTAAGGGTACTTTGTAATTTTTTTTGCATGTTATTTAAACACAACCCACAGCACTGTTTAAAACCATTTACACGGAGGAAGAAAAAAATAAAATATGTTGAAATTTGCGACAGTAATTGGTGAATGTTTTTAGTGACAGTGATGCACTGTATGACAAAGTATATTTGTAGGATCTAACTTTAGATATAATTCTTGGAAGGCACTTAAAATATACTTAGTATACATTTTGTATTTCAAAAACAATTTAAGCTTGCAGGTTAATTATCACTTCATAAAATTTGTCAATTTGATCAATTTTATGATCAATAATGATCCCGAACTCCAACTCATCTTTTTATCCAATCACCGTAAACAGAAACAAACAAGATTTTCTTCAGTCTAAAGTCTATAGCATATTATTTTAAAATTATTTCACATAGTTTTTTTTTCTCTGACCACATGCACCCGCGATACAAATTGACCATTAGCATAATAATTGTTTTTATTCTTCCAATAATCATTCTGGATTTTCCATCCATAATCAAAATGAATTTCCTATAATTAATAGTTATATTTTTCTTCTGAAGGAAACATCAAAGACCTATTATTTAATTTACATATTAAACTGCACAAATTCTAGGGTTCCATAATTTCAAAAGATCTGTGGTAAAGATCAAATTACAAACATTTCCCTAGTTTCCTAAAACATAATTACATATTTTTTGTGCTTAAAATATGAAATTCATATGCATAGATATATATTGTAACAGAACCAAGAAGATATATAAAGGTTAAACAATCCTGCTTGAAAATTCCACCAAGAACACAATAACTAACTGACCATCATAATTTTCTGAGATGGTGTATATTTTTACATTTTTTTCCACTTCCACCTTGGCAAGCAATTTCGGAAATCTTCAAATTAAAAAAAATATATATTCCACTTTGGGTAAACAACATCAAATTCCTACATGAACTTGATCTACAAATCCTTCCCCACATTCAAATTTGGGAAATAATTCCAAATTCTACAAGCAACAAAAACACTATTCTCCTTCCAGATTTAAATTAGGAAACAAAATATGTATGTATTTTACCATTCTGCCACCCCCCCCCCCCCCCCCCCCCCCCCTCCACACTCTGTGTGGGAAAACAACAGAATTAACATTTATTGGAAGATACAGTATTCCCCATTCTGCAATGAAAAGTGTCCTTATATGACATGTGGTTTCTCTTAAGGGGAACAATTTAGTTGTATTTTCCTATTTTAGTGCATTTAAAATCTGGTCTGATAAAGGGAGGGGGCTATTTGTTAGAGTGGACATATAAGAAGGGACTGCTATAATGAATTTATCAATGATCACTTAAAAGAACTATAATCAATAATGATCCCGAACTCCAACTCATCTTTTTATCCAATCACTGTTTACGGTGATTGGATAAAAAGATGAGTTGGAGTTCGGGATCATTATTGATCATAAAATGTATCTCGTGACGTGTTGTGTTAAAACCTCCAATTAAAGCAAGCTGAAAATTCGCGTAATTTACTTCAATAAAGGTTAACAGCAATACCTGCACGGAAAAACATATTTTTATCTAATGCGTATTATGTTTCTTCATTCCATATAATTATCATGGTAATTATTATGTAACACAATCTTCAGAGTAAATTCAAAACCTCGTCACTAATTTGTCAACTTTTACGATCGTCTCCCTTTGGGCTAGTTCATGACAGTGCGCTTTACGTCATTCTAAAATTACATTCCAACGGTTTGTAATTTAAAACGTGAGTAAAGGAATTATTATTTTACCGAAAGGTACAAGAACACATTAAAACAAAGAAATCTGATTTTATAAATCCCTGTAGTCTTTTGTAGCATCCATAACAAAAATAGCATTTTAATGTCAAAAGTCGAAACACCACATTTTATAGTTTTTGTTTCATTTGAAATTCAAAGAACACAACCATTACTCTAAATATAGATATGATGAACTACTATTTCGTCTAAAAATTAAAGATCGTAACAATTAACGACAACAGAAAAATCATGAACTTCATTCCATAACACAGCCTATGACATTAACAGGTGTGTCAGCCCACGGACAGTAAAAATCAGTTCAGGTCTGCCAGCCCACGGACAGTAAAAATCAGTTCAGGTCTGCCAGCCCACGGACAGTAAAAATCAGTTCAGGTCTGCCAGCCCACGGACAGCAAAAATCAGTTCAGGTCTGCCAGCCCACGGACAGTAAAAATCAGTTCAGGTCTGCCAGCCCACGGACAGTAAAAATCAGTTCAGGTGTGCCAGCCCACGGACAGTAAAAATCAGTTCAGGTCTGCCAGCCCATGGACAGTAAAAATCAGTTCAGGTGTGCCAGCCCACGGACAGTAAAAATCAGTTTGGACCTGTCAATTTTCATGATTTTTGTAATACAATCTTAACCAAAATATTAAAAATCTTAGATTGGACCTAAATATAATAGTTAAACATATTTTTCTTGTACTAGTAACCTGCAGAGAGAAGTCGAGTGGTTAAGGAAGTCGACTACTGACATCAAGTCTAACACCATTTGTATACCAACCTGAACTATTAAGTTTTAAAGACAACAATTCGTAACCAGGTTTTCTCCGAACATTTCATGATAACTGTCCAGTACTCCCGGACTTCTCCAAATAAGTCTGGTAGTTACAAAATTGCTGAAAGTGATGATAATCGCTAATATCCCTGCAATCTCAACACCTGATAATTCTGAGTCATTTTCTCACTATAAATTTTATATACACGGTACTAGTTTTATGAAAGAGTTTAAACAGTGATGGATCAACAATTCCACCAATATCAACAAAATGAATAATCAGCTCTCACCTCAACTCACTGAATATAAAAAAAAGGCAATGACATATGAGGTTAGAAATCTAGGTCTTGGGAAAGGCACACATTTGTGGTGGGGTTAAACCGGTTAATGGGATCCCAACCCTCCTCTCTTGATAATTGGGTCTTCAACTACATTCATATATACAAATGTGAAAAAACCCTGCACAGATTCTACTCTAAAAGACCACATACTATCACAAAAATGAATGACAACATACAATATGGACAGTACAATTGCAAGGTCAATAAATGCTCCTAAAAATAATAATTTTTGTATTAGAATAACGAAAAATCCAAATATCTTTTAAACTATAGATTTTTCAACAGCAAAATAAATGAGAGTTTTATTTAGAATTAGGAGTGCTAACTAAAAATGTTATTGTAATGCTTCTTATTGTTTTGGCTGAGGCTGCATTGCATTTTGGTTCTATTTTGTTGACATTTTTCGGGTGGGGGTAAATGTACTTTATAGAAGAGCCATCCGTACATCAGGTATCTTACCTGTAAAATCTTTCTCTCAGCCACGTGTACTTTAGATGAAACTGACAAGCATTTCTCTCATGAATTATTGTTATATTTTTCATTTTTTTTGTAAAATGGGTAAAAAGTCTGACTTATCTCCGGAATGCCAAAAGTTTGTAAAAAAGTTGTTTGCCTTTTTTAGTAAGGAAAAGGCAACAAAGAAGCCAATTGTCTCATTTGATATCAAAGGATATCTAAAGCTTTGGGTATGTCTTACACTTCAGTGCACCGTATTATGAATGAAAAGAGGCCTTTTAAGTCAAAAAGACCCAAAGAAAAAGTTAAAATTTTGGACGACTTTGATCATTGTGTTATTAAAAGAAGAACAATCCACGGTTTATATTCACGGAAAATTGCCCCGACTGTCTCAATAATACATAAGGAAATAAAAGATTCTATTAAAATATCTAAACTTACTCTAACTCTCATTGATCTTGGATATACATGTACTTATAAAAAAATAGGTGACAATTGAAGAGTTCTGTACAATCAAGTGTCTATAATCAATGATAGGTGCAATTATCTGAGAAAGATCAAATCTTTTAGGGAAGCAGGGTATGATATTGTGTACCTGGATGAAACATGGGTTAACCAAAATTACTGCACAGATTATATGTGGCTTCCAAATGATGGGTCTGATGCCCCAAAAATACCCTCGGGCAAAGGCAAACGTTTGATTGTTTTGCATGCAGGTACGCGAAGTGAGGGTTTGATTGACGCCTGCGATTTAGTGTTTCTGGCCAAAACAAAGGATGGTGACTATCACCAGGAGATGAATAGTTTTGTCTTTCTTGAGTGGTTTGAAAATCAATTGATGCGTGCTCTGAAAAATCCTAGCTTGGTTGTGTTAGATAATGCAAGTTATTACAATGTTAAAACAGAAGATACCGTGTGCCCTAATTTTAGTCAGAAAAATGTTGTTCTCCAAAATTATCTTACACAACACAACATTCCCTTTTCTGCTACCGATACCAAAAAAGTATTACATGTATATGAAAAAATAAAACAAAAAAAGATCCCAGTAGTTTATAAAACAGATAAAATTGCTAATTTACACGGACATGAAGTAATAAGAACCCCTGTTCGACACTGTGAACTTAACCTGATAGAATTAATATGGGCACAAGTCTAAGGTTTCGTGGCTAAAAACAATACCACCTTCCGATTAAAAGATGTTCAAGAACTCACGTATGCTGCTTTCAGAAAAATTACAAAAGATGTGTGGGCAAAAGCAGAACATGTGGTCAAAATTGAAAAAGAATACTGCAAAGAAAACTGTATAGATAGACGTGTCATAGAACCTATTATCATTGATTTTTGTGATGACGACACAGGTTAAAGCATAATCATATTAAGTATAATAGACAGAGAAAAAATGTAAAAATCGAATAAATGTCACGTTTAAGTCAATGCCCAAAATATTTGGAACATGTGTCTGCCAATTCATTAAAGTTGTAACTGTTGAAACTATCTGGGGTCAGATGAATTTATTAACTTATATATTGATTATAACACATAAATAATACACAAAACAACTTGATGCAAAACAAAAAAAAGATAAACAAGGACAGTTTATAATCCAACCGAAAACCAAACACAAAACGGGCCTTATATTCATGAAAAGTCAAAACAAACAAACACAAAGATTGCAACTTCGGATTCCTGTTTTGGATAAGCACTTTGAAGTGGAATAGGTTAAATATATATTTCCAAACTTTTAGCTCACGTTTGAGTTGAAAGATATAACTTGGTTTAGTAGAATAGTTACGTGAAACAATTGCATGTATCAATGATTCATCAATAATTATTGCAGTTTTTAGGTATTTTTTACCAATGTTAAGTTTGGTAAAAAACATAGCTCACAAAATGACAGTGCTCAATATCATGTTCTAAACTTTGTCTAAATATACACCCAAAAATTCCTTTGAAATGCGATTTTTCAAAATGAGCAGGGCCAAATCCGTTCACTTTCTGGTCTGAAAACTACCAAATTAAATTAGCACCCTTGATTCTCTACACAACTCTCATTTACACTTCTACTTTAAAATCTATAGTTTAAAAGATATTTCAAATATTCGTTATTCTAATCAAAAAATTATTACTTTAGTTAACAGACTAATAGCTAAGAAGGTAGAATCTGTTGGTTTCTCCTAAGTAAAAGTTTTACTCTAATTGTTCTGAGTGACGACTTAACAATATACCAGAGGCTCTCAAGAGCCTGTATCGTTCACCTGGTAATAAAAAAAACCAATTGGTCCTATGTAAAAACTATGTCCTGCAGTGGTAGTCATCTTGGAATTACGATCAACATAAAAAACACAAAGTTTGTAAAGGACCTTCCAATGATTGATGCACAGTTTAGGTTCAATCAGTGCAATAGCTTCAGAGAAGAAGATATTTCTGTATTTTCCGGATATGGTCCTGTGTTAATACTATGACCTGTGGTGGCAGCCATCTTGGATTTCCGATCGGCATAAAAAACAGAGGACCTTCCAATGATCATTCCTGGACAGTTTGGTTTCAGAGAAGAAGCGTTTTGAAACATTTTCCCCATAGGGTCCAATGTTAAACAAGTCCTGCCGTAGCCGCCATTTTGAATTTCATATCAGAACAAAAAACGTAAAGTTTGTAGAGGACCATCCAATGAACATTCATGTACAGTTTGGCTTTAATAATATTTGTAGTTTCTGAGAAGAAGGCATTTGAACATTTTCCCATACATTCCAATGCTAATCTATGTCCTGCGGTGGTGGCCATCTTGGATATCCGATCGGCATAAAAAACACACACCTTGTAGAAAACCTTCCAATGATCATTCCTGGGCAGTTTGGTTTCAACTGTCCAAGTGGTTTCAGAGAAGAAGCGTTTTGAAACATTTTCCCCATAGGGTCCAATGTTAAACTAAGTTCTGCCGTAGCCGCCATTTTGAATTTCATATCGGAACAAAAAACGTAAAGTTTGTAGAGGACCATCCAATGAACATTCATGTACAGTTTGGCTTTAATAATATTTGTAGTTTCTGAGAAGAAGGCATTTGAACATTTTCCCATACATTCCAATGCTAATCTATGTCCTGCGGTGGTGGCCATCTTGGATATCCGATCGGCATAAAAAACACACACCTTGTAGAGGACCTTCCAATGATCATTCCTGGGCAGTTTGGTTTCAACTGTCCTAGTGGTTTCAGAGAAGAAGGCATTTGAACATTTTCCCATAGGGTCCAATGTTAATCTATGTCCTGCGGTGGTGGCCATCTTGGATTTCCGATCAGCATAAAAAACAACAAATTTGTAGAGGACCATCCAATGATCATTCCTGGGCAGTTTGGTTTCAACTCTCCTAGTGGTTTCAGAGAAGAAGCGTTTTGAAACATTTTCCCCATAGGGTCCAATGTTAAACTAAGTTCTGCCGTAGCCGCCATTTTGAATTTCATATCGGAACAAAAAGCGTAAAGTTTGTAAAGGACCATTCAATGAACATTCATGTACAGTTTGGCTTTAATAATATTTGTAGTTTCTGAGAAGAAGGCATTTGAACATTTTCCCATAGGGGCCATTGTTAATCTATGTATTGCGGTGGCGGCCATCTTGGATTTCCGATCGACATAAAAAACATAAATTTTGTAGAGGACCTTCCAATGATCATTCCTGGGCAGTTTGGTTTCAATTGTCCAAGTGGTTTCAGAGAAGAAGCGTTTTGAAACATTTTCCCCATAGGGTCCAATGTTAAACTAAGTTCTGCCGTAGCCGCCATTTTGAATTTCATATCGGAACAAAAAACGTAAAGTTTGTAGAGGACCATCCAATGAACATTCATGTACAGTTTGGCTTTAATAATATTTGTAGTTTCTGAGAAGAAGGCATTTGAACATTTTCCCATACATTCCAATGCTAATCTATGTCCTGCGGTGGTGGCCATCTTGGATATCCGATCGGCATAAAAAACACACACCTTGTAAAGGACCTTCCAATGATCATTCCTGGGCAGTTTGGTTTCAACTGTCCTAGTGGTTTCAGAGAAGAAGCGTTTTGAAACATTTTCCCCATAGGGTCCAATGTTAAACTAAGTCCTGCCGTAGCTGCCATTTTGAATTTCATATCGGAACAAAAAACGTAATGTTTGTAGAGGACCATCCAATGAACATTCATGTACAGTTTGGCTTTAATAATATTTGTAGTTTCTGAGAAGAAGGCATTTGAACATTTTCCCATAGGGTTCAATGTTAATCTATGTATTGCGGTGGTGGCCATCTTGGATTTCCGATCGGCATAAAAAACACACACCTTGTAGAGGACCTTCCAATGATCATTCCTGGGCAGTTTGGTTTCAATTGTCCAAGTGGTTTCAGAGAAGAAGCGTTTTGAAAAATTTTCCCCATAGGGTCCAATGTTAAATTAAGTCCTGCCGTAGCCGCCATTTTGAATTTCATATCGGAACAAAAAAACCTTGAGATTGTAGAGGACCGTCCAATGAACATTCATGTACAGTTTGGCTTTAATCATATTTGTAGTTTCTGAGAAGAAGGCATTTGAACATTTTCCCATAGGGTCCAATGTTAATCTATGTCCTGCGATGGTGGCCATCTTGGATTTCCGATCGGCATAAAAAATAGAAACTTGGTAAAGGACATTCCAATGATCATTCATTTACAGTTTGGGTTCAGTCAGTTCATTAGTTTCAGAGAAGAATATCTTTAAAATTTCAGCCAATCAGAGCATATTATTGGCCCTGGCAGCCATATTGAATATCCCACTGGAACGAAAAACAGTAACTTTGTAGAGGACCATCCAAGGAACATTCCTGTTAAGTTTGGTTCCAATCGGCCCAGTGGTTTCGGAGAAGAAGCTTGAAATGTGAAAAGTTTACAGACGACAGACGACGGACGCCAAGTGATGGCAATAGTTCACCTGGATCTTTGGTCCAGGTGAACTAATAATGGACTACTTGAGGCAGCAACAATAGAGAAATTGTCATAAATTATATGTTATTATTCTATTTTTTAGAAGTGCTCCCTGTCTACAAACAAATAACAAATCAACTTCGGCTCAATACCAGGGATGATTCTGTATAGAAAAAAACCCTGAAAATTAATATAAAATGGCTGAAACCATCTATGCCCTCCCTGTGAGAAGGTTGATTTTTATAACTGTTTTGACCATGTCCTGCAACTTTCCAAATTTTTGTTCAGAGGAAAATAGCTGAAATCAGTTAAATACAGTCAAACCTGTATATCAAGTCCACTCAAGAGAATCTGAAAATGTGGCTGTTATCAGCAGTTGCCCTTTATATACAGGTTAAAATTATATGCACTATTTATTAATGGGAAAAATGAGACTGTTCTTTAAAGACAGTGATTTATTATATAGAGGTGCCCTTTAAGGCAGGTTTGACTGTAACTGGAAATAAATATAAAATAACTGAAACCATCCATACACCCATTTTCAAAAAGGTCATTTTTGACCTCTTCTGACTGTGTCCTGCAACTTTCAAAAAAAGTTCAGAGGAAAATAGCTGAAATCAATTTCATAACTAAAAAGAAAAACCATCCCTGCAAGCCATACAGCAGACAGAAAGCCAATTTGGTCAGATTGTCAATTAAAAAAAAAAACATACACAGCTTACCTTTCAGCTGTCATCAGAATCTTTTAATACAAATCTTTGATCACGGAAGCTTTGATCGGCAAGAAATTCAAAGCTTGATTATTTCTTATACTACAAGCTTATACCATTAGCAATTAAAAATCCATGTGACCAGGTTTGTGTACTAGTATTAGATAAGTGCTGGTATGCCTTGTTCCAAAACAACTGTGAAATGTTTTAGTAAATTGATCCGAGCCAAGTCCTAATTAAGAGGGAAAGGAAATGAAACTACTTCAGTCAAGCCAACATTTACTCTTACTATATAAATTAATGAGACAACTCTGGGTTAGTTTTGTCTTAATTAGGTAAAGATGAAATGAATGCATTTAGGAGGGGGGAGGGGGCAATGTCACATGATACAGAAATCTGGCTTCCTTGTCAAATTATCCTCCCATGGGTCCCTGTAACATTACAAGATGGGCAATTCATTATCTCTTGGACTTTATTTGATCTTGGATTTATTAATAATTTGACCTTCAGACAATGGTTATGAAATAAAAAAATATATTAATGATTTTCTTTTTAACTTCTTAGAAACTACATATCTACTGTATATGAAAAGAAATTAAAATTAGTATCAGTATTCGTTGTACTTTTTAATTATTTTTTTTTAATATCTTTTCTAATCCCCCCCCCCCCCCGCTCCTAACTTTTAATGACTTTTAAAGATCTGGGTATTTTTTGTTTTGAAATTTCCAGAAAAAAAGTTTTTTTGCAATAATCAGGGACGATCATGGTAAGAAAATAAAATAATTAGTCAACGAAAAATAACTGAAACCATCTACACCCCTTTTCAAAATGGTCATTTTTGACCTGTTCTGTCTGTGTCCAGCAACTTTCTGAAAACATTTTTCAGAGCAAAATAGATCAGTTAAGTATCTGAAAAAAAAAACCAACCTGAATAATCAATATAAAACAACCAGGACCCAATGAACACATTTCAAGTAATGATCAGTACTACCAAAAGATAAACACATAAAAATCCAATAACTACCAACAACAGTATCAACATAAACAAAAGGGCAATCTAACTACCAACAACAGTATCAACATAAACAAAAGGGCGATCTAACTACCAACAACAGTATCAACATAAACAAAAGGGCGATCTAACTACCAACAACAGTATCAACATAAACAAAAGGCGATCTAACTACCAACAACAGTATCAACATAAACAAAAGGGTGATCTAACTACCAACAACAGTATCAACATAAACAAAAGAGCGATCTAACTACCAACAACAGTATCAACATAAACAAAAGGGCAATCTAACTACCAACAACAGTATCAACATAAACAAAAGGGCGATCTAACTACCAACAACAGTATCAACATAAACAAAAGGGCGATCTAACTACCAACAACAGTATCAACATAAACAAAAGGGCAATCTAACTATCAACAACAGTATCAACATAAACAAAAGGGCGATCTAACTACCAACAACAGTATCAACATAAACAAAAGGGCGATCTAACTACCAACAACAGTATAAACATAAACAAAAGGGTGATCTAACTACCAACAACAGTATCAACATAAACAAAAGGGCGATCTAACTACCAACAACAGTATCAACATAAACAAAAGGGCGATCTAACTACCAACAACAGTATCAACATAAACAAAAGGGCAATCTAACTATCAACAACAGTATCAACATAAACAAAAGGGCGATCTAACTACCAACAACAGTATCAACATAAACAAAAGGGCGATCTAACTACCAACAACAGTATCAACATAAACAAAAGAGCGATCTAACTACCAACAACAGTATCAACATAAACAAAAGGGCGATCTAACTACCAACAACAGTATCAACATAAACAAAAGAGCGATCTAACTACCAACAACAGTATCAACATAAACAAAAGGGTGATCTAACTACCAACAACAGTATCAACATAAACAAAAGGGCGATCTAACTACCAACAACAGTATCAACATAAACAAAAGGGCAATCTAACTACCAACAACAGTATCAACATAAACAAAAGGGTGATCTAACTACCAACAACAGTATCAACATAAACAAAAGGGCAATCTAACTACCAACAACAGTATCAACATAAACAAAAGGGCGATCTAACTACCAACAACAGTATCAACATAAACAAAAGGGCGATCTAACTACCAACAACAGTATCAACATAAACAAAAGGGCAATCTAACTACCAACAACAGTATCAACATAAACAAAACAAAAACAATTGAAAGACAAGATCTCCAAAATAACGGATACCGCGACAAGCACATATGGTCATAAACCTATGAGCATGAGTTTCGTAACTACAAAATTATCCAATCAGAACAATGTACATATTGAATACTACATTCTGACTGGCTGAATTTTTTCTTACTTGTACTCAAATATTTTTTGTGATTGTAAAGCCAGGATTCAACAAATTTCGTACTTTCCGAAATCATCCACTATATATATTGAATACAGCATTCTGATTTGCTGTTCTTTTTTTTTATGTAGTTTTTGTTTATTTGTTTGTTTGTTTTAGAACTTTAGATAATTTGAAGGACATTTTGAAAATTTGCTTCAAGTATCGTCTGCATAATCTGATCATAATATCCACCCAATATAAAGATGTCTGTCCTTTTTTAATTTATTCACCACTATTACCAGATACAACCTATCATATTTTTTTTTTAATATGAAGCAGGATTTTTAAAATATCTCCAGAGATAACAAGATGAACTGTGAGCTAATGCTCACCTATGATACCCCCACTCTTTGGCAAACAGGAAGTAGGAATCTGACGGGTCAAAAAACGCTCCCCACGATATGGGGTACCAATATGAAGCTTGTGACCAAATATCAGATTCCTGTCATCAATAGTTGCTGAAAAAAATGAGCATATATGTTCAATGTGTATAAAAATCAACAAAGTCGGCAAACAGGAAGTAGGAATCTGATGGGTCCAAAAACGCTTCCCACGATATGGGGTACCTATATGATGCTTGTGACCAAATATCAGATCTCTGTCATCAATAGTTGCTGAGAAAAATGTGCATATATGTTCAATGTGTATAAAGACCAACTAAGTCGCCAAACAGGAAGTAGGAATCTGACGGGTCCAAAAACACTACCACAATATGATATACCTATATGATGCTCGTGACCAAATATCAGATTTCTGCCATCAACAGTTACGGAGAAAAATATCTTGGACGGACAGACGGACAGAGGTAAAACAGTATACCCTCCTCCCCCTTCGGGGGGTGGGGGTATAATAAATTTCAGACACTCAAGCACATTTACATTTTTTTTTATTGGAAAATGTCAGACATTTTTCAACCCAATATGAATCTAAAATAGCTTTACAAAATTTAATTGAATGATTTAACTTCAAGATTTAACCACAATTAATAGCTTTCCTCATTTAAAAAAATAGTTGGTTATGGTGTTTAATGCCACTTTCAACAGTATTTAAGTAATATCGTGGCGGTTGAAAAAAAAAAAATTCTTCAAATATATAATAAATGAACCACAAATATACCACAAACATTGATATGCCCCCTAACCCCCTCTGAATATGCAACTGTGCATGTATGTTTACATACATGTATATCAGAACTTTGAATGTTGAGAAAAAAATATCCATATTTAGATAAATAAATGTCATGGAAACTAAATTTTGTGAGAAATAAACATTACTGAACATGCTGTGTGGCACAAGAGCTATATTGACTTTACACAACATGCTGTGTGGCACAAGAGCTGTATTGACTTTACATAACAAGCTGTGTGCCATCAGAGAAATATTGATCTTACACCATATGTTGTGTGCCACAAGAGTTATATGTGATAATGTGGCAATTACTGGTGCTAATTACAATATCCTGATTAATTACTGATATATACATGGAGGTGTCAAGGAAATATTTGTTTTATATTTCACTTGGTATTATATAATTTCCAGTAATCCCCAAACTCCCCTGACACAAATATAAAATCTTTACAATTCTTAACACTGTCTAAATTAAAAACATGTTCAGAATTTTATATAAATATTACTGACACTAAAAAAAGATTCTTGGAATTTTTTAATTTTTAATAGAAATTAATTTATATACAAAAATAGTCAGATAAAATAGTTTTAAATATGTGGTTTTATCCTTTTAATGAGTCTTTAATTTGTACATATAACCTGATTGTTTTATAGACAAATATGCTTTATTTCTTAGAATCTTGTAGGTGACTAATATATAAAATTTGTTCACAACATGATATAGCTGAAATACTGCTAAAGTTGGTGTTAAACACAAATCAATCAATAAAAAAAAAAGATTCTTGGAATTTCAATTGATTTATCTATAAATGTAAAACTATAAGTAGTCAAAAGAAATATCTGTAGTATATTTACATAAATGTCAAACTTGGTCACACAACAATAGAAAATTTGAATTTCCATTGAATTTTTTTTAATAATAATAAAAATAAAAAAAAAGAGCTCACCTTTATAACACCGTATTTCAAATTTCTAAAATTTAAAAAAGTTAAGAACAGTAATCCTCCAACATTATTACAGCTATTTTTGTAAAAATCTGATTGTCATGTAATGTCAAAGATTAACTGGCAATACACAAAAACAATGTCAATAAGTAATATAGGAATAAACAAGTCAATATTTGACATTTGTCCAAGGCTGTTGTATTTTGTCCTTATCCCATTCATTAAAGAATTAAATCCTTTAATCTGGCATAAAAATTATAAGTTATAAACTCTTTATTACATCATTTTAATCTGATTTTGTAAATTACTATTTTTCTACTACATTGAACACTTTACTAAACAAACCAGTGGTTACTATGCTTCTACTATGATGAACACTTTACTTTACTAAACAAACCCTGGTTACTATGCTCAGTTATTTTCTCTCTCACAATCCTGCATAACCGTTAGGGAATATTCCTTAAGAAACGTTATGGGATGTTTTTAGAGGGAATTGTACTTTAATACGAGCGATTGTTTATTAAATAATAGTATTTCATTCCTTTAAAATATTATTTGTAAAAAAAAAGGTGGGCAGTGAAGGCAAGAAGCAATGCATGTTAATGAAAGATAAATACACAAAACTCATAATATTTTCCATAAATGTGTAGAAATAAGTATCAAAATAATAAATATATTGTTGCAGTCTATTAAATGTCTACTTTGCATTGATTTAAAACAAGTATATGGTACAGTTATCTCCCATTAATAAAAAAACAAGTTTTTAGAAATGATTTTAATTTTATGAAAATCAAAGAAAACTAATCCAAGCAAGATATGGGCCCAGGGTTAGGGTTATGGTGTTTAATGCCACTTTCAACAACCCTTCAGCTATATCGTGGCTGTCAGTTTCATTGGTGAGGAAAACGGAGTTCCCTGAACCAAGCAAGATATATATGAGAAATGTTAACATGTAAAAATCTTGATCAGCGTTTAACAGGTAATGCACAATATTTTGACATTTATCTTTTAGAAATAATGTCTTAAATTTAAGATTTAGCAGCAATCCAAACTATTCAATTTCTTACTCAAAATATGAGTGAGTGAGTGATTGTTGTTTAACGCAAACTCCACAATTTTTCAGCTATATCATAAGAACACGTTAATTTTCAATCAGTTGATGATGAGGTCCACTTTGTACTACTAAACCAATGCTTTGGGTGAAACAACAGTATTTTTTTTTTACTTGGAAATCTTGGAATTTCAATGACATCTATGTAATAAAAGACAATGTTTCCTTTGATCTTTACACATGGATTATATCCAACTATCAAGTAACAAGCATATATTAAGTATTATCCTTGATTTGTAATGTATATATATAGGTGACATTATGTTGACATCACTGATGTTACTTGACAAATTCTCCATAATAAACATACTATCGTTGATTATACCTTTGCTTGAAATGTACTTCTCATCACATTTCAAATCTCAGACCTTTCCTCAGATGTAATTTTACTCTTGAGAAATCCACTCTCAAAAAACAAATCAATGTCAGCTTGTAAATTTTCTTTTTGATTTATGCAAGGGTTAGCATTATATATTTAATGTCATGGTAACTCAACAATACAGGTAATACATCTGACTTCTATTAGAAATCTAAATCCCATATTTTGGCTTCAGCATCAGAAGTTTATATTCATTAATGAATCAGTTTAATTTCAGAGAAAAGTTTATTTTTGTAGTGTTATTAAAACAGACAGCAAGATGATCTGGTACCCTTTTTGATATATAATTTAAAATTGACAGATGGTATTCCATCATGCAATTTCAGGTACAAACAGGGATCATGGGTAAATTCATAGCATAGAAAAACACATCTTCAATGAATATAAACAAACAAAAAGATGCTGTAACACTTCTAAGGTAACTAATAAATCTAGTCTATAAATATATAGATATAATGAACAAATCAAAAGCAAGGGCAACCAGTTCCTTTCCACCTCCCTCTTTACACCTCCCCATGAGCGGGATTCAAATCATAACTTTACTGATGATAGGTACAGGTAGTTGTAAATCAACTACCATATGATCATGACCACAAATCACAACTTTACTGATGATAGGTAGAGGTAGTTGTAAATCTACTACCATACGACCACAACACCCTCTTTAACTTTTCAGAATAAATAATAATTCAATTAATTTTCTCATAGGATTGTTTAATATGTTGCAGTCATCTTGGATTTCCAATCAACATAAAAACACATTCATAAATGTATTCATTTTGTAAAGGACCGTTCTAAGAACAAATAGTACAATACTATTATGTATATTTTCCACAATAAGGTCAATAATATCATGTATATTTTCCACATAAGGTCCCATGTTAAACCTGGATTTCTGGGGAAAAAAAGAAACACACACACAAACTTTTTTAGTGTCATATTAAGGATATTCCTATAACATAGCAATAATATTGCACATGTCATTGTGGCTTCTGAGAAGAAGATATTCAAAATTTCAGCCAATCAGAAAGCAGCATTGGTCTAGCAGCCATGATGAATTTGCTGCAGTCAATGACTACCTACAACTTCCCCCATGTATACCCTTGATTCTGTCAATGACTGTACTGACTGACTGTTTATTCCCCTCTGACATGGACCTGTTACATCCTAATTAACCCCCCTGTCCTATCTGTTAGGTTCTGCTAATCTGCACATCCATATTTTGTAATTTAATGCCTTTCTTACAGCCATGTTTCTTGTTTGATTACTGCAAGCAGACATTCTATGTTGTAATGTCAACCTTGCACAGTGCATCTGTCAAAATTAAAAATCTCTCATTCTCCTCCAAGGAAATAAACAATTTCTGCAAATATTATGTTATTACGTCATGTTTCTTGAAACAATTGCCAATATAAATAATTTTTGTTGTAAAAATATCTATCTATTTAAGTACTGCCAGGCATGGGGGGCATGGTAACAACTATAATAGTCAAACCTGTATTAAAAGGTCACCTTTGGGACAAAGAAAAAGTGGTCTTTTAAGATAGGTGACCTCTTGAAAGAGGTTGAATCATATGAAATTTTCTATGACAGGACAAGAAAAATGTGACCTTTTAATACAGGTGACTGCTTAATAGAGGTGACTGCTTAATAGAGGTGACTACTTAATAGAGGTGACTACTTAATAGAGGTGACTACTTAATAGAGGTGACTGCTTAATAGAGGTGACCACATGAGCAGGTTTGACTGTATATATAAAATATTAGGTAGAATGTTCTGACTAAAAACCAAACAATACATCCATCTTCCTGCAATTAACAAATTATTTGTATATAGAAAGTAACATTTAATATACTGGAACATATGTAAACGTTATGTGGTGCATCCCATCTGTTCTACGCAGTGCAGGCTGCAGATGAGAATGCATGAGTAATTTGTATACTACAAGTCATAATATAATTTGTGTTCAATAAAGTTAGAACAATTCTAATAGTTTAAAGTTTAAAGCACATCCATGTTACCTTAGCAGTTTGTTCCCAGAAACAAATTTAAACATGGGGTAAATTAATTAAGATTTATATAAATGAAATTTATTCAAGTCTTTTTAAAACTAAATTTATTCCAGACTCTCTACAATTAACAAGACTTCAAACTACTATATAACCCCCCCCCCCACCCCCCCCCATAAGTTATATATGTAGGTATGTTGCCCTTCAATAAATTTCTGTCTGCTCCTGGGTTCATCATGGTTGTAACTTCCATTTTGGCCTCATCCTCTATGTACACAAATTTAAAAAAAAAATAATTAGTAAGACGTTCATTATAAAGTCTGGTCAATGAAGTTGTTAAGCTTTGTCTAAGAATATATCTATGTTAAAAGTACAAAAAAAAATATCATGTATACGTCAGTCACCTAATTGTCCAAGTTCAAATTTCCCACAAGGCAAATCTTCCTAATTACTTGAAATGAACAACCTGAGTTTACGAAGATAAATCCTGTATCAGTTAGAGAGCTCCATCTTAATTCTATCAAAGGCATTAAAGCACAGAAAAAAATCTTCAATTAGATATAATGTTTTCTACTCCAAAATTGGAATTTATTACAGTAAAAAATCTTGCCAAAGAAAAGACGAGAGCCTTTGGCAAAATCTTTTATCTTTATCAAAAACACATCACCGTTCTAGGAACAACTCATCAGCTGTTTCTACTAATCCAATTTATTGCACACAAAAGTGGAAGAAAAAACAACAAAAAATGCCTCTTGTTCTTTTAATTATTAGTGGAAATCTTCTATCTTCCAAGCGTTTGTAACACAATCATATTCTCTTGATTACTTAATCATGCCTGCAAGCACTTAATTGACAGAGATTTTGACTACTTTGCTTATTCTAAGAGACATGTAGCAAAATGAATGAGCACTAAATCTTACAAATTATCTACAAAAAGTCTTCATGTTTTATATTCATTAAGAACTGAAGGAGATCATCCGTTCCACCGTTTTATTTGTATATATTTCATTTCACACATCTAAGTGCAACAAATTGTGGAAGAAAACTTCATTAGAAAAAAAAAAAGGAATTCAAATAAAAAAGTCGAACCTCATTGTGTTAAAGTCGAATTTCACATTAGCTGGGTATTCAAGTTTGTCAGGAGATATATCAAACTAACAAATACAGTAGTCCCCCTGCACTATGACAATTATAGGAGTGGCCTGATAAGAGGGGTGCTATGACTTTTTGTGGGAGTGGCCTGATAAGAGGGGTGCTATGACCTTTTGTGGGAGTGGTCTGATAAGAGGGGTGCTATGATCTTTTGTGGGAGTGGCCTGATAAGAGGGGTGCTATGACCTTTGGTGGGAGTGGTCTGACAAGAGGGGTGCTATGACTTTTTGTGGGAGTGGCCTGATAAGAGGGGTGCTATGACCTTTTGTGGGAGTGGTCTGATAAGAGGGGTGCTATGACTTTTTGTGGGAGTGGCCTGATAAGAGGGGTGCTATGACCTTTTGTGGGAGTGGCTTGATAAGAGGGGTGCTATGACCTTTTGTGGGAGTGGCCTGATAAGAGAGGTGCTATGACCTTTTGTGGGAGTGGCCTGATAAGAGAGGTGCCATGACCTTTTGTGGGAGTGGCCTAAGAGGGGTGCTATGACCTTTTGTGGGAGTGGCCTGATAAGAGGGGTGCTATGACCTTTTGTGGGAGTGGCCTGATAAGAGGGGACTATGACCTTTTGTGGGAGTGGCCTGATAAGAGGGGTGCTATGACTTTTTGTGGGAGTGGCCTGATAAGAGGGGTGCTATGACCTTTTGTGGGAGTGGCCTGATAAGAGGGATACTACTGTACAAGCAAATCTTATTTTACTCTGAGTTATCAAATGAAATGATTTATTTGTACCACCCAGTTTACCCAATGAAATCAGGATTTAGATGAAGTTACATGGTGTTCATACTAAATCTGGCATTAGACTGGTTTCAGAGGAAATTATTCAAGTATAAAATGCAAATGTTCACAACAGACAAACACTGAATGACACTAAACGCTCACATGGCCCATGCCCAAGCCAGCTAAAAATGATTATCCCCAGAAAATAGTCAACTTCCAATAAGTTACTTACAAATAACAACATATAATTATTGAGGTGACAGCTGTGGTCACGATAGTATGGTAGTTTGATTTACAACTACCTGTGCAATCAGTGTCTAAAGTTGTGAGTTCGAATCCCACTCATGGCGAGGTGTATTCGATACAACATTATGTGATAAAGTTTATCAGTGACTTGCTGCAGGTCACTGGTTTTCTCTGGGTACTCCAGTTTCCTCCACCAACAAGATGAACTGTGAGCTAATGCTCACTTATGATACCACCGCTCTTCGGAAAACAGGAAGTAGGAATCTAATGGGTCCCACGAAATGGGGTACCTATATGAAGCTTGTGACCAAATATCAGATCTCTGCCATCAATAATTGCTGAGAAAAATGCGACGAAAAATGAGCATATATGTTCAATGTGTATAAAAACCAACTAAGTCGGCAAACAGGAAGTAGGAATCTGACGGGTCCAAAAACGCTTCCCACAATATGAAGCTTGTAACCAAATATCAGATTCCTGTCATCAATAGTTGCTTAGAAAAATGTGACGAAAAATGAGCATATATGTTCAATGTGTATAAAAACCAACTAAGTCGGCAAACAGGAAGTAGGAATCGGACGGGTCCAAAAACGCTTCCCACAATATGGTATACCTATATGACGCTCGATACCAAATATCAGATTTCTGCCATCAACAGTTACTGAGAAAAGTGCGACGAAAAATATCTTGGACGGACGACGGACAGAGGTAAAACAGTATAATAAAACTGACTGAAATATTGTTGAATGTGACGTTAAAGACCGTAACAGAAGTAACAAAGATCAGTCTTTTTAATTAATACAGTAACTAGCTAAAGATTTGGGATTTTAAATGCCATATTATTTCTTTTGATCTTAAATGTTTTCATGAACAAGCCTCATCAAACACTGTCAATCAAGATACAATGATATTTACTATTACATGGTAGCAAGCTCTTGTTTCATAACTAGTCTTATAAATAGGATATCAGCCTCTCTAATAATGTATTGTTACAATTTTTTTACATCCTTTCATCATTGGCATCTGCTGAACAAATGTTTATGCAGACAAAAAAAAACATCATAGCCTGGCATACTGTGTGCTAATCTATCATGCAATCAGAAATCACTTTCTATTAATGTGCTGTAAAAACTGGTAATAAAATGCCAAATTTAATCAGGGGAAACAACTCTGTTCTTAAGATAGATTTTTTTAGCTTTAACTGTCAATTGTCAAATTTAATCAGGGGAAACAACACCGTTCTAACACTATATTTTTTAGCCTTTAACTGTCAAATGTCAAATT
This sequence comes from Bathymodiolus septemdierum, assembly GCA_963383655.1. Classification (NCBI taxonomy): domain Eukaryota; kingdom Metazoa; phylum Mollusca; class Bivalvia; order Mytilida; family Modiolidae; genus Bathymodiolus; species Bathymodiolus septemdierum. Next base: position 62,457,195 of record OY726529.1, read on the forward strand.
TAATCAGGGGAAAACAACTCCATTTTAACAATAGATCTTTTAGCCTTTAACTGTCAAATGTCAAATTTAATCAGGGGAAACAACTCCATTTTAACAATAGATTTTGTTAGCTTTTTAACTGTCAAATTTAGTCAGGGAAAACAACTCCGTTCTAACAATAATCTTTTAGCCTTTAATTGTTTTATTTTTGTTTGTATGTCATGTCAAAGAGTTCTACAAATACCATGTGTTACATATAGTTAATACACCATTTTAAACTAGAACCAACATTAAAAAAAACACAACATAATACCTTCATCGCAAATTTCCATTCTTCATGGAAAGATTTGTTGAATGTTTTCCCCCATTGCAATCTATGTTAAACTTTGTACACCAGATCTCAGATTCAGAACTCCATGTGACCTACATATATCACAGGCATCTACTGCTGGTTTCTGAGAGTTTTTAAATAATTCACTTAATTTCCTCCATATGTGCCCCTTATTACCCCCTACACATGAAGAATCTCCTCTTCCTAAAAATAATTCCTGTAAAGTTTGGTTCCATAAATGGATAAGCAGTTTTGCAGGAGAATACACACATGTGCACCAGTCAATGACGTCAGATAATGGACATGTGTGCAAACAATCTACAAATACTATTTTCATTGGTTCTTATAAAAACTATTAGAAACAATATCATTTTATTCTTCAAATAATAAAATTGCCATGATATGCTTGAAAAAGTATAGTAATCAGATCCAGATCCGTGAAAATCTGTTTCAAAGTCTTATTTTTAGGTAAATCTATTAAACCTCAGAACAACATCACTAAAGTGTCTACAATAAACAAGATAGTTTATCTAATCTTTGCGTAATCATGTAATTAGGCTTATAAATGACAAATAAAAATAAGGGAGATAACACATACCAGTCAGTAATGATCATTATTAAACCATAAATTATGTGGAGATAATTCACAGTGAGATAACTATATCAATCAGTAATGATCTATATTAATCTATAAATTAAGGGGAGATAATTCACATAAAAAAAAAAAAAAAAAAAAAAAAAAAAAAATATGAGAGAAAACATGAGAAACACCACATACCAGACGGTAATGATCATCAATAAATTATAAATTAAGGGGACATAAATCACAAAAATAAGGAAGACAACTGGAGAAATAGGAATATCATCCAATAACTATAAAATAAGGAGAGATAATTCTTACAGAAAATCATAAGACATATAAAAATATTGTAAATCAAGTACTCAAGCAATACCATTCAAAATAGCATGACAAATTTAGCTGGGGGAGAACTACTTAAGTGAGTTGAGAAAATATGACATGTACATTCTATGACATGTACATTCTATGACATTTCTCCTTGTTATGCCTCTTAATTAAGTTGTGGGCAGGTCCATCCATGAAAATAAAAACACTGACCTGATCTCTATTATTTCCTAATTATCAATTTCTCCCTACGCCCTTTGTGTAGAAAAAGTAACAGTTACTCCCCTAAAATATCAGATTATATGTCAGCTTGAATAGTAATCATGTTGTTTAATGATTGTATGTTAAAGTGGTTCAGGACAAGTCTTAAGTATTCATATTACACTACTTAAAAAAATAATAATAACCTATCTGAAAGATTTAGTTAAAGGGGAGGCAATTAGTGGTGTTATACAGCAGTGGGTATTCCTTCATACAATGTAAAGTATTTGTATTTAATTGAAACTATATAATCTAATTGACCAACAATATCCAAATGTTATCATCACATGCAAGTCACATGACATGAGATGACAGTCCACTACATTGTATATTATACAATGCTCATCAGAATGTATTTTGTTATCATCACATGTAAGTCACATGACATGAGATGACAGTCCACTACATTGTATATTATACAATGCTCATCAGAATGTATTTTGTTATCATCACATGTAAGTCACATGACATGAGATGACAGTCCACTACATTGTATATTATACAATGCTCATCAGAATGTATTTTGTTATCATCACATGTAAGTCACATGACATGAGATGACAGTCCACTACATTGTATATTATACAATGCTCATCAGAATGTATTTTGTTATCATCACATGTAAGTCACATGACATGAGATGACAGTCCACTACATTGTATATTATACAATGCTCATCAGAATGTATTTTGTTATCATCACATGTAAGTCACATGACATGAGATGACAGTCCACTACATTGTATATTATACAATGCTCATCAGAATGTATTTTGTTATCATCACATGTAAGTCACATGACATGAGATGACAGTCCACTACATTGTATATTATACAATGCTCATCAGAATGTATTTTGTTATCATCACATGTAAGTCACATGACATGAGATGACAGTCCACTACATTGTATATTATACAATGCTCATCAGAATGTATTTTGTTATCATCACATGTAAGTCACATGACATGAGATGACAGTCCACTACATTGTATATTATACAATGCTCATCAGAATGTATTTTGTTATCATCACATGTAAGTCACATGACATGAGATGACAGTCCACTACATTGTATATTATACAATGCTCATCAGAATGTATTTTGTTATCATCACATGTAAGTCACATGACATGAGATGACAGTCCACTACATTGTATATTATACAATGCTCATCAGAATGTATTTTGTTATCATCACATGTAAGTCACATGACATGAGATGACAGTCCACTACATTGTATATTATACAATGCTCATCAGAATGTATTTTGTTATCATCACATGTAAGTCACATGACATGAGATGACAGTCCACTACATTGTATATTATACAATGCTCATCAGAATGTATTTTGTTATCATCACATGTAAGTCACATGACATGAGATGACAGTCCACTACATTGTATATTATACAATGCTCATCAGAATGTATTTTGTTATCATCACATGTAAGTCACATGACATGAGATGACAGTCCACTACATTGTATATTATACAATGCTCATCAGAATGTATTTTGTTATCATCACATGTAAGTCACATGACATGAGATGACAGTCCACTACATTGTATATTATACAATGCTCATCAGAATGTATTTTGTTATCATCACATGTAAGTCACATGACATGAGATGACAGTCCACTACATTGTATATTATACAATGCTCATCAGAATGTATTTTACTGGACACAGTAAAGTGCTGTACACAATAATGTGTTGTAAATGATAATATGATGGAATCCATTGTATATTGTCTTGCTTTACTATTTCAAGTGTTAAACATGCTTACCAAATATTCATAGATGTTGAATTTGGGCCCTTTAGGATCCCTTTTTTAAAATAAAATTTTATGGTCCATCAATAACCCATAAAGATGTTCATTTTGCAAAAAACTGCATTAAAATTGGATGAAAAATAAGAAAGTTAAAATTTTGGAATTCGGCTTTTGTTATTTCTATATTCTTGATAGCTAAATTTTCAATTCAAAAGCTTGCGCTAAAGCTCAAATTTCTTAAGTGGAGAAATATTGTACTCCACTGGTGGCAGAAGGAGAATCTTTATTTAATACTTCAAAAATTTCCAAATTTCAAAGGTCTTGCTAAAGCTCAAATTTCAAAGCTCTCGTTTCTCGAGTGGAGAAATATCGTAATCCATTGGTAGCAGAAGGAGAATGTATATTTATTACTTCATCAAATTTTCAAATTTCAAAGCTCTCGCTAAAGCTCAAGTTTCTCAAGTGGAGAAATATCAAATATCGTAATCCACTGGTAGTAGCAGGAGGGAGGGAGAATGTATATTTATTACTTCATAAATTTTCAAATCTCTGCTGAAGCTAAAATTTCTGGAGTGGTGAAATATAGTACTCCACTGGTGGCTGAAGGAGTATCTATATTTATGACTTCATCAACAGGTCAGCATCCTAAGATAACACTTACATTTGCTTCCAATCAGTTTACTGCTGATAATAAAATTTCTACACAACAAGTGCAGTTCAAGGCAAGTACTACTAGAGATATATATCACATTTGATAGGTATAGATGTCCAATCACCCACCAACATCACAAAATATTCCCAAAATGTACTTTGACCTCCTAGCCGTACAGCAATCCACCTTAGAAATAGACATGGAAATACTTGACCACAACAGTTTATATTTAGAATGCATGTCAATTTGCCTAGAAATTAATGTATGTCATTTTCCAGGGCTTTCAATATATTTCAAGTGTACCAGGTACTTCACTATTTATAGGTGGTACCTTTCTATTAAAATTTGAACAATTTTCATGAATATCTTGTACAACACTCTATAAAATCAGGAGGTAACAAAGATCATTTGAAGTGGACAAAAGTACCTGGTATCCCCCCCCCCCCCTTATTGAAATGCCTGATTTTCATTTAAAAAAATGTATATCATTTTTTATATAAAAAAAAAATCATGATAAAACTTTTTTTAAGCAGACTGAATTTTCATCCAGGTTAAAAAAATATTCAATTATATTTAAAGTAAGTAAATAAGAAATCAGTGGTTAATGTAGATTCCATGGTGTGGTGAGTTTAATGGACTGTTTGATTGTACCATAAGAAGATTGAGACCACAATGACATATAGTCCACATAGACTTAAAGATCCTCAAAGACAAATAGTCCAGAAAATAGGGCAATACATGTATACTTTCTTGGACGGACCTTTTCTTCCTTATCCCACAAGGTCCCATGTTAAATGCTTTACTGCGGTGGCAGCCATTTTGGAAATCAAAAATAAAACATAAACTTTGAAAATGGTCAAATTATTAACAATCTTACCAAGAAATAATAACAACAAACAAGTGGTTTTAAGATGAAGATATTTGAAATTTCAGCCAATCAGAAAGTGTTATTAGTCCTAGCAACCATACTGAATTTCTGAATGCAACTACAATCATAAATAATGTTGGGGAGCATCTAAAATTTCTTGAACTTGTCCAGTAAAAAGGTATTGGAAATCCAAACATTCCGCAAAATAATTTCAAAACAAATAACATAAACAAATTCTGGATGAAATTTCTAATAACTAACAGAAAATCAGATTAACATGGCAAGAAAAAATAATTTTAACCTAAGTTCCCTCTTCCGATCATCACTCACCACGTTACCCACTCAGGCGAGGTGTACCCAATCCAACAGTATGTGATAAAGTTAGTCAGTGACTTGTCACAGGTCGGTGGTTTTCTCCTGTTTCCTCCACCAATAAAACTGACTGCCACGATATAACTGAAATATTGTTGAAAGTGGCATCAAACATCATAAATCAAACAACTGATCATCATCCTCCAAAAAAAAGAAAAGAAAAAAAAGAAGAAGTGAAAACAGCAATTGTCACATGGGCTAAATTTAACCAAAACATAAAAAAGCTTTGTTAAAATTTGAGAATGTCTGCACAAAACATGGGGAACAAATGATGCCAGAGCTATGATAGAGTTTAATAAAAGTGATAAAAAGGTGAAGTTGCTGAACTCCATCAGATCCTGAAATACATCAGATCAGCAAGTAAGTAGGTAAGTCAAATCACAGGTACAAATTACAATAAGTAAGTAGGTAAGCGAAATCACAGGTACAAATTACAATAAGTAAGTAGGTAAGTCAAATCACAGGTACAAATTACAATAAGTAAGTAGAAAGAGAAATTCCAAATTCTCCCAACATCTGCCTGATACAATTGACATTAGCACCATCAGACAGTATCTGGTACATGTATCTAAATGTATCTAGTTATACATCTTCTCTATCTCTCTTGTTCACACCATAAATCTACAAGATATGTTTCCTATTTGTCAGAACAATTTATAAATCAAACGTGAATCAAGGATTTCAAAGGGTAAACTCTGTCCAACATGACAGTGTAACATTACATAGAAGATTTCTAGATCTTTAATCTATGGATAAGAGTGTGAATTACCCCCCTTTCGTATCTTCTTCAATTTCTTTCTTATGATGGGTGTAATTATAACCAATTCATATAGCATTCAGAAAATCTTTTTGAAACCATCAGGGGTTAAATTGTAATAAATAGTTCTGGCTAATGTATTTCTTTTTTACATTAGTAAAATTAAATAGGATTTTATCTTACAAATGTGAATATCATTATCTATGAAATCAATGCTGAGTTGCCAAAACAAGAACATTGATTGGTTAGTTGTTTTATTTATACCACTTTTAGCAATTTTTCATTTTTGTCGTGGCAACAAGATTTACTGGCGAGGATTAATATTAAATGAAGTCAGTAGTTAGTTTACAGGTAGATTTACTGTGCTTAGTGCCATTTTCAGCAATATTTCAGCTATATCATGGCGACCAGTTTTAGTGGTGGAAGAAGCCGGAGTACCCGGAGAGAACCACCGACCATAGGCAAGCAACTGGTAAACTTTATCACTTGCGGCTGCGAGTCGAGTGCACCCTTTTTTGTAATTTACAAAGCCGGGTGTGAACCCACGCCGTATTGGTGATAGACTTGTATGAGTTGTTAGGTAATCCAACTACCTAACTCATTGAGCCACCCTAGCCGACTAATTCTCATGGACCTTGAACTTCAATTGGTCAAGTTTGTACAAGTTTTCATCTCAAAAAGAAAGATAATGGGGAAGGGTTATGGTGTTTAACAATATTTCAGCTATATCGTGACAGTCAGTTTTATTGGTGGAGGAAACTTAAGATATCCACAGAACTGTTGCAAGTCACAGACAAACTTTATCACATAAAACTGTATCGAGTACACCTCACCATGAGCGAGATTCGAACTCACAACTTTAGTGGTGATTGGCAATGAGAAAAATAAAAGACTTAACATCCAAATATGAAGTTTTGCAAGGTCTCCTGATATTCTAACTATCCATAGCCGATATAACAACACACATAGAACTGGTAAAAGTTATGTACGCTGGTTCCCTGGCTTGCGTTGTGTCTGCCAACTGTTCTATGATATAACAACACCCATAGAACTGGAAACAGTTATTTGAGCAGGTTCCTGGTTTGTGTTGTGTCTGCCAACTGTTCTATGATATAACAACACCCATAGAACTGGAAACAGTTATTTGAGCAGGTTCCTGGTTTGTGTTGTGTTTGCCAACTGTTCTATGATATAACAACACTCATAGAACTGGAAACAGTTATTTGAGCAGGTTCCTGGTTTATGTTGTGTCTGCCAACTGTCCTATGATATAACACCCATAGAACTGGTAACAGTTATTTAAGCAGGTTCCTGGTTTATGTTGTGTCTGCCATCTGTCCTATGATATAACACCCATATAACTGGTAAAAGTTATGTAAGCTGGTTCCCTGGTTTGTGTTGTGTCTGCCAACTGTCCTATGATATAACAACACCCATAGAACTGGTAACAGTTATTTGAGCAGGTTCCTGGTTTATGTTGTGTCTGCCATCTGTCCTATGATATAACAACACCCATAGAACTGGTAACAGTTATTTGAGCAGGTTCCTGGTTTATGTTGTGTCTGCCATCTGTCCTATGATATAACAACACCCATAGAACTGGTAACAGTTATTTGAGCAGGTTCCTGGTTTATGTTGTGTCTGCCATCTGTCCTATGATATAACACCCATAGAACTGGTAACAGTTATTTGAGCAGGTTCCTGGTTTATGTTGTGTCTGCCATCTGTCCTATGATATAACAACACCCATAGAACTGGTAACAGTTATTTGAGCAGGTTCCTGGTTTATGTTGTGTCTGCCATCTGTCCTATGATATAACACCCATAGAACTGGTAAAAGTTATTTGAGCAGGTTCCTGGTTTATGTTGTGTCTGCCATCTGTCCTATGATATAACAACACCCATAGAACTGGTAACAGTTATTTGAGCAGGTTCCTGGTTTATGTTGTGTCTGCCATCTGTCCTATGATATAACAACACCCATAGAACTGGTAACAGTTATTTGAGCAGGTTCCTGGTTTATGTTGTGTCTGCCATCTGTCCTATGATATAACAACACCCATAGAACTGGTAACAGTTATTTGAGCAGGTTCCTGGTTTATGTTGTGTCTGCCATCTGTCCTATGATATAACACCCATATAACTGGTAAAAGTTATGTAAGCTGGTTCCCTGGTTTGTGTTGTTTCTGCCAACTGTCCTATGATATAACACCCATAGAACTGGTAACAGTTATTTAAGCAGGTTCTTGGTTTGTGTTGTGTCTGCCAAACTCTTCTACTGATGGTTCCCATAACAAATCATACAGTTAGCTATGAATGTGATCTTTTACCGTGATCTTACTCTTTGATGATGACAAAAACACGACAGATCTAGGATTCAGCACTTTTATACTATCGGCATGCTTTTATATATGACAAGATTATTATTGTAATATCTAATTACCGTGACACATGTTAATCAATAATGGCAGACAGATCTTCCAATTAACCCTGTTAATCAGAATTCAGGTGCAAAAAGTTTAGATCTACAAAAACTACTTCTATCATGATGGTGGAAGAAACGAATGCCAATAATGTGTTGGCAATGTCTATTTATAGTGTGGTCAATCAGGTGTATGGTTTATGCAGATTAAATAAACAAAATTTCCCTACTTTTGGACTTTATTTAAAGTTTGGTTCATACAGATTTCCCTGTACCATATGTGTTTATTAAAGCACACATTAGTTTTGCAGAATGTGTGGTCTTTCAAGGCAGGTCTCGCTGTATATTTTGTACTGGTATGACAATTAAAACAACAGAGCCTCTGTATATAGTTATGTATTGGCATTACATATTAACGAGTAAATAAACTGTTTACAGAACAGACTTAGTAATTGTTTTCTATTGTTTAAATGAAAATCAAATAACTGCTTTAGCAGATAGAAGAATAATGTCAGTTACCTTGTAACAAGAATAATGTCAGTTACCTTGTAACAAGAATAATGTCAGTTACCTTGTAACAAGAAAAATATGTATTCTAGACAGTATGTATTCTAGACAGTACGTATTCTAGACAGTATTTCCTTGCTCTGTTCATGTGCCTGGGGGGATAGTGGGGGTGTATGCAAGATGTTTCCAGTCATATCTATTCCACTAAAGCTACTAATACCCATACGGCACAAGGAATGTTGGGCAAATTGATAGATTCCAACATAGTTCATCTCTATAAAATTTGCTAAGTTCTCAATAAGCCCTCAACCCATATCAGCTCATGGCTTCACCCTGGGCCTCTGGATGATAACCAGGCCAATATGGAAAAGGTCATGGTTAAATTTGTATGAAAATCTAACTACTGTACCCCCCCCCCCCCCCCCCCCCCCCAAAAGAACCCCAAGTGAACTTAGGAGTAATTGAATGGTATCCTTGGACAAACATATTTTGGTGAACATCAAATTGAGGACACAAAGCCAAGCAATCAGAGCATAGCCATACCTAGCTTATTGCTAGTTTTAAAAGAAGAAATAATACTGCTGTTCCCTAATGACAAATTGAATACCGTAATTTGTAATAGATATTATGTTAACTTGTGATGAAAAGGTTCCAATATGTGTAGTGTTATCATAACCAACTCTGTCTAACATTGTTTGCATGATTCTATGAAGGAAAAAATAATTGTTTCAACAGCTTAGGAGACAAAGCCAAAGTTCTGACAAGAATGTAACGAACGAGAGAAAAAAAAAATCATCACTGAGAATCGCTAAACCACAAGATATGTTAATTAATGCTGTAGTCATCTGAAGTCAAATGAAAAGTTATCAAGGTATGCGAAAAAATTTGACTCATCCTGATGTAATAACAAGGGATTAATTAATTCAGATAACAAGGAGATCCAGCAAGTGATTATATAATACTTAGAGTTATTTTATTGTGTGGACACAGATCGAAGAGTTTCGGATTTTCACACATTTCTTATGCGATGGAGTTATTCATTTTACAACTTTTATTGTGTGGACATAGATTAAATAGTCTTGGCTGCTCTCGCATGTCATATGCGACAGAGTTATTCATTTGACAAATACAAAAATCTTAAGGCAAAATGACAATGTAGATGCTCTAAATTCACAAATTAAAATAAACAGCTGTGCCAAGAGCGCATGATACGCCCGTCGTCAACATTCATACAATATTTGTAAAGACTTTCTTTCTCATAACTCTTGAATGAAAAATCTAAATTTCACCAAAAAGTATACAGACTGTTAGACTATCAATTCCAATAACAGTGCGAAGTTTGAAGTGAATTGGCCAAGAGGTTCTCAATTTACAGTGTGACATACGCAAAATCGCCTACAATTTGATGAATAAAGTCCCATAACTCTAGAATGAAAAATCGAAATTTCACCAAAAAGTATACAGACCATAAGACTATCAATTCCAATAACTAGGTGAAGTTTGAAGTGAATTGGCAAAGGGGTTCTCAATTTACAGCGCGACATACGAAAAATTGCCTTAAAATCACGTACAATTTGATGAATAAAGTCCCATAACTCTGGAATGAAAATTTGAAATATCACCATAAAGTATATAGACCGTAAGACCATCAATTCCAATAACTCTGTGAAATTTGAAGTGAATTGGCCAAGGGGTTCTTAAGTTAGAGCGCAACATGTGAAACGGACGGACGGACCGTGGGATATTGGTATACCATAATACGTCCCGTCTTAAAGACGCGCGTATAAAAAAACCTTAATGATCACATGAAAAAAAAAAAATACAACTTATTTTACATATAAACACTAGTATAGTAGTGAAATTGTCTTTTTGTTTTAAATTCCAATTTTTTAAATTATGTCTTTTTTTAATTTCCATTTTTTAAAAATTATTATAACATATTAGATTTATAAACAAAGAAAAATAAAATCTGCATCTTTAATGAAATAGTCTTGATCATTTAATCTTCCCCAATACCATGTCCAGTAAATTTTCTTACATGCTGTGGACTGCCTCAGTGGTTTAATGTCGTGAGCGCTGAAGATTAAGTATTTGACCGCTGGTCAGGTTAAAGACTATAAAATTAGTATCTGCTGCTGTTTTGATATACATGGAGTATTAAGATCAATGGTTGATTGGCTCAGAGTCAAGATAATGGAGCAACATGTCTACCTGCAGAGTATTGTTACCGTCAGCTAGCGATGTCAAATCCAGGTGTGTTGGTCAAAGCTGCAAAGTATTGTTTTTGTGAGCTAGCGATGTAAAATCCAGGTTTGTTGGTCAAAAACAAAGTGTTTTTATCATTATCTCATTAAAAAGAAACTTGTTCTCGTCATGACTCATGATATAGATGAAATATTGCTCCCCATTGTCAAACAATCACTCACTGGCTCATACACATCCACTGTCAATAGAATATTATTTATGTGAGAAATTCTCTTACTTTCATAGTTGTTGGCCTTGGAGGAGATTGCCAGGAGGTGAGCAAAAATCCCTATTAAAAAATTTGATAAAAAACTCAGCAAAGCTCAGATTAAGTCATTCTTCTCACACAAACCAAAATGATGCTTAGAAATGGATTCTTGTCACTCAAACTAAAATGATGTTTAGAAATGGATTCTTGTCACTCAAACTAAAATGATGTTTAGAAATGGATTCTTGTCACTCAAACTAAAATGATGTTTAGAAATGGATTCTTGTCACTCAAACTAAAATGATGTTTAGAAATGGATATTTTTTAATCTCAAAAAGAGATTTTTCTTATGAATTTATAGGGTTAAATATACCAACCATTTATAATTTTTGTGACAAGAACATGTTATTATGTGGAATATATTCTAAATAAATACTAAGTAATTTCCAGTCCTTTCAATAAGGGGGACGGTACCAGGTAATTTTACCTCTTTAAAATGGTATTTGGAACCCGATTTTTAAAGGTATTGTATAAGATATTCATGAAAATGTTCAAATTTTAATAAAAAGTACTGCATGTAAATAGTGAAGTACTGGTATACTTGAAAAATATTTAAAGCTCTAAATTTCTATTAAGAATACAGGATTTTTCTAACCTTCCTCAGGGTCCGCTAAAAGGACCCTTTCCCGATGAAAAATATTCTAAAATCATCCAAAATTTTAATTCTTACTCAAATGGCCAATTTGTGGATTAAAAATTTCCCAAAATTGTACCATAAGTACCATTCCAAAAACATCTTGATAAACCCCTGGTATTTTTAACCAAATTCATATATATAAAAGAAAAATAATCATATTTCCATGTAGACTAATATTAACAGTGCAGTTATTTATAATACTTGTAGGTAGTGTAAAATGTGTTTTCTCTTGAGAATTCAATCTATTTTTTTTCCATGTATTTTAAAGATACATGATGCAATTTCTCATCTCTTACGATCCTATATCAAAAATTTCTATTACCTATTTATTTAAATATATATTTTGCTTCATGTATTATAGCGATACATGTTGCAATTTTTCATATCTTACAACTGATTCTATATTGAAATTTCTGTTATCTAAAATTTGTAGTTTAAAAAAATCCAACTAATTATATGTATGTTTCAAATATATTTCGCTACTATTGGTTTTTCGAAAAAAAAAAAATTGAATAATAATATTTCAAAGAATTTCAGCATATACCAATATCATTTACTGTATCAAATATCAAACAAACAAAAATTAATTAATTATTTTCTTAAACATACAAAAAAAATTAGAAGTTCGTTTTTCCTCTCTTAATTAGCAAAAAAAATAAAACATCTACATTTTGTAATAAAATAATTCTTACCTGTTGTATTTTAATCCTAGGTAGAAAACTAATGGTCATTAAAAGCAGAGATTAAACTTATGCTATAGCTAGAATTAAACTGTGAAGACACTGTTACAAGAAACTAAAGCTGTTACATCTAACATGTGACCGTAGTGACGTGAGGATCATTGAATGAGCTTGACAGCGTGCCACTTTCACTGTCCAAAGAATCATCAACATTAATACACATTAGTCGACCATTATTAACAACAGACGACAAGCTAGGAATCTATTCAACATGTGTTAATATTTTGTACAAATAACCTCACATCTTTAGTGTAGTAGATGCACAAAGGGCTACTAAGAAAAAATGCATAGAGGTTAATGAAGGTATCTAAGAGGAGGCTCATTAGAATCATTACTTGTGTTCTGAATGAAATTATACTGTATACGAAGAAAATAACCCTACTTAAATCAATAATTCTTTTGTTTCAAACATTTATTGATTGATTGGTGTTTAATGCCAACTTTAGCAATATTTCAGCTATATTGGGGTGTGGCATGAACAAATTGTTTCAAACATTTATTGATTGATTGGTGTTTAATGCCAACTTTAGTAATATTTCAGTTATATTGGGGTGTGGCATGAACAGATTGTTTCAAACATTTATTGATTGATTGGTGTTTAATGCCAACTTTAGCAATATTTCAGCTATATTGGGGTGTGGCATGAACAAATTGTTTCAAACATTTATTGATTGATTGGTGTTTAATGCCAACTTTAGCAATATTTCAGTTATATTGGGGTGTGGCATGAACAAATTGTTTCAAACATTTATTGATTGATTGGTGTTTAATGCCAACTTTAGCAATATTTCAGTTATATTGGGGTGTGGCATGAACAAATTGTTTCAAACATTTATTGATTGATTGGTGTTTAATGCCAACTTTAGTAATATTTCAGTTATATTGGGGTGTGGCATGAACAAATTGTTTCAAACATTTATTGATTGATTGGTGTTTAATGCCAACTTTAGCAATATTTCAGTTATATTAGGGTGTGGCATGAACAAATTGTTTCAAACATTTATTGATTAACATTTATTGATTGATTGGTGTTTAATGCCAACTTTAGCAATATTTCAGTTATATTGTGGTGTGGCATGAACAAATTGTTTCAAACATTTATTGATTGATTGGTGTTTAATGCCAACTTTAGCAATATTTCAGCTATATTGGGGTGTGGCATGAACAAATTGTTTCAAACATTTATTGATTGATTGGTGTTTAATGCCAACTTTAGCAATATTTCAGTTATATTGTGGTGTGGCATGAACAAATTGTTTCAAACATTTATTGATTGATTGGTGTTTAATGCCAACTTTAGCAATATTTCAGTTATATTGGGGTGTGGCATGAACAAATTGTTTCAAACATTTATTGATTGATTGGTGTTTAATGCCAACTTTAGTAATATTTCAGTTATATTGGGGTGTGGCATGAACAGATTGTTTCAAACATTTATTGATTGATTGGTGTTTAATGCCAACTTTAGCAATATTTCAGCTATATTGGGGTGTGGCATGAACAAATTGTTTCAAACATTTATTGATTGATTGGTGTTTAATGCCAACTTTAGCAATATTTCAGTTATATTGGGGTGTGGCATGAACAAATTGTTTCAAACATTTATTGATTGATTGGTGTTTAATGCCAACTTTAGCAATATTTCAGTTATATTGGGGTGTGGCATGAACAAATTGTTTCAAACATTTATTGATTGATTGGTGTTTAATGCCAACTTTAGTAATATTTCAGTTATATTGGGGTGTGGCATGAACAAATTGTTTCAAACATTTATTGATTGATTGGTGTTTAATGCCAACTTTAGCAATATTTCAGTTATATTAGGGTGTGGCATGAACAAATTGTTTCAAACATTTATTGATTAACATTTATTGATTGATTGGTGTTTAATGCCAACTTTAGCAATATTTCAGTTATATTGTGGTGTGGCATGAACAAATTGTTTCAAACATTTATTGATTGATTGGTGTTTAATGCCAACTTTAGCAATATTTCAGCTATATTGGGGTGTGGCATGAACAAATTGTTTCAAACATTTATTGATTGATTGGTGTTTAATGCCAACTTTAGTAATATTTCAGTTATATTGGGGTGTGGCATGAACAGATTGTTTCAAACATTTATTGATTGATTGGTGTTTAATGCCAACTTTAGCAATATTTCAGCTATATTGGGGTGTGGCATGAACAAATTGTTTCAAACATTTATTGATTGATTGGTGTTTAATGCCAACTTTAGCAATATTTCAGTTATATTGGGGTGTGGCATGAACAAATTGTTTCAAACATTTATTGATTGATTGGTGTTTAATGCCAACTTTAGTAATATTTCAGTTATATTGGGGTGTGGCATGAACAAATTGTTTCAAACATTTATTGATTGATTGGTGTTTAATGCCAACTTTAGCAATATTTCAGTTATATTGGGGTGTGGCATGAACAAATTGTTTCAAACATTTATTGATTAACATTTATTGATTGATTGGTGTTTAATGCCAACTTTAGCAATATTTCAGTTATATTGTGGTGTGGCATGAACAAATTGTTTCAAACATTTATTGATTGATTGGTGTTTAATGCCAACTTTAGCAATATTTCAGCTATATTGGGGTGTGGCATGAACAAATTGTTTCAAACATTTATTGATTGATTGGTGTTTAATGCCAACTTTAGCAATATTTCAGCTATATTGGGGTGTGGCATGAACAAATTGTTTCAAACATTTATTGATTGATTGGTGTTTAATGCCAACTTTAGCAATATTTCAGCTATATTGGGGTGTGGCATGAACAGATTGTTTCAAACATTTATTGATTGATTGGTGTTTAATGCCAACTTTAGTAATATTTCAGTTATATTGGGGTGTGGCATGAACAGATTGTTTCAAACATTTATTGATTGATTGGTGTTTAATGCCAACTTTAGCAATATTTCAGCTATATTGGGGTGTGGCATGAACAAATTGTTTCAAACATTTATTGATTGATTGGTGTTTAATGCCAACTTTAGTAATATTTCAGTTATATTGGGGTGTGGCATAAACAAATTGTTTCAAACATTTATTGATTGATTGGTGTTTAATGCCAACTTTAGCAATATTTCAGTTATATTGGGGTGTGGCATGAACAAATTGTTTCAAACATTTATTGATTGATTGGTGTTTAATGCCAACTTTAGCAATATTTCAGCTATATTGGGGTGTGGCATGAACAGATTGTTTCAAACATTTATTGATTGATTGGTGTTTAATGCCAACTTTAGAAATATTTCAGTTATATTGGGGTGTGGCATGAACAAATTATTTCAAACATTTATTGATTGATTGGTGTTTAATGCCAACTTTAGTAATATTTCAGTTATATTGGGGTGTGGCATGAACAAATTGTTTCAAACATTTATTGATTGATTGGTGTTTAATGCCAACTTTAGCAATATTTCAGTTATATTGGGGTGTGGCATGAACAAATTGTTTCAAACATTTATTGATTGATTGGTGTTTAATGCCAACTTTAGTAATATTTCAGCTATATTGGGGTGTGGCATGAACAAATTGTTTCAAACATTTATTGATTGATTGGTGTTTAATGCCAACTTTAGCAATATTTCAGTTATATTGGGGTGTGGCATGAACAAATTGTTTCAAACATTTATTGATTGATTGGTGTTTAATGCCAACTTTAGTAATATTTCAGTTATATTGGGGTGTGGCATGAACAAATTGTTTCAAACATTTATTGATTGATTGGTGTTTAATGCCAACTTTAGTAATATTTCAGTTATATTGGGGTGTGGCATGAACAAATTGTTTCAAACATTTATTGATTGATTGGTGCTTAATGCCAACTTTAGTAATATTTCAGTTATATTGGGGTGTGGCATGAACAGATTGCTTCAAACATTTATTGATTGATTGGTGTTTAATGCCAACTTTAGCAATATTTCAGCTATATTGGGGTGTGGCATGAACAAATTGTTTCAAACATTTATTGATTGATTGGTGTTTAATGCCAACTTTAGCAATATTTCAGTTATATTGGGGTGTGGCATGAACAGATTGTTTCAAACATTTATTGATTGATTGGTGTTTAATGCCAACTTTAGCAATATTTCAGTTATATTGGGGTGTGGCATGAACAAATTGTTTCAAACATTTATTGATTGATTGGTGTTTAATGCCAACTTTAGCAATATTTCAGTTATATTGGGGTGTGGCATGAACAAATTGTTTCAAACATTTATTGATTGATTGGTGTTTAATGCCAACTTTAGCAATATTTCAGTTATATTGGGGTGTGGCATGAACAAATTGTTTCAAATATTTATTGATTGATTGGTGTTTAATGCCAACTTTAGTAATATTTCAGTTATATTGGAGTGTGGCATGAACAGATTGTTTCAAACATTTATTGATTGATTGGTGTTTAATGCCAACTTTAGCAATATTTCAGTTATATTGGGGTGTGGCATGAACAAATTGTTTCAAACATTTATTGATTGATTGGTGTTTAATGCCAACTTTAGTAATATTTCAGTTATATTGGGGTGTGGCATGAACAAATTGTTTCAAACATTTATTGATTGATTGGTGTTTAATGCCAACTTTAGTAATATTTCAGCTATATTGGGGTGTGGCATGAACAAATTGTTTCAAACACAGTGGTACCCTTTATTATGCTTTTTTTTTCTTCTTCAAACATTTAAATAAGTACAATAAAGGTTTCCATATTTGAAGTAAAGGTGGAGCATTACAAAAATGAGAGTGTACACACTAATATATTCATCACTGAATTTCAGTTGACTCAATCCTGAAATGAAATCATTATCAAAATTACCCCTTGTATGCCCATGTATCTGATCAGCTGGGGTACAGGAGCTTCTGCTTTCCATAATGTAACATTAAAGCCACATGATTTATCACTTCTGTTCACACGATATGGACATACATGTTAGACTTAAAATCCCATGTAAGGAAAAGATTGGCATAATATTACTGTTCATTATTCATTCATTCATATAACATGCCCTACTGTCAGTCCTCACGATGAACCCCGGTCCTTAGGTCCAAGACCAATAAAACTTTGATCTGATCAGTAAATTTTTCATTATTTATTTAGATATATAAAAAAATAAATTCAAGAATTTGAATTGGACCAGTAAATTCAAATTTTATTTAGCGGACTGTGACATGTTAGTCCATTTCCAAAAGTACAATCAAGCTCTATCTTATTTTATGCACCTTCATATACAAAATCTACATAATGCAGCATTACTTTTCAAGATTTTCTGAACATTTTTACTTTTGCCACCTCATTTCAAGAGAGAGATGGTTGGCAGAGCAGTTAAAGCACTACCGACGAAGTGGGTTTGAGTCAAGATACCCACCTCATGGGTTTTTCTAGGTTTCTAAGCAAATACCCATAGATAGGGGTTTCATGTGTTCATTATTTTGATATAACTGTATGGGCTTGTACCCTCCCTCCATTAATTCTTAGTCATGATATACAATATAGCTGTAAAATGGCTGAAAATTACAATAAACACCAATAATCCACATTTACCCACCCTAAACACAAATAACCCACATTTACCCATCCTAAACACCAACAACCCACATTTACCCATCCTAAACACAAATAACCCACATTTACCCATCCTAAACACCAATAACCCACGTTTACCCATCCTAAACACCTATAACCTACATTTACCCATCCTAAACACCAATAACCCACATTTACCCATCCTAAACACCAATAATCCACATTTACCCATCCTAAACACCAAATATTGGTTACTGTAATGTCCCCCAAACGAACAATACAAGTACTAGTGGTATGAATGAAGAATAGTGTGAGAACACAGCAAGAAATAATTAGAGCCCAGTTTTTGACTCTATCATGTCTATAGTAGTACCAAATTTTGCCCAAATCGGAGGATTTTTGTAATTTGGCGGTCATTTTGGATTCAAAATGGCCACCATAGCAAACCGAAATGGTCGTAATATGGTGCAGCATGTCTTACTCCCTGTAAATATCCATTTCCATTGAAATCTTTGAATTTTTAACGATTTTTTTAATTTTTATATTGGCGGCCATTTTGAAAATTTTAAAAACAAAGAGCACAACTTTGAGTGATGATCTATTTTTGTGTCAAGTTTCAAAAGGATCCAAGTTTGGAGTGAATTTAACATTTTTTGCACCTTGGTTACCATGGCAACAGCCACCATTTTGAATTTTTTCAACCCCTCAAAAGCTGCCACACACTACAGTGGATATTCCTATTAAGTTTCATGAAGTTTGATGAAAGGAATAACAAAAATAATTAAATCCCCCCTTTTTTGTTTCCATGGCAACTGTGGCAAAGTTTGTCCAAACGATTCCGATTTTTTTGGCTCATCTCGTTCCACTAGATGTGGATGTTGTTCCTATCAAGTTTCATCAATTTCTGTTTGGCGAGTAACCTGCTATGATCATTTTTGTGTTTTTCATTTTCTTTTACATTTTGGCCGTTTCCATGGCAACGGCAACCATTTTGGAAAAATCAACCCTTAAAGGCACAACTTCACATGGCATATGATATTCCTACAAGGTTTCATAAAGTTTGATCAAGGCATCTCCGAGAAATGTGTCGGACAAACTTTTCACGGAAGAAAGAAAGAAAGAATGATAATAATAATAATATGAAATGGAGCAAACACAATATGTCTCCCAAACTTCGTTCGTTTGGGAGACATAATAACCCACATTTACCCATCCTAAACACCAATACCCACATTAAACACCAATAACCCACATTTACCCATCCTAAACACCAACAACCCACATTTACCCACCCTAAACACCAATGACCCACATTTACCCATCCTAAACACCAATAACCCACATTTACCCATCCTAAACACCAACAACCCACATTTACCCATCCTAAACACAAATAACCCACATTTATCCATCCTAAACACCAATAACCCACATTTACCCATCCTAAACACCAACAACCCACATTTACCCATCCTAAACACCAATAACCCACATTTACCCATCCTAAACACCAATAACCCACATTTACCCATTCTAAACACCTATAACCCACATTTACCCATCCTAAACACCAATAACCCACATTTACCCCCTCTAAACACCAATAACCCACATTTACCCATTCTAAACACCTATAACCCACATGTACCCATCCTAAACACCAACAACCCACATTTACCCATCCTAAACACCTATAACCCACATTTACCCATCCTAAACACCAATAACCCACATTTACCCATCCTAAACACCAATAACCCACATTTACCCATCCTAAACACCAATAACACACATTTACCCATTCTAAACACCTATAACTCACATTTACCCATCCTAAACACCAATAACCCACATTTACCCATTATAAACACCTATAACCCACATTTACCCATCCTAAACACCAATAACCCACATTTACCCATCCTAAACACCAACAACCCACATTTACCCATCCTAAACACCAATAACCCACATTTACCCATCCTAAACACCAATAACCCACATTTACCCATCCTAAACACCAATAACCCACATTTACCCATCCTAAACACCAATAACTCACATTTACCCATCCTAAACACCAATAACCCACATTTACCCATCCTAAACACCAATAACCCACATTTACCCATTCTAAACACCTATAACCCAATTACCCTATTTACCAATTTACCCATCCCTTGTTTCAGAACTACATTAGACTATAATTTAGTTTTGCTTGATAAAGTCACCTATGACAGTGATTGAGTTAACTATGTAATGATATTACAATCATAAGAGCATCCAAAATGCACAAGCAAAGTTGCCTTATATCATTATGAAAAATAATTTGAGGAATCATTTCAAATTCTGAGTGAAGCTAGTTTTAGTTTTAATATTTCAAGTCAACCTAGTATGTCACAGAACTTTAGTAAATGTTCAGAAAAACACAATTTACAGCTATACACATAATTAAGGGGCATAACTTGGAAAAGACATATGTCTGATTATCTAGATTTTGAACTTGATACAGGGCCCGGGTGCCACAATAAGTTAGGTAATTGGATTACCTAACAACTCATACAAACCTATCACCAATACGGCGTGGGTTCACCCCCGGCTTGGTGCACTCGATTTGCAGCCGCAAGTGATAAAGCTTACCAGTTGCTTGCCCATGGTCGGTGATTCTCTCCGGGTATTCCGGCTTCTTCCACCACTAAAACTGGTCGCCATGATATAGCAGAAACATTGCTGAAAGTGGCGTTAAACACAATAAATCAATCGAACTTGACATGTGTTTTATCTTTCATAATCAATAGAACTTGACTTAATGCCAGAGAACCAATAAAAACAGCATTTTGAACATAAAAAAGGGACATAACTCAGATATGACACATGTGAGATATCTCAAATTTGAACTTGACCCATACTATATTCGTCTGAAGTTAGTTGTCAAGACAATTGGATACCTAAACCTTAAGATAACGTTCAGAAACAAAAAATTTGATGCTCCCCGTCCACTATTAAATCATGTTGAGTCCAACTTCATTGCAACTTAGTTGAAAATCATTGTAAAGATACTATTTTCTGACAGAACTATTTTCTGACAGAACAATAGATAACCCTTTAACTTCAAGCTCAATATCTGATGTCAACTTCCCATTTTTGACAAGTGTGTCATACCACTAGGCTATAAGTGTCTTGTTTTAATAAATATCCCTTTTTTTGTGTCTTTAAAAGAAGGAATAGAACCTTATACAATTTTCAAGTACAGTGAAACATGAACTCTGAATAAAACAGAATCTTGTATAAACAGAACTGTAAATAACGTCTCAATGTACAGAGGAAATATTTGTTAATTTAACCTGTATAAACCAAACACCTGTCTATTCTGAACAAAACAAATAGACTTCAAGAAGGGTCAGTTTAGACGGGATTCATTGTATATAGGGTTATGGTTAGGTTTGCAGTGTTTAATGCCACTTTCAACAATATTTCAGTTATTTCGTAGTGGTCAGTTATATTGGTGGAGTAATCGGAGTCCTGGAAAAAACCACAGACCTGCTGCAAGTCACTGCCAACTTTATCACATAACTCACAACGTTAGTGGTGATAGGCACAGATTGCACACTACCATACGACCATGACAAAACCTAGTCCCAAAGTAAGAAATCTTTTTTAATTTAGCCTGTATAAACCGAACACCTGTCTATTCTGAACAAAAAAGTTGGTCTCCAAGGAGGTTCGTCTTAGACAGGATTCACTGTATATTTAATATATAGGATGTTTAAATTATTTTTCAATGGATCAGATGACAAGTTTATGGTGATGACCATATTAAACATTTTTTATATCCAACATTCTGAAGAATGACATTTGTAAGATTTTTTATTAAACTCTACAGTATCCTTACACTGGAAATTAATTTCAATTCTCACCCAGACTTCAGAACGAACTAAAATGTAAGTAATTCCTAAAAGGGACAAATCAAAATAAATGAATTATACAGAATTAGCTCAGTACACAGATTAATTCTTGACATGCTACAACAAAACCCTCAAGTTATACTTCTTTATGTAAAATATATATTCCAGCGGAGGAAATGCTAACTCCCGTTAGAACCATTAACGTCCAATCACGACCGAATAACTTGTCATTAATTTTCATTGTCAAGTCTGCCTCCCTATTATCATAGATGTCAATTCATTGGAGACAAAGTGTTGTGGACTAAGAAACTGCCGAGACATTTCAGCATGGATTATCAGTAATTAAGCAAATTTTGATTTTTTTTTTTTTATCTCTATTCAAAGTACTTCAGTTATACGATATAACTTAAAGGTTTGGTTTGGTTTATATAGATTCTCCTTCAGTTGCCCATGGATTACGATATTTCTCCACTCAAGAGAGTAAAACTTTTAATTTAACTCTCTTGAGTGGAGAAATATCATAATCCACATGGGCAACTGAAGGAGAATTTGTTTCTCCCATTATTTAACATGAACTTTATTTCAAAAGCCGTCAAACGAGTCAAAACGCAGGGAAAGGCACGAGACATTTTAATCCTCTGGAGGATTACAGATTTTTCCACCACTGGTTCAGTGGGGTTAAAACGCACTAATAATGGGAGAAATGGTGTTTAACGCCACTTTCAACAATATATCAGTTATATTGTGGTGGTCAGTTTTATTGATGGAGGAAACCAGAGTATCCGGAGAAAACCACCAACCTATCGAAAGTCACTGAAAACCTTTTTCACAAAATGTTGTATCAAGTACACTTTGCCTGAGTGGGGTTCGAACTAACAACGTTAGTGGTGATCATACTGATTGCATAGGTAGTTATGAATCCAACTACCATATGATCACGACCATGACGGTCCCTATCTCTATTCAAAATATCCCCTTTTACTGAAAAGTACTTGAAATATAAGATATATGTATCAAGGAAAAATTGAAGTCAGTTAGTGCGCGATTGACGCTTAACTCCACGTGAGCAACCCTTCATCTATATCATGGCGAAAACAAGTTAAATTTCAATGAGATGATAATGATGTCCGTTTTGCAAAAAATCAGTTCTGTTTCATATTTCTATGATTTGATAAAACTACTAAACTTAAGTATGTCACTAATCTGAACTGATTACATTATTTGTAAAGGCTATCAAAGTTTTGTCCTATCTATCACCTATGAACAAAAAAGATAATTTGTTCATTGGTATAGTAACAGTATCAGCCTGAATGAATATTCATGTTATAATTATTATCATTTTTGTGACAGGTACACACCTATGTTAAATGAATCTCTAAGTTTTATCCAGTTGAAAAAAAAAATAATAATCCCACTGTGGGAACAGTTCGTAAATCTAATTGAAAAATCGAAAATCATAGAAGTAGAGGCAAAAGTGATTGATTGATTGTGGCTTAATGCCCAGTGAGAAGTTCTTTTCTCTCTCTCTCTTTTTTTTTTTTTTTTTTTTTTTTTCCATGAAAACAAGCTATTATAAACTGTCTAAAACAAACCTCCTTGAGATCAACCTTTGTGTTCAGAATAGACAGGTGATTGGTTTATACAGGTCAACTTAATAAAGATTTCCTACATTGGGACTTTACTTCAAGTTATATTTGTATGGGTTTCCAGATTATTCAGGATTTGGTTTGGACAGGTTTTTACTGTACACACAAACCAGCATGTCAATAAACAATAGAAGTACAGGCATGGCCATATGGTCATTTTAGATTGCCACAGGAAATACTGACAGGGAGGAATCATTTAGTCTTGTTACGGCAGCAACCTGACCAGTCATAATGATAACAAGCTGTTTCTACTTTGGAGATGCTGCACTTAATGCATTCTTTTATGTGCAGAAATTGAAAATAAAAAAAGAAGAAAGCATGGCATTTTCTCAACATGGGACATGATTTTATTTCCTGTCTGACATGTGTTAATTTAACATCCCATGTTTATAATTGTTTTAAGCTAGCTGGAAATCTAGGTATCAAAAGATAGAAATCTAGGTATCAAAAGATAGAAATCTAGGTATCAAAAGATAGGTATCAAAAGAACAAGAATACCATACAAGTTTAAATCCCTCCAGAAATTTAGGAATTAAATCTAATTCTTCAAAGTGAGCGGTCATGTATGTGTTTTCTTCAAAGTGAGCGGTCATGTATGTGTTTTCTTCAAAGTGAGCTGTCATGTATGTATTTTCTTCAAAGTGAGCGGTCATGTATGTGTTTTCTTCAAAGTGAGCGGTCATGTATGTGTTTTCTTCAAAGTGAGCTGTCATGTATGTGTTTTCTTCAAAGTGAGCTGTCATGTATGTATTTTCTTCAAAGTGAGCGGTCATGTATGTGTTTTCTTCAAAGTGAGCTGTCATGTATGTGTTTTCTTCAAAGTGAGTGGTCATGTATGTGTTTTCTTCAAAGTGAGCTGTCATGTATGTGTTTTCTTCAAAGTGAGCGGTCATGTATGTGTTTTCTTCAAAGTGAGCTGTCATGTATGTGTTTTCTTCAAAGTGAGCTGTCATGTATGTGTTTTCTTCAAAGTGAGCGGTCATGTATGTGTTTTCTTCAAAGTGAGCTGTCATGTATGTGTTTTCTTCAAAGTGAGGGGTCATGTATGTGTTTTTAGAGGTATCCATTTAGCCTCCGTTTCTATTACTTTTTGGAACTATTCTGACAATGCTATTTTTTGCATTATTATGTCCATAAATTTAGAAATTATATCTTATTCATCAAAGTGTGTGGGTTAAGAATCAGATATGTTCCCTTCAGACTTTAAACTAGGGATAAGAATGAGATATGCTCCCTTCAGACTTTAAACTAGGGATAAGAATGAGATATGCTCCCTTCAGACTTTAAACTAGGGATAAGAATGAGATATGCTCCCTTCAGACTTTAAGCTAGGGATAAGAATGAGATATGCTCCCTTCAGACTTTAAACTAGGGATAAGAATGAGATATGCTCCCTTCAGACTTTAAACTAGGGATAAGAATGAGATATGCTCCCTTCAGATTTTAAACTAGGGATAAGAATGAGATATGCTCCCTTCAGACTTTAAACTAGGGATAAGAATGAGATATGCTCCCTTCAGACTTTAAGCTTGGGTTAAGAATGAGATATGCTCCCTTCAGACTTTAAACTAGGGATAAGAATGAGATATGTTCCCTTCAGACTTTAAGCTAGGGTTAAGAATGAGATATGCTCCCTTCAGACTTTAAACTAGGGATAAGAATGAGATATGCTCCCTTCAGACTTTAAACTAGGGATAAGAATGAGATATGCTCCCTTCAGACTTTAAACTAGGGATAAGAATGAGATATGCTCCCTTCAGACTTTAAACTAGGGATAAGAATGAGATATGCTCCCTTCAGACTTTAAACTAGGGATAAGAATGAGATATGCTCCCTTCAGACTTTAAACTAGGGATAAGAATGAGATATGCTCCAGTCAGACTTTAATCTAGGGTTAAGAATGAGACATGTTCTAGTCAGACTTTAAGCTAGGGCTGAGAATGAAATATGCTCCCTTCAGATTTTAATCTAGGGTTAGGAATGAAACATGTTCTAGTCAGACTTTAAGCTAGGGTTAAGAATGAAACATGTTCTAGTCAGACTTTAAGCTAGGGCTGAGAATGAAATATGCTCCCTTCAGATTTTAATCTAGGGTTAGGAATGAAACATGTTCTAGTCAGACTTTAAGCTAGGGTTAAGAATGAGATATGTTCCCTTCAGATTTTAATCTAGGGTTAGGAATGAAGCATGTTCTAGTCAGACTTTAAGCTTAGGTTATGTTATGCCTTTTTGGAGGGAAACTTACAATTGGAAAGAAAATTTAAATAGAAACATGCTGACATTTATTATTTACATGTTGAAATTAAGATTAAAACTGACAAGTAATAATCTACAAAGAAATAAAGAGCATTGATCAGTCTTCAGATGTCTGACATATTTACTGTCTGTTTACCTGTTTGAAAAGCCTTAAATAATAATATAGTTAGCATTAACAAATGTCAAATGTAAATAATTAATAGGGTATGCTTAGTCACAGTAACTGATGCATCATGGACAGTATAGTCTAGAGTTTGACCGATTACCAACAGAAAACAATAAATAAGCCTATTGCAGCACACCATGTTCTAATTATTTCAGATTACCCCTTAAATAAACTAATAGCCCTAAATTAACAGTTCATTAACTGGGCGATAATTGGATCTTATTTATGCTGTTGATCAACAGCTAGAAAATTTACATCCAATGCTGGTCATTAATTAGTGGTGATTCTCACGACCTTCAAGTTATCTTTATGTAATAAATATTTGGCAAAGTATATTAATTGGCAAGAAGAATTCTCAAAGGTACTAATTATAAAAGAAACCATATGAGATATGTACATAGGTAAAACCTCCTGTTTAAAACCTATCAAAATTGTGCATGTAACTAACCCAGAAAGTTGCTTATTTTTAATGAATAGTCAGTACCATAGTTACCTATATGTATAGCACACACTCGTGTATAATATGCACCTTTTATCTAACATTAAATATGCATTCTATAAAAATACAGGATTTTTATCATAAGATATAACCCATTAGATACAAAACCATGTATGTGATACAAGATTTACATTTATTGGTTCTATTTTCGTGACGACAACAGCCCGGAAAGTGGGAAAACCCCTACGACGTCTTCATTGATAAATAGAAAATCCCGTTAGAGAATACTTCACGAAAACGTTTAATATGTTCGTTTCATATTGCCGGACACTGTACCATTAACAATTATACCTTAGCCCATAAATTTCATGCCAAAAAAGTGTCGAGCAATCGTTGTGTATTCAGAGAGTGATGGCGAATGATGAAATAAAACCACTGAATGAGTTTTGACATGATGTAACACACTCTGTGCCATAATTTGAATGTCTGAAAGCTGTTTAAAAATAAATGTAGTAACAAAATCTCTAACAGTATTAGCCTCCTTTTCCTTATGGATTATGGTGTTTAACGCCACTTTCAACAATATTTCAGTTATATCGTGGCAGTCAGTGTTATTGGTGGAGGAAAGCGGAGAGCCCGAAGAAAACCACAGAATTGTTGCAAGTCACTGACAAACTTTATCACATATTGTTGTATCGAGTACACTTCTCCTGAGTGGGATTCGAACTCACAGGCATTGATTGTATAGGTAATTTCCAAAAATCCAAATACCATAAGATTAAGACCATGATGGCCCCTCCTTTTTCCTTATGAGAATGATGGTTAAGTGTATTATGTCCATAAATGAGTGGACACAATTGTTTGTATTATGTTTCGTTAGTTGTGTAAACCACATCACTACTAGACACTATATGTTTTGTAGTAATACTGTTTACACAACTGACTCAACATGATATAAACAATTGTATCAATACAATATGTATATAATGTGTATTTCTATGACTTGTATACAGTAACACACGAGAAAAACTTTAATATTTCCTTCATCAATTTATCCCCCCCCCCCCCTCTGAGTTTCTGATGGATTTTCTTTCATGCTCACATATCACTATATCCCTTAGTATCCCTCTGCATCAGCTCATTTATATTCAAAAAGAAAAAGAATGAATATTTACGATCTTCAGTGCAAAAAGGTAAAGAGATACAACTTATATCACTTTTATCAATAAGTTATCTTGTGATTACAAGATCATTAATTAATAATTCCAGATTATTTCTAAAGGCAACATATGTGCTTCCAAGCTAAACAAAATAATGATTTAAAACCAGTAATTAATAAAAACATGTAACTCAGCCCTCAAGAAGATGGTTTACTGGTTATGTTTTACTGTTGGAACTTCTTTGCCTTCAAGAGGATGATTTACGGTTGGAACTCCTCCACCTTTAAATGGATATTTTACGGTTGGAACTGTGCCTTCAAAAGGATGCTTTATGGTTGGAAATCTGCCTTCAAGAGGATGATTTATGGTTGGAAGTCCTCTGCCTTCAAGAGGATGGTTTACGGTTGGAAGTCCTCTGCCTTCAAGAGGATGATTTATGGTTGGAAGTCCTCTGCCTTCAAGAGGATGATTTATGGTTGGAAGTCCTCTGCCTTCAAGAGGATGATTTATGGTTGGAACTCCTCGGCCTTCAAGAGGATGATTTATGGTTGGAACTCCTCGGCCTTCAAGAGGATGGTTTACGGTTGGAAGTCCTCTGCCTTCAAGAGGATGATTTATGGTTGGAAGTCCTCTGCCTTCAAGAGGATGATTTATGGTTGGAAGTCCTCTGCCTTCAAGAGGATGATTTATGGTTGGAACTCCTCGGCCTTCAAGGGGATGATTTATGGTTGGAACTCTGCCTTAAACAGGATGGTTTATGGTTGGAACTCTGCCTTCAACAGGATGTTTTATGGTTGGAACTCTGCCTTCAACAGGATGGTTTATCTAAACTCTGCCTTCAACAGGATGGTTTATGTAAACTCTGCCTTCAACAGGATGGTTTATGGTTGGAACTCTGCCTTAAACAGGATGGTTTATGGTTGGAACTCTGCCTTCAACAGGATGGTTTATCTAAACTCTGCCTTCAACAGGATGTTTTATGGTTGGAACTCTGCCTTACACAGGATGGTTTATGGTTGGAACTCTGCCTTAAACAGGATGGTTTATGGTTGGAACTCTGCCTTCAACAGGATGGTTTATGTAAACTCTGCCTTCAACAGGATGGTTTATGATTGGAACTCTGCCTAAAACAGGATGGTTTATGGTTGGAACTCTGCCTTCAACAGGATATTTTATGGTTGGAACTCTGCCTTCAACAGGATGTTTTATGGTTGGAACTCTGCCTTCAACAGGATGGATTATGGTTGGATTATCAGTGTTTATTGTTACTTTCTATATATGGTATCTTTGTAATAGAAAAAATGTAGTGACATTTTTATAGGCTGCATTCATTAGTTTGATTTTGCAAACCGGAAGTTTATTTGATTTTATCCTGCACTTGTTCTATTTGAGCAGTCAAATTGCATTGACTGAATAAATATTTGCTAGTCACTGGCCAAAATATAGTTTTATTTGCTAGTCACTGGACTTCACAGAGGACACCATCAAAATTGATTATAATGATGCTTGTTTCTACTCTTCTTACGACTTCGCAGTTGTTTTGTGTGATTTTTTGACATTGCTGGATAAACACAATAAACAGAAAATTAAGTGAGATAATATCTATTGTTATTTAGAAAACAAGCACTCTGAAATACAAACTAGAGGCTCCCAGGAACCTGTAATCGCCCACCTGGTTTTCAATTTGACATCGAAAGTTGATAGAAAATGGGGGTGTTACACATAATTTTGAAAGTGGGCCACCCAAAGATCATTTTAACTTAAATTTCTGAGCAAAAGATTTTGATGTGATTTTTATCTCATAATATTCCTCAACAGAATAAACTGCCTGAAAAAATCTCACAGAAAAACCCAAAATATATGTTAAACTACTCATTACCATGTAGCTGCAGTTAAAATTTGAGTTTATTTTGATTTGTAATAAAGCAGAAATTGACAACTATTTTTGGTAACAGCAGCCATTTTGAATGGAGGGCGGTGCTGTCGGACACAATATTGAAAAGGGACCACCCCAGTCAAATTTGCTTTAATTTGGTTCAGCGGTTTCTGAGGAGAAGATTTAAATGTGATCTTTTATCAAAATATGCCTAATTTGCATAATCGGCTGAAAGAAAAATGTCACAGAAAAACCTGGAATATATGTTAAACTACTCCTTGCCATGTAGCTGCAGTTCAAATTTGAGCTCATTTTGACTTATACTAAAGCAGCAATGGACAATTGAAGAAATTTATATTTTTAGTAACAGCAGCCATCTTGAATGGAGGGCAGGGCTGTCAGACACAATTTTGAAAGGGACCTACCCAGGGACCATACCTGCCAGGTTTGGTTTAATTTAGTTCAGCGGTTTCTGAGGAGAAGATTTGAATGTGATCTTTTATCAAAATATGCCTAATTTGCATAATCGGTATAAATCGGCGGATAGAAAAATTTCACAGAAAAAACCCAGAATATATGCTAAACTACTCCTTGCCATGTAGCTGCAGTTAAAATTTGAGCTCATTTTGACTTATACTAAAGCAGCAATGAACAATTGAAGAAATTTCTATTTTTAGTAACAGCAGCCATCTTGAATGGAGGGCGATCGGAACAAAAAGTAACAACACTTGATAAGGACCTTGCAAGGAACATTTCTGCCAAGTATGGTTCCAATTCATCCAGTGGTTCTTGAGAAGAAGTTTGTTTTACATATTTCCCATAGGGACGCTATGTTAAATTATGTCCCCCGCTGGTGGCTATCTTGGATTTTCAATCGGTCCAAGAAGTAACAACACTTGGTTAGCAGCTTGCAATGATCATTCATGACAATTTTCAATTCCATCCTCCATGTAGTATCGAAGAAGAAGATCATTAAAAATTTCAGCCAATCAGAGGCTTTTATGGCCCCTGGCAGCCATGTTGGATAACCGATCGTAACGAAAGCAACAACACTTGGTTAGACCATGTAAATGAACATTCCTGCCACGTTTGGTCCCATTTGCTTCAGTGGTTCTCTAGAAGATTGAAATGTTTACGGACGGACGATGGATGCCAAGTGATGGCAATAGCTCACCTGACCCTTTTGGGTCAGGTGAGCTAAAAATGACTCATTTGAGAAAAAAAAATTGTCATAAAAAATAAGTGTTTGTAGTACTTACATATAATAATAATAATATGATAAGCTGTTGACTATAGTGGAATCAGGCTACTAATGAATGTCATTATCTATAGATGAATCTTCTACTTTCATCTGACTTCACACATTACATATATGTCTGAAAAAATAAAGCATTTCACACATTACATATCTGTCTGAAAAATTAAAGCATTTCACACATTACATATCTGTCTGAAAAATTATAGCATTTCACACATTATATATCTTCTGAAAAATTATAGCATTTCACACATTACATATCAGTCTGAAAAATTAGAACATTTCACACATTACATATCTGTCTGAAAAATTATAGCATTTCACACATTACATATCTGTCTGAAAAATTAGAACATTTCACACATTACATATCTGTCTGAAAAATTATAGCATTTCACACATTACATATCAGTCTGAAAAATTAGAACATTTCACACATTACATATCTGTCTGAACAATTATAGCATTTCACACATTACATATCTGTCTGAAAAATTAGAACATTTCACACATTACATATCTGTCTGAAAAATTATAGCATTTCACATATTACATATTTGTCTGAAAAATCATAGCCAAAATGTTTACTTTTTTATTTTTTGTTTTTGGGAAAAATCGTATTGTGATGCAAAATGAAATTTATTTCCTTTTCTACCGACATCAAACAACTTTGTGAACCAGAATGTTATTACTTTCTATAAATGCATATAATTATACAAGGCGGTTCTGGTTAAACATATTTTGCTCTCTTTGACAATCCAGCTCTGCACTTCAACCTTCTTTGAATCTTAACTTTATACATATGTGAAAATATTACAAAATATATGTCATACTAGTAAAAAGGCAGATCTAACAAACTTATGGCAAATATTAATCTATGAGTTAATAGAGGTCAGCTATATCCAGAAACATTATTAAGTCAATTAAGGTAACTCAAAAGAATGTGGGGGGGGGGGGAGGGGGTGTGGGGGCATCATGGTCGTGATCGTACAGACTTTGGATATATAACTACCTATGCAATCAGTGCCTATCACCACTAAGTTTGAATCCCGCTCAGACCATGTGTACACGATACAAAATTATGTGATAAAGTTCAGAAGTGACTTGCGGCAGGTTGGTGGTTTTCTCCGGGTACTCTGGTTTCCTCCACCAATAAAATTGACAGCCACGATATAACTGAAATATGGTTGAAAGTGGCATTAAACACCATAACCCTAACCCCTTACTCTTTATTTCCATATTACACTTCATCAGCAAAATACAAGGCAAAACAAACTCTAACATCAAAATATATAATAGCCCAGTCAAATTAAGGATTCCCGGGACCCTTGGGTCAGATTAAGGATAACATTATTAATTTTGATATTATATTGCATGTATCTTTTTTTTTTCATTGATCCTTGACCCTTGTATGTGCTATGTATAAATACAGATGCTAAAAATGAAGGATCCCATTAATGAGAATAGAAATGTTTTATCAAATGCAGATGGTGACAAACATTATTATTGACTTTGCATGAAAAATAACAATTGCTTTACATAACAACATAGATAGTCATTACCACTTCAGACTGAACCTTAGGGCCATAATGACCTTGATCATGTGGCAGTCAAATCAACATCTACAAATACTTTTTGCATACATAATCTGTGATCTTCGCCCACATAATTGCGTGTTTGATTTCTGCCTTATGTTGGCGACGTGTACTAAATACAACTCTATGTAACAAAAGTTCATCAGGTTTGGTTTATGGTAATTAACTCTCTTTCAACAATTTTTCAGCTATATCGTGACAGTCAGTTTTATTGGTGGAGGAAACTGGAATACCCAGAGAAAACAATGGACCTGTCGCCAGTCAAGTTCATCAGAGAGACAAATACTTCAAGTACTCTGGTTTCTTCTTCTACAAAACAATAAAACTGACTCGCCATATAACGGAAATATTGTTGATAGTGGCATTAAATACACATGATCCTCTACCTTTGAAGTGGCATCACACAATTTTATTAAAGGATAATTTGCGGTAGTGCCTACAGACAAAATTTGTGGGCGGAGCTTATCATCAAAAATCCCAGTAGATATGAACAGCATATTTATCAAACTGTATGTCACATGACCAACGTGACCTACCTCAGAAATTTGAATTTTGTAGATTTTAGAATAAGACTGAAAGTTTCGTAGGGAGGAGAACACTAGTAACCATGCCTGTCAAATATTTTGCTCCAAAATTAACTGTGAAACTATGTATCATTGATTTTTCCTCCTCGAGATAACCGTGGTCAAAAAATGAACAATCTGAATATTTGCTCCGCCCACAGCTATTTATACCCACGGTCCCGGTTTAAGTAAATATCATATATTTTCAGAGATGTGATGCAATATCCCGCTCATAGCGTGGTGTACTTGATACAACATTATGTGGTAAATTTTGTCAGTGACTTGTGACAGGTCGGTGGTTTTCTCCACCAATAAAACTGACCGCCGCAATATAACTGAAATATTGTAGAAAGTGGCATTTAACACAACATAGTGCCTGATGCAATGTAGCACAGTAGACTCTTGGGAAATGTAGAAATCTTATTAAACAAATGCACTATACTGCACAAACTGTTTCATTTCTATTTATCATATAGAAGATAGCTGTGATTATCACTATTTTGTTTATTTTCCCTTTGATGTTTAAAACCGATATATTTCATATCATGTAAGCGCATGAGATGATTCCAATTATCGCTAATTGCTAAGCGTTGTCAAGGACACACATAGTATTATCTTGTTTTCTAATATGACGTTATAATGACGTCACATTACCAAATTCTTGATAATTAAGTGATTAAAAAATATTAATTGTGTTTAAAAAAATGTCATTATCTCAACAAAAATTATTTAATTATGAATACAAAATAGCGATAAAATAATTAAAGATGTTT
This sequence comes from Bathymodiolus septemdierum, assembly GCA_963383655.1. Taxonomy (NCBI): domain Eukaryota; kingdom Metazoa; phylum Mollusca; class Bivalvia; order Mytilida; family Modiolidae; genus Bathymodiolus; species Bathymodiolus septemdierum. The sequence goes on from OY726529.1 coordinate 62,491,093, forward strand.
TTTAAAACTCGAGAACGTTTCTCAGTCATCTCTCATCTCATGGCTTCGCCCTTCGATGAGAGATGACTGAGAAAAGTCCTCTCGCTTTAAAAAAAACATCGTTAATCCCTTAATAACAGAATTTTCAGAGTTAAATAAAAACGATAATATCACAGTGAAATTACCGTTTTCATTTTCACTCTTGCTATATTTCGCGCCATTTTGTTGACAAAGCTAATTTTCTGTACGTTTTACATTTACTACTGTTTTGAATGGTTTTGTTATTTTTTTGAAGCGATACACATTATAGTATATCCCTACGCTACACACTTAATATAGTACAACTAAACTAATTTTATATTAAATTTGAATCGACACAATTTATTATCGATATTATAAATACAACTAATTAACAAATTTCATTATAAAATATATGTCAGTCGTGCGTGCATTCTTGAGTTACTGTGTTATTGGTAAATCATGACATATTTTTGATAATGAAACTCGTCAATTAATAATGGTATAATTAAAGTAACAATGTAGTATGCTATTTTCAATGTTGTAATGGTTAGTATGGTCAGGAGAACATGGGTTCGAGCCCCGATCGGGTCAAAGCAAAGAGTATAAAATTAGTATTTGTTGCTTCTCCACTAAACATGCAGCATTAAGGAGAAAGCGCAAAGACTGGGTGTCCCCGAATCAGAATAATTTGTCCGAGTGGGGAAAAATGTCTATCAGCGGAATGTTGCTTCACTGAGCTAACATTATAAAAATCCAACTAAACATGTTGGTCTAGTACAAAGTGGACAGCATTATCTTCTCATTGAATGTAATTTGTGCTCGCCGTAATATTGCTGAAAAATTGTTCATTTGGCGTTAAACAGCAATCACTCATTCATTCAACTGCTTTATTTACACTTCAAATACGCTAGTTTTCAAATGGTCTGCATGTCCAAGATCTTAACCTATTTCTTAAGAAGAGAATGTCATCTTTGAAACACCGTTAAAAGCACCGCTTAATGAGAATTGTAGTTTATAAATATCTGCATTTGATGACTACAGTATTTCGTTTGATTAAATATTTGATACCAGCAAATATCAGAACTCGGATATGGTCCAGTTTAGAACAATTTCCAATGTAATATGTTGTTATTTTCACCCTCATTATTTTGTTCTCCATGTAGGACAAACCTCATACTTAGTGAAATACCTCCTCCACTCATACAAATATCCTTATTCCATAATTTATCCTCCAAAGAAACAGAGATAAATTACCAGTAATATGAACTTGAAAAAAAAAATGTGTTAAAGGGAAATAACTCTTTGCCTTGACTTGATTTGTTCAAAATTGTCTGTAGACTTTTACTATCGTTTTAAATCTTTAGATGTGTACTTAATGCCATTTTCTAAGCAGTTTCTAACATATGTATGATTTCACAGCTTTATTATAGCAAACTGGTTTATTGCTACAGAAACCCAGTGATGATTTTGATTGATTAATTAAATGTTGTTTGACATCAAATTAGCAGTGATTAGAACAAAGTCTAAAACAATTAATTAGCAATTGGGTAAATATGTTGCACTGAGATAGGTTAAATTGGCTAATATATTTGTGTTGTACATGTAGCTAATATATTTTTGTTGTACATGTAGCTAATATATTTGTGTTGTACATGTAAAAGAGGATGCAGTGGATAGGATCATAAATGTTTCCATGACAACCTGGCCATAAACAACCACTCCTAACAAGTTGTTACTCCTTCAAATATTGAGTAAGTAGAGTTATGATTGCACTCGTATAGGTGTTTTAACAACACCAGTCAATAGGGTTAGGCGTATAGGTGTTTTAACAACACCAGTCAATAGGGTTAGGGATATGGTGTTTAATGCCACTTTCAACAATATTTCAGTTACATGTATATTGTGGCTGTCAGTTTCATTGGTGGAGAAAACTGGAGTACTCTGGGTAAACCACCGACCTGTCGCAAGTCACTGATAAACTTTATCCCATAATGTTGCATCAAGTAACACCTCACCATGATTGGGATTCAAACTCACAACTTTAGTGGTGATAGGCACTGATTGCTAAGGTAGATGTAAATCCAACTACCATACGATCATGACCACGACCACGACGAAACAACAACATTGTAACCAAAAGACAAATTCAGCTTAAATGATCAAGATATACGATCACGTTCTCAAAAGAACACAGTCCTTGAAATGAAAACTTAGATTTCCTGGTCCGAATCAAATTCTAGAATTTATTTTTAAATAAAAACTGAAAAATGTACTGGTCCGAACAAAGTTTTACTGGTCTTGAGCCAGAGGACTATTGCCCATCCTGAGGACTGAGAACACTGTAATTTTTTTTAGTTTTTAGTTGTTGGTTCCTGAAGTTTTACAATCAACACTCAATCTATTTTTAGCTGCACACCACCAGTATTTGATGATAAACAAATAAAACTAGAAAATTGAATACCCCCGTCTCAACCTTATCCACCTCAACCCCACTCCAATTTACTACCTTAACTTTTGGTTTGGTTCTGAGGAATGTGTAGGGCTATAATGTAAAGAAAACGTCTTGAAGAGCCAAAATGCATTTTCAATATAACTTAATTTCAAGGAATGGTAAATTATTCATCGGGTATGATGTAGAAAACTTATGTATAGACTTTAAAAGGTGTTTGTGTCTGTAAGACTCGTACAATGCCCCCACGGTTATAATTGCAAAAGGGTAAACCAATGTTTTGCTTATTCAGCATCAAGCAGAAATGACTGAAATAAATGAATCTGTGATGCTCGATTGGTTGATTGATTGAATGGGGTTTAATGCCACTTTCAGCAGTATTTCAGCCATATCGTGGCGGTCAGTTTTGAAGGAGCGTTGCTTACACGTTAACACGTTTCAGTGGCTAAGTTCATATATGCATAATTTTGTAAAAAATTGTTTAAAATCAAAATCCATATAATATGGACACCTTCAGTGTTGGTACTAACTGTCGACAAAATATAAAAGGTCTAGCTCAAAAACTGTAGGAGGAGTTAGCCGGACAAATTATGCATACTAAGTGTGATGAACGGACGGATGGACAGGGGTATAACAATATGCACTCCGACCAATAGTCGCAGGGGCATAATAAATACCACCTATGTCATAAGGCTGTAGAACCTGTAAATTACATTTTATGGTGTTACTAACACATTAAGTTCTAACAGTTGTACATGAGTATATGACTCAGGAATAGCAGACGACAACAAAACAAGATGGCACCTTTATTGTTTTTTAGAATCCTTTTCTCTTCCATTATTAAGTGGTAGAAGCTATATAGCAGGACATTTTATGACTAAGATTCTTCAAATAGAATTATATTGTACTTAACAGAAAAAAAACATAACATTTTTATTCTTTGTCAAGACTGTTTTTTTTTAATGGAAGGATCCTTCGAGGGTTACCTTTTCTTTTTTTCCTTAAAGTAATGTTAACATTTTTATTATTTATCAAGAATGTTGCTTTCTTACATAACATACTGTCATAAAAGATTGGGATTGGGGTTATGGAGTTTGGAACAATTTCTAATCGGTTTGGGTTTGGGTCTTTGGAGTTTAATGCCACTTTCAACAATATTTCAGTTATATTGTGGAGGTCAGTTGTATTGGTGGAGGAAGCCGGAGTACCAGAATAAAACCACTGATCTGCTGCAAATCAATGGGAAACTTTATCACATAAGTTGTATCGAGTACACCTCGCAATGAGCGGGATTGGATCTCACAACTTTAGTGGTGCCAGCTATTGATTGTATAGGTCGTTGTAAATCCAACTACCGTATGATCACGGCCACGATGGCCCCACTAACATTTTGTGACTGTCATGCATCCCAAAACAAAGTCACATTTCTGACGACAACGGTTTTTCAATGCAAAACTATGCAAACTCTTGGCCTCATATATACACTACGCTTATGTGGCTTGAAAAGTTACGAGATACCAAGAAGGTGTCAGGACAGAGATACCAAGATGGTGTCAGGACAGAGATACCAAGAAGGTGTCAGGACAGATACCAAGAAGGTTTCAGGACAGATACCAAGAAGGTGTCAGGACAGAGATACCAAGATGGTGTCAGGACAGAGATACCAAGAAGGTGTCAGGACAGAGATACCAAGAAGGTGTAGGGACAGAGATACCAAGATGGTGTCAGGACAGATACCAAGAAGGTGTATGGACAGAGATACCAAGAAGGTGTCAGGACAGAGATACCAAGAATGTGTCAGGACAGATACCAAGAAGGTGTAGGGACAGAGATACCAAGAAGGTGTCAGGACATAGATACCAAGATGGTGTCAGGACAGAGATACCAAGAAGGTGTCAGGTCAGATACCAAGAAGGTGTAGGGACAGAGATACCAAGAAGGTGTCAGGACAGAGATACCAAGAAGGTGTCAGGTCAGATACCAAGAATGTGTAGGGACAGAGATACCAAGAAGGTGTCAGGTCAGATACCAAGAAGGTGTCAGGACAGAGATACCAAGAAGGTGTAGGGACAGAGATACCAAGATGGTGTCAGGACAGATACCAAGATGGTGTCAGGACAGATCAAGAAGGTGTCAGGACAGAGATACCAAGAATGTGTCAGGACAGAGATACCAAGAAGGTGTCAGGACAGAGATATCAAGATGGTGTCAGGACAGAGATACCAAGAAGGTGTCAGGACAGAGATACCAAGAAGGTGTCAGGACAGAGATACCAAGAAGGTGTCAGGACAGAGATACCAAGAAGGTGTCAGGACAGAGATACCAAGATGGTGTCAGGACAGAGATACCAAGATGGTGTCAGGACAGAGATACCAAGAATGGGTCAGGACAGAGATACCAAGGTGTCAGGACAGAGCTACCAAGGTGTCAGGACAGAGATACCAAGATGGTGTCAGGACAGAGATACCAAGAATGTGTCAGGACAGAGATACCAAGAAGGTGTCAGGACAGAGATACCAAGAAGGTGTCAGGACAGAGATACCAAGAATGTGTCAGGACAGAGATATCAAGAAGGTGTCAGGACAGAGATACCAAGATGGTGTCAGGACAGAGATACCAAGATGGTGTCAGGACAGAGATACCAAGATGGTGTCAGGACAGAGATACCAAGAAGGTGTCAGGACAGAGATACCAAGAATGTGTCAGGACAGAGATATCAAGATGGTGTCAGGACAGAGATACCAAGAAGGTGTAGGGACAGAGATACCAAGAAGGTGTAGGGACAGAGATACCAAGAATGTGTCAGGACAGAGATATCAAGAAGGTGTCAGGACAGAGATACCAAGATGATGTCACGACAGAGATACCAAGATGGTGTCAGGACAGAGATACCAAGATGGTTTCAGGACAGAGATACCAAGAAGGTGTCAGGACAGAGATACCAAGAATGTGTCAGGACAGAGATACCAAGATGGTGTCAGGACAGAGATATCAAGAAGGTGTTGGGACAGAGATACCAAGAAGGTGTAGGGACAGAGATACCAAGAAGGTGTCAGGTCAGATACCAAGAAGGTGTAGGGACAGAGATACCAAGAATGTGTCAGGACAGAGATACCAAGGTGTCAGGACAGATACCAAGAAAGTGTCAGGACAGATACCAAGAAGGTGTCAGGACAGAGATATCAAGAAGGTGTCAGGACAGAGATACCTAGAAGGTACATTTGTATTTTCTAACGTTTAATTAATTCTTATATATTCATCCAGGGCTAATACAAGATCTATAAATACAGAATTTCTGGTAATGACAGTGCTATTTTTAGAGGTAGGTGTAGTTTTCAATATTTTAAAGGTGCTATGATATTTTTTTTCTGGCAGAATGCAGAGAAATCATTACATGTTTTATAAGGTATAAAGGTTAAATTAAAGGTCAAAATGGCCTCTCTGGTGGGCAACAATTAACAAATTTAGATAAGCAGGTGAAAGAAGGTAATTCTTGTTTTTAAACCTAAAACATGAATAGATAGATTGAATTGATTAGTTTGTGTTTAACACCATTGAATTGATTAGTTTGTGTTTAACACCATTGAATTGATTAGTTTGTGTTTAACACCATTGAATTGATTAGTTTGTGTTTAACACCATTGAATTGATTAGTTTGTGTTTAACTTCAGCAGTATTTCAGCTACAATATCATGGTGTAAATAACTAGATTTTAATGTCAACTTTAGCACCTCATAACCTCAGTGAATTTTGCTACACTTGTTGTGGTCGGTGAAATTGATTATTCTTATTAAAAATATGTGTAGTTTAAGTGTGTTCCTGACACAATTTTTTTAAAAACAGGGGGGTCAACGTTATGGTGTTTAATGCCACTTTCAACAATATTTCAATTATATCATGGCTGTCAGTTTTATTGGTGGAGGAAACCGGAGTACCTGGACAAAACCACAGTCCTGTCGTAAGTCACTGACAAACTTTATCACATAATGTTATATCGAGTACACCTTGCCATGAGCGGGGTTTGAACTAAAAACTTTGGTGGTGATAGGCACTGATTGCACAGATAGTTGTAAATCTAACTACTGTACAATCAGGACCACGATGCCCTGTATGTGCAGTTTAAATGTGTTCCTGACAATACCTTTTTATAAACAACTGCTTCATTAGCAGACACTACTGACTCGTGTGTACCCTCTTGAAAAAACAATCAAAAAGACTAACATCCTAAGGGAGGTAAATCAAATGTTACATTGGAAGATAATATAGTCATATCTGTCTTATGTGGCCTTCCAAGGGAACATTGTAATAGGGTCACATAACACAGGTGGTCGCTTTATACAGGTTAAATTAATATGAAATGCATTTTGAAGGGAAATTAAAATTAAGGTGACATAATGCAAGTTATTGCTTAATAGAGGTGGTCATTAAAGTAGGTTTGACATCAAATTTGTTAAAACAATATACATGTAATTACTTTGAAATTCATTTAAGAATTGAATGCAATCTTTTGTAGTTTTTTCTTGGCGTAATTAAAAGAGTTGACTGAAGTACATTTTGTGTGGAGATCTCTTCTTTTGCAACCCTTTAAAACTGCAGGGGACGTCACGGTCATGATCATACGATAGTAGGATTAACAACTACCTATGCAATCAGTGCCTATCACCACTAAGTTGTAAATTTGAATCCCGCACAGGAGATGTGTACTCGATACAACATTATGTGATACAGTTTGTCAGTGACTTGTCGTAGGTTGGTGGTTTTCTCCTGGTACTCCGATTTCCTTTACCAATAAAACTGACCGCCACGTTTTAACTGAAATATTGTTGAAAGTGGTGTTAAACAACATAATCCTTAACCTAACCCAAAATAGTTTCAGGAAGTGGTGCAATGGTTGTGTGCTTCATTGACTGATTAAGTTTCAACTCCAAAGTCACATTTTGACCAATCATGAGACTTTCTACATAAAATTAACATATAATGAAATTATTAACCGACAATTTCAACAAGTTGGTAATTTTCTCAAAAGACAGATCTACAGAAATTTCAGAAAATGTATGTGGATGTTTAATCCACGTATTGATGTGGTAGTTAGTTTTTAATGATGAAAGAAACAGGTAGAGTTAATTCCCTTTACACAGTCAACAACAATTCATGAAATTAATCTGTAGGAAGGCCACAATCATAAAATTGTAAAATCAACTTATTCTTATCATACAGGAGTGGTTGCTGTGATCAATTAAAGCCCTTAATAAACATTATATCAATAATGTTCTAGGATCCACTCTCACAGAGGACACCCAAGAATCTTCTGTTAAAATTGGGTTTGTCAATTATACATAGAAAACAATTTCCTTAAAACAAATTGTTATGTATAGCAACAGTGACCAAAATTAATCAAAATTGTGGTTATGATGTTTAACGCCACTTTCAACTATATTTCAGTTATATCATGGCGGTCAGTTTTATTGGTGGAAATAGGAGTACCAGGAGAAAAACATGACCTGCTGCAAGTCACTAACAACCTTTATCACATAATTTTATATCGAATACACCTGTGTGGGATTCGAACTCACAACGATAGTGGTGATAGACACTGATTGCATAGGTAGTTATAAATCCAACTACCATACTATCACGACCATGACTGCCCCTTCTAATGGTTGTGTTCAGGTTTATAAGGATTTTAATTTTCTGACATAAGTTCTTCTTTTGATGGGCAACTTTGAGCTGAAAGTTTTGACATTATAAAGCAACCTCTCAAAAAAGTGACTGAAACAACCTCAATATTGACCTTTTTAATTGAATCATAAAGTTATATGTTACCTAAAATTGACAGGGGTTGTCCTGGTCATGATCATATACTATATAGTAGTTTGATTTACAACTACCTATGCAATCAGTGCCTATCATCACTAATGTTGTGAGTTTGAACCCCGCTCAGGCGAAGTGTACCCGATACAACATTATGTGATAAGGTTTGTCAGCGATCTGCAGCAGGTCTGTGGTTTTTTCAGCGATGATATATACCCATTGCATACATAGTGTGGTGGTACAAGACTTTGTATTCGGGTCGAGTCTGTTGTGTGAACCAGTATCACTACTATCGCGACGAGTTGTGTGGCGGTTAGTTCACGCAACAGACAAGACCTGATACACAGTCTTGTACCACCACACTATGTATGTAATAAGTTTATTTAACATTTCAATAAAAACGAATTTTAAACAAATAGCAAGGGTTGAATTAAAATGTGTACAATACTCTGAGGGAAACTACATTTTGTGTATGATGTCACGTTATTTTTTCTGTTCAATCACCAACGTTAGGTTACTGTGTTTTGTCTCACATTCCAATGATATGACGTCATGTCAAAGTAGTTCGGCAAAGAACGTCTCGTGCAACGTCGCACCATTCTTTTATCACCAGTGTGGTGATACATCTTGTATCAGACAGGCGACTTTCGTTCATTTCAAACATATATAATGGTAGATAAAACTAAAATATTGTTCAAAGTGGCATTAAACACCATAACCCTATCCCCTAGCCTCTAAACTTGACACACTAATCAGAGCTTCAAAACATTTTTCTTACTTAATATTACATTTTTTTAATATTCAACCCCGACATTTTTATTCCATCTTTCAATTGTGATTCCTATAGTTAAATCTGCACATAAAGTACAAACACCACTAACAACATACACGACAGTCAGTCGTTACGAACTATTTAAATATTCATTGAACAACAGGATGACATACTTAATATAAAAACATGTAAAGAAACGTCTCAAGATCAGAATGTTTACGAGAAAAAAATTGCTAAATAATTCCGCTAGGGCTAGTCTAAGGAGGTTATATTAGCGTTATATGCGATTCAGTAAATCAGTATTTTGCACATTGCCTTTCCAGATCAATACTCATTACAGGAAGAGAGTGACATTGTATATCTCCTGAGAGACGACACTGGCGTTTTCTTACGTGCTGTCACTCGTTATTTGATTTAGATCATTTTCCTCGCCACCTCGTGTTTGCTTGAAAATTAGAACTGTATCACTTTTCAAAAAGTAGGTACGTAACCCTGTATTTCCTGGAAGTGTAGTATTTTATTGACATATCATAGTAAATTTGAAATGTCAACAGAATTTTTTTCTCCTTGCACAATTAATAAATCAATGTGGAGCAAAGCTGACCAATCGTCTGTTCACATTGCTGTATTAGTATAACTCTTAGGTAATTAAGGCCTCAATGTAACTGCTATTATAATATAACCATTTCTGATTGAAAAATTGCTTTTTCTGTGTATAGCTTCCTATTCTAGGAATACCGGTATGACACTTGCCAAAAAGGGGGGGGGGGGTGCAAATGTCATTGATAATAAACAATAAATTGATTGATTGATTACTAACTGTGACAAGAACAAGCTTACAAACAATATAGATTTAGATAAAAAAAAACATGCACTGGAATGGACCCCAGGCATACCTGCCAACCCTCCCGTATTGTGCGGGAGTCTACCGCATAAACGACGAAATTCCGGAAATCTCCCTCTTGCTGGTCCGCTTCTGCGCGGGAGCATAAAATCTCCCGCATTCGGATATTTTAACCCGCAATGACCCGCATTCGTATTTCTCAAGATTTTTCATTACTGTCAATAGAAGTAAACAAACAATGGGCGATCATTTGAAAACTTTGGCGAGTAGTTTTCATGTTCGATTTATAAGTAATCAAAAATCATTTCTGCCATGTCAACTCCAACAAGAAAAAGGTCTTTGTCTGGACCAAGCGGCAGTGTAAAAAAGAAGAAATATAACTGCAAATTTCAAGCAGATTGGATGAAGGATTTTCAATTTTTACGACCAAGTTCATTCGGCAATGAATCTTCATTTTGCACATTATGTTCAGTCAACTTTTCGGATGTAACATTTTGGAACTTTTTTGGGGGAAATATGTGATATAAAGGAGTTATTTTCAAAACAAACTAGATATCCCAATTTGTCTAAGTTAGCCCTGGCATGTGTTGTTCTGCCAAATAGTAATGGAGATAGTGAACGTATTTTCTCGATGCTAAAAAAAATTCAAACTGAACATAGGTCAGAATTGGCAAATGACACTATATGCTCACTTATTTGTGGCAAACAAAATCAAAATATGGAATGCTATGAGTATTGTTCTGACTCAAGAGGTATTGAAAAAGGCAAACACAGCTTGCATAGATTATAACAATGAATTGAAGAAATAAAGTATATTTATTAACTCTTATTGGTGTTTTGTAGATGTATATAGTGTACAGGTCCATATATTTAGGCTGAAAATGTCGTTCGCACAAAATCTCCCCCTCAGCTGTCATAACTGAGGGGGAGATCTCCCTCATTGAAGGTTTCAGAGGTTGGCAGGTATGCCCAAGATGGATATAATTATTTTTTTATTGCCAAAAAGAATTAGATATAGGGTTGTTAGAAAAGGTTTGCCTAGCAACAAGCCAGCAACAACCATTAAAAACAAACCCGATTAATTTTTAGGTCTGCACGAAAGTTGTCTTTTACATACAAGAATCATCCTGTTTTATGAGAGGATAAGACAACAGACAACAGATGCAAGAGATGACCTAATGTGGCCCTTAGGGCCAAGTTAAATAGATTACAGGTTCCTGACAATAAACATTTACTTCCATGATAAACATGTTTATCAACATTTATTGGGATCTTAATCAGGAATTAGAATCAATGCAGCTTTTTTTCTTTAACCCCATAGAAAATTCTGTTTCTAATCCAATTTAATTTTTTTTTAAATTGCTAAAAACTTTACAATGCATGAACTGATTTTAACTTTTCATTTTTTTTATCATAATATAGTTTATTAAAAAAAAAGACCTGTTTACAATAACTTTAATGGCCTAGGGTTGTACAGTAAGGGTTCCTGTTTTACATCAATTCTCACTAGTCCAGGAGTAGCAAAGTGAAGAAAGAAAGAGAAAAAAGAAAAAAGAAAAAAAAAAAAAAAAAAAAAAAAAAAAAAAAAAAAACAACTTAAAACATCCTTTATATTCATTTGGTTTTTTTTTACATTTCATCATTTCATGATTTTAACTTCTAATTATGCACTATATGGCATAGGGTTACACATGAAAGGTCCCTATTTTATATCAATCTCACTTGTCCGAGGGTAGCAAGTGAAAATTAAAAAAAAACTCCCCTCAAACATCCTTTAAATTCATTTGTTTTTTAAATTTCATTATTTTCACGATTTTAACTTTTCTAACAATGCATTATTATATATCCATGCCAATTTTTTTTTTCTTTCTCTATGATGATGAAAGACTCGACTCGTTTCCAATGCTAGCTAGCTAGCCATAGACAATCAACGCCTTGTATAAATGATTAATCAAAATAACACGGATAAGTCTCAAATCCCTCTTCGTGCCACTTTAACCACTCAACATTCAGAATTGAACGATCCTACAGAAAATACCAATCATGATGAACAACGGCACACACGCAAGACAGTAATGCCTTTATTGCCAAACTGTATCAATAGCTAATCAATGAATAATTAAATGAATACGAGAATTAATGGACATGAAGGGCATAAATCTAGGGCTCAGACGAAATTTATGTGATTAATTATTATTACCAAGTATTAATTTTTATGGGAGAACATGTTTACACATCACAGGGAAGCTTTATGTCTATAGCTAAAGAACTGGTCCTTAATCACAGTTTTATTGTTTTGTTTATAGGCTCATCCTAGCAACAAATACTGCTTTACTGAAACCAGACATTTCGGATTGTTTAAATTATAGGCTCATCCTAGCAACAAATACTGCTTAACTGAAACCAGACATTTCGGAGGTGGGTGTTAAGTTAAGCAAATTATTTTCCCCCTTAAATAATCTAAAATAGGGTTAGGGTTATGGTATTTAATGCCACTTTCAACACTATTTCAGCTATATCGTGGCGATAAGTTTTTATTGGTGGAGGAAACCGGAGTACCAGGAGAAAACCACCGACCTGTCGTAAGTCACTAACGAACTTTATCACATAATGTTGTATTTAGTACACCTAACATGAGTGGAATTCGAACTCACAATGTTAGTGGTGATAGGTACTGATTGCATAGGTAGTTATAAATCCAACTACCATACAATAACGACCACGATGGCCCCAAATTTCTTTGAAGATACACTAACATCAAACAACATCCCGCTTGGGGTCATGTGATGTAACCTTTCATTCACCTTTAACCTTCCAATCATATGCAATATATATTGCCCAATCGGATAGCAGCTCTTGGCATATACTCGGTTTTAATACATAACATATCTAATGAATTATTAGGCTCATCCCAGATTGGTCTGTTAAAAATATGAACCCTGATGTGACCTTTTTTTTTATAAAACCTTGGATTATTTTAAAATATGTTTTTACTCACCATAAATATTTAGCAGAAATATCACTGTATAAACTGCATGGTTTCTTCTAACTGAAAATAGAAAAAACAAATTACCGTAATTATTTTTGTATACTACTCACTATTTTGCTTAAAAAAAACCACCTTTACAATCATGGGTGGGTATTATACACAAAGATTTAGCAAATATGTACAATTCTAGAACAACCAGTAATTGAAGTATCAAATGGAGGGGGTGTATATATATATATATATACACGTCTGAAAATTTAACCCAACAGTGGTAGAATTAGATCTTTGAGCTGACAAATTCTTGTTCTCCCTTGACGGGATTTGAATATTAGACAATTAATGAGTTTTCATAAGGTAGACACTGTGATTTATCAACCCAGAGGAAGTGATGTTCATCGAAGCCAACGGCTGAGGTGAACATCACTTCCAAGGCGTTGATAAATCAGTGTCCACTGAAATGAAAAGTCATCAATTGTTTTATTAAATGACACATTCTAAGTGTAATTTTGGGGTGAAAATTGTGAATTGTTGCCGTTTCTTAGACATTTCCATTTATTCTTTTTTATATGTAGCTGCTTCAAACCAACAAACACCAGTTTTCAAAGCTTGACATTTCTAATGTTTTCAAAACAATAAAATTGATTAAGAAAAAACGAATACAATTTCAAAATTTTAACAAATAAAATATCAGTGTCTGAACTTCTGGTTCTACTGACGAAGCTGCTTCGTTCATTTTTGTTTACTAACAGTCGTCTGCTGATTACCGAAGTTTGTTAACAAGACCACCTCTGATTGGTTGAGGTTCTAAATGTCGGCCAATCAAATTTATCGATATTAATCAGTCTACTGGTTTTCCCCTGTTACTATATTTGGGTACGTACTAACTGCGACATGAGATTTATTAACCTCACGTGCAAAATTGTGCGGTGGACATGTAGTTCTGTTACAGGAAGCAATGAACCTTCTAAACCAATCGGAATTAAGAAAATTCATAGTCATTTAACAAATATATGTAATGTGTACTATATACAGCTATTTATGTATGGCTACCATAAACTCCAGTCTTGCCTCCCCATTTCTAACTTTCTTATCTCCACACTATGTTTTACAATGTGCCAAAAATATACCCCTGTATTTGTCAATCATGCATATGTTTTTAACTCATTTCACCTCTCCACTTCTAACCTTCTTTTCTCCGTTCCATCTTTTCCAATATGCCAAAAAATATTTTTTATCCCCCTTATTTATCAATCTTACAATAGAGACGAAATGAACTTCTATAAATCTTAACAGATACACGGTATTATCTGACCGTATTTAGACATGACTATTAATACCAAATAAAAGCCAATATATGCCCAACGTTAATATTGAACGCAGATGATAAATACATATAATCTCTACGCTGATCTATGTTACGCCAATCAAATTCCTTCCGATGACAACCTATTTCTCACAGATTTAATAATCTTGTCCACGAGAGACTATTTTAAACTCGACTCGGGATATTAAATGTCCATACTTCGGTTGTTACGTCTAATCAACAACGACTCATAGTTCACACTTGTATGAAATAAAAGTAAATATTATATTGACCAAAAATATCATTATGAAGATAAATTACACGTAATACACCGTGAAGAGGTTGAACACAACTTTTGTTTTGATAAAAAAAAGATGGGATCTTGTTTCTGTACCAAATTCTTAAGTGTACTCTTGTGCATTAGAAAAGCTTGAACACAACCTTGCTTTGACAAATAAAGCTGGAATCTTGCTTCTGTACCCAAATCCTTAGTTTAATCCTTGTGTGTATCAGAAAACATTATGTCTTAAGAAAAGATTGTGGAAAATATCCATCCAATGTGATTATTTATTTCTTTAACTGGAGTTTAATTTAACTTTTTTATAAAGCAAACTATGTTTGCAATTATCCTTTTAAATGTCCATCCAAATGACATACAACCTTGATACATTAGCAGCTTGCTAAACATAGGGAAAGGTAGGTGGGGGGGGGGGGGCAGGATGATACAACCTTGATACATTAGCAGCTGGCTAAACATAGGGAAAGGGGTGGGATTGGTGGATGATACAACCTTGATACAGTAGCAGCTGGCTAAACATAGGGAAAGGGGGTTGGGGCAGGATGATACAACCTTGATACATTATCAGCTGGCTAAACATAGGGAAAGGGTGTGGGTGGGGTTGGGGCAGGATGATACAACCTTGATACAGTAGCAGCTGGCTAAACATAGGGAAAGGGGGTGGGGGTGGGGCAGGATGATACAACCTTGATACAGTAGCAGCTGGCTAAACATAGGGAAAGGTGGTGGGGGTGGGGTTGGGGCAGGATGATACAACCTTGATACATTAGCAGCTGGCTAAACATAGGGAAAGGGGGGGGGGGATTGGTGGATGATACAACCTTGATACAGTAGCAGCTGGCTAAACATAGGGAAAGGGAGTGGGGGTGGGGCAGGATGATACAACCTTGATACAGTAGCAGCTGGCTAAACATAGGGAAAGGGGGGGGATTGGTGGATGATACAACCTTGATACAGTAGCAGCTGGCTAAACATAGGGAAAGGGAGTGGGGGTGGGGCAGGATGATACAACCTTGATACAGTAGCAGCTGGCTAAACATAGGGAAAGGGGGTGGGGGTGGGGTTGGGGCTGGATGATACAACCTTGATACAGTAGCAGCTGGCTAAACATAGGGAAAGGGGGGCAGGATGATACAACCTTGATACATTAGCAGCTGGCTAAACATAGGGAAAGGGGGTGGAGGTGGGGCAGGATGATACAACCTTGATACATTAGCAGCTGGCTAAACATAGGGAAAGGGGGTGGGGGTGGGGTTGGGGCAGGATGATACAACCTTGATACAGTAGCAGCTGGCTAAACATAGGGAAAGGGGGTGGGGTTGGGGCAGGATGATACAACATTGATACAGTAGCAGCTGGCTAAACATAGGGAAAGGGGGGGGGCAGGATGATACAACCTTGATACAGTAGCAGCTGGCTAAACATAGGGAAAGGGGGGTGGGGTTGGGGCAGGATGATACAACCTTGATACAGTAGCAGCTGGCTAAACATAGGGAAAGGGGGTGGGGTTGGGGCAGGATGATACAACCTTGATACAGTAGCAGCTGGCTAAACATAGGGAAAGGGGGGGCAGAATGATACAACCTTGATACAGTAGCAGCTGGTTAAACATAGGGGAAAGGGGGGTTGGGGCAGGATGATACAATCTTGATACAGTAGCAGCTGGCTAAACATAGGGAAAGGGGGGGGGCAGGATGATACAACCTTGATACAGTAGCAGCTGGCTAAACATAGGAAAAAAGGGGGGTTGGGGCAGGATGATACAACCTTGATACAGTAGCAGCTGGGTAAACATAGGGAAAGGGGGTGGGGTTGGGGCAGGATGATACAACATTGATACAGTAGCAGCTAGGTAAACATAGGGAAAGGGGGGTGGGGTTGGGGCAGGATGATACAACCTTGATACAGTAGCAGCTGGCTAAACATAGGGAAAGGGTTGGGGCAAAATGATACAACCTTAATACAGTAGCAGCAGGCTAAACATAGAAAAAAAGGGGCATTGGGGCAGGATGATACAACCTTGATACAGTAGCAGCTGGGTAAACATAAGGAAAGGGTGGTGGGGTTGGGGCAGGATAATACCTTGATACAGTAGCAGCTGGCTAAGCATAGGGAAAGGGAGGTGGGGGCAGGATGATACAACCTTGATACAGTAGCAGCTGGCTAAACATAAGGAAAGGGGGCAGGATGATACCTTGATACAGTAGCAGCTGGCTAAACATAGGGAAAGGGGGGTGGGGGGGGGGGGGCAGGATGATACAACCTTGATACAGTAGCAGCTGACTAAACATAGGGAAAGGGGGGTGGGGGCAGGATGATGCAACCTTGATACAGTAGCAGTTGACTAAACATAGGGAAAGGGGGGTGGGGGCAGGATGATACAACCTTGATACAGTAGCGGCTGACTAAACATAGGGAAAGGGGGTGGGGGCAGGATGATACAACCTTGATACAGTAGCAGCTGACTAAACATAGGGAAAGGGGGGTGGGGGCAGGATGATACAACCTTGATACAGTAGCGGCGGACTAAACATAGGGAAAGGGGGGTGGGGGCAGGATGATACAACCTTGATACAGTAGCAGCTGACTAAACATAGGGAAAGGGGGTGGGGGTGGGGCAGGATGATACAACCTTGATACAGTAGCAGCTGGCTAAACATAGGGAAAGGTGGTGGGGGTGGGGCAGGATGATACAACCTTGATACATTAGCAGCTGGCTAAACATAGGGAAAGGGGGGGGATTGGTGGATGATACAACCTTGATACAGTAGCAGCTGGCTAAACATAGGGAAAGGGAGTGGGGGTGGGGCAGGATGATACAACCTTGATACAGTAGCAGCTGGCTAAACATAGGGAAAGGGGGTGGGGGTGGGGTTGGGGCTGGATGATACAACCTTGATACAGTAGCAGCTGGCTAAACATAGGGAAAGGGGGGCAGGATGATACAACCTTGATACAGTAGCAGCTGGCTAAACATAGGGAAAGGGGGTGGGGTTGGGGCAGGATGATACAACATTGATACAGTAGCAGCTGGCTAAACATAGGGAAAGGGGGGGGGGCAGGATGATACAACCTTGATACAGTAGCAGCTGGCTAAACATAGGGAAAGGGGGGTGGGGTTGGGGCAGGATGATACAACCTTGATACAGTAGCAGCTGGCTAAACATAGGGAAAGGGGGTGGGGTTGGGGCAGGATGATACAACCTTGATACAGTAGCAGCTGGCTAAATATAGGGAAAGGGGGGGCAGAATGATACAACCTTGATACAGTAGCAGCTGATTAAACATAGGGGAAAGGGGGGTTGGGGCAGGATGATACAATCTTGATACAGTAGCAGCTGGCTAAACATAGGGAAAGGGGGGGGGGGGGCAGGATGATACAATCTTGATACAGTAGCAGCTGGCTAAACATAGGAAAAAAGGGGGGTTGGGGCAGGATGATACAACCTTGATACAGTAGCAGCTGGCTAAACATAGGGAAAGGGTTGGGGCAAAATGATACAACCTTAATACAGTAGCAGCAGGCTAAACATAGGAAAAAAGGGGCATTGGGGCAGGATGATACAACCTTGATACAGTAGCAGCTGGGTAAACATAAGGAAAGGGTGGTGGGGTTGGGGCAGGATAATACCTTGATACAGTAGCAGCTGGCTAAGCATAGGGAAAGGGGGGTGGGGGCAGGATGATACAACCTTGATACAGTAGCAGCTGGCTAAACATAAGGAAAGGGGGCAGGATGATACATTGATACAGTAGCAGCTGGCTAAACATAGGGAAAGGGGGGTGGGGGGGGGGGGGCAGGATGATACAACCTTGATACAGTAGCAGCTGACTAAACATAGGGAAAGGGGGGTGGGGGCAGGATGATGCAACCTTGATACAGTAGCAGTTGACTAAACATAGGGAAAGGGGGGTGGGGGCAGGATGATACAACCTTGATACAGTAGCGGCTGACTAAACATAGGGAAAGGGGGGTGGGGGCAGGATGATACAACCTTGATACAGTAGCAGCTGACTAAACATAGGGAAAGGGGGGTGGGGGCAGGATGATACAACATTGATACAGTAGCAGCTGACTAAACATAGGGAACGGGGGGTGGGGGCAGGATGATACAACCTTGATACAGTAGCAGCTGACTAAACATAGGGAAAGGGGGGTGGGGGCAGGATGATACAACCTTGATACAGTAGCGGCTGACTAAACATAGGGAAAGGGGGGTGGGGGCAGGACGATACAACCTTGATACAGTAGCAGCTGACTAAACATAGGGAAAGGGGGGGTGGGGGCAGGATGATACAACATTGATACAGTAGCAGCTGACTAAACATAGGGAACGGGGGGTGGGGGCAGGATGATACAACCTTGATACAATAGCAGCTGACTAAACATAGGGAAAGGGGGGTGGGGCAGGATGATACAACATTGATACAGTAGCAGCTGACTAAACATAGGGAAAGGGGGGTGGGGGCAGGATGATAGAACCTTGATACAGTAGCAGCTGACTAAACATAGGGAAAGGGGTGTGGGGGCAGGATGATACAACCTTGATACAGTAGCAGCTGACTAAACATAGGGAAAGGGGGGTGGGGGCAGGATGATACAACATTGATACAGTAGCAGCTGGCTAAACATAGGGAAAGGGGGGTGGGGGCAGGATGATACAACATTGATATAGTAGCAGCTGGCTAAACATAGGGAAAGGGGGGTGGGGGCAGGATGATACAACATTGATATAGTAGCAGCTGGCTAAACATAGGGAAAGGGGGGGGTGGGGGCAGGATGATACAACCTTGATACAGTAGCAGCTGGCTAAACATAGGGAAAGGTGGGGGCAGGATGATACAACCTTGATACAGTAGCAGCTGACTAAACATAGGGAAATGGGGTGGGGGCAGGATGATACAACATTGATACAGTAGCAGCTGGCTAAACATAGGGAAAGGGGGTGGGGGCAGGATGATACAACTTTGATACAGTAGCAGCTGGCTAAACATAAGGAAAGGGAGGTGGGGGCAGGATGATACAACATTGATACAGTAGCAGCTGGCTAAACATAGGGAAAGGGGGGTGGGGGCAGGATGTTACAACATTGATACAGTAGCAGCTGACTAAACATAGGGAAAGGGGGTGGGGGCAGGATGATACACCATTGATACAGTAGCAGCTGGCTAAACATAGGGAAAGGGGGGGGGGGGTGGGGGCAGGATGATACAACATTGATACAGTAGCAGCTGACTAAACATAGGAACAAAGGGTTACCAGCTGCTTCAAACCTTTCAGCTTTCAAGTTTTCATCAGTATTCTTAAAGCATATATTTATTTAAGATATCAGTATATTAGAAAACTTAATGGTGAATGATATACCCTGTGCCCATCAACATCTGCTGCCATATTACAGGATTTTTGCAATAAAAGCACTTCTATTTCTGCACTTTTTCACTTTGTATATTTAATAATTATTTCTTTAAGGCAAAACAATAAATAAATTTTTAAAAATATTCAAAAATGGTAAAAACCTTGTATCTCTTCAATGTTAATTCCTGGACTGGCTTGCACAAAACTTAATTAAATCTAAGTGTCATTTAAAACTTAATTTACACCTAAAATTAAAGAGGCATTAGCTACGATTTTGACCAAAAAAATTATATGTTTTGGAAATTGGTAAATAGCTTTAAAATGATGAAATAAAAGTAAATATTTCACATTAAACAGCTTATCGTACCACTTTTCGCCTTTTTAGAACGAAAATTACCATCAATTTATTATTTTCTTGCAAGCAAATAATTTGACCTCGCTTTCTCCGTATGCAACTGATCTTACTAGTGACAGGTAAAAACGAATAATTTGTATTTTGTCGCTTATTAACTGCAAACTTGCATGATTCTTTGTCCGTAATTAACGCCGACTAAAAGCAGATTCACAGAAAATAAGAAATAAGTGAATTGTTGTACTGATTTAATGACGATTCGGCAAACTCCGTAAACAATGCCGATAATTAATAAGATGGTGTCCATTTCTTGATCGATCTCAAAACACGAGCAGTTACACCTTTTTCCTCCGATGCGGGGCGGGTACATTTCATAATATTTACAAATTACAGAAATATTTTTATTAAGGCATCAATCATATCTGATAGTTTTTATGAGTAACAAAAATTTACGATTTTGGCAGATAATGCCCCTATAAATACTTGAAATGTATATGGAATTAATTTACACCTAAGGTTTAATTGAGTCTTAAATTGTTTTAAGGTTTGTGAAAAGCATCCCTGGACACAACTGTACATGCAAAATTTACTGTAAAAAGATGATTTTTAAAATAAATTTACTGTTTGCTTTTATTGTGAGAACTCTAATAAAAACAACAATAAAAATAAGCAAGAGACTCCATAAAGAGGTCTGTATCTAAACTATTATTGGTAAGTCTCTTAAATAATGTCCAAAATTGGAGGCCATTTTTTGACTTTGCTTTGTCAAGTGACTGGACCACCAATAAAATAAAAACATTTCTTTAAACTAATTTCACATTTGGTCCTACTTAAAAGCATGCCACGTTGTGAGTTTGAATGCTGCTCTGGCAAGGTGTACTCCATACAACATTATGTGATAAAAGTTTGATAGTGACTTGCTAGTGACTTGCGGCATGTCAGTTGTTTTCTGCAGGGTACTCTAGTTTTCCTCCACCAATAAAACTGACCGCCACGATATAGCTAAAATATGGTTGAAAGTGGCGTTAAACACCATAGCCTTAATGCAAAAGGCATGCCTATAGTGCATCTTAAATCTTGAATCGCCTGTAGTGATAAAAACCTTGAATCAAAGTCAGAAATGTGAAATTGGTTTATTGATATTTCTAATTTCTCATATTCCAGGGTAATTTAAGGTAGGCATTATAATCTCCCGAAATAACTGACTTTTGGAGCAAACATTGTACATGTTTCTTTCTTAAATAGCACTAGCTGTACCAACCTTCTATTTATATATACTAATTAGTACTCCTGACCCAGTGTAACAATCTAAACACCCACAATCATCATATCAATAAGAAACATAGATATCTAATTTAGAGTGCACTAGGCATTTCTGGAATAACCTTCATCAGGTACGCTCAGAATAACCTTCATCAGGTACGTTCAGAATAACCTTCATCAGGTACGTTCAGAATAACCTTCATCAGGTACGTTCAGAATAACCTTCATCAGGTACGTTCAGAATAACCTTCATCAGGTATGCTCAGAATAACCTTCATCAGGTACGCTCAGAATAACCTTCATCAGGTACGTTCAGAATAACCTTCATCAGGTACGCTCAGAATAACCTTCATCAGGTACGTTCAGAATAACCTTCATCAGTTACGCTCAGAATAACTTTCATCAAATACGCTCAGAATAACCTTCATCAGGTACGTTCAGAATAACCTTCATCAGATACGCTCAGAATAACCTTCATCAGGTACGTTCAGAATAACCTTCATCAGGTACGTTCAGAATAACCTTCATCAGGTACGTTCAGAATAACCTTCATCGGGTACGTTCAGAATAACCTTCATCGGGTACGTTCAGAATAACCTTCATCAGGTACGCTCAGAATAACCTTCATCAGGTATGTTCAGAATAACCTTCATCAGTTACGCTCAGAATAACTTTCATCAGATACGCTCAGAATAACCTTCATCAGGTACGTTCAGAATAACCTTCATCAGATACGCTCAGAATAACCTTCATCAGGTACGTTCAGAATAACCTTCATCAGATACGCTCAGAATAACCTTCATCAGGTACGTTCAGAATAACCTTCATCAGGTACGTTCAGAATAACCTTCATCAGGTACGCTCAGAATAACCTTCAGGTACGCTCAGAATAACCTTCATCTAGTACGTTCAGAATAACCTTCATCGCTCAAAGTCAAAATATTGGAAAACCACATAATTTAAAAGTCAAGAAGTGGTGTTTCAGAGCCAATTTCAGTTTCTTCAGGTATCATGTTGTCATGGTTATTAAATATATATTTCTTTCATTTTCACGACTACGAGGTAATTAATTTTTTTCATACTGCCACGATTCATATTTCATTAACCTTCATCAGATATACTCAGAAGTCAAAATATTGGAATTCCACATAATTTAAAGAAGTGAAGTCAAGAAGTGTTATTTCAAAGCCAATTTCAGTCTTGTTGGTATCATGTTGTCATGGTTATTAAATATATCTATTTTTTCATTTTCACACGTTGGGTGTAAAAGCTGCGAGGTAATTCAATTTTTTTACATTGCCACAATTCCTATTTCAGATTTCGGTAATTCAATCATCACAATTACAACAATACATATTACTATGCCGCACGTTTGAACACATAATACATAATGTAAAGAGAAAGTCTATATATATTTTACACAAGCCCATACAGAAACTAGAGGTTCAGTTGGTACCTGTATCTAGTCATAAATTTTCTATTAGTTTCTCCTATTCTTAACAATCTTAACCAGTTATTTAAATTTCTGTAATATTTCTAATCACCACTGTGGTCAAATTTCTGCAAGAGCATTCCCGCCAATTTCATTTCAATTGTCATTAGCAACTTATATAATTTTTTTTATGTTTTTGGTGATAGTAGAAACAGATTCTCCTGCTACCAGTGGACAACAATATTTCTCCACATGAGAACTCAGATAGCTACATTCTAAATTTTAACTGCTGAGTGGATTATGAGATATTTCCCCACACAAGCTTAGTCAAATTTTCAAAATTTAAAGCGAAAGTTTTAAAATTTTTAATTTTAATTATGAAGAGTGGAAAAATATTGCAATGGAGAATCTATATATAGCTACTCTTGTATTCCAAATATCGAAAATAAATCAAGATTTACTGATATTTGGAATGCAAGAGTTATACTGTACTGTTAATTACATAGGGGTTAGGGTTATGGTGTTTAACGCCAATTTCAACAATATTTCAGCTATATCGTGGCACTCAGTTTTATTGGTGGAGGAAACAGGAATATCTGTAGAAAACCACCGACCTCTCTTGCATGTCACTTACAAACTTTATCACATAAAAATGTATAGAGTACACCTCGCCATGAGCGGCATTTGAACTCGCAACTTTAGTGGTCTTTGAAGACAGGTTGATTTGTTTATAGAAATTTTAATATAAATATATCATATGTACAAATCTTAAAATGTCTCTTATTAGTTCAACCATATGTGGATACTAACATAATAGTAATGTCTAGCTTAGTAAAAATCAATGTCAAGCTGGATCACAGCTGCAATATCAGAAAGTTGATCTCCTAAAACATATGTATGAGGCAGATCAGCTAACATCATTCAATAACTCTATGGCTAATTATCTGTCATTTTCCTCCTTAAATCAAGCTAATTTCATCAAATGAGGAAAGTGATTGATAAGCAATATAGAATACTAAATTTCTGTATATTAAATTATCTTTATACTATATCTACTATTACCTATATATACTAGAAATTTCATCAGAGAGATTCACTTTATTTTAAGAAAGAATTGATAACCATTATGTTATTGGACTGACAATAGTCTTTTTGTAGTGTTAATGGACAAAAGTAAAGAGTTCTGCTTAAATGCAAACTAGATGCCTTTTCACTCATTTTAGAGCATGTGATAAACTCATTGTTGAAGACCATACTGTGACTGTGCAATGTAGAACAGTAATAAAAGTGTTGTTCCCTTACTTTTAATATGTTTCTAAGTGTAAAGTTGGATAGTCTCTCATGTTCATTTACATCCATATCCTTTCTTACTACAAGCTGTTCCTTTACTTTAATATGTTTCTAAGTGTAAAGTTGGATAGTCTCTCATGTTCATTTACATCCATATCCTTTCTTACTACAAGCTGTTCCTTTACTTTAATATGTTTCTAAGTGTCAAGTTGGATAGTCTCTCATGTTCATTTACATCCATATCCTTTCTTACTACAAGCTGTTCCTTTACTTTAATATGTTTCTAAGTGTAAAGTTGGATAGTCTCTCATGTTCATTTACATCCATATCCTTTCTTACTACAAGCTGTTCCTTTACTTTAATATGTTTCTAAGTGTCAAGTTGGATAGTCTCTCATGTTCATTTACATCCATATCCTTTCTTACTACAAGCTGTTCCTTTACTTTAATATGTTTCTAAGTGTAAAGTTGGATAGTCTCTCATGTTCATTTACATCCATATCCTTTCTTACTACAAGCTGTTCCTTTACTTTAATATGTTTCTAAGTGTAAAGTTGGATAGTCTCTCATGTTCATTTACATCCATATCCTTTCTTACTACAAGCTGTTCCTTTACTTTAATATGTTTCTAAGTGTAAAGTTGGATAGTCTCTCATGTTCATTTACATCCATATCCTTTCTTACTACAAGCTGTTCCTTTACTTTAATATGTTTCTAAGTGTAAAGTTGGATAGTCTCTCATGTTCATTTACATCCATATCCTTTCTTACTACAAGCTGTTCCTTTACTTTAATATGTTTCTAAGTGTAAAGTTGGATAGTCTCTCATGTTCATTTACATCCATATCCTTTCTTACTACAAGCTGTTCCTTTACTTTAATATGTTTCTAAGTGTAAAGTTGGATAGTCTCTCATGTTCATTTACATCCATATCCTTTCTTACTACAAGCTGTTCCTTTACTTTAATCTATGTCTCTAAGTGTAATGTTAGATAGTCTCTCATGTTCATTTACATCCATATCCTTTCTTACTACAAGCTGTTCCTTTACTTTAATATGTTTCTAAGTGTAAAGTTGGATAGTCTCTCATGTTCATTTACATCCATATCCTTTCTTACTACAAGCTGTTCCTTTACTTTAATATGTTTCTAAGTGTAAAGTTGGATAGTCTCTCATGTTCATTTACATCCATATCCTTTCTTACTACAAGCTGTTCCTTTACTTTAATATGTTTCTAAGTGTAAAGTTGGATAGTCTCTCATGTTCATTTACATCCATATCCTTTCTTACTACAAGCTGTTCCTTTACTTTAATCTATGTCTCTAAGTGTAATGTTAGATAGTCTCTCATGTACATTTACATCCATATCCTTTCTTACTACAAGCTGTTCCTTTACTTTAATATGTTTCTAAGTGTCAAGTTGGATAGTCTTTCATGTTTGTTTACATCCATACCTTTTCTAACTAGCTAAAAGTCAAAATGTCACAACGCTACAATTTAACCATGAATTTTACTTGTTGATATTTTAAATGACTGTCATATATATTAGTTAATAAAACACAAAGTGTAATTCATTTAAAAACATTCACAACTTTCTTTTTATTAAATCAATATGACATTTCAAGCCAACAAAGACCAAATCAAATAATTTCAAACACTCTATAATCCTTTTTGGTTTCGATTTAAATCGTCAAAAATCCATATATTGAAATTGTATAAACGTCAACAGCATTAAGAGATATCTAACGCTGACGAAGATTTCCCATTTCCCATTATCATACTGGTTCGTTTTCTGAATTTTAAACAAAATGAGATCTTCAATAAGATTTTCATTGATTTTCACAGGTAACATCTTGTGTTAAGTAATAATATAGATCCTTCGATTTTGTTCTGTTCTTTAACGCTTATGAATCAATACACAAAAAAGATTTAAGCTGAAGTTAACAGTAAATATTGAGCCAGAATTTCTAACTTGTCAGCTTGTCTATAACAAATGGATCAAGTCTTTAGCCACAGTTTGATAAATAACTTCAGTAAAAACGGCTTTCAATCAAACGTTCCGTGATCATGATCTAGCTAGCTCATTGACAGCGATCGACAATTTAATACGTGGAAATGTTATTTGCTACAAATCTTTTGTAACGAATTACACAGCGTCTTGATTACAGTATAAAAGGTGGCTTCTAAATAGTTAAAAATCACATTCAATTCTATCTCTTTTTTAAGGAAATTCACAAAAAGCATTTAAACATTTAAATGCATATACAGTCAAACCTGCCTTAAAGGGCACCTCTATCACATAAATCACTGTCTATAAAAGGCACCTCTATCACATAAACCACTGTCTATAAAGGGCACCTCTATCACATAAATCACTGTCTATAAAGGGCACCTCAATCACATAAATCACTTTCTATAAAGGGCACCTCTATCACATAAATCACTGTCTATAAAGGGCACCTCTATCACATAAATCACTGTCTATAAAGGGCACCTCTATCACATAAATCACTGTCTATAAAGGGCACCTCTATCACTGTCTATAAAGGGTGCCTCTATCACATAAATCACTCTCTATAAAGGGCACCTCTATCACATAAATCACTGTCTATAAAGGGAACCTCTATCACTGTCTATAAAGGACACCTCTATCACATAAATCACTGTCTATAAAGGGCACCTCTATCACTGTCTATAAAAGGGCACCTCTATCACATAAATCACTGTCTATAAAGGGCACCTCTATCACATAAATCACTGTCTATAAAGGGCACCTCTATCACATAAATCACTGTCTATAAAAGGGCAGACTCATTTTTACCATTAATGAATAGTGCATATAATTTTAACCTCTATATCACTGTCTATAAAAGGCACCTCTATCACATAAACCACTGTCTATAAAGGGCACCTCTATCACATAAATCACTGTCTATAAAGGGCACCTCAATCACATAAATCATAAAGGGAATATTTCCAGGTTCCTTTGAGTGGCCTTAAAACAAAGCAATTAAAATTTACCGATCTTTCATAAAAGGCTTGACGCATGTCTTTAAATGACAAAGTTGAAACAAAAAAAAAGTGGAAATCTACCCCCCCAAAAAAAAATCAATTTCAATGAAAATAAAATAAAAACAAAATATTTAAACCGAATTCCTCAGAAAGTAACATTCCACACTATAGATCTAAAATACATGTAATTTGTAAAGTGAAACTAGAGGCTCACTTGAGTATATAATCTCTGTATTCATGAATTGTTTTGGTTCAAGCAATTTTACAATTTCTGAGAAAAAAAACAAAGCTTTTTTATTCATATGCCCAATTTTAGTCAAACACAGCCCTGTGGTGTTCTGACAATGACAAAAAAAATTACATACAAAAAGGTCATCTGTACTATTATCGGTCACCTCCAACACAATCCCCCAAAATAGCTTATCAAGATTTTTAAGTCTACAATTTCTTGTCCACAAATTATTTTAACTGCAATATGTCACGAAAATAAACCATTAAAATTAACTCATATTTTCGAGTTAACAATAAAACGGTTGAAGATTTTTGATCGGATCACTTTTGCTGAATCAATGTTGCTTTCCACATAGTTTTGCTAGAATCTTTAATAAAACAAGTTTTTAATCAAATGTACGAATCACGGTCTGGCTTAAGTACACTGGCAGTGATTGACAATTCAATATGGAAAAATCTATTTGTCACGAATCTCCTGTCAAGAATTACACAACAGCTCTATCACATCAAATAAACTCCACTGACAGATAGAAAACAAGTAGTATATCCATTGACCGTTTTTTCTGCAGAAAAATTTGTATTTTATGTAACGGAACGGTAGTCAATCAATCTTACAATTACGTGATTAAATGGTCATGGGTTTTGGGCTAATGATGTTCAACGCCACTTTCAACAATGTCAGTTAAATCATGGCAGTAAGGAGGAAAAAAAACCAAGAGTACACAGAGAAAATCAGTTGTTTTGGAGGTTATTTGGGGGGAGGGGGGAGAGAGGAGATGGGGGGATATTGGAATTACAACAATATTTCAGTAATATAGCAGTCAAGTTTTATTGGTAGGCGACACGTGGTTATGAAACAAGATGAAAATGTGCAATGAACGTTACAGGTTATCTAGTTTCTGTGCGATTATAGAGCAGATTTGATCTTTAAAGGAGCCGCCGTGATCGTGATCATATGATTGTTGGATTTATTACTACCTGTGCAATCAGTGCCTAGCCCCACCAAGCATGGGAGTTCAAATCTCACTCATGGCAAGGTGTACTCGATACAACATCATGTGATAAAGTTTGTCAGTGACTTGCGACAGGTCAGTGATTTTCTCCGGTTTCCTCAACCAATAAAACTGACTACCATCATGATATAACTGAAATATTGTTGAAAGTGGTGTTAAACACCATAACCCTAACCCTTGATGCTGAAAATATCTTGGTTACTCCACGATTGGAAAAATAAAAACAGATCCTTATAGACCAGATGAGCTAAAGATTGGAAAATATTAAAATAGATTATAAGAAAATTATTAAATACAAGTTTTGCATGCATAAACTTTGTCAAATTATTTTTCTTTAATGTGAAACATGATTAGATGAAATATTCTCTTTAAAAAAACTGTTATGTTATATTTTTGAAATATTCTATAAATTTAAAATCTCAGAAGACAAAATCTGTAAATTGTACATCTCTTTGTTAATGTCGACATCATTAATTTTTTTTTATTGTTCAAACATTACAAACAATTTATTGATCCAGCAGGTAACATCTGAACAAATCTTAATCATTTGAATGTTTTTATCATCACCAATATTGACTGGGATTTTGTTCAGCAAATCTTAATCATTTCAATGTGTTTTATCATCACCAATATTGACTGGGATTTTGTTCAGCAAATCTTAATCATTTCAATGTTTTTTATCATCACCAATATTGACTAGTACCTTGTTCAAATATATTCTTACTGTTTACTGATAATTATCCTGTGGACTCAAATCTAGAAAAGTTGAGTCAATAAAAAGTTGCTTAAATTAAGCAATTTCTATCCAATGCCATTCAATATAGCAATTACAAGAAAATAAGCCAGTTTAATTGAAATTCAGTTCCGGGTTTTTTCCCTCTCTTCGGATGATGTAAAAAGCATGCATTTGTTACAACTATAGGTAAATTATCAATAAATTTTCCATTTCCTGTTGACTATGAAAACCATGTTTTGTAGAAAATAGCTTTTTCCTGAAGTCTTTATCTCAAAATAGATGGGGTTTTAAACAGGGGGAAAACAGGTCCAAAGTTAATGAGGCAGGCACTATTGTTATTATACAAGCACTGTAAATCTAGAGTCATAATGAGGCAGGCACTATTGTTATTATACAAGCACTGTAAATCTAGGTTAATGAGGCAGGCACTATTGTTATTATACAAGCACTGTAAATCTAGGTTAATGAGGCAGGCACTATTGTTATTATACAAGCACTGTAAATCTAGGTTAATGAGGCAGGCACTATTGTTATTATATAAGCACTGTAAATCTAAAGTCATAATGAGGCAGGCACTATTGTTATTTTGCAAGCACTGTAAATCTAGGTTAATGAGGCAGGCACTATTGTTATTATACAAGCACTGTAAATCTAGTCATAATGAGGCAGGCACTATTGTTATTATACAAGCACTGTAAATCTAGAGTCATAATGAGGCAGACACTATTGTTATTATACAAGCACTGTAAATCTAGAGTCATAATGAGGCAGGCACTATTGTTATTATACAAGCACTGTAAATCTAGGTTAATGAGGCAGGCACTATTGTTATTATACAAGCACTGTAAATCTAGAGTCATAATGAGGCAGGCACTATTGTTATTATACAAGCACTGTAAATCTAGAGTCATAATAAGGCAGGCACTATTGTTATTATATAAGCACTGTAAATCTAGGTTAATGAGGCAGGCACTATTGTTATTATACAAGCACTGTAAATCTAGGTTAATGAGGCAGGCACTATTGTTATTATACAAGCACTGTAAATCTAGGTTAATGAGGCAGGCACTATTGTTATTATACAAGCACTGTAAATCTAGAGTCATAATGAGGCAGGCACTATTGTTATTATACAAGCACTGTAAATCTAGTCATAATGAGGCAGGCACTATTGTTATTATACAAGCACTGTAAATCTAGGTTAATGAGGCAGGCACTATTGTTATTATACAAGCACTGTAAATCTAGAGTCATAATGAGGCAGGCACTATTGTTATTATACAAGCACTGTAAATCTAGAGTCATAATAAGGCAGGCACTATTGTTATTATATAAGCACTGTAAATCTAGGTTAATGAGGCAGGCACTATTGTTATTATACAAGCACTGTAAATCTAGGTTAATGAGGCAGGCACTATTGTTATTATACAAGCACTGTAAATCTAGAGTCATAATGAGGCAGGCACTATTGTTATTATACAAGCACTGTAAATCTAGAGTCATAATGAGGCAGGCACTATTGTTATTATACAAGCACTGTAAATCTAGAGTCATAATGAGGCAGGCACTATTGTTATTATATAAGCACTGTAAATCTAGGTTATTGAGGCAGGCACTATTGTTATTATACAAGCACTGTAAATCTAGGTTAATGAGGCAGGCACTATTGTTATTATACAAGCACTGTAAATCTAGAGTCATAATGAGGCAGGCACTATTGTTATTATACAAGCACTGTAAATCTAGGTTATTGAGGCAGGCACTATTGTTATTATACAAGCACTGTAAATCTAGGTTAATGAGGCAGGCACTATTGTTATTATACAAGCACTGTAAATCTAGAGTCATAATGAGGCAGGCACTATTGTTATTATACAAGCACTGTATATCTAGGTTAATGAGGCAGCACTATTGTTATTATACAAGCACTGTAAATCTAGAGTCATAATGAGGCAGGCACTATTGTTATTATACAAGCACTGTAAATCTAGGTTATTGAGGCAGGCACTATTGTTATTATACAAGCACTGTAAATCTAGGTTAATGAGGCAGGCACTATTGTTATTATACAAGCACTGTAAATCTAGAGTCATAATGAGGCAGGCACTATTGTTATTATACAAGCACTGTATATCTAGGTTAATGAGGCAGCACTATTGTTATTATACAAGCACTGTAAATCTAGAGTCATAATGAGGCAGGCACTATTGTTATTATACAAGCACTGTAAATCTAGAGTCATAATGAGGCAGGCACTATTGTTATTATACAAGCACTGTAAATCTAGAGTCATAATGAGGCAGGCACTATTGTTATTATACAAGCACTGTAAATCTAGGTTAATGAGGCAGGCACTATTGTTATTATACAAGCACTGTAAATCTAGGTTAATGAGGCAGGCACTATTGTTATTATACAAGCACTGTAAATCTAGGTTAATGAGGCAGGCACTATTGTTATTATACAAGCACTGTAAATCTAGGTTATTGAGGCAGGCACTATTGTTATTATACAAGCACTGTAAATCTAGGTTAATGAGGCAGGCACTATTGTTATTATACAAGCACTGTAAATCTAGGTTAATGAGGCAGGCACTATTGTTATTATACAAGCACTGTAAATCTAGGTTAATGAGGCAGGCACTATTGTTATTATACAAGCACTGTAAATCTAGAGTCATAATGAGGCAGGCACTATTGTTATTATACAAGCACTGTAAATCTAGGTTAATGAGGCAGCACTATTGTTATTATACAAGCACTGTAAATCTAGTCATAATGAGGCAGGCACTATTGTTATTATACAAGCACTGTAAATCTAGGTTAATGAGGCAGGCACTATTGTTATTATACAAGCACTGTAAATCTAGAGTCATAATGAGGCAGGCACTATTGTTATTATACAAGCACTGTAAATCTAGGTTAATGAGGCAGGCACTATTGTTATTATACAAGCACTGTAAATCTAGAGTCATAATGAGGCAGGCACTATTGTTATTATACAAGCACTGTAAATCTAGGTTAATGAGGCAGGCACTATTGTTATTATACAAGCACTGTAAATCTAGAGTCATAATGAGGCAGGCACTATTGTTATTATACAAGCACTGTAAATCTAGAGTCATAATAAGGCAGGCACTATTGTTATTATACAAGCACTGTAAATCTAGGTTATTGAGGCAGACACTATTGTTATTATACAAGCACTGTAAATCTAGAGTCATAATGAGGCAGGCACTATTGTTATTATACAAGCACTGTAAATCTAGAGTCATAATGAGGCAGGCACTATTGTTATTATACAAGCACTGTAAATCTAGAGTCATAATGAGGCAGGCACTATTGTTATTATACAAGCACTGTAAATCTAGGTTAATGAGGCAGGCACTATTGTTATTATACAAGCACTGTAAATCTAGAGTCAATGTTTTATTATACAAAGCCATCAATAAATAACTTAGTTTGCTGTACGTAACCCGACTGACGGTTATGGGGGAAGTATCGGGGGGTCACACTGATACTGTAAGCATACTTTTATTTCGGCGTGTAGAATTTCCAGTTAGGGTTATGGTTAGGGTTAGCATGGAAAAAATAACCTAGTGCAATAATTCCTCTGGAAATTATACACTAGTGTAACTTGTCCTCTGGAAATTATACACTAGTGTAACTTGTCCTCTGGAAATTATACACTAGTGTAACTTGTCCTCTGGAAAGAATACACTGGTTGAATGAACACACTGTTACAGCACTTCCCCCATAACCCAAAACACTGTGGTTTTCTCCGGGTACTCTGGTTTCCTCTACTAATAAAACTGACTGCAACGATATAACTGAAATATTGTTGGAAGTGGCGTAAACACCATAACTCAAATCCTGAGTAAAATATTGTCTCCTTTCTCTAGTTTGTAGCAGTAAATTACTAAATAACACTAAAATAACACTAGCAACAACTCACAGCCTTCTGCCCCTCGTTAATTTGTCATTTACGAACTGTTAAAATAAATTCCTTATAAGCATAAGTTTTACTGAGAACTACTCCCTTCTCTCAATGTGTCAAATGAATAGACAATAAAAGTTTTGCATTTAGCCAAAATAATTTGCTTGAATATTTTTCTGAGATTTTAATTTAATTTTGCTTTAGTTGGTAGAAAGATTATCAAAATCGAACTAAAACTGGCTTTCGAATACTTATTTGAAAAATTGTGATTTTAGGGAAGGGGGGTGGTGTTTAAAGCCACTTTCAACAATATTTCAGTTATATAGTGGCAGTCAATTTCATTGGTGGAGGAAATCAGAGTATTTGAGAAAACCACAGACCTGCTGCAAGTCACTCACAAACTTTATCACATAATTCTGCATAGAGTACACCTCGCCATGAATGGGATTCACTCACAACTTTAGTGGTGATAGGCACTGATTGCATAGGTAATTGTAAATCCAACTACCATACGATAATGACTACGACAGCCCCTATATAGTAATATATAGTAAAACTATTTTAACAGTGACAAGTACTTTTTGCATGTGTCTGCTATAAATACACAATAAAAATAAATTGATGCCATTTTCTATTTGTTCTTGTGACAATCTTTGATCTTCTGCTTAAAAAACGTGAAATCAAAGAGAAATGTACAAGGATGATCAATAATGAAGAGTAATTAATTTCCATACATAAAATTAATTGGTTTAGAATGAAGACTGATTAGTCCAGGTTTCTTGATGTGTAAAGATTAATGCCATGTCAACTATTGATCATTAGGAATCTTAGTTAAATAAAAAAAATGTGTCTACATTTATGTAAATTAAGATATAAAACGGTTAAAAGAATGATCATTGAAGACAAGGCAGTCTATACTCCCAATGATAACAAGGCAGTCTATACTCCCAATGATAAATCTATTTTCCAATGATTTTTTTTTACATCAGGGATGATTCTGGGTAGAAAATAAAACCAGAGGCTCCCAGGAGCCTGTAATCGCTCACCTGGATCAAAGCTGCTTTCAATAACAACGCAACTGCACTGTGGCGGCCATCTTGGCGGGAGAGCGCAACTGCCGGACACCATTTTGCAAGAGGACCATCCAATGACTATTCCATCAAAATTTGGTTTTAATTGAGCTACTGGTTCCAGACAAGATGGTTTTTATGTGAATTTCCCATAGGGTCCTATGCTAAACTAAGTACAGCTGTGCAGCCATCTTGGTCAGAGGGCGGGACCACCAGACACAAATTTGGTTCAGCGGTTTCAGAGGAGAAGATTTAAATGTGATCTTTTATCAAAATATGCCTAATTTGCATAATCGGTATAAATCGGTCGAAAGAAAAATTAAAAAAAAAACCCTGAAAAATGCTAAACTACTCCTTGCCATGTAGCTGCAGTTCAAATTTGAGCTCATTTTGACTTATACTAAAGCAGCAATGGACAATTGAAGAAATTTATATTTTTAGTAACAGCAGCCATCTTGAATGGAGGGCGGGGCTGTCGGACACAATTTTGAAAGGGAACCACCCAGGGACCATCCCTGCCAGGTTTGGTTTAATTTGGTTCAGCGGTTTCAGAGGAGAAGATTTAAATGCGATCTTTTATCAAAATATGCCTAATTTGCATAATCGGTAAATATCGGCTGAAAGAAAAATTTCACAGAAAAACCCAGACTATATGCTAAACTACTTCTTGCCATGTAGCTGCAGTTAAAATTTCAGCTCATTTTGACTTACACTAAAGCAGCAATGGACAATTAAAATTACATTCCCCCTTTTTTCTATTTTGAGCTTGGCGGCCATCTTGGTTGGAAGTCGGGATCACCGGACACAAATTTGGAAGGGGGCCATCCAAGAATCATTTCAGCAAAGTTTCGTTGAGATTGGCTCAGTAGTTTCAGAGGAGAAGATTTTTTTAAAATTTCATCCCCCCTTTTTTCTAATTTGCATAATCGGTCAAAATCGGCAAAAGTTCAAAGTTCATAAAAAATCCTGTAATACATGTTAAAAAGCTCATCATTATGCTTATACAGTTAAAATTTGGGCACATTCTGGCTTAAAATAGAGCAGTTTTGGCCATTTGAAGAAATTTCTATTTTTTAGTAACAGTGGCCATCTTGAATGGAGGGCGGGGCTGTCGGACACAATTTTGAAAGAGACCCACCCAGGGACCATCCCTGCCAGATTTGGTTTAATTTGGTTCAGCGGTTTCAGAGGAGAAGATTTAAATGTGATCTTTTATAAAAATATGCCTAATTTGCATAATCGGTATATATCGGCTGAAAGAAAAATTTCACAGAAAAACCCGGAATATATGTTAAACTATTCCTTGCCATGTAGCTGCAGTTAAAATTTCAGCTCATTTTGACTTACACTAAAGCAGCAATGGACAATTAAAATTTCATCCCCCCTTTTTTCTATTTTTAGCTTGGCGGCCATCTTGGTTGGAAGTCGGGATCACCGGACACAATTGTGAAAGGGGGCCATCCAAGGACCATTCCACCAAAGTTTGGTTGCAATTGGTCCAGTGGTTTCTGAGGAGAAGATTAAAATGTGAAATGTTGACGGACGGACGACAGACGAAAGATGACAATAGCTCACATGGCCTAAAGGCCAGGTGAGCTAAAAACTGAAAATCAATGAAAATTAGCTGAAACCATCTACACCCACTTTCAAATGGTCCATTTTTTACCTGTTCTGACTGTGTCCAGCAACTTTCGGGAATTTCTCTCCCAGAAAAATAGCTGAAATCAGTTAAATAACTGCTAACTCATTTAGAAATTATTCTAATGACATACAGAATCAAAATATAGATTATTGGTGACTTGTGTGAATTACGATTTCCACATAAAAATCATGTTTGGTCTTTGTATACCCCTAGAGATCGTGTTTTATAAATGTTATTTGTACTTATTTACGTATACTGGTGTCCAACACGATGTCAGATGATGTTCCTCTCATTCAACAGTAACATGACAGGTGCCAATAGTGGAGCAGGAAATGCTAACCCTTCCGGAGCATCTGACTTCACCCCCAGGTTTTTAGTTGGGTTCAAGTTGCTCAATCTTTAGTTTTCTGTATAGTGTTTTGTAGATCATTGCTTGGCCATTGTATTGTCTTCTTTAATTTATTCTCATTACACTTTTAGTATTTTCAAGTTTTTCTTATGTCACAAAGTGACAATAAAACCCATTATTTCATCGATGCCTATGAAAGACTGAAATTTCCATTGAGTAAAAGAAAAACTGGTATTTCACCGGGTGAAATGAAAATATTTATTTACTGTATGACGTCACCATAAAAAATTTCACTGAGCGTCTGGCAATGAAGAACAAGTTCTATTTAAGAACGCTTTATTTACCACATCAGGTGCATACTAGGGTTAGGGTCATGTTGTTTAATGCCACTTTCAACAATATTTCAGTTATATCGTGGCGGTCAGTTTTATTGGTGGAGGAAACTAGAGTACCTGGAGAAAACTACTGACCTGTGACTGTCACTGACAAACTTTATCAGATAATGTTGTATCAAATTTACCTTACTATGAATGGGATTCAAACTCACAACTTTAGTGGTGATAAACACTGATTGCATAGGTAGTTGTAAATCCAACTACCATACGATCACGACCATGACAGTCCCTAGTGGTGATAGGCACAGATTGCATAGGTAGTTGTAAATCCACCTACCATACGATCACTACCACCTCAATTGTCTTTGAAATAAAATACATCCACTCACAAGGAAACAAAAACATTCTTAAATTAATCCTTGAGTTTCTTAAATTTTCAACAAAATT
Organism: Bathymodiolus septemdierum; assembly: GCA_963383655.1. Lineage (NCBI taxonomy): Eukaryota > Metazoa > Mollusca > Bivalvia > Mytilida > Modiolidae > Bathymodiolus > Bathymodiolus septemdierum. The sequence continues at coordinate 62,528,020 of OY726529.1, forward strand.
CTAATTATAACACCATTTTGTGTGGTAAAGGTGTGATTTGTCAATTTCTAATTGATTTCCTGACATGATTTGTCCTTTTCCTGGACTTCCACTCCAGAGAATCATCCAAGGTTTCTTGTATTACATAATTTAAATCATAATATAATTAAATAATCATAGGATTCAATTATATCACAGCTGAAAGTTCACCAAGACATTTATTTTCAATTTAAAGTAATTTTCTTGACAGTTATTCAATCAATCTTACAGAATTATCATATGCAGTTTTCAATGCTCCCCTAATATACATTATTCACCGGTAGAGAAATTTTTTTGTTGTCTCCGAAGTAGCTTTATGACGATAAAAATTGCTTCTTTCAAAAATTCTTAATGGAAATTGAATAAAGGGAGAGTAGTATTAATTTTTCTGACATAATAAATTGTCTAGCTTTAATTGGTTATAAAAAAAATTTCAGTCCTATTTTTGAAAGCAACTTATCATTATAGAGGTATCCTAAATGCTTCACGAACAACTGGATTCTCTTCCGTCATTTTGGTGGGGTCTGTGTTACTCATTTTTTTTTTGTGTTGCTCGTTTTGTTTTGTTCTGTGTCTCTGGATTGTCCAAACTGGATTGAACCTTTGGTTTTCTCAAACGTTTATCTAAAAATAACTACTATAGAAGATGGAAAGATTTTTGTCTTCCTTTTCTTCTAATTTTTCAGCGATATCATGGCTGGAACAAGTCAAGAAGAGTTTGAAGATATCAAAGGGGCAATCAGAATCTGTATATCTTAGAAGAGATGATGATGAGATCTGCTTTGTACTAGATCAACATGCTTAGTTGGATTTTGATAGTGCTAGCTCACTGAAAAAAACCAGTCCGTGAGTGGACATGTCTCCCCATTCGAACACATTATCCTGGTTCCGAGTCACCCAGTTTTTGTGCTCTCTCCTTAATGCTGCGTACTTAGCGGAGAAGCAACAAATACCAATATTATAGTCTTTGGTTTGACCCAAACAGGGCTCAACATCTACTGCACTAGAGTTAGCGTTTAACAACAATCACTCACCAACACATTGGTAATCAATATTTATCAAAGGTACAGAAATGCACAGATTATATATATATATATATATAATACCACATTCCCCCCACAAATCTACAAATTTTTTTTTAAAGTGCAAATCAAACTGAAAGTGAGGCAAAATTTTATTCTACTGTATAAACAATACAATATGTCGATCGGAGCTTACAACCATGAAACAAATAGCGACCTTCATTCTACTAGCACCGTTGATCACTTAATCACACTTTAGAATCCTATCTTTATGTACGATCACACTTTATAACTCAATCACGATCATCGATCAGCGACGTCTTCTCACAACAATTGATTTTTTGGGGTACTACATTCATATATATAAATGATAAGCTATTATGAATTATTTAAAAGCATCTGGTCAGTAAATTTTTAAATAACACTTTGATGTCAATCTGCCATACTTTTTGTGTATTTTATTTTGTTTTTATTCAAGGGTCATAACTTCTCTAACTAGTATTACTAAATTTCTACTCGACTTTTCAAGATCTAAATAAATGTTAGAGAATACCGAATGGGCAATCAAAAATGGACAAGCCATGCAGAGAAACTGAAAACATGGGTACACAAGATGAAGAAAAACAAAAACAAACTATGAATAATATATGCCTGTAGGATCAATCTGACAAAATCTCCTGTTATAATATGCTATGCTCAGTGCCAGATTTCCCTATAGGCTTGGTAGGCTGAAGCCTAGGACCTCAAAATCTAAGGGGGCTGAGGGCCCGGGTGGCTCAATGAATTAGGTAGATGGATTACCTAACAACTCATACAAGCCTATCACCAATACGGCGTGGGTTCGCGTCCAGCTTTGTAAATTACAAAAAAGGGTGCACTCGACTTGCAGCTGCAAGTGATAAAGTTTACCAGTTGCTTGCCCATGGTCAGTGGTTCTCTCCGGCTTCTTCCACCACTAAAACTGATCGCCATGATATAGCTGAAATATTGCTGAAAGTGCTGTTAAACACCAAAAATCAATCAATCATCTAAGGGGACTGACCAAGGTGTATAATATTTTTTGTCATTGTCCTAGTCCTTTCTTACACATGCTGTCATAACCCTTCTGTAATTTTCCTTGCACTCCATTTCAGAATAATAGTTTCTTAAACCAATATCTCAACACTAGCATTGATGTCTGTATTAATTTTGTCCTTCCATAAAAGCAGTGAGATAGATAAGTTGAAAACAGCAGGCGCTGTCAGTCAGACATCACATTTGTTTCAGTATGGTGTCTTTTGTCCTTTAGAGGAGGAATTGTGAAATGCGGAATTTAAAGCACTCGTCATCATCCTCAGCTTCACTGAATTTTGTTTAAAAAACTCTTCCATCTTCCTCTAGTTGCAAGGGTGGGGTTTGGAGGGGCCTAACAAGTAGAATAGCCTAGGGCCTCTCTTCATCTAAATCTGGCCCTGGCTATGCTATACTCCCCCTAACACTCGACATTTGGAAATGTTCAAATGGTCTATTGTTTTTGTAAAAGGAACCATAGTGCAGCCTTTTTAGCTAAACAGTGAGCGATTGTTGTTTAACACCAACTCAGCAATTTTTTAGCTATATCATGGCGATAACAAGATAATTTTCAATGAGATGATGATGACGTCTGCTTTGAACTGTTGTTGGATTTTTTCTAGTGCTAGCTGACTGAAACAACAGTCCGCGGGTAGACATGTTGCCCCACTCTCACCCATTCTCCTTTTAATGTTCTGTCCTTAGCAGAGAAGCAACAAATACAAATCTTATAGTCTTTAGTTTGACCCGATCATAGTGCTCCACAATAAAAGGAAGAATTTATAAATAAGTACTTGTAAATTGCATTTTTTCCTTCTCATCTGTCACCAAAAGACAATGAAAAGACAATCTGACATGTGTTAACCCCCCTCCCCCCAAATAAAAAACAAAAACAAAAACAGTCAAAATGCAACTACATTTAGAAAATTTGTTTAAAAGGCTTAAGAATATCCTTTTAAAATGACATGAATCTCTCATGATTTCAGAGTTTTTTTAATGTGGTAGAACTAATTCTATAAGCTGTTTATTTAAAACTTAAACTTAACAAGTTTATTAGTGCAGTATTTTTTTGTAAGTAAGTAAAAAAAATATTACTTACATCTAACAAATAACATGAGCTAAACGAAGCTCTTTGAACCTGACTTAAAAATGTTTTATTGAACTTATGAAGGCATAGAATCTCTATTAAATAATTAATAGTCAGAAAATAAAATACAATACTACAATCATGATGATATCTATGTTTGTTTTCATTACAGTTTAACCCTTGCCAATGTCATTCTGTTATATCCTTTTACGATTGCATAGGAATTATTGACCAATCAGAACAATTGATTTTTTCACACTGGTCCATATATAAATAACAAAAGATGCCATAAATCTTTCTGGTTAACTGACCATTGACTTAGTGTGAAAGTCGTAATTCCTACTGATTGTTTTATGGTACATCCATGTTCCCTAGATGGCTGTTCAATAGTTACACTTTAACCAACGTTTTGAAAGTGATTGGCTTTAGATTTATAGTATAAGCAAACTAAATCAGACTTACTACCAGGCCTTTACACTCTAGCCAACGTTTTGAGCCAAATCTAAAAGTGACTGGCTTTAGATTTATATTACTACTAACAAACAAAATCAGACGAACTAACAGGCCTGACTTATTGAAAACCGAATATTGTGTGAGAGATCTATCCAAATGGATTAGAGTGGATTGTTAGGGTTAAACACCACTTTCAGCATGTTATATTACATTTATAATGTGAAGAAAACCAAAAATATTAAAGAAAAAAATAATAAAAATTAAAACTACCTACCTATTTCTCAAAATGTGGGTCCGGAAACAGCAACCACCCAACAATTTTTTTAAGGATGTCCTGAAAAACAAAAAAAGAACCTTTTAATTTGAAGTTATCACAATATGAACCCAATCATAGCCATGTAAAGGCACTTGGCATGTTTTCAGTTCTATAGAAATGCTGGGTACTGCTTAAACTCACAGAGCTGCTCAGCATGTCCCCGGGGTGGCGGATAGGGTGTTTGTGTGTCAGGTTATAGCACAGACCATAGTAGGTAGCATGTTTGGAGAGTGCCACACTCCATAGCACAGAGAGCCTGATCGCAGACCATAGTAGGTAGCATGATTGGAGAGTGCCACACTCCATAGCACAGAGAGCCTGATCGCAGACCATAGTAGGTAGCATGTTTGGAGAGTGCCACACTCCATAGCACAGAGAGCCTGATCACAGACCATAGTAGGTAGCATGTTTGGAGAGTGCCACACTCCATAGCACAGAGAGCCTGATCACAGACCATAGTAGGTAGCATGTTTGGAGAGTGCCACACTCCATAGCACAGAGAGCCTGATCACAGACCATAGTAGGTAGCATGTTTGGAGAGTGCCACACTCCTGCATGCTTAGAACCTCTTTTGTAGATTTTGGATTTGATTTGATTTTGATTTTGGTGTTTTAACGCCACTTTCAGCAATATTTCAGCTATATCATGGCAACCAGTTTTATTGGTGGAAGAAGCCGGAGTACCCGGAGAGAACCACCGACCATGGGCAAGCAACTGGTAAACTTTATCACTTGTGGCTGCAGGTCGAGTGCACTCTTTTTTGTAATTTACAAAGCCTTACACGAACCCACTCCGTACTGGTGATAGGCATTGAGCCACCTGGGCCCTTTGTTGATTTCGGAAAAGAGTAGTCCCATTGTAGCCACAACGAAAAACTAAAATTTCTGTCTCTACCAAACTCTACATATTTTTTTCAGTGGCAGTCAAAAGACATTGACCTGGTTGACCCATCCCTTTCTTCATTTTTTATAATTATAGCCCCTGCAACGAAGTTGTAGGGGGGTATACTGGTTTCACCATGTCCGTCCATCCGTCTGTAGACAAATCCTATGTCATACGATAACTTGAGTTGTGTTTCTTAGAATCTTTTAAAATTTTATCAGCTGTTTACTGGTGAAGAGAGGAGGATCCCTTTCATTTTTGAGGATTTTCACTTTTGCCATTCCAGATTTATTGGATCTGATATGACGGAATATAGGATTTTTACCCTATGTCGTATGATGACTTGAGTAGTGTTTCTCGGAATGTTTTGAAATTTGATCAGCAGCTTACCGGTGAAGAGACGAGGATCCCTTTCATTTTTGGTCGGAACAATCAGTAATGTTTTGGTTATGGAAATAGGTTGGACAGATGTGGGGAGCGGGGGGGGGTATATCTTAGTGAGCTGTGCTCACAGTAATACTAGTTTTTATATTGTTTATTGAACATGTTCTCATTCTGAAAAAAAGCTGAATAAACATTAGAGAATACCGAAGGGGCAATCAACAATGGACAATCCAGAGAAACTGGTAACATAAGACAAAGACAAACAAAACAACAACATAACACTATATGAGTTGGACACCACTATACGTAAATACACCAAATAACGTAAATAAGACATGAAATACTGCTCGCTGGACGTTAAGCAATAATCAATCTAGTATGACCGCTATGATTTAATTATATGGAGTCACATAATCTCATTTACGTCATCAGATTATATTTTTACCTACGGCAGGTGGATTCATCTATTACTTGATCAGATTAATTTACTCTGTCAAGATGGAATGTTTTCATCTATAACGGTAGAATTATTTTTTACTCTGTAAAGGTAGAATTTTAGAATACCAGTATAATTTACTCTGTAAAGGTAGAATTTTAGAATACCAGTATATTTTACTCTGTAAAGGTGGAATTTTAGAATACCAGTATATTTTACTCTGTAAAGGTAGAATTTTAGAATACCAGTATATTTTACTCTGTAAAGGTAGAATTTTAGAATACCAGTATTTTTTACTGTGTAAAGGCAGAATGTTAGAATACCAGTATAATTTACTCTGTAAAGGTAGAATTTTAGAATACCGGTATAATTTACTCTGTAAAGGTAGAATTTTAGAATACCAGTATAATTTACTCTGTAAAGGTAGAATTTTAGAATACCAGTATTTTTTACTGTGTAAAGGCAGAATGTTAGAATACCAGTATAATTTACTCTGTAAAGGTAGAATTTTAGAATACCGGTATAATTTACTCTGTAAAGGCAGAATTTTAGAATACCAGTATTTTTTACTCTGTAAAGGTAGAATTTTAGAATACCGGTATAATTTACTCTGTAAAGGTAGAATTTTAGAATACCGGTATAATTTACTCTGTAAAGGTAGAATTTTAGAATACCAGTATTTTTTACTCTGTCAAGGTGGAATTTTAAAATACCAGTATTTTTTACTCTGTAAAGGTGGAATTTTAGAATACCGGTATATTTTACTCTGCAAAGGTAGAATTTTAGAATACCTGTATTTTTTACTCTGTAAAGGTAGAATTTTAGAACTCTGTAAAGGTAGAATTTTAGAATACCGGTATAATTTACTCTGTAAAGGTAGAATTTTAGAATACCAGTCTTTTTTACTCTGTAAAGGTGGAATTTTAGAATACCGGTATAATTTACTCTGTAAAGGTAGAATTTTAGAATACCGGTATAATTTACTCTGTAAAGGTAGAATTTTAGAATACCAGTATTATTTACTCTGTAAAAGTGGAATTTTAAAATACCAGTATTTTTTACTCTGTAAAGGTAGAATTTTAGAATACCGGTATATTTTACTCTGTAAAGGTAGAATTTTAGAATACCAGCCACTTTTACTCTGTAAAGGTGGAATTTTAAAATACCAGTATTTTTTACTCTGTAAAGGTAGAATTTTAGAATACCAGTATTTTTTACTCTGTAAAGGTGGAATTTTAAAATACCAGTATTTTTTACTCTGTAAAGGTAGAATTTTAGAATACCGGTATATTTTACTCTGTAAAGGTAGAATTTTAGAATACCAGTATATTTTACTCTGTAAAGGTAGAATTTTAGAATACCAGTATTTTTTACTCTGTAAAGGTAGAATTTTAGAATACCAGTATATTTTACTCTGTAAAGGTAGAATTTTAGAATACCAGTATATTTTACTCTGTAAAGGTAGAATTTTAGAATACCAGTATATTTTACTCTGTAAAGGTGGAATTTTAGAATACCAGTATTTTTTACTCTGTAAAGGTAGAATTTTAGAATACCAGTATTTTTTACTCTGTAAAGGTAGAATTTTAGAATACCAGTATTTTTTACTCTGTAAAGGTAGAATTTTAGAATACCAGTATTTTTTACTCTGTAAAGGTAGAATTTTAGAATACCAGTATATTTTACTCTGTAAAGGTAGAATTTTAGAATACTAGTATATTTTACTCTGTAAAGGTAGAATTTTAGAATACCAGTATATTTTACTCTGTAAAGGTAGAATTTTAGAATACTAGTATATTTTACTCTGTAAAGGTAGAATTTTAGAATACCAGTATATTTTACTCTGTAAAGGTAGAATTTTAGAATACTAGTATATTTTACTCTGTAAAGGTAGAATTTTAGAATACCGGTATATTTTACTCTGTAAAGGTAGAATTTTAGAATACCAGTATATTTTACTCTGTAAAGGTAGAATTTTAGAATACCGGTATATTTTACTCTGTAAAGGTAGAATTTTAGAATACCGGTATATTTTACTCTGTAAACGTAGAATTTTAGAATACCGGTATATTTTACTCTGTAAAGGTAGAATTTTAGAATACCGGTATAATTTACTCTGTAAAGGTAGAATTTTAGAATACCAGTATTTTTTACTCTGTAAAGGCAGAATGTTAGAATACCAGTATAATTTACTCTATAAAGGTAGAATTTTAGAATACCGGTATAATTTACTCTGTAAAGGTAGAATTTTAGAATACCAGTACATTTTACTCTGTAAAGGTAGAATTTTAGAATACCAGTATTTTTTACTCTGTAAAGGTAGAATTTTAGAACTCTGTAAAGGTAGAATTTTAGAATACCGGTATAATTTACTCTGTAAAGGTAGAATTTTAGAATACCAGTATTTTTTACTCTGTAAAGGTAGAATTTTAGAATACCGGTATAATTTACTCTGTAAAGGTAGAATTTTAGAATACCAGTATTTTTTACTCTGTAAAGGTGGAATTTTAAAATACCAGTATTTTTTACTCTGTAAAGGTGGAATTTTAGAATACCGGTATATTTTACTCTGCAAAGGTAGAATTTTAGAATACCTGTATTTTTTACTCTGTAAAGGTAGAATTTTAGAACTCTGTAAAGGTAGAATTTTAGAATACCGGTATAATTTACTCTGTAAAGGTAGAATTTTAGAATACCAGTCTTTTTTACTCTGTAAAGGTGGAATTTTAGAATACCGGTATAATTTACTCTGTAAAGGTAGAATTTTAGAATACCGGTATATTTTACTCTGTAAAGGTAGAATTTTAGAATACCAGTATTATTTACTCTGTAAAAGTGGAATTTTAAAATACCAGTATTTTTTACTTTGTAAAGGTAGAATTTTAGAATACCGGTATATTTTACTCTGTAAAGGTAGAATTTTAGAATACCAGCCACTTTTACTCTGTAAAGGTGGAATTTTAAAATACCAGTATTTTTTACTCTGTAAAGGTAGAATTTTAGAATACCAGTATTTTTTACTCTGTAAAGGTGGAATTTTAAAATACCAGCCACTTTTACTCTGTAAAGGTGGAATTTTAAAATACCAGTATTTTTTACTCTGTAAAGGTAGAATTTTAGAATACCAGTATTTTTTACTCTGTAAAGGTGGAATTTTAAAATACCAGTATTTTTTACTCTGTAAAGGTAGAATTTTAGAATACCGGTATATTTTACTCTGTAAAGGTGGAATTTTAGAATACCGGTATATTTTACTCTGTAAAGGTAGAATTTTAGAATACCAGTATATTTTACTCTGTAAAGGTAGAATTTTAGAATACCAGTATATTTTACTCTGTAAAGGTGGAATTTTAGAATACCGGTATATTTTACTCTGTAAAGGTAGAATTTTAGAATACCGGTATAATTTACTCTGTAAAGGTAGAATTTTAGAATACCAGTATTTTTTACTGTGTAAAGGCAGAATGTTAGAATACCAGTATAATTTACTCTGTAAAGGTAGAATTTTAGAATACCGGTATAATTTACTCTGTAAAGGCAGAATTTTAGAATACCAGTATTTTTTACTCTGTAAAGGTAGAATTTTAGAATACCGGTATAATTTACTCTGTAAAGGTAGAATTTTAGAATACCGGTATAATTTACTCTGTAAAGGTAGAATTTTAGAATACCAGTATTTTTTACTCTGTCAAGGTGGAATTTTAAAATACCAGTATTTTTTACTCTGTAAAGGTGGAATTTTAGAATACCGGTATATTTTACTCTGCAAAGGTAGAATTTTAGAATACCTGTATTTTTTACTCTGTAAAGGTAGAATTTTAGAACTCTGTAAAGGTAGAATTTTAGAATACCGGTATAATTTACTCTGTAAAGGTAGAATTTTAGAATACCAGTCTTTTTTACTCTGTAAAGGTGGAATTTTAGAATACCGGTATAATTTACTCTGTAAAGGTAGAATTTTAGAATACCGGTATAATTTACTCTGTAAAGGTAGAATTTTAGAATACCAGTATTATTTACTCTGTAAAAGTGGAATTTTAAAATACCAGTATTTTTTACTCTGTAAAGGTAGAATTTTAGAATACCGGTATATTTTACTCTGTAAAGGTAGAATTTTAGAATACCAGCCACTTTTACTCTGTAAAGGTGGAATTTTAAAATACCAGTATTTTTTACTCTGTAAAGGTAGAATTTTAGAATACCAGTATTTTTTACTCTGTAAAGGTGGAATTTTAAAATACCAGTATTTTTTACTCTGTAAAGGTAGAATTTTAGAATACCGGTATATTTTACTCTGTAAAGGTAGAATTTTAGAATACCAGTATATTTTACTCTGTAAAGGTAGAATTTTAGAATACCAGTATTTTTTACTCTGTAAAGGTAGAATTTTAGAATACCAGTATATTTTACTCTGTAAAGGTAGAATTTTAGAATACCAGTATATTTTACTCTGTAAAGGTAGAATTTTAGAATACCAGTATATTTTACTCTGTAAAGGTGGAATTTTAGAATACCAGTATTTTTTACTCTGTAAAGGTAGAATTTTAGAATACCAGTATTTTTTACTCTGTAAAGGTAGAATTTTAGAATACCAGTATTTTTTACTCTGTAAAGGTAGAATTTTAGAATACCAGTATTTTTTACTCTGTAAAGGTAGAATTTTAGAATACCAGTATATTTTACTCTGTAAAGGTAGAATTTTAGAATACTAGTATATTTTACTCTGTAAAGGTAGAATTTTAGAATACCAGTATATTTTACTCTGTAAAGGTAGAATTTTAGAATACTAGTATATTTTACTCTGTAAAGGTAGAATTTTAGAATACCAGTATATTTTACTCTGTAAAGGTAGAATTTTAGAATACTAGTATATTTTACTCTGTAAAGGTAGAATTTTAGAATACCGGTATATTTTACTCTGTAAAGGTAGAATTTTAGAATACCAGTATATTTTACTCTGTAAAGGTAGAATTTTAGAATACCGGTATATTTTACTCTGTAAAGGTAGAATTTTAGAATACCGGTATATTTTACTCTGTAAACGTAGAATTTTAGAATACCGGTATATTTTACTCTGTAAAGGTAGAATTTTAGAATACCGGTATAATTTACTCTGTAAAGGTAGAATTTTAGAATACCAGTATTTTTTACTCTGTAAAGGCAGAATGTTAGAATACCAGTATAATTTACTCTATAAAGGTAGAATTTTAGAATACCGGTATAATTTACTCTGTAAAGGTAGAATTTTAGAATACCAGTACATTTTACTCTGTAAAGGTAGAATTTTAGAATACCAGTATTTTTTACTCTGTAAAGGTAGAATTTTAGAACTCTGTAAAGGTAGAATTTTAGAATACCGGTATAATTTACTCTGTAAAGGTAGAATTTTAGAATACCAGTATTTTTTACTCTGTAAAGGTAGAATTTTAGAATACCGGTATAATTTACTCTGTAAAGGTAGAATTTTAGAATACCAGTATTTTTTACTCTGTAAAGGTGGAATTTTAAAATACCAGTATTTTTTACTCTGTAAAGGTGGAATTTTAGAATACCGGTATATTTTACTCTGCAAAGGTAGAATTTTAGAATACCTGTATTTTTTACTCTGTAAAGGTAGAATTTTAGAACTCTGTAAAGGTAGAATTTTAGAATACCGGTATAATTTACTCTGTAAAGGTAGAATTTTAGAATACCAGTCTTTTTTACTCTGTAAAGGTGGAATTTTAGAATACCGGTATAATTTACTCTGTAAAGGTAGAATTTTAGAATACCGGTATATTTTACTCTGTAAAGGTAGAATTTTAGAATACCAGTATTATTTACTCTGTAAAAGTGGAATTTTAAAATACCAGTATTTTTTACTTTGTAAAGGTAGAATTTTAGAATACCGGTATATTTTACTCTGTAAAGGTAGAATTTTAGAATACCAGCCACTTTTACTCTGTAAAGGTGGAATTTTAAAATACCAGTATTTTTTACTCTGTAAAGGTAGAATTTTAGAATACCAGTATTTTTTACTCTGTAAAGGTGGAATTTTAAAATACCAGCCACTTTTACTCTGTAAAGGTGGAATTTTAAAATACCAGTATTTTTTACTCTGTAAAGGTAGAATTTTAGAATACCAGTATTTTTTACTCTGTAAAGGTGGAATTTTAAAATACCAGTATTTTTTACTCTGTAAAGGTAGAATTTTAGAATACCGGTATATTTTACTCTGTAAAGGTGGAATTTTAGAATACCGGTATATTTTACTCTGTAAAGGTAGAATTTTAGAATACCAGTATTTTTTACTCTGTAAAGGTAGAATTTTAGAATACCAGTATATTTTACTCTGTAAAGGTAGAATTTTAGAATACCAGTATATTTTACTCTGTAAAGGTGGAATTTTAGAATACCGGTATATTTTACTCTGTAAAGGTAGAATTTTAGAATACCGGTATAATTTACTCTGTAAAGGTAGAATTTTAGAATACCAGTATTTTTTACTGTGTAAAGGCAGAATGTTAGAATACCAGTATAATTTACTCTGTAAAGGTAGAATTTTAGAATACCGGTATAATTTACTCTGTAAAGGCAGAATTTTAGAATACCAGTATTTTTTACTCTGTAAAGGTAGAATTTTAGAATACCGGTATAATTTACTCTGTAAAGGTAGAATTTTAGAATACCGGTATAATTTACTCTGTAAAGGTAGAATTTTAGAATACCAGTATTTTTTACTCTGTCAAGGTGGAATTTTAAAATACCAGTATTTTTTACTCTGTAAAGGTGGAATTTTAGAATACCGGTATATTTTACTCTGCAAAGGTAGAATTTTAGAATACCTGTATTTTTTACTCTGTAAAGGTAGAATTTTAGAACTCTGTAAAGGTAGAATTTTAGAATACCGGTATAATTTACTCTGTAAAGGTAGAATTTTAGAATACCAGTCTTTTTTACTCTGTAAAGGTGGAATTTTAGAATACCGGTATAATTTACTCTGTAAAGGTAGAATTTTAGAATACCGGTATAATTTACTCTGTAAAGGTAGAATTTTAGAATACCAGTATTATTTACTCTGTAAAAGTGGAATTTTAAAATACCAGTATTTTTTACTCTGTAAAGGTAGAATTTTAGAATACCGGTATATTTTACTCTGTAAAGGTAGAATTTTAGAATACCAGCCACTTTTACTCTGTAAAGGTGGAATTTTAAAATACCAGTATTTTTTACTCTGTAAAGGTAGAATTTTAGAATACCAGTATTTTTTACTCTGTAAAGGTGGAATTTTAAAATACCAGTATTTTTTACTCTGTAAAGGTAGAATTTTAGAATACCGGTATATTTTACTCTGTAAAGGTAGAATTTTAGAATACCAGTATATTTTACTCTGTAAAGGTAGAATTTTAGAATACCAGTATTTTTTACTCTGTAAAGGTAGAATTTTAGAATACCAGTATATTTTACTCTGTAAAGGTAGAATTTTAGAATACCAGTATATTTTACTCTGTAAAGGTAGAATTTTAGAATACCAGTATATTTTACTCTGTAAAGGTGGAATTTTAGAATACCAGTATTTTTTACTCTGTAAAGGTAGAATTTTAGAATACCAGTATATTTTACTCTGTAAAGGTGGAATTTTAGAATACCAGTATTTTTTACTCTGTAAAGGTGGAATTTTAAAATACCAGTATTTTTTACTCTGTAAAGGTAGAATTTTAGAATACTAGTATATTTTACTCTGTAAACGTAGAATTTTAGAATACCAGTATATTTTACTCTGTAAAGGTGGAATTTTAGAATACTAGTATATTTTACTCTGTAAAGGTAGAATTTTAGAATACCGGTATATTTTACTCTGTAAAGGTGGAATTTTAGAATACCAGTATAATTTACTCTGTAAAGGTAGAATTTTAGAATACCAGTATATTTTACTCTGTAAAGGTGGAATTTTAGAATACCAGTATATTTTACTCTGTAAAGGTGGAATTTTAGAATACCAGTATTTTTTACTCTGTAAAGGTAGAATTTTAGAATACCAGTATATTTTACTCTGTAAAGGTGGAATTTTAGAATACCAGTATTTTTTACTCTGTAAAGGTGGAATTTTAAAATACCAGTATTTTTTACTCTGTAAAGGTAGAATTTTAGAATACTAGTATATTTTACTCTGTAAAGGTAGAATTTTAGAATACCAGTATATTTTACTCTGTAAAGGTGGAATTTTAGAATACCAGTATTTTTTACTCTGTAAAGGTGGAATTTTAGAATACCAGTATTTTTTACTCTGTAAAGGTAGAATTTTAGAATACCGGTATAATTTACTCTGTAAAGGTAGAATTTTAGAATACCAGTATATTTTACTCTGTAAAGGTGGAATTTTAGAATACCAGTATTTTTTACTCTGTAAAGGTAGAATTTTAGAATACCAGTATATTTTACTCTGTAAAGGTGGAATTTTAGAATACCAGTATTTTTTACTCTGTAAAGGTGGAATTTTAAAATACCAGTATATTTTACTCTGTAAAGGTAGAATTTTAGAATACCAGTATATTTTCCTCTGTAAAGGTAGAATTTTAGAATACCAGTATTTTTTACTCTGTAAAGGTAGAATTTTAGAATACCAGTATATTTTACTCTGTAAAGGTAGAATTTTAGAATACTAGTATATTTTACTCTGTAAAGGTAGAATTTTAGAATACCGGTATATTTTCCTCTGTAAAGGTGGAATTTTAGAATACCAGTATTTTTTACTCTGTAAAGGTAGAATTTTAGAATACCAGTATATTTTACTCTGTAAAGGTAGAATTTTAGAATACCAGTATTTTTTACTCTGTAAAGGTAGAATTTTAGAATACCAGTATATTTTACTCTGTAAAGGTAGAATTTTAGAATACCAGTATATTTTACTCTGTAAAGGTAGAATTTTAGAATACCAGTATTTTTTACTCTGTAAAGGTAGAATTTTAGAATACCAGTATATTTTACTCTGTAAAGGTAGAATTTTAGAATACCAGTATATTTTACTCTGCAAAGGTGGAATTTTAGAATACCAGTATTTTTTACTCTGTAAAGGTAGAATTTTAGAATACCAGTATATTTTACTCTGTAAAGGTGGAATTTTAGAATACCAGTATTTTTTACTCTGTAAAGGTAGAATTTTAGAATACCAGTATTTTTTACTCTGTAAAGGTGGAATTTTAGAATACCGGTATAATTTACTCTGTAAAGGTAGAATTTTAGAATACTAGTATATTTTACTCTGTAAAGGTAGAATTTTAGAATACCGGTATATTTTCCTCTGTAAAGGTGGAATTTTAGAATACCAGTATTTTTTACTCTGTAAAGGTAGAATTTTAGAATACCAGTATATTTTACTCTGTAAAGGTAGAATTTTAGAATACCAGTATTTTTTACTCTGTAAAGGCAGAATTTTAGAATACCAGTATAATTTACTCTGTAAAGGTAGAATTTTAGAATACCGGTATAATTTACTCTGTAAAGGTAGAATTTTAGAATACCAGTATTTTTTACTCTGTAAAGGTAGAATTTTAGAACTCTGTAAAGGTAGAATTTTAGAATACCGGTATAATTTACTCTGTAAAGGTAGAATTTTAGAATACCAGTATTTTTTACTCTGTAAAGGTAGAATTTTAGAATACCGGTATAATTTACTCTGTAAAGGTAGAATTTTAGAATACCGGTATAATTTACTCTGTAAAGGTAGAATTTTAGAATACCAGTATTTTTTACTCTGTAAAGGTGGAATTTTAAAATACCAGTATTTTTTACTCTGTAAAGGTGGAATTTTAGAATACCGGTATATTTTACTCTGCAAAGGTAGAATTTTAGAATACCTGTATTTTTTACTCTGTAAAGGTAGAATTTTAGAACTCTGTAAAGGTAGAATTTTAGAATACCGGTATAATTTACTCTGTAAAGGTAGAATTTTAGAATACCAGTCTTTTTTACTCTGTAAAGGTGGAATTTTAGAATACCGGTATAATTTACTCTGTAAAGGTGGAATTTTAAAATACCAGTATTTTTTACTCTGTAAAGGTAGAATTTTAGAATACCAGTATTTTTTACTCTGTAAAGGTGGAATTTTAAAATACCAGTATTTTTTACTCTGTAAAGGTAGAATTTTAGAATACCGGTATATTTTACTCTGTAAAGGTAGAATTTTAGAATACCAGTATTTTTTACTCTGTAAAGGTAGAATTTTAGAATACCAGTATTTTTTACTCTGTAAAGGTGGAATTTTAGAATACCGGTATAATTTACTCTGTAAAGGTAGAATTTTAGAATACCAGTATTATTTACTCTGTAAAGGTGGAATTTTAGAATACCGGTATAATTTACTCTGTAAAGGTAGAATTTTAGAATACCAGTATTATTTACTCTGTAAAGGTGGAATTTTAAAATACCAGTATTTTTTACTCTGTAAAGGTAGAATTTTAGAATACCGGTATATTTTACTCTGTAAAGGTAGAATTTTAGAATACCAGTATTTTTTACTCTGTAAAGGTAGAATTTTAGAATACCAGTATTTTTTACTCTGTAAAGGTGGAATTTTAGAATACCGGTATAATTTACTCTGTAAAGGTAGAATTTTAGAATACCAGTATTATTTACTCTGTAAAGGTAGAATTTTAGAATACCGGTATATTTTACTCTGTAAAGGTAGAATTTTAGAATACCAGTATAATTTACTCTGTAAAGGTAGAATTTTAGAATACCAGTATATTTTACTCTGTAAAGGTAGAATTTTAAAATACTAGTATTTTTTACTCTGTAAAGGTAGAATTTTAAAATACCCATATTTTTTACTCCATTCAGATAAAATTGTATTGACATTGAGATTCACTTGCCCATAAAATGCTGTGAATATCAAGGGACAAAGTATCCATTACATAATAATAATAAAAATTATCTGGTAGCTTCTTAAATAGCACGGGGTGTGTGTGTGTGTGTGACTTCCTATATAAAGGCATATACAGAAGTGTTGCTGGAATGGGTAGAATTTTTTCAGCTTTCAAATATATGACTGTCATACATTTTCCACTTGAAGGTGTACTTGATACAACATTATATGATAAGCTTGTCAGTGACTTGCAGCAGGTCGGTGGTTTTCTCCAGGTACTCCGGTTTCCTCTACCAATAAAACTTATCGCCACGTTATAGCTAAAATAATGTTGAAAGTGGCATTAAACACCATAACCCTAACCCTCAAACTCCAGCGGAAGAACCATACCCAATGTTTCCTTAAGTAGACCCCCTGTGTTAAATAACAGCCACTTACTCAATGTTCAGGAAACATTTCTTTTCCAGAAACATTTTCTCATGCGATTATTTAATACCTGAATGATATACAGTATAACATTTTTTAAACATTATGCAATACAAGTGGAAAAGATTTAATCTAAAAAAAAATCGTCATTTTATGGGGCGAACAAAGATTCTAAATTTGTTTCTATGCCATTTCCACTGTTACTTGTGATATAATTATGCAAGTATCTGTGTAATTAACAAAGTTCATGCAGCATTTCTGCACTCTAGCTCTTTTATTTCTGACAGCAAATTACTATAAAATATTCACAAGCCTTATCAGCTGTAATTAAGAAATCTGATAAACTCTTCAATTTTACATGTTCAAGGGTGCAATTAAAAACCTTTAACAGACTTTACAAATCTTAATTAAACAATAAACACTCACATCCTTATAAAGTCATTGCTTTTTAATATCTTTTTGTTTCATGCTAATGTAAAAACCATCTGCTCTTTTCTCAGATACCTGTATAATTAGTCGTTTTTCTTTTAAATTAATGTCTTTAAAAGCAGCTGAATCAATCAATATCAAGAGATCAGAATGAGGCTGCTACACACAAAAATATTCTACAACTAAATGTTGAACACAAAAAAACAAAACATTCAAAATGGCCAAGAGATTAATTATCACTAAAAGTTCGAGCATTGAGAAAAAATGTTGTGTACGACAAAAATTTTCAAACGTATTTTTACTTAACATTTACGTTTGAGATATGTTAGAGATATGTTATGTGTTTTCTAAGTTTGAAGATACCAAAAGAGGTAATCACAAGCCAAAAATTGCTATGAGTTCAAATCCTGCCAATGGCAAGGTGTACTTGATACAACATTATGTGATAAAGTTTGTCAGTGACTTGCGGCAGGTCTGTGGTTTTCTCAGGGTACTCTGGTTTCCTCCACCAATAAAACTGACTGCCACGATATAATTGAAATATTGTTGAAAGTGGTGTTAAACGCTGTAACCCTCCCTTCCTGTATTAGTAATGGTTTTATTATTTCATATGAAATAACATTTAAGCCATACATACATAGTAAAACCTGGTTATAACAAACATTGATATAGTGAATTTTCGGTCACCTCAAATTTATTTTGGATTTCCGTCTTTTACAAATATATTTAAATCCAATATGAAATTTTAAAAAAATTGGTTATATGAACTTATTTTGAAGCTCATTATAAACAAGTTTACATTTATAAACAAATTAAAAATAAATTTCAGATAAATATTACCAAAAAATTCTAAAAGATCTTTATATACCTGGAATATATGTTTTTCTAAAAATTTCAGACATATATTACTGAAAAATTCAAAGAAGTCTCTAAAGATCGGTAACATATGTTTTTCCAATCAAAACTTCATAAAATGTTGTTGCTAGAAAATAAATCCCGGCAACATCCTGCAATGTTCATTAAGTAAACTAATTCATGCCTTGCTCAACAAGCAATATTACAACCCATTCACACATCTAAAACTTAATTATCAAAAGTTGATAAAAATAAACTGCCTTCGTTTTCTGTTTCCCTAGTTTTACGGTACTTTTTCTATGGTTAATATAATTACTATAATTGTACAGAATTTGAGAAGCTTACAAGTAATAGAACTTAATGAGTTCTTAAAACATCATGCTGCACTTCCCATGATGCAACACTCATTTCTTTGGCTTTGCACAAAAAACATATTTCCCAGGAGATAGCCTAAGAGTTTCTTTACAAAACTGACAAATTGCAGGAACTATTTGGAAATTCTTACGGGTCCAAAATTGGTTTGTGATAGATGCCCTAGTTATATATTACATTCTATCTGTAGGGGTCATCGTGGTAGTGATCACATGGTAGTTGGTGGATTTCAGTTCATTTGGCTGAGGGGTTTCAGAGGAGAAGATTAAAATGTGAAAAGTTAACGGAGGACAGACGACAAGTGATGGCCAAAGCTCACGTTGCCTTTGGCAAGGTGAGCTAAAAATTATAAAATTCCAAAGCATCTTTGAAATAAAAGAAAAAATCTACTGCAGCAATTTAAACGTGTCCTGCTGAGATTCTAGAATACACAAATATATTCTGTGAACAATTTATTATGTGTAAATGATAATTTCTTATTTTACACCGTAGAAATTATCTAAAATATTTAGAAATCTGATTGCCTCAAAGAGGCTTATCATGATGAACCAATTATATTATTAAACATGCTCAAATAAATATGGCAGATCATACTTTTTTTATCAAAATCTTTTGATGGAATTTCAATTTCCTGATTGTGAACCTAAGAGTGCAGCCAACATGCATACTCAAGGGAGACAACTCTCTGCTAATCTGCGATATTGTATGCCCAATACATATGGTTTATACCAGAATACTAGAAATTATCATTCATACCCAAGGCTGTGATGTCATACAGTAATCAAAGGTTGTAACCTTTCAGCTTCCATGATACTTGAAATTATCGCTTGTAGCTCATACCCAAGGCTGTGATGTCATACAGGAATCAGAGGTCATGACCTTTCAGCTTCCATGATACTTGAAATTATCGCTTGTAGCTCATATGCAAGGCTGTGATGTCATACAGTAATCAAAGGTCATGACCTTTCAGTTTGCATGAAAATGACTATCTGTCTGTACCAACTAACTAACAATGAAGTGTACAAGATGGTAATTAGTGACTTTGATTTTGATCTTCTACTTAATGGTTATGAGGTGCCTGCATACTCACAGATCTCAACTATTTTTGTGACCAACAGATCCAGTGTCTAGAGTGCTGGAAGATCACTTACAAAAACATTAAAGTTCATTTTTTTCCTCAAATAAATTTTAGTTTTAATTGCTGTTTAATGCCATTTTCAACAATATTTCAGCCATATTGTGGTCAGTTTTATTATCCAATTATCCAAACGTTCACTCTCCAATATGTAAGACCAACCTCCAGTATATAACTTTATTACATAAATGAATATGAAATACATTTGTTTTGAGATTCCCCAGTGAAACAAAAACATTTATTTCACTGTGACGTCACATTACCAACTTCATGAAAATCAAAAACATCATTGAGCGTCTGACAATGAAAGGCAAGTTCCCTTTTTTAAACTTCTTATTAACTTAAACAAAGATCTAAAATAAGGCCACTCAAGGCAACCTGAAAATGTGGCCATTATGAGCAGTTGCCCTATATATACAGGTTTGACTATTGTTAGAAATGGTATTATACACCCATAGTCTATAATCTATTTCAAACGAAAAATCACAGGAATAGTTTGTACTCGTGGAATGTACTGTAACACTGGCAAGTACTCAGATGAAAGAAAATCAGGATGAATGAAAGTGTAAGTAGCATCAGATTTATGGGCTATTATCTGCTATACATATTACAAGACTGACTGTTGTGTAATTAAGCCCATGTTAATTACATTACCCTAATATTTCTTGTGTCAATGAACTACATACTATGCAATTTGTAAAGTACTGATACCATTTCTAATTAATCTGATTAGCCAACGGTTATAATGAACTATGCCCCCCCCCCCCCCCCCCCCCCCAATCCCCTAACATCTGACAGAACCTGATTAGAGGTCATATCTAGATGAACTCATAATCAGCCAATAGGCACATTTCATGCCTTTTAATTATTCCATCACAAATGTAAAGTTCTCTGAGTGGTAGATTAATTTGTTTAATTTTATTAAATACTATTTACGGTAGATATGACCCTTAATCAGGCTCTGTCAAATATTTAGATATGACCCTTAATCAGGCTCTGTCAAATGTTTAGATATGACCCTTAATCAGGCTCTGACAAATGTTTAGATATGACCCTTAATCAGGCTCTGTCAAATGTTTAGATATGACCCTTAATCAGGCTCTGTCAAATGTTTAGATATGACCCTTAATCAGGCTCTGTCAAATGTTTAGATATGACCCTTAATCAGGCTCTGTCAAATGTTTAGATATGACCCTTAATCAGGCTCTGTCAAATGTTTAGGGAGGAGCTTAGTGTATTATAAATAGATTAGCTCCAAATTAAAGATGTTAAACATCATTTCTCTCACCAGGGAATTATAAAACAAGGAACAAGAAAACCAAAGGGCCTAATGATGGTAGCCAGAATTGTCTTAAGTTCACCTGAGGGAAGAGTACCTTAGTTTTAATGAAAATTACATGAATTAGGAACTGTAAATTTACAAAGTTTAATATCAAAATATTTTGCTAATAACAGAGGAAATCTGCTGATCAAAAGAAAATGTTCATCTCTGTTGCTTATAGGACTTATTTCCATCATATCTTAAATACATTTTAATTGCAGTTTAATAGTTGCTCAACTACTGAATGATGAACCCTTTGATTAGTCCATACTGTATAATTTACACAAGATTCAACAAAAAAAACACAATGTGTCGATTTCTACAATTCAGATGGAAACTTTTCATTTATAAACAAAGAGACTGCCATAGTATGTCTGCCAAGAAACATTCCTCATTAATAGCTAGCTGGTAGATACTTTAAACAGATTTTAACACAATACAATTGAGTAACAAAACACCTAATACAATCCATTGTATTTCATCTTTTATTTTGTGTTTTCAGTAGTTTAAATGGCTATAACTTCTGGTTGGCAAGCAACACTGGTGGTCACTTCCTATAAAAGTACATGTATATACAGATGTGCTGCTAGAATGGGTAGACTTTTCAGCTTTCAAATATAGGCTGGTTTATGGTGTTTAATGCCACTTTCAACAATAATTCAGCTATATCGTGGCGGTCAGATTGATTAGTGCATGAAACTGTAGTACATGGAGAAAACCACTGACCTGTCGCAAGTCACTGACAAACTTTATCACATACTGTTGTATAAAGTATACCTCGACTAAGTGGGATTCGAACTCACAACTTTAGTGGTGATCGGCATTGATTGCACAGGTAGTTGTAAATCCATATGATCAAGACCATGATGGCCCCTGCTTGATTGGATCATAAATGTTCCACTTCAATATATCCATGGGTCATATTTCAATAAGCCCATGCAGTTTATTTGTTCCCAAGAGAAATTCTTCTATAATTATTTTATAATTTATCATGATAAGGTGCAAAATTGATCTATGTGTGTTTATTGTAAATTTTAGTCTAATAAAAGGAATGGGTCACAAATAACTAAATAATATATCAATAGATGGTTTTTGTACTTCGAACATATGAATGGGTATGGTTTCATCTCAAGGGAACATATGAATGGGTATGGTTTCATCTCAAGGGAACATATGAATGGGTATGGTTTCATCTCGAGGGAATATATGAATGGGTATGGTTTCATCTCAAGGGAACATATGAATGGGTATGGTTTCATCTCGAGGGAATATATGAATGGGTATGGTTTCATCTCAAGGGAACATATGAATGGGTATGGTTTCATCTCGAGGGAATATATGAATGGGGCGGGGAGTACTTTTTTCAAATTCCAGCGATGCCACCATACCCAATTTTGATTGTTGTTCAAAACAAGTCAGCAATTTTTCAGCCATGTCATGACGAGCACTAGTAACTTATAAACCAGATGATTGTACTGGACCAACAAGCTGATTTTATTTTTTTAATGCTATCTCACTGAAACAACAGTCCACACAGGTAGATATGTCACTCCATTCTTACACATTATCCTGACTCCATGTCCTGACTCTTACTCCTGAAGGCTGCGTGCTCATTGGAGAAGCAGCACATGTCAGTTTTATAGTCTTTGGTTTGACCCTGCAAGGATTGAACCTATGACCTAAACATGAACCATTACACCACTGAAGGGAAAGCAGTTCCAAACAATACAATATTAGGGGGTTAGGGTTATGGTGCTTAAAGCCACTTTCAACAATATTTCAGCTATATCGGGGGGGGTCAGTTTTATTGATGGAGGAAAGCAGAGCACCTAGAGAAAACAAGCCAATGAGAGTGCTTGATAGTTTTTAAGCAATGATGTCAAGGTTAACCTATAAATAAATCAGGACTGACTTCATTGATGTCAACTTTGCACATCAACATTCCATAAAACAAGAATTTCATTAGTTTTTCTTGGAGGGTCTCATAAACAATCTATATTTTTCATTATCATGTAATGTTTACTGTTTCATGGAATCTAATGTGACAATGGTGTGTTGGAGGAGTACAAGTAAAGGTATTCCCTATGCACATGTATGTGATCATAGCTGCTGCTTGCTCTGGTAATCTTATTGTACTAAAAAATGTTAGATAAACTTCAACATGATATTTTTTTCATCTTAATTTCATTATAAAATAGCTGATCGTAAAATACCAAACTATTAATTTCAATCTAGTCTACCGATTTAATATATAACTTTGATGTAATTACGTAACCGGAAAAGGGGGGTTGCGGTTTATGTTTATGGCATGTAACGCCACTTTCAACAATATTTCAGCTATATCGTGATGGTCAATTATATTGGTGGAGGAAACCGGAGTACCTGGAGAAAAAAAACGACCTGCTGCAAGTCCCTGACAAACTTTACCACATAAACTTGTATCGAGTACAACTTGCCTGAGTGGGATTGCAACTCACACCTTTAGTGGTGATAGGCACTGATTGCATAAGTAGTTGTAAATCCAACTACCATATGATCATGACCACAATGTGCCCCGTAACAGGAAAGGATGAAAGTGAAAATGTGGTGAGTGAATGAGTGAACATTGTTGAATATTGAATATCATACTCGAGGCGAACATGCTAACCATTATTACACGACTGATGCAAATTAGAAAGGTCAACCATATATAAAGAAATAATTACTGTAACCATGGATACCAAATTTATTAAACTACAGAGTAGAATGTATATGTACAACAAGAAAAATATCAAAATGTTTTGTTTTTGTTTTCTTCCCCCACAATTTATAATTAAATCTAAAATCAATAGTGCAGTCGGACAGTCACCAGAGACAATTTATAATTAAATCTAAAATCAATAGTGCAGTCGGACAGTCACCAGAGACAATTTATAATTAAATCTAAAATCAATAGTGCAGTCGGACAGTCACCAGGGACAATTTATAATTAAATCTAAAATCAATAGTGCAGTCGGACAGTCACCAGGGACAATTTATAATTAAATCTAAAATCAATAGTGCAGTCGGACAGTCACCAGGGACAATTTATAATTAAATCTAAAATCAATAGTGCAGTGGACAGTCACCAGGAACAATTTATAATTAATTCTAAAATCAATAGTGCAGTCGGACAGTCACCAGGGACAAATTTCATCTCATATATAAATGATACCATGGAGTATGCACATTGCCAATTTTCATTAATTTTCTAGCTTTCTTGTCACAAAATCAAAACATGACAGGCCGACATGAAAAATGAAATTATCTCCCTTTATAAGTTAATAGCTTTTAGATTACTTTGGGGTTTGTGACAACAAATTTGATTAAAATACTGATGAAGCTACCATTTCAATTGCAATCAATTCAGAATCAATTAAAAGTAAATACACCACATGTGTAATGGCAAGTTCTATTCAATTTCACAATGGCGTTAAACTCCAATCAATCAATTAATCAATTTCACAATTCCACTTCTTTAAATAACATGGTAATAATATTATCAGTAATTTACCGTCAATACTTAAAAATAAGTTTAATAAAATAGTAGATATCAAATTTAGTATGCATGACGCGTTTCTGGAAAAAGGTTCAGGTTAATGGTGTTCAACGCCACTTTCAACAATATTTCAGTTATATCGTGGCGGTCAGTTTTATTGATGGAAGTACTGGAGTACACAGAGAAAACCACAGACCTGCCGCAAGGCCTAAAATACAATTTTATTTGATTGGCATTGCCGCCCGACCCACTGAAAAAAATTGCTGCTCAAAACAATTTTTTTTTTATTAAAAAAATCAGAATCGCGCCGAAATTTCGATCGTGTCCACAGAGTTTGTTCCGGGCTTTATTTATTTCAAATCTGGATCGTAAAAGCGCTTGATGTACACTGTATTGAGAGCAAACATTTAAATGACATAGAATAGAAAATGGTCTGCTGAAACGAAAATAATGGCGAAGTGGCCGGCAGTGGAAAGCATCCCTCTATGCTGCAATGCATCAGTTAAGGGGGGGGGGGGGGGGGTGAACATTTGATCAAAAATAAGATCTTCAGTTATTCTATGGACGAAACATGGCAGGACGTTCTGAAAGACCTTTTAGAAGACTGAAAATATAAAGCTTTCAAATGTAAAAAAAAAAAAAAATTCCCTACCTACCTACCCACCTGCTGATAGTGTGGGTCGGCAATGCCAAACAAACAATATTTTAAGGGTGGCCCAAGTCACTGACGAACTTTATCACATAATGTTATATCTAGTACACAATGCAGTGAACAGGGTTCAAATTCACAACCTTAGTGGTGATAGGCAATTGTAAATCCAACTACCATACGATCACAACCACGACGGCCCTCGATCACAACCACGACGGCCCTCATAGTAATAATATCAGCAATTATCAGCAATACCTAAAAAAAAAGTTTAATAAAAATGTAGATATCAATTTTTGTATGCACGACGCACTTCTGGAATAAAACTTCAACATGTATACCCAAAGCCATAAGATTGGAAAGCCAATTAATTTTAAATCTTTGGGATCAAAACAGATTCCTTCTTCAAATGTCTTAACACTATTAATTAAGGTGTTAAATCTATGTAATGAAGGGGTTGATTTAGGTTTATGGTGTTTAATCCCATTTTCAACAATATTTCAGTTATATGGTGGCGGTCAGTTTTATTGGTGGAGGAAATCAAGAGTACCCGGGAAAAACCACTGAAGTGAAGAAGGTCACTGACAAACTTTATCATAGTAAACGAGTAAACCTCGCCATGAACGGGATTCAAACACACCACTTTAGTGGTGATAAGTACTGATTGCATAGGTAGTTGTAAATCCAAATATAATACGATTACAACCACCACAGCCCCAAACGACAACAACAATAACATCAGTTCTCAACAAATATTATCTGTCTTAACCTTCAAACCTGCCATTATTCTATCTAATAAACCCTGACAGTGGTGAAACACTGAATACTGAGCGATTCTGATGCATGACACTAGGAAACACATGAAACTTGTGGTTTTTAATCTGTTTGAACCTCAATCACTTAAAACTATTTGTTTCATGTTGGTTCTCTCAAAACCTGTTTTATCACATTAGTAGGCAGTATAGATCAATTTATACTGACATATAGTGTATCTTTATCCAGCTATACTTTCCTTCAACCCCACTTAATCGTACTCCCACCTACTGACCACACATTAATAAACAGATCTGGAAATATCTGCTATAAACTTTTTTCCGTGTTCTACAAAATTAATAAAAAAAATTAATGTACAACTCTCCCCAATACTGACATCTTTATAAAACAGTCATTGGAATTATCAAAATGGATCTAGCATTATAGCGTTAAATGCCACTTTCAACAATATTTCAGTTATATTGCTAATTATGAAAATGAAGTAATATAATACACTCTAATTACCATTCTAAGGCACCAACCATTGCCATTGGAAAAGGGGGGGAGGAGAGGGGATTGATTTATATAACAAAACATGAAATAAAACAAATAATTGTCTCCTTCCTTTTTATACCTATACAGGTAAGCTCTTTGTAAAAAAATTTGAGGAAAATAACATAGAATCGCGTACAAAAAACAATTCTGTATAAAAATACATTTAAAAAACTAA
The DNA here is from genome assembly GCA_963383655.1 of Bathymodiolus septemdierum. Taxonomy (NCBI): domain Eukaryota; kingdom Metazoa; phylum Mollusca; class Bivalvia; order Mytilida; family Modiolidae; genus Bathymodiolus; species Bathymodiolus septemdierum. The sequence continues at coordinate 62,554,698 of OY726529.1, forward strand.
TTGGCACTTAATTATTTACATTTCTTTTCTTATACTGTAAGGGGCTGTCATGGTTGTGATCGTATGGTAGTTGGAAATACAACTACCTGTGCAATCAGTGCCTATCGCCACTAAAATTGTGAGTTCAAATCTCGCTCATGGCAAGGTGTACTTGATACAACATTATTTGATAAAGTTTGTCAGTGACTTGCGACAGGTCGGTGATTAGTTCTCGGTGTACTCTGCTTTCCTTCACCAATAAAACTTACTGCCACCACGCAACTGAAATATTGTTGAAAATGGCGTTGAGCACCATAACCCAAACCCTAACCCTTGTATACTGTTTGATCCTAAGAGGTGTAATAAACCATTTCTAATATTAAACTATTGTGTGCACAGCATTTTGTGTTGATATCTTAGGGTTGCTATGACTTCATTCCATATTCCCCATTTCAGAGTTATGTCCCCTTCATGATTGTTGTTTAATGTTAAGTGAACAGTTGTAAGGAGCTGTTCTTAAGTTCTTAACAGCTGCTATGTGACACTAATTCATATCCCCCAATCCAGAGTTATGTCCCCTTAATGATGTCGGTTATTCTCCTCCAGAGTTACGTCCCCTTAATGATATCGGCTATTGTCCTCCAGAGTTATGTTTCCTTAATGATGTCAGCTATTCTCCTCCAGAGTTATGTCCCCTTAATGATGTCAGCTATTCTCCTCCAGAGTTACTCATGATGTCAATGTCAGATAGGATATTCTCCTTTAAACTATCTTCATGTAAAAATAAATCAGCGACATTAATAGATGTTTGATTGTACCAATAATCTGTGTATATCAGGGTCATCATCTTACTATCTGATAATACTACACTGATAAAACTGTTGATAGATTGATGGAGGTATCTTGGTTAAAAAAAAAATCTGATACCTCCATTAAAATGCCAGCAAAAACAATTTAGTCAAACCTGTATCAAGAGGTCACAAAGAAAAAGTAGCCTTATAAGACAGGTGACCTCTTAAAAGAGGCTCCATTGATATGAAAATATCTACGATAGGATAAGAAAAAGGTGTCCTTTTAATACAGGTTACGACATGGGGGGTTAGACTGTGTTTTACTACTATAATATAAACCCTCTATTACAACCACTAGTATTGAACTGTTCAACTCACTATTCTCTACAACATTTACTACTATAATATAAACCCTCTATTACAACACTAGTATTGAACTGTTCAACTCACTATTCTCTACAACATTTACTACTATAATATAAACCCTCTATTACAACACTAGTATTGAACTGTTCAACCCACTATTCTCTACAACATTTACTACTATAATATAAACCCTCTATTACAACACTAGTATTGAACTGTTCAACTCACTATTCTCTACAACATTTACTACTATAATATAAACCCTCTATTACAACACTAGTATTGAACTGTTCAACTCACTATTCTCTACAACATTTACTACTATAATATAAACCCTCTATTACAACACTAGTATTGAACTGTTCAACTCACTATTCTCTACAACATTTACTACTATAATATAAACCCTCTATTACAACACTAGTATTGAACTGTTCAACTCACTATTCTCTACAACATTTACTACTATAATATAAACCCTCTATTACAACACTAGTATTGAACTGTTCAACCCACTATTCTCTACAACATTTACTACTATAATATAAACCCTCTATTACAACACTAGTATTGAACTGTTCAACTCACTATTCTCTACAACATTTACTACTATAATATAAACCCTCTATTACAACACTAGTATTGAACTGTTCAACTCACTATTCTCTACAACATTTACTACTATAATATAAACCCTCTATTACAACACTAGTATTGAACTGTTCAACTCACTATTCTCTACAACATTTACTACTATAATATAAACCCTCTATTACAACACTAGTATTGAACTGTTCAACTCACTATTCTCTACAACATTTACTACTATAATATAAACCCTCTATTACAACACTAGTATTGAACTGTTCAACCCACTATTCTCTACAACATTTACTACTATAATATAAACCCTCTATTACAACACTAGTATTGAACTGTTCAACTCACTATTCTCTACAACATTTACTACTATAATATAAACCCTCTATTACAACACTAGTATTGAACTGTTCAACTCACTATTCTCTACAACATTTACTACTATAATATAAACCCTCTATTACAACACTAGTATTGAACTGTTCAACTCACTATTCTCTACAACATTTACTACTATAATATAAACCCTCTATTACAACACTAGTATTGAACTGTTCAACCCACTATTCTCTACAACATTTACTACTATAATATAAACCCTCTATTACAACCACTAGTATTGAACTGTTCAACCCACTTTTCTCTACAACATTTACTACTATAATATAAACCCTCTATTACAACCACTAGTATTGAACTGTTCAACCCACTATTCTCTACAACATTTACTACTATAATATAAACCCTCTATTACAACACTAGTATTGAACTGTTCAACCCACTATTCTCTACAACATTTACTACTATAATATAAACCCTCTATTACAACACTAGTATTGAACTGTTCAACTCACTATTCTCTACAACATTTACTACTATAATATAAACCCTCTATTACAACACTAGTATTGAACTGTTCAACTCACTATTCTCTACAACATTTACTACTATAATATAAACCCTCTATTACAACCACTAGTATTGAACTGTTCAACCCACTATTCTCTACAACATTTACTACTATAATATAAACCCTCTATTACAACACTAGTATTGAACTGTTCAATCCACTATTCTCTACAACATTTACTACTATAATATAAACCCTCTATTACAACACTAGTATTGAACTGTTCAACCCACTATTCTCTACAACATTTACTACTATAATATAAACCCTCTATTACAACACTAGTATTGAACTGTTCAACTCACTATTCTCTACAACATTTACTACTATAATATAAACCCTCTATTACAACCACTAGTATTGAACTGTTCAACTCACTATTCTCTACAACATTTACTACTATAATATAAACCCTCTATTACAACACTAGTATTGAACTGTTCAACCCACTATTCTCTACAACATTTACTACTATAATATAAACCCTCTATTACAACCACTAGTATTGAACTGTTCAACTCACTATTCTCTACAACATTTACTACTATAATATAAACCCTCTATTACAACCACTAGTATTGAACTGTTCAACCCACTATTCTCTACAACATTTACTACTATAATATAAACCCTCTATTACAACCACTAGTATTGAACTGTTCAACCCACTATTCTCTACAACATTTACTACTATAATATAAACCCTCTATTACAACCACTAGTATTGAACTGTTCAACCCACTATTCTCTACAATATTTCTGGATTAAACACAGCAATTGACCTATGTACATGTTATTTATAATGACCAATGGTTTCTGTCATTTGAACAAACTGGATTTAAAAAAAAATCCTGACTAACTTACCCTATTTTTGAGAGCATGAAACTCAAAACACACATATTATTTTCTTTTGGTCTTGATCACAAATAACTTGGGAGGCAAGGGACACAGTGAAGATTAACTTGATGTTAACTGTGTCACCCTCGTAAAATAGTTAATGGTATCTTCAAGAGCTATAGGGGGTGGGGATCCTGCACTTCCAATTCACAGATTTCAAAGTCAAGCTGAAACACTGAGAATTGTAGTTGAGGGGATGGTCGTGTGTATTATAACGATTCCCCCAAGTCACTAGTACCAACTGCAGTACTAGAATTAACATATAATTTTTATCACCATATTACTGGGAGTGCTGCATTCATTTTTCTTTGTTATGAAAAGAGGAGTACAAAAGGTGTTCAATTTGCTTTAATATGATAAGATAACATGCTGTATTGCTTCTGGTTTGTGACTATAACACTGATAAGACTGGTAATTTTATCTAAACAATTATAGATAGCTAAATTGCTGCATCATTAAATTCCCTGCATGTCCAAAGGTGAATATCCATAAAAATATGATAATATATATACTACTATTATCATTGATTCTGTAGACAGCCACATGCCAAAGCCAAAAACTACTAGCCCTAATGTCCAGACTTAGGGATAGAAACCTGCCCATGTGGTCATCTCAATTAAGTCAAACCTGTCCATGTGGTCATCTCTATTAAGTCAAACCTGCCCATGTGGTCATCTCTATTAAGTCAAACCTGCCCATGTGGTCATCTCAATTAAGTCAAACCTGCCCATGTGGTCATCTCAATTAAGTCAAACCTGCCCCTGTGGTCATCTCAATTAAGTCAAACCTGCCCATGTGGTCATCTCTCTCAAGTCAAACCTGCCCATGAGGTCATCTCTATTAAGTCAAACCTGCCCATGTGGTCATCTCTATTAAGTCAAACCTGCCCATGTGGTCATCTCTATTAAGTCAAACCTGCCCATGTGGTCATCTCTATTAAGTCAAACATGTCCATGCGGTCATCTCTATTAAGTCAAACCTGCCCATGTGGTCATCTCTATTAAGTCAAACCTGCCCATGTGGTCATCTCTATTAAGTCAAACCTGCCCATGTGGTCATCTCTATTAAGCAATCACCTGTATTAAAAGGTCACCTTTTTTTGTCCTGTCATCGAAAATTTCACCTGTCTTAAAAGACCACTTTTACTTTGTCCCAAGGTTGACCTCTTAATACAGGTTTGACTGTATATAAATAATGAAATGAATGAAGTTTCTAGCAGGATTTACCTTCTGGAATGTCAGAGCAATCTGTTTACACTATAATCAAAAGTGAAACAATAAATGTCTGCGTAGACATGTTTTCTGTAACACTTTTCCAGATATAAACTTTCACCAGGTAGCCTTCAAGAGTGTAGTTACTGTTTAAACAATACCTCATCAACCTTGGGAATGCCAGGCTATCATTTGAAATTACACTGGAATATATATTTTATTATAGTGTATGTCATATCAGAGCTAATTGAGATATATATAAGAAGGCTTCAACTAAATACACATGCTTCCAGATGTTACTGTGTCAGCACACCTGCACATGAAAGGTGGGAGGATAGTGTATAAACACAAACTCTCTAAATACCTCTCCTCCTATACTATTGTAATACCATTTACACAATTGTTTGCAGTTTTGAACCTCATGGTAACTTCTAAAAAAATATTTTATATGGCATGATCTACATGTAGTTTGCAATATAGTTCTTTGAAAATATTTTTGAATGAAATCTATTTTTCCTAGACCAAAACTGTATATTTTTTTTCAAAAAAAATATATTGTCTCCAAAAAAAAAGAATATTTTCAACAAAAAAATATAAAAATCCCACTTCACAAATAACTTGCCATCATTTTAATTTTTCAAAAAAAAAATAGTTATTACAATTAAAAAAATAAATCGTATTGCTTACAGTCTCTGTATTCATAAAACTTTGAACTTGTTTGGTACATATATATTTCTCATTATATTTGCAACAACAGCATGCCCATTTACCCTCTGCAGAGGGTTTTTTACCCCCAAAATAGGCTCTGTACCCCCAAAATTGTAGGGATTTCTATATGCAGGGGTACAAAGTTATGGAAAAAACAGCAATTGTACCCCATTGTACCCCCAGTTTCAAAACTCAGTGGGCACCCTGCAGCAAAAACTACAGCATCGATAGTATATCATAACTTCAAAGGCATAATGAAATAGATTGTTGTAGTGCTATCACACTGAAATAAACAGCCCATAGTACAATACACAATATTCTGATTCTCAATCACCATCTTCTGAATATTTAAACTAAAACAGTACACCCCGCTTCTATAAGGTCACACCTTTTGGAATGAAAAAATGGCCTTATGGGAGAGGTGGTCTCTCTTGAGAGGGACAATTTAGTACTAATAGTCGTTCTACAATGAAAAACTGGCCTTAGGGCAGGGGTGGTCTCTTGATGGGTGACAATTTAGTAATATTTTACCATATCAGTGCATTTGAAATCTGGTCTGATAAGAGAGGTGACCTTTAGTGAGAGTCACCTTGTAACAGGGAAGGACAACTGTAGCAGCACAATCTTGAACTACTACTGAAGACAGGTCATAAAATAGATCATTTCATTAGCACTTGTAATTATTCCCAATAGTATTGAGTAAAATTCACCCATCAACTCAAAAAGATTTTAAAAAATTCAGCCAAAACTATTTACAGGGTTAAAGCTTTATCTGTACAGAGTGTAGTATTTTAATACAAAGCTCAAAGTGAACTTGGTGTATTCATGGGAATACATTTTGGTAAATCAATTATGAATGCTACTATCATATTGTGTTGACAGGTTGGTCTTGCAAGGGTTAATTTTTTCATTAGAATAATAGCAATGAAATCTACCGTGAGACAACATCTGTTTCTCCTTATGCATAGGCGGATCCAGAGGGGATCCCAGGATTCCCCCTTTCTTAGCTAAACTATAGACTGGTTTTATATTTCCAATTTCGTCCTTGTAATTTTTCTCTTTACCATATTTTGTAATTTTTGCTTTGAATCACGCCTCGGTATCTTTTGATTGTTCTTAAAACATTGTTTTGAAATCCTATTGTTTTTCTAAAAAAAACCAGGCCCCTCTTATGGCTCTGTCTGGATCCGCCTCTGTTATGGTCTTGGTTCTAAGTATAGTTACATTACATGGTAAAATACAACAGAATTCTGGAACCAGCTGGGTTATTAGTATTCATCGTAACTTTCAGGAATTTTCAGCTATTTACAGTCAAACCTCAAAATGTGCCCTTTATGACCAGTTGCCCTTTATATATAGGTTAAAATTATATGCACTATTCATTAATGGGAAAAATGGAGGTAATAAAACCTTGACCATATGTAGGTGTCATGAAACCTTAATGCTTGAGGTGGGCATCAGGTTTCAATCTTACATCAGTGATGATAGGCATGTGGTCACAAAGTCATGTCAACGACCTGAATGTGGTTACAAAGTCATTTCAACGACCTGAATGTGGTCACAAAGTCATGTCAACGACCTGAATGTGGTCAGAAAGTCATGTCAACGACCTGAATGTGGTCAGAAAGTCATGTCAACGACCTGAATGTGGTCACAAAGTCATGTCAATGACCTGAATGTGGTCACAAAGTCATGTCAACGACCTGAATGTGGTCAAAGTCATGTCAATGACCTGAATGTGGTCACAAAGTCATGTCAACGACCTGAATGTGGTCACAAAGTCATGTCAACGACCTGAACCACTTGGTTACTCATGTCTGCTTGTCTATTTCATGTTTATCTGTTTGTCTATTTCAAGTGTGAACGGCCAAAAACATATACCCTGTTTTCAGAGGAAATAGTACATGATCCAAAATAATGTTTCTCTCTTTAACAACTTCAAAGTCAATTATAGTGTACCCTAGGACATGACAAACATTTTACAAGATAACGGAAACTACAATATCAATGTTTTATGATAAAGTTATTTAGTAAGATAACAGTAGGTATGAAACAAGGGAAAAATATACACAATTATTGAGATTCAGTCTTAATTGTATGGTAAGGGTTATGGTGTTTAATGCCACTTTCAACAATATTTCAGTTATATTGTAGCAGTCAGCTTTATTAGTGGAGGAAATCAGAGTACCTGGAGAAAACCATCGACCTGCCGCAAGTCACTGACAAACTTTATTATATAATGTTGTATCAGGTACACCTCACCTGAGCAGGATTCAAAATCTTAGTTGTAAGGGGATGGTTTTCAGTATGGATGGTAAAATTGGTAAGGTATATGTTGTACAGCATTTAATCTATCAGAATTATAGTAATACTGATGGTTGTAATTCCTCAAACCTAACTGACCTCCTTCCACCTCCCACCCCCTTCCTTAACCAAGGCTTTAGGGGGCACATCAGTAAAACCAGCCAATCCGCATTGAGACAGTAGTACAAAATAGAACACCAAGAACTTTGAAAAAAAAATTCAGTTGTTTCTTGATGATATTTTTTACAGTTAATCCTATCATATTTGGTGAGGTTTTAACTGCAAAAAAATACGTCATTTGTTGAAATATAACCACATATAAAAACATTAGATGTCAAATTACTACACCCTGCGTGGAAGGATTTCCTGGATACTGTAAATACCTGTTGTTTTGACTGGATATTGAAAAGAGCTGATTATTTTCTTATTTGACATACAATGTTTCTTTCAAAGTGGATCAGAATGTGGACCTTGGACCAAATTAATAGGAAATTCATTTGGATTTTTTATGATTTTTTTATTTTCAATGTAAGTCTATGGTGGAAAATATACTGGTGTGCTCTCTCAACCCTTACTCCACCCGGGACCTAAAAATCTAAAATTTGAAAACTTTGACGAGTTCCAACTGAAAATAGTGAGTACATGACTCGTCTAGGCGAGTTGCTAGGATCTCCATTCCTTTTTTTTGGGGCCATTGTATTATCTGCTTTTTCTTTGTATTACGGCTTCTGATTTTTGTATTAACCTTTTGGTATCAACAAATTGTTCTTACTATTTGTTAGGGAGGGAATATTATCAGATGTTTCACACATGCCAAATTTTAAAAGAAGTGCCAATAATTACAAATATATACAAGTACTATTCCATATTGTATGCTGAAGCAAAAAATAAGCATTTTTTGAAAGGTCATGATGATCTCCCCCTAGATGATAAATAGAGAACAGATGATCAGGTGTCTTAGATATTTAAAAGATTAAAGTCTTAATCAAAACAAATACTGAGATTACAGAAGAATCTTCACGCCACCCTACAACCTTCTACATTTTGAAAGGCGACTTCCAGCTTAAACAAGCATATTAAAACATTCTTACCTTCTGTTGAAGAGAAAGAGAGGCATTTTCTAATAACCCATGATTTTTTTTCAAGTAATAGATTATGCTATTGGGTTATGGGATTATATGGTGCTTAATGCCACTTTCAACAATATTTCAGTTATATTGTGGTGGTCAGTTTTATTGGTGAAGGAAACCAGATTACCAGGAGAAAACTACCGACATACCACCGTCACTTAAAATTTTATCACATAATGCTACATCGAATACACCTCTCCTCGAACAGGGTTCGAACTCATAACTTTAGTGGCGATAGGCACTGAATGCACAGGTAGTTGTAAATCTAACTACCATGACCACGATGGCCTCTTCTCCACACAGAACATTTAAGAAATGCGCTGTTAGCTCCACATTTATACATATACCTGTTTCTAAGCACTCCCATACATATAAATTTTCTATTCATAGACAAGATATGTTAATATTTAAGTATCACGCTAGGTCTTCTCTCTTTTCAATATCCATTTCAATAATCTGAACTCAATCATTCTTTAAACAAAACTTGTAAATATTTCAATGCATGAAGAAAAAAAAAGGCTGCAGATCATCATCAATTGTTGCTTCAACTCATAAAGTGAGAACCCAGCTGTAATTCTACATTGTAACAATTTGTCAATGTCAAATCAGGTTTTTATCAATCAATATTTTGCTAATGTTGAAAAATTATTAATGTACTAGAAACACAATTCTCAGAAAAACAAAATGTATCTGCCAACCAACCCCCCTAAAAAAACTTTAAAAAATTCCAATTATATCATCTGTAGAAAATTAATAATACACAACAGACTGATCCATAAGTGTTGATGGATGTACAAATAACTGTAGGTGCAATCAGTGCCTAATATCACCAATAAAGTTGCAAGTTTGAATCCCGCTGGTGACAAGGTGTACTCGATACAACATTATGTGATAAAGTTTGTCAGTGACTTGCAGCAGTTCTGTGGTTTCTTCTGGGCACTCTGGTTTCCTCCATCAATAAAACTAACTGCCATGATATAAATGAAATATTGTTGACAGTTGAGTTAAACAGCACAACTCTAACCCATCATTGTTTTTAACAGACTGTTAATCTTAAGGTTTGTAAAAACTGCATCAACCAAAATATTTCAATTCAAGATCAAGATATTTCTCTATACATTCTAATGTTAAATTAACTGTTGCAGTTTTCCTGCATGCTGCATATCTATTCTCGTAAACCTCTATGGACTTGGTTACCGGAACTCTATTTTTGTCTCGTCAGAATATCTTAGATGTGAATGGGGGCCAGGGTGAACAGAGTGCAGTCCTCGAAATGAATATTTGAATTTACTGGTCTGAATCAAATTCTTGAATTTATTTTTATACTAGTATAGTTCTTAAAAAAAAACTAAAAAAATTACTGGTCTTGGGCCTGAGGACCGGTGCTTAACGAGAGGACTGGGAATGGATACTGACCACAAGTTTAAAATCACTGAACAGAAGTAGATTCATTTCCCCATTTCTCACCCCAGGTGTTTCTGTGATCCGTCAAATCGTTATAACTCTCCGGACTTTCTACAACCATATAATCTGTCAGTCATAATATAGCTGAAAATTGCTGTAAATGACGAAAAACACAAAAAAAAGAGAAATCCTCCTAGTTCTATTGTTGCTACAATGAGGTCGAGTACGAGTACACTCATGGTATAATTGAACCTGTGACCAGTCGTGAGAGTAATTCATATGTTAAGTTTAAATAACCACATACTACTTGTATACTAAACAATATGATGTCATGCTGTTAAATAAGTCCTACTCCACTAAAAATATATGTAGGTCTTTGTTAACTTGCATATATTGTTGTTGGGACAGTCTTGATTGTAATCGTTTCGTAGTTAGATTTATAACTACCTATGCAATCAGTGTCTATCATCACTAAAATGCTGTGTGTTCAAATCCAGCTCAGGCAAGGTGTACTCAATAACATTATGTGATAAAGTTTGTCAGTGACTTCTGACATGTTGGTGGTTTTCTCCACCAATAAAACTGACCGCCACGATATAACTGAAATATTGTTGAAAGTGGTGTTAAACACCATAACCCTAACCCAATAACATAATATATTACTTGAAAAAATCATGGGGTATCTGAAAACACCATAACCCATCCCACCCCCATATACATGTGTTGTGGAACTTTTTTTTTAAAACTCTTTTAGTTTACGCATTATTTATGATAAATCGACAAACCTCGGGTGAATCTATTATACTCCTTTCATCCTGAGATGCAGGAATGGATTCGGCAGATTTGCGACAAGTGTTTCAACATACTTTTTCCATTCAGATTGAAATCTTTTGAAAATGTATCCAGTTTATCTGATTAATATGCAAAAATATTTACAGTTACACCTGATTAATATGCAAAAATGTTTCCAGTTACATCTCATTAATATGCAAAAAAATTTGTTAATCAATAGCTGTATTTACATTCATTTTCTTCATCTCTTATTATATTATTATATACATAAAACAACTTCTTGCTTTTAAAAGTGATATAAATGGGAGATAACTCTCTTTTTATTTTAAATTGAAAAAATCAAATGTTGGCAATCATTGCACCTGTTATCCAATTCAGGTGGAGACAACTCAACTATAAAATTCTGTAATCAAGAGTGAGAATTAAATTATTGGTTAATTGATAATGTGATACTATCATTTTAAATCATATCCAGGTTTTTTTTTTTTTAGATCAGAAGGCAAAACAATCATCCTGCTTTTTGATGCTGTTTGGAAGGCAACAGCAATTTTAAAAGCAGTTTGAAAAGTAGTCATGATGTCAAAGAATAACTCGAGTTTTTGACTGCACATGAAAAATGCTTTTGGTTTCCTAACTAACAATCAAAATTTTAATTTTTGTGCATTGTAAGAATGCTTTTTCGCCTTTGTTGCATATCTTGTATCAGAATACTGAAATTGCAGCATTTGATTCATATATCTGTTTGTTGGAAAATGGAACAAGTTTAGCCATTTTTTTGTAATCAATGGTAACAAAGATACGATCAAGTCGTGGGACAACAATTCAAATTCTTATCATTTTAGGACAAAAGCAATACACATACATGTATATAACTATGAAAATAATTTTCAAAGGATTTTTAGTGTGTTTGATAAAACTGATTCATTTTCCAGGGTTCATGAAATTACATATGGGTTTGGTTGTCCTAGTGCAAAAAATGTCAGTTCTCATTAATTTTCTATTGCAAAATACCAATCTTGTGTCAGTCATAAAATTTTGCTGGTAATGTCTGACAAATATCATGAACTCTGATTTTCATACTTAGGTTATGGTTTTTTTTATTTTAAACCCAGCAATAGAGAAATTCAATCATCAATTCTACTATAATTCTTTGTATCAACACTACTTTTAAAATCTGTACAAAAAATCACTTTTAAAACATTTAAGAAAACATTAGTTTTATGTGGTAATACTTTGTCAAAACATTACTTGAAAATCTGTACCATATTACCTTTAGTTTGTCAGGTCAAAGCTAACGGTAGCTCAACTATACAATATTTTTATATTAATTTCACTAAATGATTTGTAGAGATATTTTTCGACACTAATACAGGTACATTTTAATCAAAAGAATAATATTTGGTTTCATTATAATGCAAAAATAATATAGAGGAAAATATTCTTTATAAAATGAATTACTATAGTAACAATAAAAACGTAGATATGAAAATTAGTAGGAGGGGCCGTCGTGGTCGTTATCAGGGCTATCACCACTAAAGTTGTGAGTTTGAACCTCGTTCATGGTGATGTGTACTCGATACAACATTATGTGATAAAGTTTGTCAGTGACTAGCGACAGGTCAGTGGTTTTCTTCTGGTACTCCAATTTCCCCCACCATTAAAACTGACCGCCACGATATAACTGAAATATTGTTGAATGTGGCGTTAAACACTAAACCAACCAAAATTAGTAGGAACAACGCAACGTTCTGGAATAAGAAAAGTTTGAAGATACCAAAGGGGCAATCAGAAGTCATAAATCAATGAAGGGCAGAATATACAATGGTCAAAAGGACAAACAATAATCTACAAAACACTACACAGAAAGCTGAGGATCGAGCAACACAAACCTCACTAAGAAATGGGGGGGGGGGGGGAGGTCTGGTACGCTCAAAATAAGATGCTTTATGACTGTATATTTCAACTTGATTTCCCAACAGACATGGCAGTATTCTAATAATGATAAATTATCAATGAAATTCAAAGAATAGAAAGGTTGTTTTTTTTAAGAAAAATAACTGTACAAATCCATTGTCTAAATTCAAATATATTTTGGTTGGCACATGTGCAATGTGTATCTACTTGTGTCCTGAAAACAACAAGTTATTATTCAATTATGAAAAGAAAGTGATGATCGTCTATTCCAGCAATATCAACAAAACTAACAATCATTTCTCATCTCAAATCATTGAACACAAAAAAAAACATTACATTTGCCATTGGAAATCAAAGTTCTGGTGACCGTTTCACTAAAGGTCGTAAGTTGTAAACGTAGACTTAAGTGTACTAAGAGCTACAACAGTTTCACTAATAATTAGGATTTACGACTTACATGTACATACCACCACTCTTAACTTTGGATCACTTTTTATTGCAAGCCGTAAATCCTACCTATTGGTGAAACGGTCGTAACTCTTAGTACACTTAAATCTACGCTTACGACTTACGACCTTTAGTGAAACTGTCGCCAGAATTGGGAGAGGCACAAAAATGATTCCCCTCCCCCTCCCCCCTCCCTCTCTTAATTATTTGGATCTCAAACATCAATACTGATTTATCCAAACAGCTAAAACTTGCACAGATTTGCTTTCACTCAAAACAACTGATTGCACCATATTACTAAAATAACAACATTTAAAACAATATTTTAATAGCAAGGTCAGCGAATTTTATTCAAATGCAAATTATCAAATTTACCCAGTATTTAAAAATATTCCCAAAAAATCAATATCCATGTATGCTCAGAGAATATTTTTTCAATATCAAATTTCCCAACAACCTCCAACTGACAGACTATTTGTGAAAATTTAGACAGTGATGGTCAACAATTCCACCAATATCAACAAAACAAAGATCAACCTTTGACCTCAAATCATTGAGCTTAAAAAAAGACCATGACATATGATGATGGCACAGGCTTGGGACAGGCACAACAATGTGGTAGGATTAAACCAGTTAATGAGCTCTAAAACCACCCCTCTTAATAATTGGATCTCCAACGGACCACCCCTCTTAATAATTGGATCTCCAATGGACCACCCCTCTTAATAATTGGATCTCCAATGGAAATACATATATAAACAAATGATCAAATTCTGCACAGATTCCACTCAAAAATAACACATACTATCACTAAAGAGGGATAGCTGTTTAATGCCAACTCAGCATTTTTTTCAGCTATATCATGGCGAGAACAAGTTAAACTAAAAGTGAATGATAACATAAACATGGAGAGTACAATAACAGGGTCAATGAATGTGCATATTCAACTGATTAATAGATAGAAAGGTAGAATCTGTTGGTTAAAGTCCATTACTCTTAGGATAAACAAATCATTACTGATATCTCTGACAGATTTAATATCAATTAGTCTGGTTCAAGATTTATTTTATTATTATTTTGTGCATTTTATTCTTTATAATTGCTTAAATTAAAATTTCTGAAATCAAATTGTAATAAAAAAAATTTGTGAATGCTATCTCGTTTTTTTTTATGAACCATTCATAAAAAATTCATGGACAACAAATGGAACAAAAATTTGTCATATTCATACAGATAATTTCTAATAACATCAATGGTCTTGGTTCCACATTTTACAACAACATTTGAGCAAACAGTGAATTTTTTAATGTCTATCCGTGGTCTCTTTTCGTAAGAGGCCATCGTCTCTACCAGTAGCAGACAAAAAATGTATTTAGAAAACCATTCCCGCAATCGCATCAACAGAAGCTTCCGGTTATAGTAAAATGCAGAAACGGAAATAACGATGACGGAAACGGACCTGAAAAAACTTCGATCAGAAATTCAAATAAAAACTTTTGAGTCGGCAGGCTTTTCGCCTTTCAATGAGTCGGTCAGCCGAGGGGTAACATACATATTTTATAATGTGGCCTTGAATATTAGCGATTTAAAAAAAAAAAAATCTGTTGTATTGTACAGGTTACATTTGTATGTAAATTTACATATGCTGTATACCAAACAATAAATAATTATGTAGGCAATTTAAATCTCTACAAATATATAGAAGAATCGGCCAATTTTACTACACCTTAAGCATATTACTTATCATAACATTATTTTTCAATTTAGCTTGTTATCCCTATATTTAAGATATAATTTACTTGATAAACTTATATAAACTCAAATATTTACTTTTCTATATAACACCTCTCGACCTATTAAAAACGTATTTAGTTAACAAACATAAAGGATAAATCTGGCAGGGATCCTTGTTTACCTATCCCATTGAACACCAATGAAAAGTGTGTTTACATTTGTAACATATAGTCCATGTGAAAAGCAAATGAAACACCCTTAGCTATTTGTTCAACATAATTTTCAGCTAGTTGAGACTGTCCATGGAAAATGCCATTCCCATATATATCAAATTTTGCTTACAATATTTTTAGTCTTGAAATTTCAAAATTGATCAAAGGGCTGAACCGCCGGACACATTTTTGGAAGAGAACCATCCAATGACTATTTCATCAAAATTTTGTTCTTATTGAGCAAATGGTTTCAAACAAGAAGATTTTTATGGGAATTTCCCATAGGGTCCTATGTTAAATTAAGTTCGGCTGTGGTGGCCATCTTGGTCGGTGTTCTGAAATGCCAGACACAATTTTGGAAGAGGACCACCCAAGAATCTTTTCAGCAAACTTTGGTTGAGATTGGCTCTGTAGTTTCAGAGGTGAAGATTTTTTTTTAATTTCATCCCCCCTTTTTTCTAATTTGCATAATCGGTCAAAATAGGCAAAAGTTCAAAGTTCATAAAAAATGCCGCAATATATGTTAAAAAGCTCATCCTTATGCTTATACAGTTCAAATTTGGGCACTTTCTGGCTTAAAATAGAGCAGTTTTGGCCATTTGAAGAAATTTCTATTTTAAGTAATGGTGGCCATTTTGGATACAGGACGGCACTGACGAACACAATTTTGAAAGGGGACCACCCAAGGATCATTTCAGCAAAGTTTGGTTGAGATTGGCTCAGTAGTTTCAGAGGAGAAGATTTTTTTTTTAATTTCATCCCCCTTTTTTCTAGTTTTAGCTTGGCGGCCATCTTGGTTGGAAGTCGGGATCACCGGACACATTTTTGGAAGGGGGCCATCCAAGGATCATTCCACAAAAGTTTGGTTGCAATTGGCCCAGTGGTTTCTGAGGAGAAGATTTTTTTTTAAATTTCTTCCCCCCTTTTTTCTAATTTGCATAATCGGTCAAAATGGGCAATGGGATTTACTTCAAAGTTGCAGGGTAGGTGGATCTTGACATGCTGAAAATGTTTGCAGTTTCAACTAACCACCTGTCTATTATAGTTTTTGAAATAAAGGACGAAAAGTATTAAAATTTTGAAAATTTGATGAAAAAAGGGAAATAACTCCAAAATGGGTATTGGGATTTACTTCAAAATAGCAGGGTGGGTAGATCTTGATATGCCGCACATTTTTGCAATTTAAAGTTATAGTTTTTGAAATATAAGACGTAAAGTATTAAAATTTTACAAATTTGATGAAAAAAGGGCAATAACTCCAAGATGGGTAATCAGATTTACTTCAAAATTGCAGGATAGGTAGATCTTGATGTGCTGATCATTTTTATCCTATGTCAGATTTTTGATATTATTCACGGTTTTTGAGTTATTACCAAAAACCTGCAATTTTACCATATGTTCTATTTTTAGTAACAGCGGCCATGTTGGTTGGTGCACGGCATCACCGGACACAATTTTGAAACTAGACACCCTAGTGATGATTCAGACCAAGTTTGGTTTCCATCGGTCTAGTACTTTCAGAGGAGAAGATTTTTGAAAAAGTTTACGACGTACGACGGACGACGACGACAAGTGATGGGAATAGCTCACATGCCCCTTTGGATCAGG
This sequence comes from Bathymodiolus septemdierum, assembly GCA_963383655.1. Taxonomy (NCBI): domain Eukaryota; kingdom Metazoa; phylum Mollusca; class Bivalvia; order Mytilida; family Modiolidae; genus Bathymodiolus; species Bathymodiolus septemdierum. Next base: position 62,571,705 of record OY726529.1, read on the forward strand.
TGAGCTAAAAATAAAAAAAATATATTAATAAATAAAATAAACAGGATAAGGCCAAAAAAAAAAAATATGTGTGTTTACGGTCACCCGACCTACCCTCATTTTTGCTAGCGACCCTATGCATTTTTACACAGAATTCGGATAACCATTTTTGTTGTTTAACCAGCAGCAATGTTTTATTTATTCAACTGCTAGCTTTTTGTCGAAATTGAGAGCAAAGAAGGTAGAAAAACTGCATAATTCGTCATTTTACTGGAATTTTTGAAAATTAAATACCGGAATTGGATTCCGGAACCGGGAACGACTATTTCCGGTTTTATCGATAATTAAAAAAAAAAAAAAAAAAAATTAATCTCGACCGACCGACCCTAGATTTTTTTGACATGTGACAGTAAACACACATATATTTTTTTTTGGCCTAAAGCCAATTCTTTTAAGATGATATTTTTTTGGACTTGTAAAAATATATTTTCCAAAAATAAAATAAATTTTCAAAATAAATTATTGTAGAAAAAAAAATAAACAAAGTATCCCCATAAAACAAATTAACAAAGTATTCCCCCCCCCCCAAAAAAAAATTAATTGTCAAAGCAATAAAAAATCAATATAATTTTGTATTTCTTAGATCATCCATTGAAAATGTCATTCCCATACATCAATTTTGCTTACAATATTTTATTAACCTAGAAATTTCTTGTTTTTTTCTTTTCAATATGAAAATATATTTATTAATAAACAAACGAAACAAGATAAAGCAATGTTCAATCAGATATATATATATATATATATATAGTCAAACCTGTATATCAAGGCCACTCAAAGGAACATTAAAATGTGGCCTTGCTGAGCAGTTGTCCTTTATATAAAGGTTAAAATTATACACACTATACATTATTAGGAATAATGAACTGCCATTTAAGGCAGGTTTTTTTCATTTGTGAAAATTAGATTTTCCAAGCTGAACAGAAACATCCCAATAAAATATAAAAATAAGTTATCTTAGCAAAGAAATTAAAATAAACAGCTAAAATCTATATTTGGTCATTATTTATTGGCAATTTCTGATTTATATATCTTATTGATGGACACCCAATACTACACTGCTTCAACTCAATTTCTAACATGTAGTCATATCAGCAATTGACATGGAAATTGACAAGTTCACACCTTTAATGACTTTGTAAATGACAGGTAAATAATGACCTAACATCAAGGACAATATTGTAATTATCTCCTGTCAAATAAACATTTGTAATACTTGTGACAGTCTTCAGGCTTAACTTTTTACCTTTTAAGTTCAAATATTTACAGGCCCACCATCAATGCTACAGACCCGAATTTGAAACTGCATTAATGACCATTAGTTCAAAACTCAAAACATGATGATGTACCAAATATTATGTGGACATGCATATGTCAATTATGCATTAGGGAAGACCAGAATGCAAGTAAAAAAACAAAGACACTTTATTTTGGATCCATGTTTATATTAATCTCTTGAAAATTCTAAAATCATATTGTCAATAGCATCCTCAGTATATTCCATATTATCATCACTTATTTACAGTCCACCTCATCCTCTTGTAAAAAAAACTTTATGGTGTCATCATTGTGTGTGAAATATAATTTGGTGATAATGTTTAATATGTACCCCACTCTTTTTTTTTTAAACATCACTGTTTTGAATTAATACCACACAAAATGTAAAACGTCATATTTGTGCAACCTTCAGCAGAAGAAATATGTCTATGCCAATTTGCTCAACGGTCCAACTATATATAGATAGCTAGGGAATGCAAATATAGCACGAACGTATATTGACACTGACAGTCATAAACTGAAGCAAGTAAAGGCTGTAATTATTATTTGTCAGACCTCAAATCAGAGTGCAACAATGGAGCAAAACTACTGTAGTTCAGTCTATTTTTCAACTGCAGAGGTATTAACGTTGACACAGGTCTGTCAGCATATAAACACTTCTATAAATAGATTGCAATTTTAAATAAAAATACCAATCGGATCTGGAATCGGATCAATAAAAATTTTACTTCAACGAAATTTGAATGACCAATTTGCAAATATGAACATATTATATGTGAGAACTCAGATTTTATGTCACAGGATTGAGAAAAAAATCAATCAAAAGTTTGTTTGGTTAAAAGTAGCTTTGATCAACATTTCCCGTAGCACAGTGCCATGTATACAGCTATAAATTTTAACTTTTCTCCACATTTGACTTTTTCACTGTATTTTTTCATCATATTTTTGTTCAAGTTAAGTTTGTATGTAATGCTTAACTGTTTAAATATTGGTTGATTGATTTTATTGTGTTTAATGCCACTTTCAGCAATATTTCAGCTATATCATGGCGACCAGTTTTAGTGGTGGAAGAAGCCGGAGTACCCACAGAGAACCACCGACCATGGACAAGCAGTTTAAATTTTGAATACTCTTTTATTTTTGAAACAAACTAAAGAAATGTGAAAACAGACAAATGTCTGTCTTGTCCTTGCAATTGCCACTACTGCATTATGGTCAACATGGCTGAACCTGACTCTGTTCCCAAGGTCCACAGTTACTAGTATAATATTGCTATTAATTATTGACACCCTGACTGTAAATGAGATCAAGGTCAGAAAAATGTCCATCCTGCTCCTGCATTGATGTGTCCATTGCACGGTGACAAATGATTGACCCCGACTGTAATTGAGGTCATGGTCATTTGACATACTGTATGACCTGTATGAATATACAGCCAATGTATATAACAACAGTTTCAACAATATGTCAGTTATATCGTCAGTTATGGTGGTCAGTTTTATTGGTGGAGGAAACCGGAGTACTTGGGAGAAAACCACCGACCTGTCACAAGTCACTGACAAATTTTATCACATAATGTTGTATCGAGCACACCTCACCATGAGCGGGATTCAAACTCACAGCATTAGTGGTGATTTTAGCAATGATAGTACATGTATATAGATGGTTATAAATCCAACTACCATGCAATCTCACTCAGCTACCTGATGATTTTTTTTTATGGCAATAGATCTTTAAATCAAGGTTTCTGATTGGTCAAGGAGCAGTAATTATATTCTAATAATAGGATAATAATAGTGTTATTGTTGCTCCTAATTGTCTTCGTACATGACCGCCACTGGACACACTTGAATGATCATAAAGGTTAATTAACTGACCACAAGTCATTTTTATAAAACATTTATTGTTATAATCAATCATTATAAAGAATGATATGAATTTATATTGCATATGGAAAAAAAAGAGAAAATCAAAGAAATTTGTGATATTGAAGGTTTGGTCCGTGTTTTCACAATCAATAGGCATTTCTAATAATTAATGGCTGTTGATTTATTCACATTGAAAATAAAAATTTAAACAGAAATGGTCAAGGGCCTGGGTGGCTCAATGAGTTAGGTAGTTGAATTACCTGACAACTCATACAAGCCTATCACCAATACGGCGTGGATTCGCGCCCGGCCTTGTTAATTACAAAAAAGGGTGCACTCGACTCACAGCCGCAAGTGATAAAGTTTACCAGTTGCTTGCCCATGGTCGGTGGTTCTCTCCGGGTACTCCGGCTTCTTCCACCACTAAAACTGGTCACCATGATATAGCTGAAATATTGCTGAAAGTGGCATTAAACACCAAAAATCAAATCTGAATCAAGCATGAAAAGATTCTTATTCATCTATGTGAAATCTGTTTATACCACTTTTATGCCTGATCCATGACCCCAGTTCTCACGATGAGCACCGGTCCTCTGGCCCAAGACCAGTAAAACTATGTTCGGATCAGTAAAATTTTCAGTTTTTATTTAGAACTATATAAATATAAATTAAAAAATTTGATTTGGACTAGTAAATTCAAATTTTCATTTTGACAACTGATGACCTCGATTTCAATCAGCTTAATTCTGTCATTTCCGTGTTTGAATGTTCGAGGTTATTGTTGCAATTGGTTATCATTGTCCAAATTAACTTTTTATCTTATCACCGATGAAAATACCAAAGGAAGAAATCATATTCCAACATTTTAGGCCTAAAATATACTAAATATTGTTTGTATGTCTATTCAAAATTTTACATGAGCCTGTTTTTATTTCAATACAAAATGTTTGAAAAACAAAAAATACTACAGTCAGAACAGTTCCAAAAATCCTATGGAAAAACTGTAGAAAAAGGAAAAATCAAGTGGGTGATGAAATTTGTTTTTATCAGTCATTAGTTCCATCCTATACCTACTTGCCACATGAACAAATTCTGATCTATTGAAAATATATATGTACATATACCTTAATACATATTCCTGAATATTAAGCATAGCATCAAAAATTCAAATTGTGTGTTATGAAATTGATTGATTGATTGATTGGTGTTTAACGTCAACTTTAGCAGTATTTCAGCTATATCGTGGCGTGAACTATGCTTTATGAAATAATTGACCTCTTATAGTGTGGATTTATATACTGGCCATAAAAGAAGAAAAACGTCTCATTTTAAGTCTACCAGTAGTTCACTATTTACAGGCGGTACTTTTCATCAAAATTTGAAAAAATTTCACAAATATCTTATACAACACTCTGAAATCAGGAGGTACCTAAGACCATTTTAGGCAGGTAAAAGTACCTGGTACTGCCCCTTATTGAAAGGCCTGTTACATTAATTAAATAGACTGCTTTCCTAATTTTTCTAGCAAAACACTCACATTTAACACTGATAACATGGTCAGACAAACCACTGGGCAAGAACGAAAATGTCCTCAATGATCCGACTACTGGTGTATACCGTAATCAATACAATACCATATAAACAAGCTGTGATTATTCCTGTAACCAGGTACGGTAATTGAAAGATTTAGGGTCGCAATCGCTTTTTATAGAAAAATCTATTTTCTTAGCTTATGATAGTGTTCTTTCCACATAAATCTGTGATACCAGATAAAATATTGATTCATTAATAATCTCCTAGTTTTACTAACACAGACTCTTCAATGAGAATCAGTGATTACAGCACCATAAAAGATTCAGTTTTCTATGAAGTACAAGTACCATACAAAGAAAGTCTCTTTCAATAACACTAAATAGTCCTCACAATGAGCACCGGTCCTCTAGCCCAAGACCAGTAAAACTTTGTTCGGACCAGAGAATATTTCAGTTTTTACTTTAAACTATATAAAAACAAGGGCAACGCAAAGCGTGGCGTATCCCCTCACCTAAAAATTTGACCTGGTGACTTTGACCTTTGACGTATGACCTTGCAAATCAATAGAGTTCCAGATTCTCTTAAGGAATAAGTATGTACCAAGTTTGACCAAAATCCATTGAAGGATGTTGATTCTAGAGTATTCATAAGGTAAAAATTAGACCCTGTGACCTTGAAAATCAATAGGGTTCCAGACTCTCCTAAGGACTAAGTATGTACCAAGTTTGGTCAAAATCCATTGAAGGATGTTGGTTCTAGAGTATTCATAAGGTAAAAATTATACCCTGTGACCTTGAAAATCAATAGGGTTCCAAACTCTCCTAAGGACTAAGTATGTACCAAGTTTGCTCAAAATCCATTGAAGGATGTTGATTCTAGAGTGTTCACAAGGATGATATGCGGTAACAAATTTGACCCAGTGACCGTGATCTTTGACTTATGACTGAAAATCTAAAGGGTTTCAGATTCTCTTAAGGACTAAGTATGTACCAAGGTTGACCAAAATCCATTGAAGGATGTCGATTCTAGAGTATTCACAAGGTAAAAATTAGACCGTGACCTTAACCTTTGACCTATGACATAGAAAATCAATAGGATTTCAGACTCTCATAAGGACTGAGTATGTCCCAAGTTTGGTCAAAATGCATTGAAGGATGTTGATTCTAGAGTGTTCACAAGGATGATATGCAGTAAAAAAAAAATGACCCAGTGACCTTGACCTTTGACCTTGAAAATCAATAGGTTCCATATTTTCGCAAGGACTAAGTATGTACCAAGCTTGGTGAAAATTCATTGAAAGATGTTGATTCTAGAGTGTTCACAAGGATGTTACAGGGTAAAAATTAGACCTTGTGACCTTGACCTTTGACCTTGAAAATCAATACGGTTCCAGACTCTTCTAAGGAATAAGTATGTACCAAGTTTGGTCAAAATCCATTGAAGAATGTTGACTATAGAGTGTTCACAAGGATGTTACGGAAGGAAGGACGGACGGTAGCGTTACTATATCCCTTTGCAACTTCGTTGGCAAGGGGATAATAAATTCAAGACTGAGACAGTGAGTACAAGTACTAAACAGAGACAATCTCCTTCAATAAACTATAAAAGATACAGTCAAACCTGCCCAAGCGGTTACCTTTATTAAGCAGTCACCTGTAATTAAATGTAACCTTTTTCTAGTTCTGTCATAGACAATTTCATTTGAACCTCTTTTAAGAGGTCACCTGTCTTATAAGACCACATCAAAGGTGATCTCTTAATACAGGTTGTATTAATCATTGTAAAAATGTAAACCTCTGTTGGTTCATAAAATGATTTGATTTCATTTAATTTTTGGTGCTTAACGCCACTTTCAGCAATATTTCAGCTAGATCATGGCGACCAGTTTTAGTGGTGGAAGAAGCCTGGAGAGAATCACCGACAGTGGACAAGCAACTGGTAAACTTTATCACTTGCGGCTGCGAGTCGAGTGCACCCTTTATTGTAATTTACAAATCCGGGGGCGAACCCACTCCGTATTGGTGACAGGCTTGTATGATTTGTTAGATAATCCAACTACCTAACTCATTGAGCCACCCAGGTCCCTCCATAAAATGCAGGATCCCTGAAACACATGCATATGTTGTGAACATATTTGTCTTTGACTTGGTGGATTGTCAGTGTATATTTTATGGCAAATACAAACTTTGAAAAAAAAAAACCATGTGGACAAAATATGAAATTAATTTCAAATTATTTCCTATGTTTAATCATTTAAGTGGTAATTAATTAGGAGTCAAGACTAGCATTGGCTGTTAATGTTTAAAATCACTTATGAAAAGTAAACTTTGAAGTCTGGACATCCTAGTGGAATGTAAACATACAAAAACAAATACAATCAATTTTAAAGTACAATACAATAAAAACGGAAATGGTGCGAGAATCTATCCAAATATTAGCACAAAATTAACTTACTTGATCAGCCAAATATTTATCAGTTCTCAAACATAATTTGTTGGATAATTTAAAAAACATTTTCTCATTTAAACATCGATATTTTTAACTAAACGGTATGTTTTATACAAGAGAAGGAAATAATTATCCATTTTATTATCAAGGGATATTCTATTATAAATATAATCTGTATTATATAATATATATACACCTTACACCTGTACACCTGCTATAATTACAGGTAAATAAAAGTCCAATATGTAATTATCACATAACAAGACAGGTGTTTCACAGAACTATTATTACAGGTACAGGTAAATAAAGTCCAACATCTTAATTTCAGATTGACTATCTGTACAGTTAGAGAGGTTGTGGTTTATGGTGTTTAACGCCACTTTCAACAATATTTCAGTTATATCGTGGCGGTCAGTTGCATTGGTGGAGGAAACGAGAAACCTGTTGCAAGTCACTGACAAACTTAATCACATAATGTTGTATCGAGTGCAGCTCGCCATGAACAGGGTTCAAACTCACAACTTAAGTGCCGATAGGTACTGATTGCACAGTTAGTTGTATTTACAACTACCATATGATCACGAACTCATTTTCAGGTTTCCTTGAGTGGCCTTTATATACAGGTTTGACATTTTTTTTCAATTTATAACCAAGGTGTACGAAATCAAACTGGATATTTGCATCAACATGATCTCATTTATATGTATGAAATCAATGTTTGGTGTATGGTTGCATATAATGTTTGTATAAGGTGTGATTTACTAAATATGTTTTTCTCTCTTATACGACCGTTTGCCAAATTTTGGGCGATGTTATTAGGTCATTTAAGTATTAGATTAATCTTTATAAGACAACAAACACTTCTCAGGATTGATCAGGTATAATTTATTTCCTCGGCAAGTTTCAGCCTTTTCGACAAGTTTCAACGTTTTCAATGCTGTCGTCATCAATTCATGATTATTTCTATACCAGATAATGCATCTAATTAAGAAAAACACGAAAAATAGTTTTAATTTGCATATCCATTCAATATATAAGAAACATCAAAACAAGAATTAACCTTAATCTCCATACAGTAATAAGAATGGAAGGACAAAGAACATACACAGGTTACCGAGTTCTCTTACATTTAAACATATGTACGATCACAATAAACCGCATTAAAATCCAATATATATGCAAATCTTAACACCAATGTTTCTCCTTATAAAAACAAAATCTTTTAATGAATTTTATGATGGTCACTTATATGTGGTCCCCTTTTATTTATTGAAAACTTTAATAAAATTAAAAATGCATTGATACCAATATATTATTACTTACTTTACTTTACCTAACAAAAATTTCTTTCCGTTAAATTACGAAAGACGAGTTTTAAATGGAAAAATGTTCCTTTTGATAATCTCAAGACTCTATTGGAAGGGTTAGAGTTATGGTGTTTAATGCAACTTTCAAAAATATTTCAGTTATATCGTGATGGTCAATTTTCTTGGTGGAGGAAACCAGAGTACCCGGAGAAAACTACCGACCTGTCGCAAGTCACTGACAAACTTTATCACATAATGTTGTACAGACTTTTGGAAATTCGTCGGACCATCGGACCGAGCGGGCAGAAAATCACAAGGACCGTCAATACTGACTAGTATACCGGTCCGGGTGTCAGACAAATTTTTTTGTTTGTGTATTTTGTTTTGCATCGGAAATCGGAAATGCAACTGGTGTGCCGGAACGATCACGGTCAACTCGGAATTAGATTCTGCTTCAAATGACATTTACTTCCTAAACATGCAACTGTTTCCATGGTAATTCTATTAATCATTGTATTTTTATAGTTTAAACTGGTTGTGATGCATCAACGCGACCATTTCGTTTGTTTATATTTGAAAACATGGTGGGTTAGGTTTTTATTGTTCCCATCGCCGATTCCGTTTAAATTTTAGAATTTTGTAAATTCTGGTCCTGCAGAAAATTATTGGGTGCAGGATCTATGTCCTGAATATTGATTTTTCTCTCTCTCAAAAAGTCTGGTTGTATCGAGTACACCTTGCCCGAGTGGGATTCAATCTCACATTATTAGTGGAGGAAACCGAAGTATCACCGACCTGTCGTAAGTATCTGACAAACTTTATCACATGTTTTATCGAGTACGCCTCGACTGAGCGAAATTCGAACTCACAACTTTAGTGGTGATAGGTACTAATTCCACAGGTAGTTGTAAATCCAACTACCATACAATAACGACCACGATGACCTCAATCTCTATTGGAAAATGATATCTAATTTTGAAAGTCTATATTCTAAACAGTATAACTAAATCATACATTTTGAATATCAAAATAAGACCACTCGTGACCGAATACGCATTAATGATTAAACTAGTGGATGGAACAAGTTCCGCCCACTCATTTAATCCTTATGCGTACTTCAGTCACTCGTGGTCTTATATTGATATTCAAAATCTGCGATTAGTTATACTATATATCTTTTGCACAGGAAATTAATCAGTAATCAATTTCTAAATGGTCATGTGATCTGAGATATCAAGTTATCAGATGCTTAATAAATATGACAGTTTGAGGACAACCACAATCATATCATTTAAATTCCCCGTTTTCATAATTTTATATAAAAGTTGTGAAAATGTAACAAATTAAAAAAAAAATTGCAATTTGGGCCATACTTAAAAAATAATTATTTGGATGTTATGAGACTGCATCTCAAAGCCTTTTGTCTTCTTGAATTGGGTTAGGTTTATGGTTATGGTGTTTAATGCCACTTTCTACAATATTTCAGCTATATCGTGGTAGTCAGTTTTATAGGCGGAGGAAACCGGAGTACCTGGAGAAAACCACAGACCTGCCACAAGTCACTGATAACCTTCATCACATAATGTTGTATCATGTACACGTCGCCTGAGTGGGATTCGAACTCACAATGTTAGTGGCGATAGGCACTGACTGCCTAGTTAGTTATAAATCAAACTACCATATGATCACGACCACGACCACGGGGGCTCTTCTTGAATTGGGCACAGACTACAATGTACATATGAATTGCACACATTATCTACACTAGATGTAAACATTAAGGGAAGTTAATTATAACATAGCTCAGCACTTAATGACCAGTACCATGGTAATTAAAATTTGACTGACCATCTCCAATATCATCTTCCATTCAACAAATTGCTCCTAATTGGTCAAGAGAAGATAATTAGACAATGGTCAACATAGAGTGTTTATTGACAGCTCAGACATTTTAGTCAATAAGTTTACAAGTTTATAAGAATGGATCAACAGTAAGATTGTAAACAGCAGATAGACATTATACCCTCAGAGGATAAAATCCCCATTGTGACCCTCATTACACTATACCCTCAGAGGATAAAATCCCCATTGTCACCCTCATTACTATATACCCTCAAAGATATCATGGTGACCCTCATTTATTCCTGTACAATTCATTGAATAGTTACAGGGGGCCATGATCGTATAGTAGTTGGATTTACAACTACCTATGCAATCAGTGTCTATCACCACTGATGTTGTGAGTTCAAATCTTGATCAGGGCAGGGTGTACAACATTATGTGATAAAGTTTGTCAGTGTTGGTTTTCTCCTGGATCAGGGCAAGGTGTACAACATTATGTGATAAAGTTTGTCAGTGTTCGTTTTCTCCAGTTTCCTTTACCAATAAAACTGACCGCCATGATATCACTGAAATATTGCTGAAAGTGGCATTAAACACCATCATCAAACTAACAACAAACAAACAATTTAATAGTTACAGCAGATAGAGGATAAAACTCCCATCGTGACCCTCATTACACTATACCCTCAAAGGATAAAACTCCCATGGTGACCCTCATTTATTCCTGTACAATACATTTAATAGTTTGCCTTTCAAGTTTCAGATCTACAAGACTAAGTAATATAAAAAGTGTATAATGAGATGTAAAACCCTCTGTCAATAATCCTTCTTAATGTATTCATAAAGATCTTGTCATCATAAACAAGGTAATCAAATGGAGGCTTTAAAATACAGGGGAGATAATTCTGTATGTGTAATCTGTAAATTTTTTAATTTTATATCCCAATAATGGTTGTATCCTGAATTTAAATGCCATGAAAAGAAAGCTTAAACAGTGATGGTCAACAATTCCACCAATAACAACAAAATATAATCTTAAAACATTTCTATTCCAAAGATACAAAGATACTTGTATCCTGAATTTAGATGTCATGAAAAGAAAGTTTAAACACCAATAGTCAACCATTCCACCAATATCAATAAAATGTGAACAATCATCTCTGATTTCAACTAACTGAACATAAAAAAAGACCATGATAAACAACTTAGGAAATTCAGGTCCTGGCTTGGATCAGGCACATAAATGTGGCAGAGTTAAACCGTTTAAAGGTTTTTATTTTAAATTACAACTCTCAGGACATATAAACAAAAAAATGTTATTATGACCTGTCAAACAGTTTCCAGAATAGCAAGAAATTGGTAAACCATGGATTGGCTAAATAATACATAAAATCCGAACAAAAGAATTTCAATTAAATCAAAATAGAAATACAATACTTCACAACCTTAAGGGCTACCCCCCAAAATAACATCAACATTTCACGTATCAGTAAGAATGACAATCAGAATTCCTGTCAAGTTTTTCCAATCATAACAAGAGCATTCAATTACTATCCTAATCAAGCCAAACTGATTCCATATACAACACACCATTTAGGGGGCTATACATTTATTAATGATTCTAATCATGCCATTTTTTTTTCATGCCATAATGTATGAAATGGTGCAAATTCCCACGATGGAAAATTCATATCTGACATTTTTTTTTTTATAATCATAGTTACCCAAAAGTATTACCTAGTACAAATCTCAAACAAAAAAAGGTCAAAACAACCCAAACTAACATCAAAAACAAACTGATTCCAAATACAGTACACCATTTAGGGGGCATACATTTATTAATGATTCTAAATCATGCCATTTTTTTCATGTCAGAATACATAATATGTATATGAATTGGTGCAAATTTCTTTTTTCTCATTTCCTATGATGGAAAATTCATTTTTTTATCTGAAGTTTTTTTATAATCATAGTTAAAACTATTACCTAGTACTAATCTTAAACAAAAAACTGTCAAAACAACCCCAAACTAACATCAAAAACAAATTCTCTCACAAATTCCCTTTTTCTCGTTTCCCATGATGGAATTTTTTTATAATCATAGTTGAAAGTACAATTACCTAGTACAAATTTCAAACAAAAAACTGTCAAAACAACCCAAAAACTGACATTAAATACGAACTCTATCGTAATGGTGTACTGAGAGGCACACTGAAATGAGAAAAACATCCACATAATTATATCTACACCACAGTATTAGAAAGAGCATTGCTCATTTTCACAAGGGAGATGTTCATCTTGATAAAATGCAACAAAAATCTTGTAAAGAAATCAAAATGTGTGAAGGTCAAACTTAAAGGTTAACTATGGCAGACAGATTACTGCTAATATCAATGATCAGTCTCAAGCAAAACAAACAATTTGAACTTGAGTTTGAAGGGGGAAGAAAACAAACATATTCCAGGCCAATATTTAATAATTATGATGAATGAAATGTCTGTCTAATTTAATTTATCTTGAACATGCTCCTTCATCTCTGTATATTATAAAGATACACGAAGAATGTAAAAAGATAAGGAAAGGTTGAAAGATGTATTTGTTTCTGTATTGACCAGTATTAGTTTGGACAATGGCCATCCATACATATAAAAATATTAGTTTGTTTCTGTATTGACCAGTATTAGTTTGGACAATGGCCATCCATACATATAAAAATATTAGTTTGTTTATGTATTGACCAGTATTAGTTTGGACAATGGCCATCCATACATATAAAAATGTTAGTTTGTTTATGTATTGACCAGTATTAGTTTGAACAATGGTCATCCATACATATAAAAATGTTAGTTTGCTGTTTATTCACCTGTCACCTTTTGATTCTAAAACTATACCATTTGCAGGAGTTATTTCCCTTTAATTTGGGCAAAAGGGTCCCATTACATGCAAAATTCAATGAAAATAACATATATTTTCCCATGAACATGTGAATTTTCTATCTGCTATAATATTATCCTCTGATTTTTTAAAGGGAAACAATAAACCAATCATTGAGCCTGTTATCTACTTTAATCCAGTCTACTTCATAAATGATATATTTTTGAGTTTGATGTATATAAAGTAATCTGCATCATGGCAGCATGTTAAGAGCAGATTCACACCTACTATGATACAAGTTATGGTCATCCTAGAAGATTTTACAATCGACTGTTGTGACTGCTAGATGAAGAACAGCAACAGGATGATTCAATACATTTTCTTGCTAAAATTACACCAAATCTTGCCTGTCCTTTGTGTCAGAAATAGACATTTTTGTGACCCATTCCCAACCCAGAGGACCTGGATTTCCATCAGCACATGTCATGGCCTTTTTTGTGTTCAATGATTCGATGTAGTTGTTTTTGTTGATATTGGTGAGTGAGCGAGTGATTGTTGTTTAACACCAAATGACCGATAATTTAGCTGTATCATGGCATGAACAAATTACATTCAATGAAATGATGATGATATCCGTTATGTACTAGACCAACACGTGTAATTGGATTTTTATATTGCTAGCTCACTGAAAAAACAAACTGCAGTTAGACATGTCGCTCCATTCAGACATATTATCCTGATTCTGAGCTAACCAGTCTTTTCTTTTTCTCCTTAATGGTGTGTGTTAAAGGAGAAGCAGCAATCATCAATTATATAGTCTTTGCTTTGACCCAACCAGGGCAAGCACTCACGATCTACCACAATATAGTCTTTGCTTTGACTCAACCAGGGCAAGCACCCACGATCTACCACAATATAGTCTTTGCTTTGACCCAACCAGGGCAAGCACTCACGATCTACCACAATATAGTCTTTGCTTTGACCCAACCAGGGCAAGCACCCACGATCTACCACAATATAGTCTTTGCTTTGACCCAACCAGGGCAAGCACCCACGATCTACCACAATATAGTCTTTGCTTTGACCCAACCAGGGCAAGCACTCACGATCTACCACAATATAGTCTTTGCTTTGACCCAACCAGGGCAAGCACTCACGATCTACCACTATATAGTCTTTGCTTTGACCCAACCAGTGCAAGCACTCACGATCTACCACAATATAGTCTTTGCTTTGACCCAACCAGTGCAAGCACTCACGATCTACCACAATATAGTCTTTGCTTTGACCCAACCAGGGCAAGCACTCACGATCTACCACAATATAGTCTTTGCTTTGACCCAACCAGGGCAAGCACTCACGACCTACCACAATATAGTCTTTGCTTTGACCCAACCAGGGCAAGCACTCACGATCTACCACAATATAGTCTTTGCTTTGACCCAACCAGGGCAAGCAGTCACGATCTACCACTATATAGTCTTTGCTTTGACCCAACCAGGGCAAGCACTCACGATCTACCACAATATAGTCTTTGCTTTGACCCAACCAGGGCAAGCACTCACGATCTACCACAATATAGTCTTTGCTTTGACCCAACCAGGGCAAGCACTCACGACCTACCACAATATAGTCTTTGCTTTGACCCAACCAGGGCAAGCACTCACGATCTACCACAATATAGTCTTTGCTTTGACCCAACCAGGGCAAGCACTCACGATCTACCACAATATAGTCTTTGCTTTGACCCAACCAGGGCAAGCACTCACGATCTACCACAATATAGTCTTTGCTTTGACCCAACCAGGGCAAGCACTCACGATCTACCACAATATAGTCTTTGCTTTGACCCAACCAGGGCAAGCACTCACGATCTACCACTATATAGTCTTTGCTTTGACCCAACCAGTGCAAGCACTCACGATCTACCACTATATAGTCTTTGCTTTGACCCAACCAGTGCAAGCACTCACGATCTACCACAATATAGTCTTTGCTTTGACCCAACCAGGGCAAGCACTCACGATCTACCACAATATAGTCTTTGCTTTGACCCAACCAGGGCAAGCACTCACGATCTACCACAATATAGTCTTTGCTTTGACCCAACCAGGGCAAGCACTCACGATCTACCACAATATAGTCTTTGCTTTGACCCAACCAGGGCAAGCACTCACGACCTACCACAATATAGTCTTTGCTTTGACCCAACCAGGGCAAGCACTCACGATCTACCACAATATAGTCTTTGCTTTGACCCAACCAGGGCAAGCACTCACAATCTACCACAATATAGTCTTTGCTTTGACCCAACCAGGGCAAGCACTCACGATCTACCACTATATAGTCTTTGCTTTGACCCAACCAGGGCAAGCACTCACGATCTACCACAATATAGTCTTTGCTTTGACCCAACCAGGGCAAGCACTCACGACCTACCACAATATAGTCTTTGCTTTGACCCAACCAGGGCAAGCACTCACGATCTATCACAATATAGTCTTTGCTTTGACCCAACCAGGGCAAGCACTCACGATCTACCACAATATAGTCTTTGCTTTGACCCAACCAGGGCAAGCACTCACAATCTACCACAATATAGTCTTTGCTTTGACCCAACCAGGGCAAGCACTCACAATCTACCACAATATAGTCTTTGCTTTGACCCAACCAGGGCAAGCACTCACGATCTACCACAATCCAAGCGAGCATGCTAACATAAGAGTTGTTGTCATTGGTGGGATTGTTCACTATCTCTGTTAATCTCTTTTCATAAAACAATATACAACATATGGAGTGTAAACAGTTATTGGTAAAATAAATCGGTTCATCTATAAATATTTTGCCATTTTGCTTTGTGAAGATCTAACAATGAATTTTTGAATCCAACAGCAGTACAAAGGGTTCAAAAATTTACCACCAGGCATTATGCAGGCAGTGCTAAAAACCACAACTATCCTTCAGCCCCAGTAAAAATTACATAAAATTTGCTTCATCAAATAGAAAAAATTCTTATGAAATGGTGTTGGGGCTAGTTTGTCAAAATATATTTGGCACACACTTTTTTTTATATATAAATGATCTGCCTTTAAGTATTTCAAATTGCAACACTGATACATGTATATATGCTGATGATTCTACAATACACATTACTGGGGTAAATATTTCAGATATACAAACCAAAGTCCAGGAAGACTTGAATAGAATTGAATTATGGTGGAAGGATAATAATATGTTTATAAATTGTAATAAAACTAAATGTATTACTGTTGGAACAAAGTAAAAACTTGCATTTCAAAATGAAGACCTATACTGGACTATTAATTCTGAACAATTACAACATTCTGATTGTGAAAAATTACTTGGTATCAAAATTGACTCAAATCTAAATTGGAAAAACCAAATTGATCAAGTCTGTTCTAAAATATCATCAAAAATCTACATTCTTTCATAAATTAAGAAATATTTAAATCTTGAATCAAGGCAACTTTTTCATTCAGGTTATATTTTGCCTTCAATCAATTATTGCTGTGTTGTTTGGGGAAATTGTTCAAATGAGGGACTTAATTATTGCTGTGTTGTTTGGGGAAATTGTTCAAATGAGGGACTTAATCACATTCTTAAATTGCAAAAAAGAAGAGCAAGATTAATATTAGATCAAGATCCCATAGCACCATCTGAACCTCTTAATCTATTTAAACAACTTGGATGGATGAGTATTGAACAAAGAATCAAATATCATAAATATCTTCTTGTCTCAAAATGTCTAAAGAATGAAGCACCTATATATTTAAAAAAATCCTTGTCTGATAGAAATCCTTACTCTATCCAAAATGTTGTAAGTGAAAAATTACAAATCCCAAAGGCAAAAACTGAACTTTTTAAGAAAACTTTTACATACTCTGGACCAAAGCTATGGAACGAACTTCCGTTTTCGATACGGCAAGCTTCTCATAATGCATTTAAAACAAAAGTTAAAAGTCTCATTTTAAATGATGATGTACCTTAATTTACCATTAAATGTTTACTAAATCTCTTGTGTATACTTATTACAATGTATTGTGTAACTTTATATTGTGTACTTTACAATGTATGTCTAAATATGTCAATGAGGGCCTCAGGGAAGATTAGTTATTAACTAACCGTGTAACCCTCTCTAAATAAAGAATTTATTATTATTATTATTATTATTATTATTACACTGCTGCTACATTACTTTCAAATGTATTTCATTAAACTTCACTACATGTACATGTATCCATTAAATAGTACTTGTTCAACAGGGCAACTTAAAATCGGCAGATTAGTGTGACCTAAATCACAATAATATTCTCAAGTTGTTTATGTCATATGAAGAACAAACTAATTCGGTGATACTGTGTCATAAATCCTATTAAATAATCTGAATGTACTAAAACAAGTAACTGCTTGAGTGTAGTGTACATATATATTAGAACAAATATTTACCATTATAACATAGGATTACTGTCTAAAGTACCTTATCCCAACTTAACTTTCATATTCTATTTAAATCATAACTTTGCTTTATACCGAGAGCGTTACAATCAAATTACTATGCTGTCATGTTCGGAATGAAACAGTTCTGTATTCATCATAAGCTATCGAAGGGACTTGACGATTTCTTTTCTTTCCTTATTTCTTTTTCTTTTGTTTTGTTTTGTTAAAGATAACAACATTATTTCAAATAGCTAAGGTAAAGCCACACGACTTTCAAAATTCAGGATTATAAAATTTAAATTCCAAATCTTTACTTAACTTTAATGTTTTAAACAAATATATATTTTATGACTAATAAACCGACCCTACTCTTAAGGTGTGTTGACATACAAAAAAACGTGCATCAATACCCGCTCGTAATAATCCTGTGGTAATGGTATTGGGAATGCCATCCCAGTTACATGTAGGCCAAACCCAGAAAAGATTTGTTTGTAAAATTGATATTGTTAACTTATAATAGCTTATTATATTAGCACCATTATTCAAGGTTTGACATTATCTTTTTAAACAACTTGTCCATTCGGGACTAGGAGTTCCAAGTTTGAGTTGTACAAAAGCAGGAAATACTTGTTAACAACAAAATTTATAAAAGAACAACGTGCAATAGCTACTGTTGAATTTTATAACATTTTGTAATTTTAGCGATTTGTCCCATCAAACTGTTAACATACAACATTCACTAGCCCGAA
Source organism: Bathymodiolus septemdierum (assembly GCA_963383655.1). NCBI lineage: Eukaryota > Metazoa > Mollusca > Bivalvia > Mytilida > Modiolidae > Bathymodiolus > Bathymodiolus septemdierum. The sequence goes on from OY726529.1 coordinate 62,590,101, forward strand.
CCAAAATTTTTACTTGTCCCTAGCTACTGCACTATCACCAATGTCAAGCCCCGTTATGGATCATTGATCAGGAACAGATTAACCTGGAATATTGTGTTCTGTCGGGGGGGGGGGGGGGGGGGAGTATGTTTGCTAAACTATGTGGTGTAAGTTTAGTGTGGTGATCGAGCACAAGGAAGAAGAAAATTGCAACCACAAAAAATCAAATCTGATTGATCTCTCGACACTTAACATTATTCCCTAAATCACTATTTACAACTCTTGTTTCCTAAAGTTGGCGTTAAACACCGGTCAATCATCTCATGTCCTGTGATCACTGTTTGCCTTTTTTTTCTTTTGGTCATTGTCTTATCTGATTTTTGATTTACAGCTTCTGATTACCTCCCTTTGGTATCTTCAAATTTTTCTCATCTGCATTAGTAAAACAAAACTAACAGACTATATGAAAATTAAATAAGAATTTGTTAATGAGATTTATCTCCCTTCATCTTCAAATAAATTACTGCATTATCTAAAACTGCCAACCTGGTAAAACAATTAGCCAAATGTTACACTACAGATCATGAGAAATTTTTTTCTTTCAAACAAATTTTGAAAATAGCCTGGAGATGAAACAAAATATGACAAGTTTCACCGATTTGCATCAAATCCACAAAAAAACCATCTAATGGTAGCCGATACTTATCTTCCCTCATAACGCGCTTAATAACCGTGACATTTTGAATTACTGTACCTACATTACACTCTATATGTGAATCCTTGCATAAAAGATGCATATTCAAGATTGATGTGTTCTCTTCAAACTTGCAACAAGGAACCCCCCTTAGGGAACCGTTATAAAATCTTCCACATCACAGATAACAAGGAAACACATTTATTAGATTTAAATGAAACTTTATATTTGATCTATAATATGATATCATTCAATTAAGGTCTTTTTTACAAGCAAGAGACACATACAATATTTAAATCACAGATTTTTATCTGAAATTCTAACACCCTATCTTACAACGAAATCAATGAAGCATGTAATATGTTAACAATAGGTAAACACTTGTCACTTTAGATACAAATGACACAGTTTTCCCACTAAAAACGTTAATTATCCAAAAATCGTGGATCAGATCGTAAATTCGTAATGTGATTTAAATGTTATATAACCGATGTTAATGAACCAAATTTAAATGTTTCAATCTATATATATTTCTGTAAGTATATATTCATCCTCGACTTAATACAGATTTAATTTCAATAATAAGTTTACGAATAGATTATTTTCAATTAATCTGTAAAGAATTTGATATGATATTTATGTTAATTGACATTGACAAATATCAACCTGTACCGACTAGATAAATTGATATTTTGATTTTGACATCAACTACAAATTCTCCCCCTGGATTCAAATAAATGTATGTACCCTGTATTTCAATGCCATTGGAAAATCGCCTGTAGAATCCTTACGGACAAAAATCAAGATGTATATAAAATCAAAACTGTATAAAGAGGTCACCTTCGGGACAAAGAAGTGTTCTTATAAGACATGTGACCTCTTAAGAGAGGTTCAATTCATATGAAATTTTCTATGACAGGACAAGAAAAAGGTGACCTTTTAATACAGGTGACTGCTTAATAGAGGTTTGACTGTATCTGTATTTCAATTGGAAAGAAAATCACTTGTACAATCCTCAGGGATAACAATCAAGATATGTATTCTTTTGAATATATCTAAATGAAAATAATGTTCACAATCGCTGCACTGAAATATGTATGCAATTATTTGATCTCATTAAATATTTATTTTACAAAGGTAGCAGCTGATGCTCTTCAACATATTTCAAAGGAAAAGGTTTTTTATGCATGTTTTTCACATTAAGAAGAACTTTTTTTTATTACATAATTATAGTATCATCTTCTTGTTTATTACTACCAGATAATAAAATGATGAGATTCCATATTTTGTTGAAATATAAAGACACCGCCCAACACAAGTTATTAATTATAAATGCTCAACAACAGAAAGTAAACTCCATAATTTTATAACCTATAGTATGTCTATGAACATTTATCTTTATTTTTTAATTATTTTTTGTATGTTCCGTTTCACTACAGAAAGTGCACATAATGAACCATGTAAATAAAGGGTTAGAGTTATGGTGTTTAACGCCCCTTTCAACAATATTTCAGTTATATCATGGCGGTCAGTTTTATTGGGGGAGGAATCCCGAGTACCTGAAGAAAACCACCGACCTGTCGCAAGTCACTAACAAACTTTATCACATAATGTTGTATCGAGTACACCTCACCATGTAAATAAAGATATGAAAGCAATTATGAAAAGAAAATTCAAAACTTCCACTGACATCAACAACATGAACAATCACCTCTCACCTCAACATAACAAAAGACCATGACATATGAAATTAGAAATGTAGGTCCTGGATTGGGACAGGTACAAAAATATGACAGGGTTAAAATGGTTAATTGGATAAGAACCCTTTCCTAATAAATTTATGAAAAGCAAGTTTAAAACAATTCTATCAACTAAACAATGGAGATTCTACTGCCATTATTTCTATTTCCCTTGTATAAAACATATGTACTAGTTATTGGTGAGTGAGTGATTGTTGTTTAATGCCAACTCAACAATTTTTCAGCTATATCATGGAGAGAACAAGTTACATACATTTCAATGAGATGATAATGAGGTCTGCTTTGTATTAGGCCAACACCCCGAGTTGGATTTGTATAGTGCTAGCTCATTGAAACAACAGTCCACGGGTAGACATGTCGCTACACTCAGACACATTATCCCCTATTCCACGGGTAGACATGTCGCTACACTCAGACACATTATCCCCTATTCCACGGGTAGACATGTCGCTACACTCTGACACATTATCCCCTATTCCTAGCCAACCAGTATTAGTTATTACTACATTCTTAGCGGAGAAGCAGCAAATACCAATTTTACAGCCTTTGGCTTGACCCGAGCCTGAATCAAACCCATGACCTAACAGCACTCGAGGCAAGTATGCTAGTAACAATTACTCCATTGAGGTGTTCGGAAATTATGAAAAGAAAGTTTAAACAGCTTGATCACAACCCTGCTGTATTACTAACATTTTTTGTTTAATATTTGTTAATATTGCAGCCGGTTGTTGTTTGTTTGTAGATAAGCAGCGGTATGTTTTTTCTCCCGTCTATGCAAAGAACACTGAAAGTGCCAATTATTCAATGTACATTTTTTACCCACAAATTGGTTCAATTTAATTTGTCTTTAAATATCCCAATCTTGAAAACTGCACCTATTTTTTTCTAAGAAAAAGTCTTAATTTATCAACTTAATAAAATCTATAAATCTGTGTTTCTAAACTAAAAAAAACCTTTAGTATATGTACATGTATTACAATATTAATTAATAAGGGTAATAACAAAATTACCGAACTCCGAACAATCTTACAAAGGGAAAGTCAAAACTCATAATTATATAAACAGACAAAATCAGTCAACAACCGGAAAACTGTGAAAACCGTAATGACCCTGACTTGGTACAGGCATTTCTAAAGAAACCGTAATGACCCTGACTTGGTACAGGCATTTCTAAAGAAACCGTAATGACCCTGACTTGGTACAGGCATTTCTAAAGAAACCGTAATGACCCCGACTTGGTACAGGCATTTCTAAAGAAACCGTAATGACCCTGACTTGGTACAGGCATTTCTAAAGAAACCGTAATGACCCTGACTTGGTACAGGCATTTCTAAAGAAACCGTAATGACCCTAACCTTGGTACAGACATTTCTAAAGAAACCGTAATGACCCTGACTTGGTACAAACATTTCTAACTCTAACCCTACATGTATTACAATATGAAACTCGATTTCAAATATTGTTTTGATGGAAAGGACATCAGAGTACACGGGGAAAACCACCGACCTGTTGCAAAGTCACTGACAAAATTTATCACATAATGTTGTATCGAGTACACCTCCTCTAAGTGGGAATCGAACTCACAACGTTAGTGGTGATAGACACCGATTGCATAGGTAGCTATAAATCCAACTACGTCTACCATCTGAAATATTACACTGGTCGCAATGGACCGAAGAGACTGAATTACTGGAAAAACTACAAAACTGCAATTTGTGTAAATTGACTCAAAAGTCCAGGTGGGGTTTGTCAATAACAAATGGATAGTGAAACAAAAGCTATCTCCTTTAAAGATAACACTCCCATATATAGCTGATAAATTTCCCCCATGATGTGCAATCATTTTTGGATCGTCCTACACATGCATATAAAAATAATACAAGAAACTCGATCCAAAAAGACACAAAATATCATTATGATAATAGCCTCGTAAAACAAAAGAAACCTAACATTCATCCCCATATCTATGATTGCCATTATTATTTTTTATGACCGATGGCCTTCTTTGTTCTTCCTAATCAAACCTGACATCATCGTTATCTTTGTTGACACATAATATTGTGTAGGTAATAATTACCCTATGATAAATGGTTTTACTCAGGTGTTAAGTTGTAGACGTTCTACATATGTATTGCATTGTGTATTACACATTTATAATTGTTACTTAGCTTGTACACAGAAGTATTAAGAAAAATCAAAATTTCTTTTTTTTCTTTTTGTGAGAAATGAAGTTACAAGCCTATCAGTACTTGTGTATTAGGTTATAATTGAACACACACAAAATATCTGTTTGTCAATATCTAGGAACTAAGCAAAATGTTGTTTTAAATTCTTAATTTTAAAATAAAACAATTTCTAAAAATATATAGTAATTAACTTGTTTGCCCCACCACTTTTTATTGAGGTTCCTGTAACAAACCAGAAAATTGAGATTTATGGTGTTTAACACCACTTTCAACAATATTTCAGTTATATCGTGGGGAAATGGAGCGGTCATGTATAGGGGCATCTATTTTGCCTCTTTCTATGATTGTTATATTTTATTTTAAAACTGTTCTGACAGTGTGGTATTTTTTGTATTTCACTTCATTAGAACCATTCTTGCTAAATTTTGTTGTTCAGAAACGGATGAAGGATATACCCCCCCCCCCCTTTTTTTTTTCAATTAAAAAAAAAATATATCATAACTACCGGTATTTAAGAAATACTATGCAAGACAAACAGTACAGTCAAACCTGTGTTAAGAGGTCACTTTTTGGACAAAGAAAACATGGTCTTATAAGACAGGTGACCTCTTAAATCAGGCTGAAATTTTCTATGAGAGGATCAGAAGTGTCCTTTTATTACAGGTGAGTGACTGCTTAATAGAGGTGACCATATGGACAGGTTTGACTAGATTTTATTTATTTTAAGAGGTCTTCTCTACAAAATTTTAGCAATGATTATGACATACTCTGTACATAACCTATAGTTTATAAGGAGGCTCGAGATCAAAGAACATATATATTATATAGTGTAAGTACTATTTATGATACTAAGTCTATAAAGGAAACAGTATAAACAAATTTAGCTAATGTTTATTTTTGTTATTATCAATAATTTGACCCAAAGTGATAGGTTTAAACGATTTTTTTTTCAGTTTTGACTAATAGTCGTTACTGTTTATTTTTGTAATTATCAATAATTTGACCTAATGTGATAGGCTTAAAGGATTTTTTTTCAATTTTGACAAGATCTAGTTAGTCTATTTTTGTAATTACAAATGTATCAATAATTTGACCCAAAACGAAAGGTTTTTTTTTTTCTTCAATTTTTGACAATATACAAATTTCTACATTCTTACCCCCTTTTTCCCCCCAAGTGTTTACATATGATATCCAATCAGTTTCAATTGTCTATTTCAAGATTTATACATACATTTGATTATAAAAACTGGTTTAGTTTATACTCTGTCTTCAATCATAATTTAGCTACCATGTAGTGTAAACATAGATTTTGTAGTAAATGTGATTTAACAGCTAAAAAATATGAACTTCAAAAGATAGTTTAAATTCACTACATTTCATTTTTTATGTGTGTTTTCTAGTGCATTTTTTTAAAATTATTATTATTCAACATTTTGTTACAATTTGGACAATGAAAAGTTACTTTCAAACAATGTATATTTTTTTCTTTTGACCATTGTGTTGGCTGTCCTCGATTTATTCTGACTACCCCTTTGGTATCTTCAAACTCTTCTTTTTTTTCTCTCTCTTTTTTTTATATAGATTATGAAATACATGTTTTGTAATATTTTTCAAAAATCTAAAATAAAAATGTACCCTTCAGCAAATTTCTATTCCATATTTTTTCTTCAAATTGCTTATTTTATACAACAAAATGATGTCACCTGGATACTCTTCACATTATCATAATTATTAATAAAAATGTCCAGTTTTCTATTAAAAAATAAAATCATACAGAAGAGCAAGGATTATTTGGTGTACCAACATTCATCATTGAGAAAAAGAAGTAATACTTGTTCCAATGAATTATTTTTCATAAAAATCCCCAACTGGGAATAAACCTTAGGAGAGATTAATATCCAGTGTGTTGATGTGTGAATATACAAATATAAAATCAGATATAACAAAAATACTACACCTTTTATTGAAAATTTATTCCATTTTTAAAATATCATATACAATGTAATTTCCGAATTTGAAATGTCACATATTGTCACAGTACACATTTTCCATCCTTTGCCGTTGTGTATTCCATCTCACTGTATCGTGTATACATATATTCCTTTTAGAAATGCGACAAGTGCACTGCTCTGAAGAAAGCTCTGGTTAAGTTAGTATATATTAATGTGAAGGAAGGGTTGTTCTGCTACATGCTGAAATCTTCGTGGAATCTTCAAGATGTCGCGAGCGGTAGGATAGGATAAAAGAAGGGTTGACAAAATAAAGGTATTAAGGTTAGGTATATGCGTAATATCGATATACAGATATTTTCTACGGGAAAATATCACAGGAGGGAAGAATTGATTTTTTTTTTTTACCATTTACCGTGATTTAATTAGATTTGAAAAAAGGTGTTTACAATACAGTCATGCATGGTAAAAAAAAGTTTATGAAAAGCAATGTGTATATTTTTAGCCATCTAATACACTACTACTGCACGTGCGTTCATGGCAACGTGCGGCGCTTGATGAAAAAAAAAATTGAATGGAAAAAATAAAAGAAAAAACATGTTAACATAGTGAAAGGTATAAAGCTAAAGGAAATGTGATTTATAAACATACCTTGGATAAACTAGCAAGGGATAGGCAGGTTTGGTTGACAGTAATATAACACACAAGAATACACAGCCAGGGAAAAGATGCAATTAAGTGAGCAGTGCGGGAATAATAATCATGTGTAGAAGACCGATTTACGCAAATCGATTATTCCGCGAGTGCAAGAACAAACTAATTAATTAAAGTATTTACACATTTTATTGCGTGATTATCACTAGAAATAAATCAATTTTAAAATCTAATAAATGATTTTTATTAACTGTCAATGGATTTAACGGTGTTTTTCACTTAATTGACATTATGCGGAAGAATATTGTTGAACTCCTTTTATTGAGGTCAATACACACAAGTGCTTGTCACATGATCAAACAAATGGCAGCCTCCACAAGTTAAAAGAAGTTGCATATATTTTTGTTGTTTTCTGGGGATTTACTTTAATTCTGTAAAGTAAAAATGACTGAAATTAATGTTTTTGATAAATCATGCAGTTTTCTTCACTTCGATAGGGATGTCGAGTTTACACAACTGAAAGGTAACCTTAAACACACAGCCACAGGTGATATGAAAAGTTCAAATTTTATCACGATGTCTATTTTCGTCAATTTTGAGGGCCTATGCCATAGATAACAGATAGACTAATATTATCTAAGTTATCGAGGTCATAAAATCAATAGAATATTATTAAGCCAACACAATATTAAAAGTAAATAAATATACCAAATTTTCAGTCATTGAGTATTTGAGGGTCTTTTGGAGGTCTTCGGTCTTCTCATTTGACAACAAACAAGTGATTGTCATTTTTCCAACTATTTTATTTAGTGACACATTTTCACCATTCCTTAGCAATTTGAGGTAATGAATGATCAAATAACATATTTGTGTGTAATATTATTTAACTTGGTGGTTTCGGGCAGACTTTTCCCCCATATATAACTAAGAACCCACCTCCCCCTTTTAAAAATTGCTGGGTCTGCCACTGCATATATGATCTCAACTCACTTCAGTTAAATTTGTTATGTTCATTATCTATATATCATTTCTGGCATTAATAAAATTTTCAGTTATTGAGTATTTGAGGGTCTTTTGGAGGTCTTCGGTCTTCTCATATGACAACAAACAAGTGATTGTCATTTTTCCAACTATTTCATTTGGTGACACATTTTCACCATTCCTTAGCAATTTGAGGTAATGAATGATCAAATAACATATTTGTGTGTAATATTATTTAACTTGGTGGTTTCGGGCAGACTTTTCCCCCATATATAACTCTTAAGAACCCCCCCCCCCCCTTTTAAAAATTGCTGGATCTGCCACTGCATATATGATCGGGCCAAAAAAAAAATGTGTGTTTACGGTCACCCGACTGACCCTATTTTTCAGCGGCCGACCCTAACCTTTTTTATCGGCAATTATTCGACCCTAATTTTTGCTAGCGACCCTATCAATTTTTACACAGAATTCGGATAACCAATTTTTGTTGTTTAATCAGCAGCAATGTTTTATTTATTTAACCACTAGCTTTATGTCGATATTGAGAGCAAAGAAGGTAGAAAAACTGTGTAACTCATCATAAAACATCTTCAACAAATGACGGCTTACTGGAAATTTCGAAAATGAAATATCGGATTCCGGAACCGGGAATGACTATTTCCGCTTTTGCCGATAGTAAAAAAATAAAAAATTAATGCCGACCAACCGACCCTCCCTAGATTTTTTTTACATGTGACAGTAAACACACATATTCTTTTTTTTGGCCTCTCAACTCACTTCAGTTAAATTTGTTATGCTCATTATCTATATCATTTCTGGCATTAATATAATAAACCAAAATATTTCATTTCCAGATGATACCTTGATTTACAGGAAATAGTTTTGAAGTTGTATGATAATTACACGTAATTGTAGCAATACACGTCAGTTTGATTGTGACCTTGATACTTTTTTCTTCAAGTTATATACCATTATGTTCTATAACCTTGAAGGGGCAGTCGTGGTTGTGATCGTTTTAGTAGTTGGATTTACAACTAGCTGTGCAATTAGTGCCTATCGCCACTAAAGTTGTGAGTTTGAATGCAGCTTATGGCGAGGTGTACTCGATACAACATTAAGTGATCAAGTTTGTCATTGACATGCAGCAGGACGGTGGTTTTCTGAGGGTACTTCGGTTTCCTCCACCAATAAAACTGACCATCACAATATAACTGCCATATTGTTGAAAGTGGTGTTAAACACCATAACCCTAACTTTATGTCATTTCTTTTTTGAAATTTAATTGAATTATTATGATTAATCATTATATTTTTTCTGTTTGGTTTGAATATGAAAAGACTTCACTTGAACAAGATAACAGGATTTATCTATTGTTGTATTGGTCTTGGACGAGCAATTATTTTTTGTGGTGGCCATATTGAATGTTGTATAGGACTTCAATGAATACACAGTCCCATCCATCATTCAGTATGATCACAACAGTAGTTTCTAATTGAATGATTGGCTTAAATCAGTCTAGTTTTTATTAGATTTGGGTTAAATATGTTTTAAAGAAATTCTTAGAAACATATTTGCCATTTGATCTGAATGGTTGATCTATAAATATCTCAAATTTAACTTTTTCAAGCTTATTGCAGAGATCCTTGTAGAATAAAATTTTGATGAGTCCCAACCGAAAAGTCATAAGTCCCACTAGTGCCTTCTTTGTTATTTTTTGTAAAAAGTGGTGAGTCCCAAACACAAATGACAAATCTAGGACTCACTTAGACGAGTTGTAAGTTATTGTTATTGTTCATTTAGGATATTTGTAAACTATTTTCCATATATCATTTTCTTTCTACTGTTTAACCTTGTTATCTCAAAATAAATGTAGCCGTTTTCTTGCAGAATAACGGCAGTTATGAAGATCGAGACAGACATTATCACTAGTATTGCAGCAAGTTCAATAGAACAAGCTGAGATATTAGTGATAATGTATGTCGAGACATTCAAAGCTAGCTTTTTGTTTCTGTTGGTAGCATCATGATGTGCTTGATGTCCCACTGACCAATATTTTTCAGTACCAAAGTCGGTTCGTTGATACAGAAAATATCACTGTGAGATCAAAAGAAAAATGTCTAATTTTCCGATAAGTTAGGATACGGTTTTTTCATACTAATTGTTAGCTAGTTGTCCTGATAATCTGAATACAGTACACTGCTAATTTGAACTGAAGAGTTATGTCCCTTTGATGTTTACACAGCAAGGTTAAACTGTATTTCATTTTGTCTATAAGAGTCTATAGTGAAAGAGATTTAAGGATGTCTTTAAGCAAAATATTTTGAATAAACTTTGGATTTAGTATAATGGATCAGCTAGTCAAAGTTATATTTTCAAAGGTGCACAGGTTGCTGGGTGGTATGAGGCATTGAAATTTGACCTAAAGCCTAACATAATTTACCTAGGTTTTCACCCATCCTGATACCCAGGACCTGATTATCTGGTTATGACCTTTTTGTGCCTCTAGGCTAATGAAGTAATGCCCCCACCACACACACCTGTTGTGGCCACCCTCTAACGCGTCAGACCTGTCTTGAATATTTTTTACTCGTTATATATTTAAGCGACATTTAGAAAAGTATATTTGAAAATCTTTTAGCAGGACCCTTCAAGCCCTAGGCTGCAGTCTGTTCTAGCCTATGGGATAATCTGTCCCTACTGATAAAGGTTTCCAGACAACTACAACCTGGTAACCCTCTTTCGTGTACTTTTCAAAAAATAAAAGTACATGTATTGTACAAAGCGAGTTGACCCTTTATGAGGCATTTATTTTGTAATGTTTAATATGGTTATCTCCCCTGATCATGTTTACAAACAATGATTGATCGTGGTACAATTTTATTTCTTGATTTCATGAAATCGTGTTATTTATGAAATATTTCATTTAGAAGACATATCTACGTCTTGTGAGACTTATTACCATTGGAGATTAGTCATGTAAGTAAATTATAAAAATCGTTTTGTCTGTGGTAGAAGCTTAATTTTGCACAACACATGGTTTTATTCACTTTTTATTTTATTTTCTGGAATGACATCACATGATTGACCAATCAATATAATAATGAACAGTGAAATGTGTCTGAACCGAACGCTGAATAAACCGAAATCTTGTATAAATCAAACTTTAAATAAAGTCCCATTATTTAATCATTAAATTCACTGGTCCTTATTGACACTAAATTAGATCTCTAACATTTTTATTTTCGTCAAATTATATCTGACAAGTTTATTTTAAATTATAAAAGTAAAAATTTATATTTTTCATTGAAAATAGGTAAAATCCTGAGGATACCTGCTAGCTTCACCTCCTTCAATTATCAAAAACATAATGCCAGGATGTGTGGTTAAGAGAATTCCACAAAATATTCGTTGTTTTATTTTTGGGCTTATTTGGTCCAATTATTTTTCGGGCTAGTTGCAAAATTTACAGAGGATACCGATATAATGCACACATATTGAAGTTATGTACAGTCAAACCTGTATATAAAGTCCACTCAAATGAACCTGAAAATGTGCCCTTTATCAGCAGTTGCCCTTTATATACATGTTGAAATTATATGCACAATTCATTAATGGGGATAATGAGGCTGCCTTTTAGAGACAGTGATTTGTTATATAGAGGTGCCCTTTCTAGACAATGATTTGTTATATAGAGGTGACCTTTATAGACAGTGATTTGTAATATAGAGATGCCCTTTATAGACAGTGATTTGTTATATAGAGGTGCCCTTTATTGACAGTGATTTGTAATATAGAGGTGACCTTTATAGACAGTGATTTGTAATATAGAGGTGACCTTTAGAGACAGTGATTTGTTATATAGAGGTGACCTTTATAGACAGTGATTTGTTATATAGAGGTGCCCTTTCTAGACAATGATTTGTTATATAGAGGTGACCTTTATAGACAGTGATTTGTAATATAGAGGTGCCCTTTATAGACAGTGATTTGTTATATAGAGGTGCCCTTTATTGACAGTGATTTGTAATATAAAGGTGACCTTTAGAGACAGTGATTTGTTATATAGAGGTGACCTTTATAGACAGTGATTTGTTATATAGAGATGCCCTTTATAGACAGTGATTTGTTATATAGAGGTGCCCTTTATAGACAGTGATTTGTTATATAGAGGTGACCTTTATAGACAGTGATTTGTTATATAGAGGTGACCTTTATAGACAGTGATTTGTTAGAGGTGTCCTTTATAGACAGTGATTTGCTATATAGAGGTGACCTTTATAGACTGATTTGTTATATAGAGGTGCCCTTTATAGACAGTGATTTGTTATATAGAGGTGCCCTTTATAGACAGTGATTTGTTATATAGAGGTGCCCTTTATAGACAGTGATTTGTTATATAGAGGTGCCCTTTATAGACAGTGATTTGTTATATAGAGGTAACCTTTATAGACAGTGATTTGTTATATAGAGGTGCCCTTTAAGGCAGGTTTGACTGTAACCTTCTTAAAACTTTGTTTACAATTTGGTCGAAGTTGCTTTGCCCCTTTTCACATTAAAGATCTCTTTATGTAGATTTTGAAAAAGAGAAAGGCATTGTAGCCTCAAATAAAGGCTAATTTGTTCATCCCTACAGTACCCAACTGCCCATACTTTTTAAAGAATTTTTTCCTGGAGAGTTATAGAAGTCAAACAGACCATAGCAGGTCTTGTTTGTTAGAATGCATAATCTATCCAATTGCCTCCACCCCCACCCACCATGTCATGTGCATGGCAACCATATAAACATGGACACTACAATAGCAGCCATTAGCAGGGTCAATATACATGAATTGATGATGTAACGGTAATTAAACTAATGATTACAAAACAAAGAAGGTAAAGATCTTTGAAGGCAACAAACGTTATTTTATTCTTTAATTGGAAAATGGATTTTTTTTTCTGTTGTCCTTTTTTTATATCAAATATAGGTTGGTTGATGGTGTTTAATGCCACCTTCAACAATATTTCAGCTATATTGTGGTGGTCAGTTTTATTGGTGTAGGAAACCGGAGTACATGGAGAAAACAACCGATCTGTCGCAAGTCACTGACAAACTTTATCACATACATGTAATGTTGTATCGAGTACACCTCACCTGAGCGGAATTCGAACTCACAACCTTGATAAGCACTGATTGCATAGGTAGTTGTAAATCCAACTACCATGCTATCACCACAATGATGGCCCCTTTCTGGTTTCTGTTTTTATATAGTGCCGAGAGTTATACAAACTGACCATTTAAACTGGATAGGTGACTAAAAATGTTAACATGTGAGGTTGGTACTATCCTGGTGAACCTCAGAAGTATTGAAGGATTGTAGTTAGAAATCATTCACCTTTGCCATCAACACCCTCAATTATTGATGACAGAAATCGTCACGAAACAAAAACATTCAACCCCTGGACCTCTCAAGAAAAATTTCCTTTAAATCAATTACAAAATGTATGTAATTATATTTATAATAGATAATATTTTGTGAAATTTTAATGCTTTATATTTATAACAAGATTTCGTGTGACATCATCTCTTTACTTCCATATGCAGACTTACTTGGCATCTTCAATAGATTTGAAATTAACATTGTGTTACATGAGAGCTGATAGTGACAGGTATTTTGTCATCACCACATGTTTACTTAGGAAGCCTATCATATCTCATTGAGCATATATTGGAATATGATTCAGACAATAGATTTAATTTAAGGCTTCCGTAATGTTAAAATTACCACATGCTAGAGTACATGTTTATTACACTTTTACCAGTACATCAGATTTGGTGAAAATTGCATGGGTTACCATAGTAACAAGACTGTGACAGGTTTCAAATTAAATGTATTTGAAGTAAACAAATCAATCTTGTAGCTGATGTTGTTATGATTCTGTAGGTACCGCATACATACATTTGACCTTTTAATTTTATAGCTTGTAAATTTTGTAAATACTTTCTCCTGATCTTAGCGTGTTTAACCAGTTGGATGGTCATTTATCAAATATGTACATATGTATCTAAGATGGCCACCAAAAACAAGACAAAGTTTTAGTAATATAAAACCTAACACATTTAATATTTTTCAACTTTATTGAAGATTAAAAGAGATAAATGGTTCTACAAATTTTCAAAGTCAAGTGGGGGTGTGCATTATGCAACCCTAATGAAGGTCATATAGGATGGATTGGAAATCCACACAGACCAACCAACACCAGTCAAGACATATATGAATAAAAAACTTTTCCTCACAGAAACTAAAAACATGTTGTTGACCGAAACAACACATGTAATCAGGTGAACTGTTTCATTTGATATCTTTAGGATTTAATGAATTCAACCAATTAAAGAATAATCATATTTCCATTTGATTACTTGATTAATTGTGACCTAATTAGAATATTCCTATAATCATTATTTACTTGTTTTTTTTTTCAGATTCTGTTTATGTTGATCATGCAGGAACAACATTATATAGTAAAAGTCAGATTGAGGCTTACCATGCAGAGTTGCTTAGCAACCTGTACGGAAATCCACATAGCCGAAGCCAGAGTAGTCGTTTAACAGCGGATGTCATAGATCAAATCAGATACAGGTACGAATTACTTATATGTCACATATTATATATATATATAATTTGATTTGATTTGAATACTGCATTCTGATTGACTGATCCGCCTGGAAAAAATTTTGGTTACACTAGATAACTTGGGTTGGTATTATGACATCACCAATGTATTCATTCGCCAACGACAAATTCAAATAGTCACATGAAATAATTGTAATTAATATCGAGGAGGAATCATTAAATTTTGTTATAAAAATTTAATTATTAGGAATATAACCTGGTTTGGCACAGTTTATGCTTTTCATAAATCGCTTCACGTTTTATTAAGCATAAACTGCTCCAAACCAGGTTATATCGTATAACCTGTTCCAAAATTTCAAATATTCCTTAAATATATATATATACGTCTGAAAATTAAACCAAACAGTGTTAGAATTAGATTTTAGAGCTGTCAAATTTTTGTTCTTCCCTCGACGGGATTTGAACCCACACCATTGATACACTGCAGCACCATTCGTTTTGGCCTTATGTCCAGCGCCCTAGACCACTCGACCATATATATATCGTGGATAACCAACGGCTGATAATGCTCCAATATTGTCCATTCGTCACCCAGCATTTTGTAGTTGTTATAGCAACAGAAATAGAAATTTAGTAGTTGTTGCACCTCGTCATGAGCGAGATTCGAACTCACAACTTTAGTGGTGATAGGCACTGATTGCATAGGTAGTTATAAATCCAATTGCCATACAATCAAGACCACGACGGCTCCAATAATTTGTTGATTATCCACATGAAAGATTCCACATATCATGTACCAATCCACTGTATAAAATGTTTTATGATTTGCTATGATAAAGAACAAAGTCTTTATAACTGTAGGCTGTCCCATTTTTCCTTCTATATTGATAGCCAAATATCTGTTCACCGGAAGTTTAAAAAATAGATCAATTGATAATTTAGAAATGCAAAAGAAATATATTTCATTGAAAAATTCCTAATTCTTTAATTATTTACTCTATGTAAAATCGAAATAAACTTGAAATAAAATTCTAATAAAAAAATCTCTTTCTACGAAACTCCCGACAGAAGAGCGGCATACAGTATGTAAAATGAACGGAACAGCCATAACAAAACGGCTACAAAATTCATTCAAAATAAAAGATAATAACTTGTACGGATCATCGTATTATTGAAATTTTAGGACTTCGTCCTTCAAACAGATTGCCTGTCTCATATTACAGAGTTATGTCCCCTGAAATCACTCTCTAGGTTTTAAACTTAAAAAATAGATAGTTAGTGAAAAAAGTCTTCTTTCACAAGATCGCATGTCAAAGGTCAGGTCTATTATTTTTAAAGGTGTTCTGATCCAATACAAATAATTACTATTTATGATAAATTTGATCATTTAAAAACAGCAGGGTAAGTTGAATTTAGCACAAAATAAAAAAAAATATATGGAAATTAAGTTGTCCAGTGAGAAATTAACATGCTGTAGTGCATGTGTGTTTTGGGGATTTTTTTTGGGGGGGGAGGGGGAGGGTAATCGCCTGCTTTTCAGTTAAATTTAGTTAATTAATTAATGAATATGACCTGATTTACGGCTCCTGATGACCCCTTTCGTATCTTCAATCTTTTCTTATTTCAGTTTTTCTTTAGAACATAATAATATTATATTAAACAATGATTTATAGTCAATCAAATAAAAAACTGAAAAACCCCCAAAAAATACTACACTGTCAGAATAGTTCCAAAATTCAATAGAGAAATCTTAGTAGTTAAACTGTGTCAAATTAATTAACATCACAGAAACCAAAGCAACGGTGACAAACTAAAACACTCAGGCAGTAATGGATTCTCTAATAGATTTGTGATTCACGTCCAACAAAATCAATAAATACCGGAAAAAAATCTGTATGACATGTTATATGAAATATCTTTAGATATATTTTTACAAAGGAAGCTATAAATTGACTTACAGTCTTACATACATATAGGCTTACATTTTTTTTTTTTTTTTTTTTTAACAAGAATAATATTTTATTCAAATGCTTGTTACAACCAGCTTCATAAGCCCAAGCTTCTTATGAAGCAATATGTATATATATAATATGAATACAGAGAAATTTGCGACACAATTATATTAAAATAATTCATATTCAAATAGTTTACAAATAATTCTGTTGTCTTTTCAGAAATGAACTTTTCTGAATTATTTCATTTCCTCTATATATTTGAAGGTATTCCCTAGCAAACAATGAGTAAACATCAAGCCTTTTAGTTTTTTGCTCTGAAATGTAATATGCCTTATATATTGAAAATCCAATGAGTGTAAGAAAATAATTGAAGTCATAATAGCTTTTATCGAATATTTTATAACCGAATACAAGATGATATAAAGAGTTATATCATTTTCTATTCCACTTTTTTTTAACAATTTTTTTATTTTCCTCCAAAAATCCTTGAAAAAAATACAAGTCCTAAAGTAGTGACTATAGTCTTCCACTATATTACATAAATTGCATAAACTATTTTTCATGATTTTCCATTTTAAAAGTAGCTTTTTGGTAGGAACAATGAAATGTAATAATTTCCATCTGAAAACCTTCAACTTATTTTCACTTAAATAATTAAATATAAAATAACATACTGTTTCACATTTTGGTAGTTCTTTTTGTAAATAGGTATTCCATGTATTAAAACCAATTGGTTTTGTAAATTTCTCATTGAGAAGCAATTCATAAAAAAGTTTATGCTAGTGTGGTTTGTAATGACACATTTCCATGAAAAATCTGGGGGTAAAGGGGTAAATGAAACATGCTCAAAGGACTGAAAAACATATATGATTAACATTTAATTCTTACATTTACCAAAAGTCTATCCTCGAACTATCTTTTTTTCTGGAGATTTTCAAGGCCAAGAGGGGATGCATATAAGGGGTGGATCCAGGGGGGGGGGGGGGTGACGTGCCCCCCCCCCCCCCCCCTATAATTGGAAAAAATAAAGATTTTTTGGCGTAAAATCATGATTTTTTTCACACGAAATACCCCAAAAATGTTCGCACCTCCCTCTGCTCAGCGCAATTTTTTTAAGTGCACCCCCCTCCCCCCTAACTTAAAATCCTGGATCCGCCCCAGCATATTATACACCAATGCGCCTTGTGCAACCCTAATGACAGTAACTCTAGCCAATTTTATTGTAAATGTTTAACTCATGTCAACCATACTGTATTCTTAAAGTTAGATTTCTCGTGAAATAATTAACAGAATCCAAGCATATGTCTTAAATAGCGCACAGCAAGGTTTTATGGTCATAAAACTTTCGAATACGAGCTTTGTGCTCATACTCTTAAAAACAACCAATCAGAATGCCATATCTAATAAATACTATGTTCTGATTGGACGATTTTGGAGTATGAGTACAAAAGTTTTCTTTGAAACTGGAATACTCAGAGAATATCACAGACTGGTCAACTGGGACAAAAAAAAATAGTATCATTTTTGTTGCAAGTTTTGCATGAGACTTATTCAAACCAGCATGGCAGAGTTTAGCTTAGCCACACATATTACCCGGGATATTTTATCACTGATAATTCTACATTATCAATGAACAACATGCCAAAATATTTCAAGCTAATTCTGCATTTCTTGTCTTTAATGTAACTTGAAAAAAAGGACCATCGTGGTCGTGATCATATGGTAGTTGGATTTATAACTACCTATACAATCAGTGCCTATCACCACTAAAATTCAAACCCTGTTAATGGCGAGGTGTACTCAATACATCATTATGTGATAAAGTTTGTCAGTGACTTGCGGCAGGTAGGTGGTTTTCTCCGGGTACTCCGGTTTCCTCCACCAATAAAACAGACCGCCATGATATAGCTGAAATATTGTTGAAAGTGGCATTAAACATCATAACCCTAACACCTATAACCTTGGTTATAACCCTAACACCTATAACCTTGGTTATAACCCTAACACCTATAACCTTGGTTATAACCCTAACACCTATAACCTTGGTTATAACCCTAACACCTATAACCTTGGTTATAACCCTAATACCTATAACCTTGGTTATAGCCCTAACACCTATAACCTTGGTTATAACCCTAACACCTATAACCTTGGTTATAACCCTAACACCTATAACCTTGGTTATAACCCTAACACCTATAACCTTGGTTATAACCCTAACACCTATAACCTTGGTTATAACCCTAACACCTATAACCTTGGTTATAACCCTAACACCTATAACCTTGGTTATAACCCTAACACCTATAACCTTGGTTATAACCCTAACACCTATAACCTTGGTTATAAACCTAACACCTATAACCTTGGTTATAACCCTAACACCTATAACCTTGGTTATAACCCTAACGCCTATAACCTTGGTTATAAACCTAACGCCTATAACCTTGGTTATAAACCTAACACCTATAACCTTGGTTATAACCCTAACACCTATAACCTTGGTTATAACCCTAACACCTATAACCTTGGTCATAACCATAACACCTATAACCTTGGTTAAACCATTTTAATAATAGACCTTTCCACATTCCTGATTTGATTCTAAAATTATACATTTTTATACCTTTTTCATATGAGTAATTTCCTTTACAACGGGTAAAATGGAACCTTGTCTAGCAAGGGCAATGGAAACTACAATAATTTTAGTATAATTTTCTCATAATATTTGAACCTTGTAAACAATCAGAGGATAATTCTATAGTAAATAGAAAATTCTCAAGTTGTTACAATATTAAAACTTTTGATAGATTTATGTGGAATATATAATATGATCTTTTCATGAAAAGGAAGCCTTTTGCTGACCTTAAAGGGAAATAACTCCTGTAAATATTTAATTTTAGAATCAAAGTTAGAAATGTACAAATAGTCTATAAGCTATGTAATTCCACACTGTTAGAACATTTCCAAAATCTAATAGAAAAATGATAGAAACAGAGGGAGATTTGATACCCCTAACACTTTTATTACACTTCAATAAACAGTGGTGGGGTTACTATAGTTTTATGTGCCCTTGTCTCTCCTCTTAATGAAAAAAACCCCAAAATGATTAGACTACGATTTCCAATGCCCAATGTCATGTTATAAAAAGAAAGTGAAGATAAACAATTCCACCAATATCAACAAAATGAAAAATCACCTGTCATCTCAACTCTTAATATATAAGTAATATCACAACATATGTAATGTGAATTCTAGGTCTTAGCTTGGTACAGGTAGTATATAAGTAATATCACAACATATGTAATGTGAATTCTAGGTCTTAGCTTGGTACAGGTAGTATATAAGTAATATCACAACATATGTAATGTGAATTCTAGGTCTTAGCTTGGTACAGGTAGTATATAAGTAATATCACAACATATGTAATGTGAATTCTAGGTCTTAGCTTGGTACAGGTAGTATATAAGTAATATCACAACATATGTAATGTGAATTCTAGGTCTTAACTTGGTACAGGTAGTATATAAGTAATATCACAACATATGTAATGTGAATTCTAGGTCTTAGCTTGGTACAGGTAGTATATAAGTAATATCACAACATATGTAATGTGAATTCTAGGTCTTAGCTTGGTACAGGCAGTATATAAGTAATACCACAACATATGTAATGTGAATTCTAGGTCTTAGCTTGGTACAGGTAGTATATAAGTAATATCACAACATATGTAATGTGAATTATAGGTCTTAGCTTGGTACAGACAGTATATAAGTAATATCACAACATATGTAATGTGAATTCTAGGTCTTAGCTTGGTACAGACAGTATATAAGTAATATCACAACATATGTAATGTGAATTCTAGGTCTTAGCTTGGTACAGGTAGTATATAAGTAATATCACAACATATGTAATGTGAATTCTAGGTCTTAGCTTGGTACAGGTAGTATATAAGTAATATCACAACATATGTAATGTGAATTCTAGGTCTTAGCTTGGTACAGGTAGTATATAAGTAATACCACAACATATGTAATGTGAATTCTAGGTCTTAGCTTGGTACAGGCAGTATATAAGTAATATCACAACATATGTAATGTGAATTCTAGGTCTTAGCTTGGTATAGACAGTATATAAGTAATATCACAACATATGTAATGTGAATTCTAGGTCTTAGCTTGGTACAGGCAGTATATAAGTAATATCACAACATATGTAATGTGAATTCTAGGTCTTAGCTTGGTACAGACAGTATATAAGTAATATCACAACATATGTAATGTGAATTCTAGGTCTTAGCTTGGTACAGGTAGTATATAAGTAATACCACAACATATGTAATGTGAATTCTAGGTCTTAGCTTGGTACAGGTAGTATATAAGTAATATCACAACATATGTAATGTGAATTCTAGGTCTTAGCTTGGTACAGACAGTATATAAGTAATATCACAACATATGTAATGTGAATTCTAGGTCTTAGCTTGGTACAGGTAGTATATAAGTAATATCACAACATATGTAATGTGAATTCTAGGTCTTAGCTTGGTACAGGTAGTATATAAGTAATATCACAACATATGTAATGTGAATTCTAGGTCTTAGCTTGGTACAGACAGTATATAAGTAATATCACAACATATGTAATGTGAATTCTAGGTCTTAGCTTGGTACAGGTAGTATATAAGTAATATCACAACATATGTAATGTGAATTCTAGGTCTTAGCTTGGTACAGGTAGTATATAAGTAATATCACAACATATGTAATGTGAATTCTAGGTCTTAGCTTGGTACAGGTAGTATATAAGTAATATCACAACATATGTAATGTGAATTCTAGGTCTTAGTTTGGTACAGGTAGTATATAAGTAATACCACAACATATGTAATGTGAATTCTAGGTCTTAGCTTGGTACAGGCAGTATATAAGTAATACCACAACATATGTAATGTGAATTCTAGGTTTTAGCTTGGTACAGGTAGTATATAAGTAATACCACAACATATGTAATGTGAATTCTAGGTCTTAGCTTGGTACAGGCAGTATATAAGTAATACCACAACATATGTAATGTGAATTCTAGGTCTTAGCTTGGTACAGGCAGTATATAAGTAATATCACAACATATGTAATGTGAATTCTAGGTCTTAGCTTGGTACAGGTAGTATATAAGTAATATCACAACATATGTAATGTGAATTCTAGGTCTTAGCTTGGTACAGGTAGTATATAAGTAATATCACAACATATGTAATGTGAATTCTAGGTCTTAGCTTGGTACAGGTAGTATATAAGTAATATCACAACATATGTAATGTGAATTCTAGGTCTTAGCTTGGTACAGGTAGTATATAAGTAATACCACAACATATGTAATGTGAATTCTAGGTCTTAGCTTGGTACAGGCAGTATATAAGTAATACCACAACATATGTAATGTGAATTCTAGGTCTTAGCTTGGTACAGGTAGTATATAAGTAATATCACAACATATGTAATGTGAATTCTAGGTCTTAGCTTGGTACAGGTAGTATATAAGTAATATCACAACATATGTAATGTGAATTCTAGGTCTTAGCTTGGTACAGACAGTATATAAGTAATATCACAACATATGTAATGTGAATTCTAGGTCTTAGCTTGGTACAGACAGTATATAAGTAATATCACAACATATGTAATGTGAATTCTAGGTCTTAGCTTGGTACAGGTAGTATATAAGTAATATCACAACATATGTAATGTGAATTCTAGGTCTTAGCTTGGTACAGACAGTATATAAGTAATATCACAACATATGTAATGTGAATTCTAGGTCTTAGCTTGGTACAGGTAGTATATAAGTAATATCACAACATATGTAATGTGAATTCTAGGTCTTAGCTTGGTACAGACAGTATATAAGTAATATCACAACATATGTAATGTGAATTCTAGGTCTTAGCTTGGTACAGACAGTATATAAGTAATATCACAACATATGTAATGTGAATTCTAGGTCTTAGCTTGGTACAGGTAGTATATAAGTAATATCACAACATATGTAATGTGAATTCTAGGTCTTAGCTTGGTACAGACAGTATATAAGTAATATCACAACATATGTAATGTGAATTCTAGGTCTTAGCTTGGTACAGGTAGTATATAAGTAATATCACAACATATGTAATGTGAATTCTAGGTCTTAGCTTGGTACAGGTAGTATATAAGTAATATCACAACATATGTAATGTGAATTCTAGGTCTTAGCTTGGTACAGACAGTATATAAGTAATATCACAACATATGTAATGTGAATTCTAGGTCTTAGCTTGGTACAGGCAGTATATAAGTAATATCACAACATATGTAATGTGAATTCTAGGTCTTAGCTTGGTACAGGTAGTATATAAGTAATATCACAACATATGTAATGTGAATTCTAGGTCTTAGCTTGGTACAGACAGTATATAAGTAATATCACAACATATGTAATGTGAATTCTAGGTCTTAGCTTGGTACAGGTAGTATATAAGTAATATCACAACATATGTAATGTGAATTCTAGGTCTTAGCTTGGTACAGGTAGTATATAAGTAATATCACAACATATGTAATGTGAATTCTAGGTCTTAGCTTGGTACAGACAGTATATAAGTAATATCACAACATATGTAATGTGAATTCTAGGTTTTAGCTTGGTACAGACAGTATATAAGTAATATCACAACATATGTAATATGAATTCTAGGTCTTAGCTTGGTACAGGTAGTATATAAGTAATATCACAACATATGTAATGTGAATTCTAGGTCTTAGCTTGGTACAGGCACACCAATGTGATGGAGTTAAACTGGTTAATGGGATCACAAGCTTCCCCTCTTAATAATTGGATCTCCAACGACAATACATATATACAATGTATGTATAAACAAATGATATAAACAACTTTCTATATGTGTGTGTGTGTGTGTTGAATATTTAATTTGTCTTTACCTCCAGTTGTTTGTATGAGGGCTCATGTCTTATTATATTTACGTTGTATGTGTTTGTTTACGTATAGTGGACTGGTGTCCAACGCATATTGTATTGTGTTTTTGTTTTGTTTTTCTTTGTCTTTTGTACACTCATCTTCGCTAGCCAAGGGTTGCGATTCGGGTCCCCCTTCTCTCCACCCTTGGCGGATCTAGAATACATTTTGAAATTCGTGCGCAGTGCCACCTGGTGGTTTATCGAAGTTGCACCCCTTAGATAGTCATCATCGCCAGCCAATCAGAATCGTTTTGTTATACATATGTTGGAGAGTTGAAAATGGCAGCACCCAGTGAAGAAAAACTTATTTGTGATAAATTTAATTTGGAAGCACTTACTGTCAACCAAGTGAAAGTTTCAAAGCTTTGGCAGACAGGAAAGATGTTTTCATTGGAACCAAAACGTGAAGTGGCAAATCGTTGTCATATGAGAGCATTCCAGTGCCATCTTTGTTTACATTTCGTCGATAACATGTGCTCCGTGTAAAACATCTTCTGATTGGATATGTGTACTGGTAGCCGTAACCAATGAAATATTAAAGCGCGAATCCTCAAAATGTATTCTAGATCTGCCAAGGGTGGAGAGAAGGGGGACCCGAATCGTAACCCTTGGCTAGCGAAGATGTTGTACACTATGTTGCTAGTTTCTCGGGATTGTCTATTTTTGATTGCCCCGTACGGTATTCTCTCAGTCTCTAACGTTTATTTAATGTGAGAGATAATCATTAGTTTTATTAATATTAGTGGAATTGTTGACCATCACTGTTTCTTATAGGTCTCGCCACGTCAGGTATTTAAACGTATGGCATTAATTGGTTTGTGCAGAATACAAGATGACATTCCATGTTATGCCAGAATATGTCAGTTTGGTATGCTGCAATCTTAACACTTAGATGATGCCATGTCCACTCAATTTTCTGTAGGCGATAAGAGATAATGATTGCTATTGCTTGTTAAATACAACACAATCTTAGCTATATCATCTGGACATTAACAGTTAAATACAATACAATGCTAGCTATATCATCTGGACATTAACAGTTGAGTTATCCCTGCAACATTCATGCATTTTATTGTAATCTTTCTTTTTTTTTTTGACAGATTTCAATGGCATTGATGAAACTCCATTTAATAATATTAACATTCTTTAAAATTTATTTAAAATGAAAGTCAAGTTATAGCTGTAATTGGATAATTGAATTAACCATTTGTACATTTCAGACTTTGATTCTACAATTCTATGTTTTACAGGAGTTACTTCCCTTTAACTAGGCAGACAAAAGGGTTTCCTTTCATGCAAAGTTCATTGAAAATAACATGTTTTTTTCCCCCATAATCTGTTCAAAATTTGAATGTTGTAACAATAAACTTGTGAATTTTCTATTTGCTATAAAATTATCCTCTGATTTTTTTTAAAAGTTTTCATATCTACAAACTTTGACAGAATTACACCGGTACTTAAATTCATTGTCCCATCCATTGCTCTTGCTAGAAGTGAAATAACTCATTAAAAAATATACATGTATATAAAAACATACAATTGTAGAATCAAATCAAGAATGTGCAAAAGATATAAAGTATTCTAAATTAAGTTTATTGATTGATTGATTGATTTTTTTTTATTGGGTGTTTAACGCCACTTTCAGCAATATATCAGCTATATAGTGGTGGAAGAAGCCGGAGTACCCGGAGAGAACCACCTGACCATGGGCAAGCAAATGGTCAACTTTATCACTTGTGGCTGCGAGTCGAGTGCACCTTTTTAAGCTCACCATGGCAAATACAATGTGAGCTTTTGCCATCACTTGTCATCCGTCGTCTGTCTTCCATTAACTTTTCACATTTTAATCTTCTCCTCTGAAACCCCTCAGCCAAATGAACTGAAAATTTGTAGGAAGCATCTATGGAAGGTTCTCTATAAAGATTGCTCATTTTGTCCCGATCCATTAACAAACATGATCGCCACAGACCATTCTTGTTTTTGATTGGCAGATTTTTTTTAAATCTTCTCCTCTGAAACTGCTATCCCAAATGAACCGAAACATGGTAGGAAGCATCTATGGAAGGTTCTCTATACAGATTGCTCATTTCGTCACGATTCATTGACGAACATGGCCGCCACAGGCAATTCTTGTTTCAGATTGGTCGATTTCTAAATATCTTCTTCCCTGAAGCTGCTTAGCCAATTGAACCGAAACTTGGTAGGAAGCATCTATGGAAGGTCCTCTATAAAGATTGCTCATTTCGTCCTGATCTGTTAACAAATATGGCCGCCACAGGCAATTCTTGTTTCTGATTGGTTGATTTCTAAAAAATCTTCTCCTCTGAAACCACTGTTTACCAAATGAACTGAAACTTGGTAGAAAGCAACTATGGAAGGTCCTCTATACAGATTGTTCATTACGTCCCGATTCATTAGTAAACATGGCCGCCACAGGCAATTCTTGTTTCTGATTGGTCGATTTCTAAAAATCTTCTTCCCTGAAACTTCTTAGCCAATTGAACCGAAACTTGGTAGGAAGTATCTATGGAAGGTCCTCTATAAAGATTGCTAATTTCATCCCGATTTGTTAACAAACATGGCTGCCATAGGCAATTCTTGTTTCTGGTTGGTTGATTTCTAAAAAATCTTCTTTTCTGAAACTGCTTAGCCAAATGAACCGACATTTGGTGGGAAGCACCTATGGAAGGTTCTGTATTAAGTTTCCTCAAAGCAGAATGAAAGGTGAGCGACACAGGCTCAGTCCACTGAGCCTCTAGTTTTAAATTACAAGGGCTGGCATGGCAACCTAACTGTCAAAATCAAACAACTTTTAACCTTCAAAAATTTGCGATTTTTATATGCGATTTATTTTCTTGTTTTTGAAGGGTTTTACAGTTTTTCAATACAACAAGTGAACAATACACAGTGATATTTACCTCTGGTTGTACTGGAGCACTCAAGCTAATCGCAGAGTCCTTTATCTTTGAAACAGATTGTAGTAGCCATGGTAACACAAAGGGGCATAACTGTGAATTTATAAATAATCAAGATAGGTGCAATATACCGGTAATAGGAAAAGAAAGTGAATTGTGTGATACTACCCGACATCATACATCAATATGTTCTGGGACAGATTTTCAAGATGGCGGCAGTCTATATGCTGATGTCAAAGTCAGAAAAGGATGTTTTGCATATTTGCTAGATAACCATACTTCAGTGCAAGGGATGAGAGAAATTATAAAAGATAAAGTAGAGAGTATACTATGTATTGAAGAAATAGCAGAACAATCATTCAAAGAACATTTAATACATGGGAACAAAGACCAACATAACAATGGTAATTCTCTATTTGTCTATCCAGCTCAGTCAAATTACTGTGGTAGAAAATACCCTTTGGAATGGACAAAAGAAATACATGAGCATCAAATGACCTTCCAGGGGTCGTTTCCTGGGAGATGGTTTGTCCTTCAGGATGTTGCATCATATGCCAGTACAAGTCATCTTGACCTTAGTATACACAAACCAGATTTTGTCACCTTGTCTTTTTACAAGATGTTTGGATTTCCTACAGGTCTAGGTAAGAATCAGTAAAGTGTTGTCTGAATGTATGTACATTTAATACCTATGTCTATCATCTTTGTAAAGTCAAACAGTCTAGGGATAGGGTTATGGTGTTTAAAACCACTCAACAATATTTCAGTTATGTCATGGCTGTCAGTTTTATTGGTTGGTTTGTTTGGTTTGTTTTGTGGTGTTTAAAACCACATTCAACAATATTTCAGTTATGTCGTGGCAGTCAGTTTTATTGATTGGTTGATTTGGTTTGTTTTATGGTGTTTAACACCACTTTCAACAATATTTCAGTTATGTCGTAGCAGTCAGTTTTATTGATTGGTTGATTTGGTTTGTTTTATGGTGTTTAACACCAATTTCCACACTATTTCAGTTACATTGTGGCGGTCAGTTTTATTGTTGGAGGAAACCTGAATACGAGAAGAAATCTGCCGACATGGAGCAAGTCACCGACAAACTTTATCACATAATGTTGTATAGAGTACTCGTCTCCATGAGCGGGATTCAAACTCACAGCATTGGCGGTGATAGGCATAATGTACCGATAGTTGTAAATCCAACTACCATACGATCATGACCACGACAGCCCCTCAACTAGTCTAATACAAACACCTGTGGTTCTTTGGTCTAGATGATTCTGTTGTAAATACATTGTTCTTACCTGTTCTTTGATCTAGATGATTCTGTTGTAAATACATTGTTCTTGTCTGTTCTTTGATCTAGATGATTCTGTTGTAAATACATTGTTCTTACCTGTTCTTTGGTCTAGATGATTCTGTTGTAAATACATTGTTCTTGCCTGTTCTCTGGTCTAAATGATTCTGTTGTAAATACATTGTTCTTACCTGTTCTTTGATCTAGATGATTCTGTTGTAAATACATTGTTCTTGTCTGTTCTCTGGTCTAGATGATTCTGTTGTAAATACATTGTTCTTGCCTGTTCTTTGATCTAGATGATTCTGTTGTAAATACATTGTTCTTACCTGTTCTTTGATCTAGATGATTCTGTTGTAAATACATTGTTCTTGCCTGTTCTCTGGTTTAGATGATTCTGTTGTAAATACATTGTTCTTGTCTGTTCTTTGATCTAGATGATTCTGTTGTAAATACATTGTTCTTGTCTGTTCTTTGGTCTAGATGATTCTGTTGTAAATACATTGTTCTTGTCTGTTCTTTGATCTAGATGATTCTGTTGTAAATACATTCTTCTTACCTGTTCTTTGATCTAGATGATTCTGTTGTAAATACATTGTTCTTGCCTGTTCTCTGGTCTAGATGATTCTGTTGTAAATACATTCTTCTTACCTGTTCTTTGATCTAGATGATTCTGTTGTAAATACATTCTTCTTACCTGTTCTTTGATCTAGATGATTCTGTTGTAAATACATTGTTCTTGTCTGTTCTTTAATCTAGATGATTCTGTTGTAAATACATTGTTCTTACCTGTTCTTTGGTCTAGATGATTCTGTTGTAAATACATTGTTCTTGTCTGTTCTCTGGTCTAGATGATTCTGTTGTAAATACATTGTTCTTGCCTGTTCTTTGATCTAGATGATTCTGTTGTAAATACATTGTTCTTGCCTGTTCTCTGGTCTAGATGATTCTGTTGTAAATACATTGTTCTTGTCTGTTCTTTTATCTAGATGATTCTGTTGTAAATACATTGTTCTTACCTGTTCTTTGATCTAGATGATTCTGTTGTAAATACATTGTTCTTGCCTGTTCTCTGGTCTAGATGATTCTGTTGTAAATACATTGTTCTTGCCTGTTCTTTGATCTAGATGATTCTGTTGTAAATACATTGTTCTTGCCTGTTCTTTGGTCTAGATGATTCTGTTGTAAATACATTGTTCTTACCTGTTCTTTGGTCTAGATGATTCTGTTGTAAATACATTGTTCTTGTCTGTTCTTTGATCTAGATGATTCTGTTGTAAATACATTGTTCTTGTCTGTTCTTTGGTCTAGATGATTCTGTTGTAAATACATTGTTCTTGCCTGTTCTTTGGTCTAGATGATTCTGTTGTAAATACATTGTTCTTGCCTGTTCTCTGGTCTAGATGATTCTGTTGTAAATACATTGTTCTTGCCTGTTCTTTGATCTAGATGATTCTGTTGTAAATACATTGTTCTTACCTGTTCTTTGATCTAGATGATTCTGTTGTAAATACATTGTTCTTGCCTGTTCTCTGGTCTAGATGATTCTGTTGTAAATACATTGTTCTTGTCTGTTCTTTGATCTAGATGATTCTGTTGTAAATACATTGTTCTTGTCTGTTCTTTGGTCTAGATGATTCTGTTGTAAATACATTGTTCTTGTCTGTTCTTTGATCTAGATGATTCTGTTGTAAATACATTGTTCTTGCCTGTTCTTTGATCTAGATGATTCTGTTGTAAATACATTGTTCTTGCCTGTTCTCTGGTCTAGATGATTCTGTTGTAAATACATTGTTCTTGTCTGTTCTTTGATCTAGATGATTCTGTTGTAAATACATTGTTCTTGCCTGTTCTTTGATCTAGATGATTCTGTTGTAAATACATTGTTCTTGCCTGTTCTCTGGTCTAGATGATTCTGTTGTAAATACATTGTTCTTGTCTGTTCTCTGGTCTAGATGATTCTGTTGTAAATACATTCTTCTTACCTGTTCTTTGATCTAGATGATTCTGTTGTAAATACATTGTTTTTGCCTGTTCTTTGATCTAGATGATTCTGTTGTAAATACATTCTTCTTACCTGTTCTTTGGTCTAGATGATTCTGTTGTAAATACATTGTTCTTACCTTTCTTTATAATTGTACCAACAGGTACAGTACTGGGTATTTACATGTATATGTTGGCAGAGTAAAAGATAGGTGTCACAATATGATAGTTTGAACAGATAGTAATATCATGAGTGTGTATGTCAATTAAAGTTCATTATGTAGCACACACATGTTCTAACTAAGGATCTGAAAATAGATGGGCACAGGTGATTAGGTCGGTTTAACCTGTGTTCAAATTAATCTGATTGTTGATAATTACCTGTCTGAGTGTTAATTATGATCAGATAGTTAGATATCATAAAGTTGACACTAAGTGATTGGCTTAAGAGTACAAATAAGTGCACATTGACTTTACGAGGAGGGAATACAAGAGTACATTGAGGGTGTCATGCAAAATCTCCCCTCCCCCCAAAAACATAAAGAACACCACTGTCTGCAGGTGTGATATTACTGAGAAATAGATATGTATATATGTGTATAAGAGTAATATATATGAAATAAATCACACTGAAAACTAATAATGTAATATGTTCAAACTTAATTTTTGCTTCAAGTTATTCAAAGAAAACAACTTATTTTTGCAAGTTCAAGATGAACAAGGACTGTCTTAGGTCGAACTGTATAAGGGAAATAGCTCTTGTAGTATTGAAGATTAGATAATTTGCCAAAATTTCTAGATGAAGTTGCAGGCTGTGATGATAAGGTGTGAAGCACTATGATATGTCAGGTGTTAGTTTCTGGTATGATTGACATTTCCCTAGAAATAGATGACTTTCATGTTGTCAGAATCCATGCAAATCAGTTTCACAAGTTTCCATTGAGATGCCATGTTTTGGGACACCCCCACAGGGGGAATCCAAAGTTATAAAAATAGTGAGTGAGTGACTAAATGATTGTTGTTTAGTGCCAACTCAGCAATTTTTCAGCTATATCATGGCGAGAACAAGTTAATTTTCAATGAGATGATGGTGAGGTCTGCTTTGTAATAGATCAACACGATTAGTTAGATTTTTTTCTATTATAGTGCTTGCTCACTGAAACAACGCAAATAGACATGTCACACCACTCAGACACATTATACTGATTCCAAGCCAGCCAGTGTTTGCTCTTTCTCCTTAATGCTGTGTGCTTAGTGGAGAAGCAACAAAAACAATTCTATAGTCTTTAGATTTACCTGATCTGGGCTCGAACGAACGTGACGATTTACCTCAAATGAGGTGAGCACAGGTGACCATTACATTACCGATGCATTTTGGTTTTTTTTTAATTAGGACCTAGTTTGACCATAATAATCCTGACTTGACTGAGATTGTCTTTTGTGACCATCTTTTAAAACTACCCAATGTCAAAAATATTTCTGGTCTGTTGATACTAAAAATATAATTTTCGTCAAATGCCAACTTAAAAAAATCTTAACATTTTCTGTAAAAGACAAATATCAATTAAATTATTTTATTTGTATCAAAGACTTCAATGCAGAGACAATTACTTCTTTAAAATTAAATTTGTTTTCTTTATTTATTTGCTGTTGTCAGCATCATGAAAGGAAAACGATCTGCCTTTATATATTTCTGATATCAGACAGATAGTGGGGTACTGAACACCAGTAATTATTCAGACGTTTCCTTGGCGTCTCCATATTACAATTACTTATAATCTACCGCATCTACGACTATGATATGTTGACATTGTCACAGTAATAGCGTAAACACCGGAAGTCGTCTGCCTTACCTTTCAGATGTTAAGACACGAAAAAGACGGAACGTGGTCGGAATTATTATTATGATTTGCTTTAATATTCCACTTTTTCAACTGTTGTTATTAGTTTTCATGATGTTGGAAAATAGTTAAATGGAAGTGGACATGGTGGAATGGATGTACACTTCATTAACTGATGAAGTTTTAATTTCATTAAAAATTAGATCTCTCTCTCTCTCTTGCTCCCCTTTATTGATATGTCACGGCGTGGGAGATCTGAGGAAACTCCCATTATGGGATTGACCCTATGTACCACTACCAACCAATGAAAATGGTCATTGCGAGAATATGAAAATGTTACTAATCTGCTTTGATGATGCTATAAGTCAACCAATTCGCCCAAAAACATATCTATCATATCATTATATATTCACGTCGTATTATGGTCACTCACATGTGACTCGATACAACATTATGTGATTTAGTTTGTCAGTGACTTGCGACAGATCGATAGTTTTCTCCGTGTATTCTGATTTCCTCCACCAGTAAAACTGATTGCCACGATCTAGCTGAAATTTTTTTGAAAGTGACATTAAATACCATTACCCTAACCATACATGTATGTGACCCGTAATGGAGAGAAAGTGAGAGATCTGATTTTAATTGACACATTATGTAATTATTTTACTTTGAAAACTCGTATCTTTTTCATGCATATATATAGGTTTTGATAACCTGGGCTTTGTACACTTGTCTATTTTTAATATACAAACAAAAAATATTTCTATTTTCTGCCCAGTGATGATTGGAAAGATCCAATAGTTGCCAATTAGTGAATTACAAAATTTAGAACTGATGACATCAAACATTAGCCAAGATTGTGTATTGCCCTTGTCTGATACAAATAAATTATCATATTTTACTAGAGGCCGTCATGATCATGATCATATGGTAGTTGGGTTGTATTTACCTGTGCAATCGGTGCCTATCACCACTAAAGTTGTGAGTTCGAACCTCGTTCATGGCGAGGTGTACTCAATACATCATTTTGTGATAAAGCTTGTCAGTGACTTGCGACAGGTTGGTGGTTTTCTCTGAGTACTCCTGTTTCCTCCACCAATAAAACTGACAGCCACGATATAACTGAAATATTGTTGAAGGTGGCTTTAAAGACAATAACCATAACTCTCAACAATAAGAGTTTGAAGATACCAAAGGGAGGTAATCAGAATCTGTAAATCTAAGAAGGACAGACAACACAATGGCCAAATGAAAATGGACAAACAATGATCTACAAAACACTACATAGAAAACTAAATATTGAACAACACGAACCTCACCAAAAACAGATTATTCTTGTGAAATTTTGGTTAAAATAGTCATTTTGTTTCAGTATTTGTTTGTTTGTTTTTTGAAAGTGGCATTAAACACCATAAAACCAAACCTAAGGCAATCATATTTTACTTTCATAGAGAATCATTTAACTTTCTTGTGCTAGACAATTGATTGTCAATTATCTGTTGTTGTTGACCTTACTTACATGTGACTTATGTCACTTATAGAAGATTGAAGTAGTTTGAGAGTCCTGGACATTTTGATGATTTATCTGGAGTGAACAATTAGAACATGCAATCTGCTCATTATTTCTGACCAGTCAATCATGCAAGTTCAAATATTGCATGTTTATTTTGATATTTCGATGGTGAAAAGCATCCTCTTTTGTTCTCATTTTTTGTTATTTTTTTCAAAACTGACGGAAATTAAATTTGTTTAAGCTGCAGGTAAAAAATAAACACAAAAAGTTCACACTTAAAAGATTTTTATTTATTTAGTAGCAGGATCGGAAAAAATTGCTGATTGTAATATAGGGTTAGGTTTATGGTGTAGAGTGCCACTTTCAACAAAATTTCAGTTATATTGTGGCGATCAGTTTTATTGGTGGAGGAAACCGGAGTACCTGGAGAAAGCCACCAACCTGTTGCAAGTCACTGACAAACTTTATCACATAATGTTGTATCGAGTACACCTCGCCATCAATGGGATTCGAATTCACAACTTTAGTGGTAATACTAAATAGGCACTGATTGCACAGGTATTTGTAAATCCAACTACCATATAATCACGACCATGACCTGTTTTGTAATATAACAGAGAAACAACATGTCATTCATTGTATAAACTATTATATTATTTAACATTTCTATATATTTAGGTGCTGTACTTGTGAGAAATGATTCTGCTCAGTTCTTGAACAAAATATACTTTGGTGGAGGAACAGTAGCAGTTAGCTCCCCTGTTGAAATGTTCCATATCAATCGTACAAGTTTATCTGACAGGTATATATACTGTAAAACCTGTCTATTAAAACCCAACATCCTTTGAACCATCTTTTTTTTTTTCTTCAATTGACAGGTATTTAGATTATGTGGGTCAAAAGTACAAATTACATGTATTTCAGATATTTGGACTAAATTTGAAGCCTGGGTGGCTCAAGGTAGTTGGATTACCTAGCAACTCATACAAGCCTATCACAAATACGGCGTGGGTTTGCGCCCGGCTTTGTAAATTTCAAAAAAGGGTGCACTCGATTCGCAGCCGCAAGTGATAAAGTTTACCAGTTGCTTGCCCATAGTCAGT
Source organism: Bathymodiolus septemdierum (assembly GCA_963383655.1). Classification (NCBI taxonomy): domain Eukaryota; kingdom Metazoa; phylum Mollusca; class Bivalvia; order Mytilida; family Modiolidae; genus Bathymodiolus; species Bathymodiolus septemdierum. Next base: position 62,624,538 of record OY726529.1, read on the forward strand.
GTTTCTCTATGGGTACTCCAGGTTCTTCCACCACTAAAACTGGTCGCCATGATATAGCTGAAATATTGCTGAAAGTGGCATTAAACACCAAAGATCAAAATCATCTATATGTTTGGTTTTTTTATGATCAGAGACAGAGATTTTAACAATTTTTAATCTCTATTGTGTTGTAGAAGAATGACAATTCTTATTACTTTTTCCAAAAGAAAAGGAGGGTTAGACTTCTATTCGGCAATCTCCAATTTCCTATCCCAGCTGGAGCCTTCGTTGTCATGATTATATGGTAATTTTACAACCCTATTCATGGCGATGTGTACTTGATACAACATTTAGTGATACAATTTTGTCATTGACTTGTGACAGGTCGGTGGTTTTCTCTGGGTATTCTGGTTACCTCCACCAATAAAACTGACCGCCACTATATAACTGAAATATTGTTGAAGTGGCACTAAACACCATAAGCCCTAACCCCTTATCCCAGCTTTATACAGGGAGCTTAGCTTCAGATAGACTTTCTGTTATATTCATTTACATTATAATTATTTTGTGTTAAATTTTGCTGCGATATAGCTGAAATACTGCTTAAGTTCTTGTTAGACACCAATCAATCAGTCATTTTGTGTTAAATTTATTTTAAAAAAGGAAGATAAATTTCGTGTTTCTTGCATTAAAATATAAAAATTCATTTCCCAGATGTTAGCACATTATCTTGTTGAAATGTAAGGACAGACAGAAAATAATGACACAAATCCATTTTTGTATAGTACATTGTATTTATGTTCTACTGGGAGTTTTAAAAAAGCATTTCAAATATAAATCGTTTTATAGTTGACAATTATCACGACAATATACTTTACAATTAATTATTGATTTTTCAAAAGATGCAAAGAGATTTGTTGAACCAGATAATTCCAGTTATTTGTCACATAAAATACAAAGCTATTTCCTCACGTTACAATTTTCAGTTCGTCACCGCAGGAAATAATAGCTGCTCGATGAAAACTGCATTTATGTTTAATTCGAAGACATTAATGAGTGATGGCTTTTATTTCCTAAAACAGATCTGCTTCCGAAACATTGAAAGGGGAGATAATTAATCTGTTATCATCGATAACGCTATGTCAATCATATGTACAATATCATATTATATATTTACAATTTCATTACTGCTCCGAGCGAGATCTAAATTGAAAGAAATGGACATTAGAATGAAAAGATTACAACGAGGCTGATAGCAATAAAGATCGGCAAAACAACACAGATAAAATGGCTTTCATTCTCTTGTAGTTTAATGATTGATTTTTGATTTTTGGTGTTTAATGCCACTTTCAGCAATATTTCAGCTATATCATGACAACCAGTTTTAGTGGTGGAAGAAGCCGGCGTACCCGCGGAGAGAACCATCGACCATGGGCAAGCAACTGGTAAACTTTATCACTTGCGGCTGCGAGTCGAGTGCACCCTTTTTTGTAATTTACAAAGCCGGGCGCTAACCCACGCCGTATTGGTGATAGGCTTGTATGAGTTGTTAGGTAATCCAACTACCTAACTCATTGAGCCACCCGGGCCCTACAACTACCTAACTCATTGAGCCACCCGGGCCCTACAACTACCTAACTCATTGAGCCACCCGGGCCCTACAACTACCTAACTCATTGAGCCACCCGGGCCCTACAACTACCTAACTCATTGAGCCACCCGGGCCCTACAACTACCTAACTCATTGAGCCACCCGGGCCCTACAACTACCTAACTCATTGAGCCACCCGGGCCCTACAACTACCTAACTCATTGAGCCACCCGGGCTCTCTACAACTACCTAACTCATTGAGCCACCCGGGCCCTACAACTACCTAACTCATTGAGCCACCCGGGCCCTACAACTACCTAACTCATTGAGCCACCCGGGCCCTACAACTACCTAACTCATTGAGCCACCCGGGCCCTACAACTACCTAACTCATTGAGCCACCCGGGCCCTACAACTACCTAACTCATTGAGCCACCCGGGCTCTCTACAACTACCTAACTCATTGAGCCACCCGGGCCCTACAACTACCTAACTCATTGAGCCACCCGGGCCCTACAACTACCTAACTCATTGAGCCACCCGGGCCCTACAACTACCTAACTCATTGAGCCACCCGGGCCCTACAACTACCTAACTCATTGAGCCACCCAGGTCCTTCTTGTAGTTTACAATCTGTTGTAGAGATATTGTTGTATGCAGCAATTAATTTTTAGATTACATTCAGTTGTGTCATGTAATATGATAGAAATAAACTTGGAATAACAGTCAAGATGTCATTTTTTTTCTTCTTTTTTTTTTTATGAACTAATAAACACATGATATCGTGGTATACCACAAATAAAATAAGAACGCCATTTTCTGAACACAACAGTGTTAGAATTAGATTTTTTAGCTGAAAAACGTTTTGTTCTCCCTCGAGAGGATTGGATCTCACACCTTATATACACTGTGGCACTTAATCGCTTAAGCTCTATGTTCAGGCACCCTAGACCACATCTGTTATATATTTATATTTTTGCAGTTGATAAGTGATTGCTTTTTTACCTCATTTGAGGAACATTTCAGCTATCAGGGGCATAACTACCATTGAGGCAACCAAAGCAACTGTCTCTGTTGTAATTTTGTTAAGCATAAGTGACCCAAAGTTAAATTCGAAAAGGGCCGTATTTTGAGCAATGTATAAACTTATAATAACCATTGCAAGCCAGCTTGTATATATGTTGATATATGGAGGTCTGACAACAATATCAACTATATTATTATATTTCCTGTCTCAATATCATGATATACATGGGTACAGTTCTATATTTTGCTCATTTATTGATTTTCATGGTGACACATTTTTTTTCTCGAAGAAAATGCAATTAAACTATTTCTACTGATTAGTATTACTGATTAAAGTTTTGACTTGTCTCTGTTTTCCTTTTGGCGATTTATATCTATTCTCAGTTGGAAGAATTAATCATAGATTCCTCGCAAAATTACTCAGGCGTTTTATATAGTATATTGGATATAGATGAATTTAACTGGAGGAGAAAAAAAAGAGAAAACAAGTTTTATTTCTAGATCTTGTGATTACTATAAGTATTAAAGGGATAACGATATCATTTTGACACATATTACAGTAGTTGGATGAGTATAAAACCAGTGCCGGATTTATCATTGTGCTTAGGTGTGCTTAAGCACAGGGCCCCGTTGGCTAGGGGGGAGGGGGGGGCCCATCTTCCTGCCAATTTATTTTTTTACAATGGATTTTTGCTTATGTGATGCTATTTTAAATTTGAAGGCATTGTTTTGGAGCGATTCCAGACATAATGATAAGAGTTGACTGCCTGTGTAGGACTACCGGGTCTACCTCCTTCTGGGCCCAAGTAAGGGGCCTCATAACTTAACTAGCACAGGGCCTCATTTGTCCTAATTCTGGCACTGTATAAAACATATTTATGTACAATACACACTCTCACATTCCAAGGTCGTTTTAATAAATGACTTCTTCATTGCCGAAGGTAGTTCGATTTATTTTCACAATTGTTATCAAATTTCCCTTAGGAGTCATTGTAGATTATTGCTTGTTGCAGGGCAATATTTGTAGATTGCTCATTTCAGGGCAATATTTGTAGATTGCTCATTGCAGGGCAATATTTTTAAAATTTATCCATTATTACCTTCGATTTTGAGGAGAAATTTACTGAGAATTCTTTTATGTGATACCAGGGCCGCATTATGACATGTTGGACCCCTAGGCTAATGAATTTATGTTACTCCCTCAGACGGAACCACTCTAACTCGCCTGCACCAGTCTTGAATATTTTTTACTCATGATATATTTTAACGACATTTACATAGCTTGAAGTAAGCTTATTACTAATTCTTTAAATAAACTAGAATAGCTATTTGAAAATCTTTTAGCACATTGAGGGGTCATAGACTGCAACCTATGCTAGCATATAGTATAATCCAACCCTGGTAATACACCATTCTCACCATCCAATTATAAGTGGAAGGAATTTTCATGATGGTTTTAAAAATCAATTTTGTTCAATAGTATATAATGCTTGAAGAAAATAGGTAGGCAAAGATAAAGAGAATGTATTAACGAAATAAATACTCGTAAACTGTGGAAAAAAACGTAAAGCTGCTTCTTGTTAATTAAAAACTAATCCTGAATTACGTGAATTACGTAAACATTAAACAAAAACTTTGATCCTGTTAGCTTTATGTTGGTTTCATATTGCAATTGACGTAGGGTTATTGAATTTCAAAAGGAAACGAGAGAAGTCAGATCAGCGGTGTTTTTCTGTAATTGTCAGTTGCGTAGATTATGCTCTTTTAACATGGCAAGGTATCAAAATATATCCTTTAATTATGTGTCTTCTATAATTAGGCTTTCTTTAGCGATTTTGATGGATTTAATTTGGAAACTGCCGGTATATAACACAATCCTATCATGCTATTCACAAGCGATTCATTTTAAACTTTTAAGTTGTCATGACGATATCTAGGATAAGTGGAAATTGCATCATGAAATAAAATAAGGTCTAAGGTATAATTAAACGATTTATCATTAGGCAAAAAATCGTAAGTGGATTGTTGGAAATTGACGATAAAGGTTTTTAATTGTTTTATTTTGATTGAACATTCAATGATTCCAACGTTGATGAAAATAGAATGTCACATGTTCTAGAATAGATAATTGTTCTGTGTATAAAATAAATCAATCTAAATTGTATTATGGTAGCATGGTTTATTTGTTTATAATGCTACACCATTCAATGGCCATGCTTCTTTCTGTTTTTGTTTTGTTTTTGTTTTGTTTTGTTTTTTTGGCACTCAATGGGGTTTTGTTCATGGTGCTTAACACCACTTTCAACAATATTTCAGTTATATCGTGGCGGTCAGTTTTATTGATGGAGAAAACCGGAGTATCCATAGAAGTATCCAAACTGCTGCAAGTAACTGACAGGCTTTATCACATAATATTGTATTGAGTACACCTCTCTGTGAGGGGGATTCGAACTCACATCTTTTGTTGTGATAGGTACTGATTGCATAGGCAGTTGTAAATCAATTAACTACCATGTGATCACGAACACGACGGCCCCTTTAGATCATATGGTTTTGACATAGAAGTATATTATATGCAAAGTCTTATTTTGACATATGATATGTACACAAAGTAATAGTTAAATCCATCTTAAGTCAAATAAAACCCTGCCACATTTTTATGCCTGTTCTTAGCCAGGACCTGGAATTCTAATGTCACATGTCATGGTCTTTTTTATGTTCCATGAGTTTAGGTGACAGGTTAGTGTTTGTTTTGTTGATATTTGTTCAATGGTTGATTATGTCATCTATGAGGTCACTCGCATGAGACCTATTATGTGATTTCTCTAAAATCTCCCATGGTAGGTCATATCAGTTAAGATGAACAAGTGTGAGATGTGATTTTAGTTGGATTGTATTTCTATGCTGAATTCTCTTGTGGGAGTTTCCTGTAAAATAAATAATACATTCATATAGTATATTTACACATTAATTAATTTCTTTCAGTTTTGAAGATGGTACCGTATCATTTCTAGATATTATTTCACTTAGACATGGCTTTGATGCCCTGGAAAATCTTGGAGGTAATTTTAATGGATATTTCGGCACTGACATGGTTTATTAGATATATTTATTATTGAAATTTACAGTTCCTAAATAATGTAATTATTATTAAAACTAAGGTTCTCCTCCCTCAGGAATAGGTGACCTTAACCAATTTTGGCTATCCTGTTTAGGCCCTTTGGTCTTATTGCTTCCACTTTTAAGTTAATAAGAAACCAAAGTCAATAATTTCCCCTGATAAGAATTCCAGGTGGCAGCACAACATATCACGGTCCTACACTGATTTCCTGTTGATAAGCAATTCACGAGATAACGTAGAAGAAATATAAACAATGCCATTAACTTGTAAATATTTACCTTTCTATCAACTCATGTTTTCATCCAGATATGAAGGTTATTCTGAGCGTACCTGATGAAGGTTATTCTGAGCATACCTGATGAAGGTTATTCTGAGCGTACCTGATGAAGGTTATTCTGAGCGTACCTGATGAAGGTTATTCTGAGCGTACCTGATGAAGGTTATTCTGAGCGTACCTGATGAAGGTTATTCTGAGCGTACCTGATGAAGGTTATTCTGAGCGTACCTGATGAAGGTTATTCTGAGCGTACCTGATGAAGGTTATTCTGAGCGTACCTGATGAAGGTTATTCTGAGCGTACCTGATGAAGGTTATTCTGAGCGTACCTGATGAAGGTTATTCTGAGCGTACCTGATGAAGGTTATTCTGAGCGTACCTGATGAAGGTTATTCTGAGCGTACCTGATGAAGGTTATTCTGAGCGTACCTGATGAAGGTTATTTTGAGCGTACCTGATGAAGGTTATTCTGAGCGTACCTGATGAAGGTTATTCTGAGCGTACCTGATGAAGGTTATTCTGAGCGTACCTGATGAAGGTTATTCTGAGCGTACCTGATGAAGGTTATTCTGAGCGTACCTGATGAAGGTTATTCTGAGCATACCTGATGAAGGTTATTCTGAGCGTACCTGATGAAGGTTATTCTGAGCATACCTGATGAAGGTTATTCTGAGCATACCTGATGAAGGTTATTCTGAGCGTACCTGATGAAGGTTATTCCAGAAACGTGTCGTGTGCACTAGATGTGATAACTACATTTTTATTACTATTCAAATCTGCCTTTTGTTTAGAGATTATTTTCTGATTTTGTTACTCTTTGTGTTATTCTTGATATACTAATGGACTTTAAAAATATTTCAACAGAATACATTTTGTTTTACACTGTTTTTGTATTAAATCAATTGAACGAGATATCAACGGGCACAATGAAATCCAAAATATTTTTACAGAAAATTCACATTAATTTTTTAAATGTTGATCAGGTGCCCACGAAATTATTTGAACACATTCTTTACTGGGAGTGAACTCATGTGCTGAGGAAGAGTAAGTAATTCCTGCTTCACATGTGACACCTGTCTTTACAAACCCAGTGATAAGAATAGGAAAAAAGACAATGAATATTTAATTTGATTTAATTTGATTGGTTAATTAATATGTTGACATTACAGGTGGAATAAAGTCCATATCTCTTCATACTTTTACCATTGCTCAATACTTCCATCATCAGCTGCAAGATCTCCACCATGGTAATGGCCGACCAGTAGCAGACATCTATTGCTATGGTGATTTTTCAAATCCATCAACACAAGGTCCTATAGTAAACTTTAACCTTATGAGACAAAATGGAAGTTACATTGGTTTTGCTGAGGTAAATTTTTACAAAAAAAGGGAAAATTTCTTTGGAAAGTTGTACATTTGTATAATAAAAAGTTTTTAGTTAACTTTAGCATATAAATTATACCGCGGAGAAAACCACGGACCCACGGAAGTCACTGACAAACTTTGTCACATGTAGTTGTAACGAGTACACCTCGTCATGAGCGGGATTAAATTCACAACTTTAGTGGTGATAGGCACTGATTGCACAGGTAGTTGTAAATCCAACTACCATGTGATCAAGAACACGACGGCCCATGCCGTTTCAAATTTATGTGGTTTTACCAATTAGATTTATTGGCAGACAATTGTTTTGGTGGTTTCTTGTCAAGTTAAACAATAATTTTGGCATTTTATCTCTTTAGTACAATGAATTTTTCTCTGATAATAAATTAATTGACACGAGTCATTTGTACTGTAGTGTTAATAAATAAATTGACACGAGTCATTTGTACTGTAGTGTTAATAAATAAATTGACACGAGACATTTGTAGTGTTAATAAATAAATTGACACGAGTCATTTGTAGTGTTAATAAATAAATTGACATGAGACATTTGTAGTGTTAATAAATAAATTGACACGAGTCATTTGTAGTGTTAATAAATAAATTGACACAAGTCATTTGTAGTGTTCATAAATAAATTGACATGAGTCATTTGTAGTGTTAATAAATAAATTGACATGAGACATTTGTAGTGTTAATAAATAAATTGACATGAGTCATTTGTAGTGTTAATAAATAAATTGACATGAGACATTTGTAGTGTTAATAAATAAATTGACACGAGTCATTTGTAGTGTTAATAAATAAATTGACACGAGTCATTTGTAGTGTTCATAAATAAATTGACATGAGTCATTTGTAGTGTTAATAAATAAATTGACACGAGTCATTTGTAGTGTTAATAAATAAATTGACACGAGACATTTGTAGTGTTAATAAATAAATTGACACGAGTCATTTGTAGTGTTAATAAATAAATTGACATGAGACATTTGTAGTGTTAATAAATAAATTGACACGAGTCATTTGTAGTGTTAATAAATAAATTGACACGAGTCATTTGTAGTGTTCATAAATAAATTGACATGAGTCATTTGTAGTGTTAATAAATAAATTGACATGAGACATTTGTAGTGTTAATAAATAAATTGACATGAGTCATTTGTAGTGTTAATAAATAAATTGACATGAGACATTTGTAGTGTTAATAAATAAATTGACACGAGTCATTTGTAGTGTTAATAAATAAATTGACACGAGTCATTTGTAGTGTTCATAAATAAATTGACATGAGTCATTTGTAGTGTTAATAAATAAAGTGACACGAGTCATTTGTAGTGTTAATAAATAAATTGACACGAGACATTTGTAGTGTTCAAAAATAAATTGACACGAGTCATTTGTAGTGTTAGTAAATAAATTGACACGAGTCATTTGTAGTGTTAATAAATAAATTGACACGAGTCATTTGTAGTGTTAGTAAATCAATTGACACGAGTCATTTGTAGTGTTAATAAATAAATTGACACGAGACATTTGTAGTGTTCATAAATAAATTGACACGAGTCATTTGTAGTGTTAGTAAATAAATTGACACGAGTCATTTGTAGTGTTAGTAAATAAATTGACACGAGTCATTTTTAGTGTTAGTAAATAAATTGACACGAGTCATTTGTAGTGTTCATAAATAAATTGACACGAGTCATTTGTAGTGTTAGTAAATAAATTGACACGAGTCATTTGTAGTGTTAGTAAATAAATTGACACGAGTCATTTGTAGTGTTAGTAAATAAATTGACATGAGTCATTTGTAGTGTTAATAAATAAATTGACACGAGACATTTGTAGTGTTCATAAATAAATTGACACGAGTCATTTGTAGTGTTAGCCCTATTCAAGGTAAGTTACTTGGGATGAATTTGTTTACCAAGCATAAGAAAATTAGGATTGTTTACAGTTAAGTATATATAGTTATTGTAGAATAAGCTAATCAGTGAGTGTTTAGAAGGGTATTTGGGGAATTTAGCCATTAATGGAGATTCATAGCAGTATAAAAACAAATCAGCAATGAGAGGAGCACAATTCGTTCTCATTGGGATCCAAGCAAACTAAGGGGCCGTCATGGTCGTGATTGTATAGTAGTTGGATTTCCAACTACCAATGCAATCAGTACAGATCACCACTAACTTTGTGAGTTTGAAAAATCCCACTCATGGCAAGATGTACTCAATACAACATTATGTGATAAAGTTTGTCATGGGTGACAGTTCCTCCATCAATAAAACTGACCACCACGATATAATTGAAATATTGTTTTGAAAGTAGCATTTAAAAGTAAAGTAGAAAATGATAGGAAATGACATATTGGAACAATTGTAGTTTATTACAGAATATCACACAATGTCATGAATATGGCTGAAATACTGCTGATGTTGGTGTTAAACACCAATCAACGAGAATATCACATGATATTTTATGTTATGTAATGATGATTTTTATTTTTAAAAGATAAGAAGGACAGGCTTGATTTTTACCATAAAAAATGTGTTTGTTTGTTTTTTTCAGGTAGATAAGATGGCCCAGCTATATAACATACATCTACGAACAGGCTGTTTCTGTAACATTGGTGCTTGTCAAAAATACCTTGGACTGTCTTCAGTTCAAATCAAGGAGAATTTTGTGGTAAAGTAATTTTTTTTCTTGAAGTCTAAATTTGCTCAAATTTATAGCAGCATTACTACAGTAGCATTAGTTAGGCTAACAGAACTTATTGTAGGACATTTTCAAATCGAGAATAAACCTGTACTGTTTTAAAATATATATAAATACAGGTAATGTAATGTTTCAAATACTGTCATCAGTATGCCAAGACGGGTGTACTCGATACAACATTATGTGATAAAGTTTGTCAGTTACTTGCGACAGGTTGGTGGTTTTTCTCTGTGTGCTCCGGTTTCCTCCACCAATAAAGCTGGCCACCATGAGATAACAGAAATATTGTTGAAAGTGACATTAAACATCATAACCCTAACCTATATGTGTAAATATTTGGATTCAAATTTAAATGACTAATTGTTATTAAATCAGTTAGAAGTATCAGTTGTGATTTTTTTTTGTCTTAAGAGTAATGGTCTTTATCCAACAGATGTTAACTTCTTAACTAGTAGTCAGTTAACTACTAGCATTCATTGCCCCTGTTATTGTACATACTTATGTTGTCATTCAATGTTTTGTGATAACCTGGTAGTATGTGGTCTGTTTGAGTGGAAGCAAATCAGAGCAGATTTTTTATCGTTTGTTTATATATGTATTGCCATTGGAGATCCAATTATCAAGAGGAGAGGGTTGGGATCACATAGCCTGTCTCATGCCAGGACCCGCATTCCCAATCTCAGATATCATGGTCCTTTTTTATGTCCAACGATTTGAGATGAGAGGTGATTATTCGCTTTATTGATATTGGTGGAATTGTTGACCATCACTGTTTAAACTTTCTTTTCATGCTATATCACAGGCTGGTCATGTTTGTGGAGATGACAAAGATCTAATCAATGGACAGCCTACAGGATCTGTTCGTATTTCATTTGGTTACATGTCGACGATTGGTGATGCTCAACATTGTCTCAAATTTATATGCGATTGTTTTGTCGAAAATCCAAGCAAGGCTAATTTTATATCTGATATGTTTACAAAACATGACAATGAGAAATTTACAAAGGCTTTGTTGTCCAATGAAAAGACAGTCAACACAAAATGCAAAAAAGAGCCTGATTCATCAATGTCTAAATTGTTGTCCAATGAAAAGACTCTCAACACAAAACACAAACAAGAACCTGATTCATCAATGTCTAAACCTGTGATCTTAAGAGAAAGATTTCCTGGTGAAGAAAATATAATATGTGATATTGAATCTAAAAATATCAGAGATGAATTAACTGTTGCTGATAATAAGAACAAGGATTTAAATAATTCTAATTTGACGGCTTCAATGGATTTGCATAATGTACTTCAAAGATGTTCACCGACCAATCATGTTCTGACAAATATTTGTCTCTATCCTGTTAAATCATGTGGAGCTTTTGAGGTAAGTTTGAAATTGTGTGTATTCTGTGACACCTGTCTAAATCGAACCACCTTGGGACCAACTTTTGTGTTCATAAAAGACAGGTGTTAGGTTTATACAGGTTAAATTAACAAAGATTTTCTACATTAGTACTTTATTTAGAATTTGGTTTATGCAGGATTTCAAGTTATTCAGAGTTTGGTATAGACAGGTTTCACCGTACTGTTAATGAATTACTATTTCATTATTATCATGGGTACTACAAAGCCACCAAAACATTCAGTGTTTTAGAAAAACTGTTTAAAAAAAATTTAGTTTTATTTGAAATATGTATGAAAACTGGAAATATCCATATACTTCTGTCTACTGGCTGTGCATTCATTGACTCTATTATTGAACTGTCAATGTTTATGCAAATCTGTACAGGTTTATATCGTTTATTTATACAAGTATTGACGTTGGAGATCCAGTTAGCAAAGACAGGAGGATTGGGATCCCATCAATCGCTTTAACCTGTTAGCAAAGACAGGAGGATTGGGATCCCATCAATCGCTTTAACCTGTTAGCAAAGACAGGAGGATTGGGATCCCATCAATCGCTTTAACCTGTTAGCAAAGACAGGAGGATTGGGATCCCATCAATCGCTTTAACCTGTTAGCAAAGACAGGAGGATTGGGATCCCATCAATCGCTTTAACCTGTTAGCAAAGACAGGAGGATTGGGATCCCATCAATCGCTTTAACCTGATAGCAAAGACAGGAGGATTGGGATCCCATTAATCGCTTTAACCTGTTAGCAAAGACAGGAGGATTGGGATCCCATTAATCGCTTTAACCTGTTAGCAAAGACAGGAGGATTGGGATCCCATTAATCGCTTTAACCTGTTAGCAAAGACAGGAGGATTGGGATCCCATTAATCGCTTTAACCTGTTAGCAAAGACAGGAGGATTGGGATCCCATTAATCGCTTTAACCTGTTAGCAAAGACAGGAGGATTGGGATCCCATTAATCGCTTTAACCTGTTAGCAAAGACAGGAGGATTGGGATCCCATTAATCGCTTTAACCTGATAGCAAAGACAGGAGGATTGGGATCCCATTAATCGCTTTAACCTGTTAGCAAAGACAGGAGGATTGGGATCCCATTAATCGCTTTAACCTGTTAGCAAAGACAGGAGGATTGGGATCCCATTAATCGCTTTAACCTGTTAGCAAAGACAGGAGGATTGGGATCCCATTAATCGCTTTAACCTGTTAGCAAAGACAGGAGGATTGGGATCCCATTAATCGCTTTAACCTGTTAGCAAAGACAGGAGGATTGGGATCCCATTAATCGCTTTAACCTGTTAGCAAAGACAGGAGGATTGGGATCCCATTAATCGCTTTAACCTGTTAGCAAAGACAGGAGGATTGGGATCCCATTAATCGCTTTAACCTGTTAGCAAAGACAGGAGGATTGGGATCCCATTAATCGCTTTAACCTGTTAGCAAAGACAGGAGGATTGGGATCCCATTAATCGCTTTAACCTGTTAGCAAAGACAGGAGGATTGGGATCCCATTAATCGCTTTAACCTGTTAGCAAAGACAGGAGGATTGGGATCCCATTAATCGCTTTAACCTGTTAGCAAAGACAGGAGGATTGGGATCCCATTAATCGCTTTAACCTGTTAGCAAAGACAGGAGGATTGGGATCCCATTAATCACTTTAACCTGTTAGCAAAGACAGGAGGATTGGGATCCCATTAATCGCTTTAACCTGTTAGCAAAGACAGGAGGATTGGGATCCCATTAATCGCTTTAACCTGTTAGCAAAGACAGGAGGATTGGGATCCCATTAATCACTTTAACCTGTTAGCAAAGACAGGAGGATTGGGATCCCATTAATCACTTTAACCTGTTAGCAAAGACAGGAGGATTGGGATCCCATTAATCGCTTTAACCTGTTAGCAAAGACAGGAGGATTGGGATCCCATTAATCACTTTAACCTGTTAGCAAAGACAGGAGGATTGGGATCCCATTAATCACTTTAACCTCACCACATATTTGTGCCCTTTCCAAGCCAGGATATTACATACATTATATAGCCACCTTACATTGATTAAAAAATAAAAGAAATTAGTTTTTACAAACATGTCTTAATACCTTTTTCTTCTTAACTTTAACTTTTCAAATGCTATATTTTCTAAACATGTTCTCTGTATGCACTGACAAATATTCATACCATCTTTAGGATATTCAGTAGTAAGGTCCTGTATCCTGCTGGTTAAACTCCCTTCCAAAAATAGCATTTTCTGTTTATAGCAAATGTGTATTTATAGTTCATAAATGGAGTGTTACACAAAATTGTCAAAACACGGAATATTTTTAACACATTCAAGTTCAATGTTATCTTCAAACATTTCAATCTACAAAATAGAAATTTACTTGTATTGGATGCCTATCAGGGTACTTCATACTACTGTAAGTCAAAATGGTGAAAAGTAATCAAAATGTAATTAAAAAAAGTAATCAAAATGTAATCATGGTTACAGGGTAAAAATCAATGTAATTGAGTAAAGTAGTATTATTTGTAATCTAAAAATAGGCTGATTACAGATTACAGAAAAAATGTTATTGATTGAATGACTATTGTACCATAATCCTCCTCTGATAAGGTCATTCTCACCTAAGGTCACCTCTCAAATCAGACCAGGTTTCAGATGTACTTAGATAGTGAAATACTACTAAATTGTCCCCTTCAAGAGAGGCCACTTTCAACAATATTTCATTTATATCGTGGTGGTCTGTTTTATTGGTGAAGGAAACCGAAGAATTGAGTACACCTCGCCCGAATGGGATTCGAACTCATAACGTTATCGGTAAAAAGCACTGATTGCATAGGTAGTTGAAAATCCAACAGTGATAAGATTACTGCCACGACGGCCACGACAGCCCCTTAAGCATTTAATATGATTATTACCCTAAGTCTGCATCATTGTAAAAATTACAAAATTGTATAGTTTGTTTACTGTGCTGCATTGAATGGCTGGTTTGTCTTTCTTTTATGATGACAAAATATTGGAATATAATTTATTTTTTTCAATACATCAATACTTTTTTTTTACTGAAAAACCTATGCATGTATCATATTTCAACCATTATAACCCAATGGAGAGTATAAAAGTTAGACTTATTTAATTAACATAGACCTATTGTCTATAAGACGTGATAAGTTATGAGCCGTTAAAAATTTGACCTTATTTACGTCTAAAACTTGAATTACATTATAGTGTGTAGCTTTGTACAGTCAAACCTGCCTTAAAGGGATATTAAAGCTCATCTTGGTAATTTTTTGTATCTCATGACAACTTGCAATTGGTTCAATAAATGATATTTAGGAAACATTAACCCGGTTTTTATCAATGAAACTTTGTAAAAGTGACATAATTCGTTGATAATTCTGTCATATCTTCCGGTTTTCTCTGGGTTTTTCCAATAATTGAATTTTTCCTTCCTGGACAAAAATTCATTTCGACCCTTTTAAGTGATATTTTAACGATATTAGGGATTATATGGGCGTGCAAAGTATTTTTGGATTGTTTTTACAATTAAATTGAAAAGAAACAACCTTCGTCACAAGTTGAAAAAATATATGTTAAAACGAGCTTTAATATCCCTTTATATAACAAATCACTGTCTTATAAAGGGTACTTCTATATAACAAATCACTGTGTTATAAAGGGCAGTCTTATTTTTCCAATTAATGAATTATGCATATAATTTTAACCTGTATATAAAGGGCAACTGCTCATAAAGACCACATTTTCAGATTCTCTTGAGTGGCCTTTATATACAGGTTTAACAGTATTTGTAAAAGTCATATTAGTTTCACGTGATCTGTACAGTGAGGATAAACGGTTGGGTATCTATTAATGGTAGATTTTGTGTTGAAAAATTGATTGAAATGTCAACACTAATTAACATTCATTACATCAAAACGGTAATTGATTAGAGTGTTATAAACAAAGCTAATAAAGAGAATAAGTCGTTGGTCTATTTTGTATTGTCTAGCCTGTATTGTAAATCTATGTGTACAACTAGATACTAATTTAACATCCAGTTAAAACAAAAAAGTGTTTTGCAGAAACCAGAATATAACATTATCTAAAAAAAAACTTACTATTTAAGATAAATTCATTAGCTGAATGGAAAATGCAGGTTGAAATTTGTCTTCATCTTTAGGAAAGTTTAGTTTTGCTTGTTATTATACGGGGGTATACTGTTTTACCTTTGTTCGTCCGTCCTTCCATCCGTCCAAGATATTTTTCGTCGCATTTTTTAATACAGTTTTAATTGTGGTATGATTCAGTGTAAAATCTAGGTTATAAATAGAAATTTTAATGTGGTATTATCTGGGTAATAAATAGAAATTTTAATGTGGTATTATCTGGGTAATAAATAGAAATTTTAATATTATCGGGGTTATAAATAGAAATTTTAATGTGGTATTATCTTGGTAATAAATAGTAATTATACCCCCCGCAAACAAAGTTTGGAGGGGGTATATAGGAATCACCCTATCCGTCCGTCCATGTACCTTGTAAGCGCAACTCCTCCTATACGACTTATTGGATTTTTATGAAACTTTACACATTTGTAGTATACTACCAGCAGATGTTCATGAAGGAATATGGTTGCTGTCCAAAATTTAAAAGGCGAGATTATTCAACTTATACTCTCACGAAAAGGGGGGTCGTGTACCTTGTAAGCACAACTCCTACTAAACTGCTTATTGTATTTTTATGAAACTTTACACAGTTGTAGTACACAACCTGCAGATGTGCATGAAGGAATACCGTTGCTGTCTAAAATTTAGAAGGGGAGATAATTAACTTGCTAATATACCTGTATTCCAAAGCTTGAACATCATAGTATTGCAAGCGGGGGGTATCACTCAGTGAGGTTACTCACAGTTCTAGTTTTAATGTGGCATTATCTGGGTTATAAATAGAAATTTTAATGTGGCATTATCTGGGTTATAAATAGAAATTTTAATGTGGCATTTTCCTGTGTGATAATTAACCTAGTAACTGCAGTTGTATAAGCTTTGGTTGAATAAAAAGCTTTTGCCACCACTTGGCGTCTGTCATCCGTTAACTTTTCACATTTTAATCTTCTCCTCTGAAACTGCTTGGCCAAATGAACCGAAACTGGGTAGGAAGCATCTATGGATGGTCCTCTATAAAGATTGCTCATTTTGTCCCGATCCATTAACAAACATGGCCACCACAGACCGTTCTTGTTTCTGATTGGTTGATTTCTAAAAAAATCTTCTCCTCTGAAACCGCTTGGCCAAATGAATCAAAACTTGGTAGGAAGCATCCTTGGAAGGTACTCTATAAAGATTGCTCATTTAGTTCCGATCCGTTTACAAACATGGCCGCCACAGGCCATTCTTGTTTCTGATTGGTTGATTTCTAAAAAATCTTCTCCTCTGAAACTGTTTTCCCAAATGAACTGAAATTTGGTAGGAAGCATCTATGGAAGGTTCTCTATAAAGATTGCTAATTCCGTCCCGATCAGTTAACAAACATGGCCACCACAGACAATTCTTGTTTCTGATTGGCTGATTTTTTTTAAATCTTCTCCTCTGAAACCGTTTGGCCAAATGAACCGAAACTTGGTAGGAAGCATCTATGGAAAGTCCTCTGTTACGATTGCTCATTTCGTCCCGATCCATTAACAAACATGTGTTTCCATGCCAATTATTATTTCAGGTGATGAACTTGATATGATGTTGTATAGTTCAGTGCCTTTATTTGTAATGCTTTGAAAGTTGATTGTCAAGATGGTTAAATTGTCAGTCTTTGTTGTAGTTTCTGACTGGTTGGTGGTGTTACTATTAGTACTACTATAATGTACTGTAGATCTGGAGTTATCTCTATTTTTTGGGGATGATGTAGCTATCGGTTCTAATTTTCCTGATGTAAGTTCATCTATTGTGGTGTTTAGGTGGTGTTTCGGTAGTGATCTAGTACTATTTCTTGATGTTTCCGCGGTGATCTCAATGGATGCTTCTTGGAAGTTTCTCATACTGACAGCGTGGTTGTCAGGCGGTGGGTTAGAGATATTAATCGGTATGACAGCAGGGCTGTCATTTAAAGTGTTAATCGGCATGACAGCAGGGCTGTCATTAAAGGTGTTAAATCTGTTCGATATTTTAATACGTTCTTCGGTTTCGAAAAATGTAGTTGAGAAGTTTGGTAGACCGCATTGAAAGCATATCCAGCTTGAGTTGTTACCTTGAAGTGCTTTGTAAATATGTGGTGGTACGTTTGAACATTTTGTATGGTACCAGATATCACAGCCGTCACATTGTAGGGCTTTAGCATTCCAGTTGACATTTTTGCTACATATTCCACACTCATACTTTATATATGTTGGGCCTGGCTGAATTTGTATGTCCCCGGCCTGTAGAATTAACATATACAGGTAGATGGCGGATTTACAAGTAATGTTTCTGTGTAATCTCTTTTTTAAAAGTTTTGACTGACTTACAGTTACCATGAAATGTTGAAGGTTGTTATCTTCATTCCTGACCAAACCTTATTTTGAACAGAATCGATCATTTTGCTTCATATGTTCTTCTGGTTTGCATGATATCAATGTTATTAATAGAAAACAAAAACAAATGTTTACTTCCGGTCTCATCATTTCCGATTGCGCAATACTATTGCCTGGGGCAGTCAAAGGATTTGAAGTCTGGAATTTTGCAAAGTTGTGTTTTTGCCAAATTGTAGGTTTTTACACATTTCACATTGACTACAAAGGATACTGAACAGATTTCCTGAATATTTGTGATCAGATTGCAGATTTTGTAGCTCCGAATTTTATTGAGGCTCTATTATACACGCATGCGCTTGGCCAAATGATATGAAACTTGGTAAGAAGCATCTACGGAAGGTCCTCTATAGAGATTGCTCATTTCTTTTTTAGTGTAAACATATTTTATTAATCAATACATATGAATATAGTACAACAATTTAAATACAACAATAGTAATGACTATGAATTAATTAAGAGGATCCGAAAACAAGTTATTAAACTTATGTAAATCCGTATCCCAATTTCGTTTTGATCCATTAACAAACATGGCTGCCACAGGCAATGGTTGTTTTAGATTGGTAGATTTCTAAAAATCATCTTCTCTGAGCTTAACTGCTTTGCCAAAATGAGCCGAAATTTGGTGGGAAGCACCTATGGAAGGTTCTGTAATAAATTTCCTCAAAGCGGAATGAAAGGTGAGCGACACAGGCTCAGCTCAGTGCTGAGCCTCTAGTTTAATCGTGCTGTAATTTAAAAAGAAATAAAACTGACCACCACGATATTTATAACTGAAATATTGTTAAAAGTGGCATTAAACACCATAACCTTAGAAAAATTTGTCTTGGCAATAAAGAAGCTCCATTTAATATATCATAGCTTAAAAATCCATTGATTAATGAAGATTTACATCCCAATCATATTATCTGAAAGCTGAGGACTATAGAATTGAGACATGTCTACCCAAGATTAATGAAGATTTACATCCCAATCATATTATCTGAAAGCTGAGGACTATAGAATTGAGACATGTCTACCCATGATTAATGAAGATTTACATCCCAATCATATTATCTGAAAGCTGAAGACTATAGAATTGAGACATGTCTACCCATGATTAATGAAGATTTACATCCCAATCATATTATCTGAAAGCTGAAGACTATAGAATTGAGACATGTCTACCCATGATTAATGAAGATTTACATCCCAATCATATTATCTGAAAGCTGAGGACTATAGAATTGAGACATGTCTACCCATGATTAATGAAGATTTACATCCCAATCATATTATCTGAAAGCTGAAGACTATAGAATTGAGACATGTCTACCCATGATTAATGAAGATTTACATCCCAATCATATTATCTGAAAGCTGAAGACTATAGAATTGAGACATGTCTACCCATGATTAATGAAGATTTACATCCCAATCATATTATCTGAAAGCTGAGGACTATAGAATTCAGACATGTCTACCCATGATTAATGAAGATTTACATCCCAATCATATTATCTGAAAGCTGAGGACTATAGAATTGAGACATGTCTACCCATGATTAATGAAGATTTACATCCCAATCATATTATCTGAAAGCTGAAGACTATAGAATTGAGACATGTCTACCCATGATTAATGAAGATTTACATCCCAATCATATTATCTGAAAGCTGAGGACTATAGAATTGAGACATGTCTACCCATGATTAATGAAGATTTACATCCCAATCATATTATCTGAAAGCTGAAGACTATAGAATTGAGACATGTCTACCCATGATTAATGAAGATTTACATCCCAATCATATTATCTGAAAGCTGAAGACTATAGAATTGAGACATGTCTACCCATGATTAATGAAGATTTACATCCCAATCATATTATCTGAAAGCTGAGGACTATAGAATTGAGACATGTCTACCCATGATTAATGAAGATTTACATCCCAATCATATTATCTGAAAGCTGAAGACTATAGAATTGAGACATGTCTACCCATGATTAATGAAGATTTACATCCCAATCATATTATCTGAAAGCTGAAGACTATAGAATTGAGACATGTCTACCCATGATTAATGAAGATTTACATCCCAATCATATTATCTGAAAGCTGAAGACTATAGAATTGAGACATGTCTACCCATGATTAATGAAGATTTACATCCCAATCATATTATCTGAAAGCTGAGGACTATAGAATTGAGACATGTCTACCCATGATTAATGAAGATTTACATCCCAATCATATTATCTGAAAGCTGAAGACTATAGAATTGAGACATGTCTACCCATGATTAATGAAGATTTACATCCCAATCATATTATCTGAAAGCTGAAGACTATAGAATTGAGACATGTCTACCCATGATTAATGAAGATTTACATCCCAATCATATTATCTGAAAGCTGAGGACTATAGAATTCAGACATGTCTACCCATGATTAATGAAGATTTACATCCCAATCATATTATCTGAAAGCTGAGGACTATAGAATTGAGACATGTCTACCCATGATTAATGAAGATTTACATCCCAATCATATTATCTGAAAGCTGAAGACTATAGAATTGAGACATGTCTACCCATGATTAAAGAAGATTTACATCCTAATCATATTATCTGAAAGCTGAAGACTATAGAATTGAGACATGTCTACCCATGATTAATGAAGATTTACATCCCAATCATATTATCTGAAAGCTGAAGACTATAGAATTGAGACATGTCTACCCATGATTAATGAAGATTTACATCCCAATCATATTATCTGAAAGCTGAAGACTATAGAATTGAGACATGTCTACCCATGATTAATGAAGATTTACATCCCAATCATATTATCTGAAAGCTGAGGACTATAGAATTGAGACATGTCTACCCATGATTAATGAAGATTTACATCCCAATCATATTATCTGAAAGCTGAGGACTATAGAATTGAGACATGTCTACCCATGATTAATGAAGATTTACATCCCAATCATATTATCTGAAAGCTGAAGACTATAGAATTGAGACATGTCTACCCATGATTAATGAAGATTTACATCCCAATCATATTATCTGAAAGCTGAAGACTATAGAATTGAGACATGTCTACCCATGATTAATGAAGATTTACATCCCAATCATATTATCTGAAAGCTGAGGACTATAGAATTGAGACATGTCTACCCATGATTAATGAAGATTTACATCCCAATCATATTATCTGAAAGCTGAAGACTATAGAATTGAGACATGTCTACCCATGATTAATGAAGATTTACATCCCAATCATATTATCTGAAAGCTGAAGACTATAGAATTGAGACATGTCTACCCATGATTAATGAAGATTTACATCCCAATCATATTATCTGAAAGCTGAAGACTATAGAATTGAGACATGTCTACCCATGATTAATGAAGATTTACATCCCAATCATATTATCTGAAAGCTGAAGACTATAGAATTGAGACATGTCTACCCATGATTAATGAAGATTTACATCCCAATCATATTATCTGAAAGCTGAGGACTATAGAATTGAGACATGTCTACCCATGATTAATGAAGATTTACATCCCAATCATATTATCTGAAAGCTGAAGACTATAGAATTGAGACATGTCTACCCATGATTAATGAAGATTTACATCCCAATCATATTATCTGAAAGCTGAAGACTATAGAATTGAGACATGTCTACCCATGATTAATGAAGATTTACATCCCAATCATATTATCTGAAAGCTGAAGACTATAGAATTGAGACATGTCTACCCATGATTAATGAAGATTTACATCCCAATCATATTATCTGAAAGCTGAGGACTATAGAATTGAGACATGTCTACCCATGATTAATGAAGATTTACATCCCAATCATATTATCTGAAAGCTGAAGACTATAGAATTGAGACATGTCTACCCATGATTAATGAAGATTTACATCCCAATCATATTATCTGAAAGCTGAGGACTATAGAATTGAGACATGTCTACCCATGATTAATGAAGATTTACATCCCAATCATATTATCTGAAAGCTGAAGACTATAGAATTGAGACATGTCTACCCATGATTAATGAAGATTTACATCCCAATCATATTATCTGAAAGCTGAAGACTATAGAATTGAGACATGTCTACCCATGATTAATGAAGATTTACATCCCAATCATATTATCTGAAAGCTGAAGACTATAGAATTGAGACATGTCTACCCATGATTAATGAAGATTTACATCCCAATCATATTATCTGAAAGCTGAGGACTATAGAATTGAGACATGTCTACCCATGATTAATGAAGATTTACATCCCAATCATATTATCTGAAAGCTGAAGACTATAGAATTGAGACATGTCTACCCATGATTAATGAAGATTTACATCCCAATCATATTATCTGAAAGCTGAAGACTATAGAATTGAGACATGTCTACCCATGATTAATGAAGATTTACATCCCAATCATATTATCTGAAAGCTGAAGACTATAGAATTGAGACATGTCTACCCATGATTAATGAAGATTTACATCCCAATCATATTATCTGAAAGCTGAGGACTATAGAATTGAGACATGTCTACCCATGATTAATGAAGATTTACATCCCAATCATATTATCTGAAAGCTGAGGACTATAGAATTGAGCATGCAGCATAAAAGAGTAAGAACAAAGTCTAGATGGCTTGAAAGCAGGATAATGTATCCGAGTTGAGAGACATGTCTACCTGTGAACTGTTGTTTTGTTGAGAGACATGTCTACCTGTGAACTGTTGTATAGTTGAGAGACATGTCTACCTGTGAACTGTTGTATAGTTGAGAGACATGTCTACCTGTGAACTGTTGTATAGTTGAGAGACATGTCTACCTGTGAACTGTTGTATAGTTGAGAGACATGTCTACCTGTGAACTGTTGTTTAGTTGAGAGACATGTCTACCTGTGAACTGTTGTTTAGTTGAGAGACATGTCTACCTGTGAACTGTTGTATAGTTGAGAGACATGTCTACCTGTGAACTGTTGTATAGTTGAGAGACATGTCTACCTGTGAACTGTTGTATAGTTGAGAGACATGTCTACCTGTGAACTGTTGTATAGTTGAGAGACATGTCTACCTGTGAACTGTTGTATAGTTGAGAGACATGTCTACCTGTGAACTGTTGTATAGTTGAGAGACATGTCTACCTGTGAACTGTTGTATAGTTGAGAGACATGTCTACCTGTGAACTGTTGTATAGTTGAGAGACATGTCTACCTGTGAACTGTTGTATAGTTGAGAGACATGTCTACCTGTGAACTGTTGTATAGTTGAGAGACATGTCTACCTGTGAACTGTTGTTTAGTTGAGAGACATGTCTACCTGTGAACTGTTGTTTAGTTGAGAGACATGTCTACCTGTGAACTGTTGTATAGTTGAGAGACATGTCTACCTGTGAACTGTTGTATAGTTGAGAGACATGTCTACCTGTGAACTGTTGTTTAGTTGAGAGACATGTCTACCTGTGAACTGTTGTATAGTTGAGGGACATGTCTACCTGTGAACTGTTGTTTAGTTGAGAGACATGTCTACCTGTGAACTGTTGTATAGTTGAGAGACATGTCTACCTGTGAACTGTTGTTTAGTTGAGAGACATGTCTACCTGTGAACTGTTGTTTAGTTGAGAGACATGTCTACCTGTGAACTGTTGTATAGTTGAGAGACATGTCTACCCATGAACTGTTGTATAGTTGAGGGACATGTCTACCTGTGAACTGTTGTTTAGTTGAGAGACATGTCTACCCATGAACTGTTGTATAGTTGAGAGACATGTCTACCTGTGAACTGTTGTTTAGTTGAGAGACATGTCTACCTGTGAACTGTTGTATAGTTGAGAGACATGTCTACCTGTGAACTGTTGTTTAGTTGAGAGACATGTCTACCTGTGAACTGTTGTATAGTTGAGAGACATGTCTACCTGTGAACTGTTGTTTAGTTGAGAGACATGTCTACCTGTGAACTGTTGTATAGTTGAGAGACATGTCTACCTGTGAACTGTTGTTTAGTTGAGAGACATGTCTACCTGTGAACTGTTGTATAGTTGAGAGACATGTCTACCTGTGAACTGTTGTTTAGTTGAGAGACATGTCTACCTGTGAACTGTTGTATAGTTGAGAGACATGTCTACCTGTGAACTGTTGTTTAGTTGAGAGACATGTCTACCTGTGAACTGTTGTATAGTTGAGAGACATGTCTACCTGTGAACTGTTGTATAGTTGAGAGACATGTCTACCTGTGAACTGTTGTATAGTTGAGGGACATGTCTACCTGTGAACTGTTGTATAGTTGAGGGACATGTCTACCTGTGAACTGTTGTATAGTTGAGAGACATGTCTACCTGTGAACTGTTGTATAGTTGAGAGACATGTCTACCTGTGAACTGTTGTATAGTTGAGAGACATGTCTACCTGTGAACTGTTGTATAGTTGAGAGACATGTCTACCTGTGAACTGTTGTATAGTTGAGAGACATGTCTACCTGTGAACTGTTGTATAGTTGAGAGACATGTCTACCTGTGAACTGTTGTATAGTTGAGGGACATGTCTACCTGTGAACTGTTGTATAGTTGAGAGACATGTCTACCTGTGAACTGTTGTATAGTTGAGAGACATGTCTACCTGTGAACTGTTGTATAGTTGAGCTAGCACTATAAAAAGCCAACTAAGCATGTTGATTTAGTACATACCATCATCATCATCATCTCATCAAAATATTATACCCCCACTCGTAGAGAGGGGGCTATTTTGCAATCACCTTGTCCGTCCGTTCGTCCGTCCGTTTGTCCGTCTGTTCACACTTTCATAACAGATATCTCAGCTTCTACTGGAAGAAATGATTTTATATTTGATATATGGCTTTGGTATGATGACTTGTACCGTGTCTCCCCTTTCCAGGTTTACCGCACATCTACTTCCTGTTTACCGTGCAACTTACAAATGAACGAGTGGGGGTATTCTTAGCACGACGTAGCGTGCAACATCTTGTTTAACTTGTTCTCACCATAAATGAAGAATTGCTCACATGGTGTTAAACAACAATCAATTAACTTACTGACTATTTGAAGGTTACAGAATGGGAAGTATGTGATACAGGCTTACTGTATGACAGACAATGGATGATTGTATCTGAGAATGGTGTCACGATCAGTCAGAAACGAGAACCTAAACTGTGCCTCATCAAACCAAACATTGATCTAGTCAACAAAACTTTAACCTTAACTTTTCCAGGTAATTCATAGAGGTCACGAACTTTAACCTTAACTTCTCCAGGTAATTCATATAGATGTCACAAACTTTATCCTTAACTTTTCCAGGTAATTCATAGCGGTCACGAACTTTAACCTTAGCTTCTCCAGGTAATCATATAAAGGTCACAAACTTTAACCTTAACTTTTCCAGGTAATTCCAAAAGATCACAAACTTTGATCTTAACTTTTCCAGGTAATTCTAAAAGGTCACAAAATGTTTACCCTAATTTACCTTTTAGTGTTTTTTTGATATCTCAATTTTATGAACGAATTTCCAAAATTTTCCTCAGCTCAATCATGGATTCAATTTACAGTAAAGTTAACCCAAATACTATAACATTGAGATTTGTTGCTTCTCCCCTAAGAATTAAATAGTAAGAGCAAAGATTGGTTGGAGTGAGGATGATGTATCTGAGTGGAGGGACCTGTCTTTATATGGACTGTTGCTTCAGTAGGAAAGCACCAAAGATTGGTTGGAGTGAGGATGATGTATCTGAGTGGAGGGACCTGTCTTTATATGGACTGTTGCTTCAGTAGGAAAGCACCAAAGATTGGTTGGAGTGAGGATGATGTATCTGAGTGGAGGGACCTGTCTTTATATGGACTGTTGCTTCAGTAGGAAAGCACCAAAGATTGGTTGGAGTGAGGATGATGTATCTGAGTGGAGGGACCTGTCTTTATATGGACTGTTGCTTCAGTAGGAAAGCACCAAAGATTGGTTGGAGTGAGGATGATGTATCTGAGTGGAGGGACCTGTCTTTATATGGACTGTTGCTTCAGTAGGAAAGCACCAAAGATTGGTTGGAGTGAGGATGATGTATCTGAGTGGAGGGACCTGTCTTTATATGGACTGTTGCTTCAGTAGGAAAGCACCATAGAAATGCAACTGAGCATGTATGTCAAGTACAATACGCATATCTTCATAATATCAAAAAGTAACATGATCCTGCCATGATCAAACTGAAAATTTGCTCACTTGGTGTTAAATAACAATCAATCAATCATCAACAAGGTTCTAAAGTGCATACAGTCAAACCTGTATTAAGAGGTCACCTTTGGGGCAAAGAATAAATGGCCATATAAGACAGGTGACCTCATAAAAGAGGTTCAATTCATATGAAATTTTCTATGACAAGAGAAAAAAAAGGTGACCTTTTAATACAGGTGACTGCTTAAAAGAGGTGACCACATGGGCAGGCTTGATTGTATTTATTAGATATTCAAAGATTTCATTTCAAAAAATAAATATATGTGAAATTTTTTCATTTCAGATATGTGTTCAGTTACTGTATCTGTAGATAACATGGGTGAAGGCCAAGGTCAACTTTCTACATTACCTTGTGTGGGTAAAGTGTGTGGTGATAGGTATGTGTATTACACATATACAAGTGTTATAATTGTCATTAGTCTTAAGTCTATGAGGGGCTGTTGTGGTCGTGATCGTATGGCAGCTGGATTTACAACTACCTGTGCAATCAGCGCCTGTCACCACTAAGGTTGTGAGTTCGAATCCCATTCATGGCATGGTGTACTTGATACAACATTATGTGATAACTGAAATATTGTTGAAATTGGCGCTAAACATCATAACCCTTACCCTCATTAGTCTATATAAAGACATTTACTTGTGGGATAAAGCAATTTGGTATGAAGAGGATGTGGTGTTAAATATAGATTTACTATATAATAAACCTAGTTAATAGTTAGTTAATAATAAGCATTCATTGACCCTCCTATTGTACAGTCCATGTTTATGTTGTCATTCATTGACCCTCCTATTGTACAGTCCATGTTTATGTTGTCATTCATTGACCCTCCTATTGTACAGTCCATGTTTATGTTCTCATTCATTGACCCTCCTATTGTACAGTCCATGTTTATGTTGTCATTCATTGACCCTCCTATTGTACAGTCCATGTTTATGTTGTCATTCATTGACCCTCCTATTGTACAGTCCATGTTTATGTTGTCAATCATTGACCCTCCTATTGTACAGTCCATGTTTATGTTGTCAATCATTGACCCTCCTATTGTACAGTCCATGTTTATGTTGTCAATCATTGACCCTCCTATTGTACAGTCCATGTTTATGTTGTCAATCATTGACCCTCCTATTGTACAGTCCATGCTTATGTTGTCAATCATTGACCCTCCTATTGTACAGTCCATGTTTATGTTGTCATTCATTGACCCTCCTATTGTACAGTCCATGTTTATGTTGTCATTCATTGACCCTCCTATTGTACAGTCCATGTTTATGTTGTCAATCATTGACCCTCCTATTGTACAGTCCATGTTTATGTTGTCAATCATTGACCCTCCTATTGTACAGTCCATGTTTATGTTGTCAATCATTGACCCTACTATTGTACAGTCCATGTTTATGTTGTCATTCATTGACCCTCCTATTGTACAGTCCATGTTTATGTTGTCATTCATTGACCCTCCTATTGTACTGTCCATGTTTATGTTGTCATTCATTGACCCTCCTATTGTACAGTCCATGTTTATGTTGTCATTCATTGACCCTCCTATTGTACAGTCCATGTTTATGTTGTCATTCATTGACCCTCCTATTGTACAGTCCATGTTTATGTTGTCATTCATTGACCCTCCTATTGTACTGTCCATGTTTATGTTGTCATTCATTGACCCTCCTATTGTACAGTCCATGTTTATGTTGTCATTCATTGACCCTCCTATTGTACAGTCCATGTTTATGTTGTCATTCATTGACCCTCCTATTGTACAGTCCATGTTTATGTTGTCATTCATTGACCCTCCTATTGTACAGTCCATGTTTATGTTCTCATTCATTGACCCTCCTATTGTACAGTCCATGTTTATGTTGTCAATCATTGACCCTCCTATTGTACAGTCCATGTTTATGTTGTCATTCATTGACCCTCCTATTTTACAGTCCATGTTTATGTTGTCATTCATTGACCCTCCTATTGTACAGTCCATGATTATGTTGTGATTCATTGACCCTCCTATTGTACAGTCCATGTTTATGTTGTGATTCATTGACCCTCCTATTGTACAGTCCATGTTTATGTTGTCATTCATTGACCCTCCTATTGTACAGTCCATGTATATGTTGTCATTCATTGACCCTCCTATTGTACAGTCCATGTTTATGTTGTCATTCATTGACCCTCCTATTGTACAGTCCATGTTTATGTTGTCATTCATTGACCCTCCTATTGTACAGTCCATGTTTATGTTGTCATTCATTGACCCTCCTATTGTACAGTCCATGTTTATGTTGTCATTCATTGACCCTCCTATTGTACTGTCCATGTTTATGTTGTCATTCATTGACCCTCCTATTGTACAGTCCATGTTTATGTTGTCATTCATTGACCCTCCTATTGTACAGTCCATGTTTATGTTGTCATTCATTGACCCTCCTATTGTACTGTCCATGTTTATGTTGTCATTCATTGACCCTCCTATTGTACAGTCCATGTTTATGTTGTCATTCATTGACCCTCCTATTGTACTGTCCATGTTTATGTTGTCATTCATTGACCCTCCTATTGTACTGTCCATGTTTATGTTGTCATTCATTGACCCTCCTATTGTACAGTCCATGTTTATGTTGTCATTCATATTTGAGATAGTATATGGTTTTTGGGTGGAAATGAATCTGGGCAGGTCATTTTCTGTTTTTCCGTTTTTTTATATAGGTATGACCATTGGAGATCCAGTTATCAAGAGGGGAGGGTTTGGGTCCCATTCAGCCATTTGAACATGTAATATGTCCTAAGGTATTCCCTGTATATATTTATGAACCTTATTTCAACTTTTTATTTTACTTCTAAAGATCGAGCAAAGTCCAAAGAAAATTGTTGGTCTGATTATATCCTAAGACAGCTAATTTCCTATTCAGATTTACTTTGTTTTAACACTTAAGTGTGATAGACTGTTACTTTTTTATGTACATTTTATTAGGATAACAGGTAAAGATTGTGGGGATACAGTTGGTAGGTGGATAAGTAAGGCTTTACAGAAACCAGGATGTAGACTTATACAACAGAACAAGGCAGATTCTAGAACCTGCAGACTTCAGGCTTCTTCTGAAGGTAATATGACTGGATTGGTGGTGTAATGATTAGTGTGCTCACCTTGAGTGTGGTAGATCATTGGTGGTGTAATGGGTAGGGTGCTCACCTTGAGTGTGGTAGATCATTGGTGATGTAATGGGTAGGATGCTCACCTTGAGTGTGGTAGATCATTGGTGATGTAATGGTTAGGATGCTCACCTTGAGTGTGGTAGATCATTGGTGGTGTAATGGGTAGGGTGCTCACCTTGAGTGTGGTAGATCATTGGTGGTGTAATGGGTAGGGTGCTCACCTTGAGTGTGGTAGATCATTGGTGATGTAATGGTTAGGGTGCTCACCTTGAGTGTGGTAGATCATTGGTGGTGTAATGGGTAGGGTGCTCACCTTGAGTGTGGTAGATCATTGGTGATGTAATGGGTAGGATGCTCACCTTGAGTGTGGTAGATCATTGGTGATATAATGGTTAGGATGCTCACCTTGAGTGTGGTAGATCATTGATGGTGTAATGGATATGGTGCTCACCTTGAGTGTGGTAGATCATTGGTGGTGTAATGGGTAAGGTGCTCACCTTGAGTGTGGTAGATCATTGGTGGTGTAATGATTAGTGTGCTCACCTTGAGTGTGGTAGATCATTGGTGGTGTAATGGGTAGGGTGCTCACCTTGAGTGTGGTAGATCATTGGTGGTGTAATGGTTAGGATGCTCACCTTGAGTGTGGTAGATCATTGGTGATGTAATGATTAGGGTGCTCACCTTGAGTGTGGTAGATCATTGGTGGTGTAATGATTAGGGTGCTCACCTTGAGGGTGGTAGATCATTGGTGATGTAATGGTTAGGTGCTGACCTTGAGTGTGGTAGATCATTGGTGGTGTAATGATTAGTGTGCTCACCTTGAGTGTGGTAGATCATTGGTGATGTAATGGTTAGTGTGCTCACCTTGAGTGTGGTAGATCATTGGTGATGTAATTGTTAGGGTGCTCACCTTGAGTGTGGTAGATCATTGGTGGTGTAATGGTTAGTGTGCTCACCTTGAGTGTGGTAGATCATTGGTGGTGTAATGGGTAGGATGCTCACCTTGAGTGTGGTAGATCATTGGTGGTGTAATGGTTAGGGTGCTCACCTTGAGTGTGGTAGATCATTGGTGGTGTAATGGGTAGGGCGCTCACCTTGAGTGTGGTAGATCATTGGTGGTGTAATGGGTAGGGCGCTCACCTTGAGTGTGGTAGATCATTGGTGATGTAATGGTTAGGGTGCTCACCTTGAGTGTGGTAGATCATTGGTGGTGTAATGGGTAGGGTGCTCACCTTGAGTGTGGTAGATCATTGGTGATGTAATGGGTAGGATGCTCACCTTGAGTGTGGTAGATCATTGGTGATATAATGGTTAGGATGCTCACCTTGAGTGTGGTAGATCATTGGTGGTGTAATGGGTAGGGTGCTCACCTTGAGTGTGGTAGATCATTGGTGGTGTAATGGATAGGGTGCTCACCTTGAGTGTGGTAGATCATTGGTGGTGTAATGGGTAAGGTGCTCACCTTGAGTGTGGTAGATCATTGGTGGTGTAATGATTAGTGTGCTCACCTTGAGTGTGGTAGATCATTGGTGGTGTAATGGGTAGGGTGCTCACCTTGAGTGTGGTAGATCATTGGTGGTGTAATAGTTAGGATGCTCACCTTGAGTGTGGTAGATCATTGGTGGTGTAATGATTAGGGTGCTCACCTTGAGTGTGGTAGATCATTGGTGGTGTAATGATTATGGTGCTCACCTTGAGGGTGGTAGATCATTGGTGATGTAATGGTTAGGTGCTCACCTTGAGTGTGGTAGATCATTGGTGGTGTAATGGGTAGTGTGCTCACCTTGAGTGTGGTAGATCATTGGTGATGTAATGGTTAGTGTGCTCATCTTGAGTGTGGTAGATCATTGGTCATGTAATTGTTAGGGTGCTCACCTTGAGTGTGGTAGATCATTGGTGGTGTAATGGTTAGTGTGCTCACCTTGAGTGTGGTAGATCATTGATGGTGTAATGGGTAGGGTGCTCACCTTGAGTGTGGTAGATCATTGATGGTGTAATGGGTAGGGTGCTCACCTTGAGTGTGGTAGATCATTGGTGATGTAATGGTTAGTGTGCTCACCGTGAGTGTGGTAGATCATTGGTGATGTAATTGTTAGGGTGCTCACCTTGAGTATGGTAGATCATTGGTGGTGTAATGGTTAGTGTGCTCACCTTGAGTGGTAAATCATTGATGGTGTAATGGTTAGTGTGCTCACCTTGAGTGTGGTAGATCATTGGTGATGTAATGGTTAGTGTGCTCACCTTGAGTGTGGTAGATCATTGGTGGTGTAATGGTTAGGGTGCTCACCTTGAGTGTGGTAGATCATTGGTGATGTAATGGTTAGGGTGCTCACCTTGAGTGGTAGATCATTGGTGGTGTAATGGTTAGTGTGCTCACCTTGAGTGTGGTAGATCATCGGTGGTGTAATGGGTAGGGTGCTCACCTTGAGTGTGGTAGATCATTGGTGGTGTAATGGTTAGGGTGCTCACCTTGAGTGTGGTAGATCATTGGTGGTGTAATGGGTAGGGCGCTCACCTTGAGTGTGGTAGATCATTGGTGGTGTAATGGGTAGGGCGCTCACTTTGAGTGTGGTAGATCATTGGTGGTGTAATGATTAGTGTGCTCACCTTGAGTGTGGTAGATCATTGGTGGTGTAATGGGTAGGGTGCTCACCTTGAGTGTGGTAGATCATTGTTGGTGTAATGGTTAGTGTGCTCACCTTGAGTGTGGTAGATCATTGGTGGTGTAATGATTAGGGTGCTCACCTTGAGTGTGGTAGATCATTGGTGGTGTAATGGTTAGTGTGCTCACCTTGAGTGGTAGATCATTGGTGATGTAATAGTTAGGGTGCTCACCTTGAGTGTGGTAGATCATTGGTGATGTAATGGTTAGGGTGCTCACCTTGAGTGTGGTAGATCATTGGTGGTGTAATGGTTAGGGTGCTCACCTTGAGTGTGGTAGATCATTGGTGGTGTAATGGGTAGGATGCTCACCTTGAGTGGTAGATCATTGGTGATGTAATGGTTAGGGTGCTCACCTTGAGTGTGGTAGATCATTGGTGATGTAATGGTTAGGGTGCTCACCTTGAGTGTGGTAGATCATTGGTGGTGTAATGGTTAGGGTGCTCACCTTGAGTGTGGTAGATCATTGGTGATGTAATGGGTAGGATGCTCACCTTGAGTGGTAGATCATTGGTGGTGTAATGGTTAGGGTGCTCACCTTGAGTGTGGTAGATCATTGGTGGTGTAATGGGTAGGGCGCTCACCTTGAGTGTGGTAGATCATTGGTGGTGTAATGGGTAGGGCGCTCACCTTGAGTGTGGTAGATCATTGGTGGTGTAATGATTAGTGTGCTCACCTTGAGTGTGGTAGATCATTGGTGGTGTAATGGGTAGGGTGCTCACCTTGAGTGTGGTAGATCATTGTTGGTGTAATGATTAGGGTGCTCACCTTGAGTGTGGTAGATCATTGGTGGTGTAATGGTTAGTGTGCTCACATTGAGTGTGGTAGATCATTGATGGTGTAATTGTTAGGGTGCTCACCTTGAGTGTGGTAGATCATTGATGGTGTAATGATTAGTGTGCTCACCTTGAGTGTGGTAGATCATTGGTGGTGTAATGGGTAGGGTGTTCACCTTGAGTGTGATAGATCATTGGTGGTGTAATGGTTAGTGTGCTCACCTTGAGTGTGGTAGATCATTGGTGATGTAATGGTTAGGGTGCTCACCTTGAGTGTGGTAGATCATTGGTGGTGTAATGGGTAGGATGCTCACCTTGAGTGTGGTAGATCATTGATGATGTAATGATTAGGGTGCTCACCTTGAGTGTGGTAGATCATTGGTGGTGTAATGGTTAGGGTGCTCACCTTGAATGTGGTAGATCATTGGTGGTGTAATGGGTAGGGTGCTCACCTTGAGTGTGGTAGATCATTGGTGGTGTAATGGGTAGGGTGCTCACCTTGAGTGTGGTAGATCATTGGTGGTGTAATGGTTAGTGTGCTCACCTTGAGTGTGGTAGATCATTGGTGATGTAATGGTTAGTGTGCTCACCTTGAGTGTGGTAGATCATTGGTGGTGTAATGGGTAGGGTGCTCACCTTGAGTGTGGTAGATCATTGGTGATGTAATGGTTAGGGTGCTCACCTTGAGTGTGGTAGATCATTGGTGGTGTAATGGTTAGTGTGCTCACCTTGAGTGTGGTAGATCATTGGTGGTGTAATGGGTAGGGTGCTCACCTTGAGTGTGGTAGATCATTGGTGATGTAATGGTTAGTGTGCTCACCTTGAGTGTGGTAGATCATTGGTGGTGTAATGGTTAGTGTGCTCACCTTGAGTGTGGTAGATCATTGGTGGTGTAATGGGTAGGGTGCTCACCTTGAGTGTGGTAGATCATTGGTGGTGTAATGGTTAGTGTGCTCACCTTGAGTGTGGTAGATCTTGGGTTTTGAGCCCCTTGTGAGTCAAACCATAGAATAGAAAAATGTCATTTTCTGCTTCTCCTTTAAGCATGCAGGAGTAAGTGCAAAGACATACATTTTGATTGGTTGAAATTTTCAAAGATCTTGTCCACCTTGACTGTGGGAGATCATGGGTTTGAGTCACAGTCGAGTCAAATCAATGAATATAACATTTGTATTTGCTGCTTCAGGAGGAGCAAGAGCAACAATTGGTTGGCTAGGAATGAAGATAATGTGTCTGAGTAGATTGACATGTCTACATGTGAACTGTTGGTTCAGTGAACTAGCACTATAAAAATCCAATAAGCATGTCGGTCTAGTACAAAGATGACATCAATAGCATCTCACTGAACTGTAACTTCTCGTTGTCATATAGCCGACAAATTACTCACTTGACTTTTAAGAACAATCACTCACTCCCTCTGATGGTAATTCACTCCCTCTGATGGTAACTCACTCCCTCTGATGGTAGTTCACTCCCTCTGATGGTAATTCACTCCCTCTGATGGTAATTCACTACCTCTGATGGTGATTCACTCTTTCTTATGATAATTCACTCCCTCTGATGGTAATTCACTCCCTCTGATGGTAACTCACTCCCTCTGATGATAATTCACTCCCTCTGATGGTAATTCACTCCCTCTGATGGTAATTCACTCCCTCTGATGGTAACTCACTCCCTCTGATGGTAGTTCACTCCCTCTGATGGTAATTCACTCCCTCTGATGGTAATTCACTCCCTCTGATGGTAATTCACTCCCTCTGATGGTAACTCACTCCCTCTGATGGTAACTCACTCCCTCTGATGGTAGTTCACTCCCTCTGATGGTAATTCACTCCCTCTGATGGTAATTCACTCCCTCTGATGGTAACTCACTCCCTCTGATGGTAGTTCACTCCCTCTGATGGTAACTCACTCCCTGTGATGGTAATTCACTCCCTCTGATGGTAATTCACTCCCTCTGATGGTAACTCACTCCCTCTGATGGTAGTTCACTCCCTCTGATGGTAATTCACTCCCTCTGATGGTAATTCACTCCCTCTGATGGTAATTCACTCCCTCTGATGGTAATTCACTCCCTCTGATGGTAATTCACTCCCTCTGATGGTAACTCACTCCCTCTGATGGTAACTCACTCCCTCTGATGGTAGTTCACTCCCTCTGATGGTAATTCACTCCCTCTGATGGTAATTCACTCCCTCTGATGGTAACTCACTCCCTCTGATGGTAGTTCACTCCCTCTGATGGTAATTCACTCCCTCTGATGGTAGTTCACTCCCTCTGATGGTAATTCACTCCCTCTGATGATAATTCACTCCCTCTGATGGTAATTCACTCCCTCTGATGGTAATTCACTCCCTCTGATGGTAACTCACTCCCTCTGATGGTAATTCACTCCCTCTGATGATAATTCACTCCCTCTGATGGTAATTCACTCCCTCTGATGGTAATTCACTCCCTCTGATGGTAACTCACTCCCTCTGATGGTAACTCACTCCCTCTGATGGTAGTTCACTCCCTCTGATGGTAATTCACTCCCTCTGATGGTAATTCACTCCCTCTGATGGTAATTCACTCCCTCTGATGGTAACTCACTCCCTCTGATGGTAGTTCACTCCCTCTGATGGTAACTCACTCCCTGTGATGGTAATTCACTCCCTCTGGTGGTAATTCAATAACAAGTGTTAACATAAATGCATATATCTTTTATTATATAACCATATAACATATCTTTTTTCTATTTTTAGCTATTGCCATCACTTGGCGTACGTCGTCGTCGTCCGTTGTACGTCGTAAACTTTTTCAAAAATCTTCTCCTCTGGAAGTACTAGACCAATGGAAACCAAACATGGTCTGAATCATCACTAGGGTGTCTAGTTTCAAAATTGTGTCCGGTGATGCCGTGCACCAACCAACATGGCAGCTGTTGCTAAAAATAGAACGTATGGTAAAATTGCAGGTTTTGGGTAATGACTCTAAAACCATTAATAATATCAAAAATCTGACATTGGGTAAACATGATCAGCACAGCAAGATCTACCTACCCTGCAATTTTGAAGTAAATCTGATTACCCATCTTGGAGTTATTGCCCTTTTTTCATCAAATATTTGAAATTTTAATACTTTTTGTCCTTTATTTCAAAAACTATAAGAGACAGATGGTAAGTTGAAACTGCAAACATGTTCAGCATGTCAAGATCTACCTACCCTGCAATTTTGAAGTAAATCTGATTACTCATCTTGGAGTTATTGCCCTTTTTTCATCACTTTTTTTTTTTTAATTTAATACTTTTCGTCTTATATTTCAAAATCTATTAGATGTTAAGTTTAAATTGCAAAAATGTGCAGCATGTCAAGATCTACCTACTCTGCAATTTTGAAGTAAATCCCATTACCCATTTTGGAGTTATTGCCCTTTTTTAATCAAATTTTCAAACTTTTAATACTTTTCGTCCTTTATTTCAAAACTATAAGAGATAGATGTTAAGTTTAAATTGCAAAAATGTTCAGCATGTCAAGATCTACCTACCCCGCAATTTTGAAGTAAATCCCATTACCTATTTTGGAGTTATTGTCCTTTTTTCATCAAAATGTTCTAAATTTTAATACTTTCATCTTATATCTCAAAAACTATTAAGAGATAGAGGGAAAGTTTAAACTGCAAAAATGTTCAGCATGTCAAGATCTACAAAAAAAAATTCACAGTTGAAAATGTGTGACTCAAATAATCAAAGGGAAGCAACTCTATTGCAAAATGTGAAGTAGCAAAAGCTAAATTTTGAGAATCATTGACGTATGTTTTTTTTACAGCAATTTTGATAACTTACATTAAAGGGGGAAGCCCTGCCCAAATTTTTTTGGAGAAGGGGTCTGCAATGACGAGGTCTACATTTGTTATTTTTTTACCGAAGTTATAAAGTTTTATTGACTGATGTTGTTATACCCAGGTGAGCTATACAGGCTCCTGGGAGCCTCTAGTTTTAATTATTTTTTTTTATCTATGGTAACGTTTTTTTCATTGATCAATATTGTTTACTGTGTATTAAGTAAAGAAAATTGTGTCACTGAACAAAATTAACTTTTCTCAATCAATATATTATCATTAATTGTTCTAAAAACCTCTCTGTAACATTGATACATAAATCATCAGCCTCAAATGAAAAAAGAATTTATCTTGTAACTATCTAAATACAAATTTTAAAGCAAAACACATAATTCATGTTTTGTTTACGATGCAAATTTTATGAACAACAGATGTTTATTTTGACTATTTACATGTTGAAATCGAATACAGTCAAACCTGTATATATATACAGGTTTGACTGGTATATATGGAAAATTGGAAGCATGCCAATACTTTTGTCAACTGTCTGTACCTATGACTAGGGGTTTTAATTAGTCTGTGCCTGATAACTTTTGGGCTGTTTTTCTCCCATTTAACCCTGGTAGTCAGGAAAAGGTTTGCCAAATGTGCTAACAAAGATCAATAAACACAAACATATATTCTACTAGGGTTATAGGTTTATGGTTTATGGTGTTTAATGCCACTTTTAGTGGTGATAGACACTGATTGCACAGGTAGTTATAAATCCAACTACCATACGATCACGACCATGACAGCCCCTATAGAATTCTACTATATTAGATATGATGTAAAGATACAAAAAAGTTATATCTGAAGAAATTCATTTTTTTTAACATTAAATAAACGTGAAAGAAAATGGAAGGGGCAATCAAGAATGGACAATCCAGAGACACTGTCAACACTGGGAGCACAAGACACAGGACTAAGACAATCCAGAGACACTGTCAACACTGGAAGCACAAGACACAGGACAAAGACAATCCAGAGACACTGGCAACACTGGGAGCACAAGACACAGGACAAAGACAATCCAGAGACACTGTCAACACTGGAAGCACAAGACAAAAACAAACATAACAAAAAAACACAACACAGAAAACTAAAACGATGAGCACCAGGGATTCCAACAAAAACAGGGGGTGAAACCAGGTGGTCGTTAAGGGTAAGAAGATCCTGCTCCTTATCAGACACCAGCCATGTTAAAGTTGTGGATGTCAATGAACAAAAATTAAAATATGTCCTAAACTTGAGTAAAGATTTATAATTTATTGCTGTGCTTCATCTCATGGTTACTGTGGGTTTTTTAATGACGAGAATAACTCATATCACAAGCAAGTGGTTACCATGGTCACCTTGAGTGCAATAGGTCATGGGATTGAGCTCTGATGATGTCAAGCAAAGACTAAAATTGGTATATGTTGCTTTTCCACTAAACACGCAGCATTAAGGAGTAAGAGCTACCTGTAGACTGAGCTAGGACTAGATAATGTGTCTGAATGAGATTGAAGTGATATGTTTACCTGTAGACTGAGCTAGGACTAGATAATGTGTCTGAATGAGATTGAAGTGATATGTTTTACCTGTAGACTGAGCTAGGACTAGATAATGTGTCTGAATGAGATTGAAGTGATATGTTTTACCTGTAGACTGAGCTAGGACTAGATAATGTGTCTGAATGAGATTGAAGTGATATGTTTTACCTGTAGACTGAGCTAGGACTAGATAATGTGTCTGAATGAGAT
Source organism: Bathymodiolus septemdierum (assembly GCA_963383655.1). Taxonomy (NCBI): domain Eukaryota; kingdom Metazoa; phylum Mollusca; class Bivalvia; order Mytilida; family Modiolidae; genus Bathymodiolus; species Bathymodiolus septemdierum. The sequence continues at coordinate 62,663,026 of OY726529.1, forward strand.
TGTAGTGATATGTTGACCTGTAGACTGAGCTAGGACTAGATAATGTGTCTGAATGAGATTGTAGTGATATGTTGACCTGTAGAATGAGCTAGGACTAGATAATGTGTCTGAATGAGATTGAAGTGATATGTTTTACCTGTAGACTGAGCTAGGACTAGATAATGTGTCTGAATGAGATTGAAGTGATATGTTTACCTGTAGACTGAGCTAGGACTAAGATAATGTGTCTGCATGAGATTGAAGTGATATGTTTTACCTGTAGACTGAGCTAGGACTAGATAATGTGTCTGAATGAGATTGTAGTGATATGTTTACCTGTAGACTGAGCTAGGACTAGATAATGTGTCTGAATGAGATTGAAGTGATATGTTTACCTGTAGACTGAGCTAGGACTAAATAATGTGTCTGAATGAGATTGTAGTGATATGTTTTACCTGTAGACTGAGCTAGGACTAAGATAATGTGTCTGAATGAGATTGAAGTGATATGTTTTACCTGTAGACTGAGCTAGGACTAGATAATGTGTCTGAATGAGATTGTAGTGATATGTTTACCTGTAGATTGAACTAGGACTAGATAATGTGTCTGAATGAGATTGAAGTGATATGTTTACCTGTAGACTGAGCTAGGACTAGATAATGTGTCTGAATGAGATTGAAGTGATATGTTTACCTGTAGACTGAGCTAGGACTAGATAATGTGTCTGAATGAGACTGAAGTGATATGTTTACCTGTAGACTGAGCTAGGACTAGATAATGTGTCTGAATGAGATTGAAGTGATATGTTTTATCTGTAGACTGAGCTAGGACTAGATAATGTGTCTGAATGATATTGAAGTGATATGTTTTACCTGTAGACTGAGCTAGGACTAGATAATGTGTCTGAATGAGATTGTAGTGATATGTTTATCTGTAGACTGAGCTAGGACTAGATAATGTGTCTGAATGAGATTGAAGTGATATGTTTACCTGTAGACTGAGCTAGGACTAGATAATGTGTCTGAATGAGATTGTAGTGATATGTTTATCTGTAGACTGAGCTAGGACTAGATAATGTGTCTGAATGAGATTGTAGTGATATGTTGACCTGTAGAATGAGCTAGGACTAGATAATGTGTCTGAATGAGATTGAAGTGATATGTTTTACCTGTAGACTGAGCTAGGACTAGATAATGTGTCTGAATGAGATTGTAGTGATATGTTTACCTGTAGACTGAGCTAGGACTAGATAATGTGTCTGAATGAGATTGAAGTGATATGTTTACCTGTAGACTGAGCTATGACTAGATAATGTGTCTGAATGAGATTGTAGTGATATGTTTTACCTGTAGACTGAGCTAGGACTAAGATAATGTGTCTGAATGAGATTGAAGTGATATGTTTTACCTGTAGACTGAGCTAGGACTAGATAATGTGTCTGAATGAGATTGTAGTGATATGTTTACCTGTAGACTGAGCTAGGACTAGATAATGTGTCTGAATGAGATTGAAGTGATATGTTTACCTGTAGACTGAGCTAGGACTAGATAATGTGTCTGAATGAGATTGAAGTGATATGTTTACCTGTAGACTGAGCTAGGACTAGATAATGTGTCTGAATGAGACTGAAGTGATATGTTTACCTGTAGACTGAGCTAGGACTAGATAATGTGTCTGAATGAGATTGAAGTGATATGTTTTATCTGTAGACTGAGCTAGGACTAGATAATGTGTCTGAATGAGATTGAAGTGATATGTTTACCTGTAGACTGAGCTAGGACTAGATAATGTGTCTGAATGAGATTGTAGTGATATGTTTATCTGTAGACTGAGCTAGGACTAGATAATGTGTCTGAATGAGATTGAAGTGATATGTTTACCTGTAGACTGAACTAGGACTAGATAATGTGTCTGAATGAGATTGAAGTGATATGTTTACCTGTAGACTGAGCTAGGACTAGATAATGTGTCTGAATGAGATTGTAGTGATATGTTTTACCTGTAGACTGAGCTAGGACTAGATAATGTGTCTGAATGAGATTGAAGTGATATGTTTTACCTGTAGACTGAGCTAGGACTAGATAATGTGTCTGAATGAGATTGAAGTGATATGTTTACCTGTAGACTGAGCTAGGACTAGATAATGTGTCTGAATGAGATTGTAGAGATATGTTTACCTGTAGACTGAGCTAGGACTAGATAATGTGTCTGAATGAGATTGAAGTGATATGTTTACCTGTAGACTGAGCTAGGACTAGATAATGTGTCTGAATGAGATTGTAGTGATATGTTTTACCTGTAGACTGAACTAGGACTAAGATAATGTGTCTGAATGAGATTGAAGTGATATGTTTTACCTGTAGACTGAGCTAGGACTAGATAATGTGTCTGAATGAGATTGTAGTGATATGTTTACCTGTAGACTGAGCTAGGACTAGATAATGTGTCTGAATGAGATTGAAGTGATATGTTTACCTGTAGACTGAGCTAGGACTAGATAATGTGTCTGAATGAGATTGTAGTGATATGTTTTACCTGTAGACTGAGCTAGGACTAAGATAATGTGTCTGAATGAGATTGAAGTGATATGTTTTACCTGTAGACTGAGCTAGGACTAGATAATGTGTCTGAATGAGATTGTAGTGATATGTTTACCTGTAGACTGAGCTAGGACTAGATAATGTGTCTGAATGAGATTGAAGTGATATGTTTACCTGTAGACTGAGCTAGGACTAGATAATGTGTCTGAATGAGATTGAAGTGATATGTTTACCTGTAGACTGAGCTAGGACTAGATAATGTGTCTGAATGAGACTGAAGTGATATGTTTACCTGTAGACTGAGCTAGGACTAGATAATGTGTCTGAATGAGATTGAAGTGATATGTTTTATCTGTAGACTGAGCTAGGACTAGATAATGTGTCTGAATGATATTGAAGTGATATGTTTTACCTGTAGACTGAGCTAGGACTAGATAATGTGTCTGAATGAGATTGTAGTGATATGTTTATCTGTAGACTGAGCTAGGACTAGATAATGTGTCTGAATGAGATTGAAGTGATATGTTTACCTGTAGACTGAGCTAGGACTAGATAATGTGTCTGAATGAGATTGAAGTGATATGTTTACCTGTAGACAGCTAGGACTAGATAATGTGTCTGAATGAGATTGAAGTGATATGTTTTACCTGTAGACTGAGCTAGGACTAGATAATGTGTCTGAATGAGATTGAAGTGATATGTTTACCTGTAGACTGAGCTAGGACTAGATAATGTGTCTGAATGAGATTGAAGTGATATGTTTTACCTGTAGACTAAGCTAGGACTAGATAATGTGTCTGAGTGAGACTGAAGTGATATGTTTATCTGTAGACTGAGCTAGGACTAGATAATGTGTCTGAATGAGACTGAAGTGATATGTTTTACCTGTAGACTGAGCTAGGACTAAATAATGTGTCTGATTGAGATTGAAGTGATATGTTTTACCTGTAGACTGAGCTAGGACTAGATAATGTGTCTGAATGAGATTGAAGTGATATGTTGATCTGTAGACTGAGCTAGGACTAGATAATGTGTCTGAATGAGATTGAAGTAATATGTTTTACCTGTAGACTGAGCTAGGACTAGATAATGTGTCTGAATGAGATTGAAGTGATATGTTCACCTGTAGACTGAGCTAGGACTAGATAATGTGTCTGAATGAGATTGAAGTGATATGTTTTACCTGTAGACTGAGCTAGGACTAGATAATGTGTCTGAATGAGATTGAAGTGATATGTTTTACCTGTAGACTGAGCTAGGACTAGATAATGTGTCTGAATGAGATTGAAGTGATATGTTTACCTGTAGACCGAGCTAGGACTAGATAATGTGTCTGAATGAGATTGAAGTGATATGTTTACCTGTAGACTGAGCTAGGACTAGATAATGTGTCTGAATGAGATTGTAGTGATATGTTTATCTGTAGACTGAGCTAGGACTAGATAATGTGTCTGAATGAGATTGAAGTGATATGTTTACCTGTAGACTGAGCTAGGACTAGATAATGTGTCTGAATGAGATTGTAGTGATATGTTTATCTGTAGACTGAGCTAGGACTAGATAATGTGTCTGAATGAGATTGAAGTGATATGTTTACCTGTAGACTGAGCTAGGACTAGATAATGTGTCTGAATGAGATTGAAGTGATATGTTTACCTGTAGACTGAGCTAGGACTAGATAATGTGTCTGAATGAGATTGTAGTGATATGTTTTACCTGTAGACTGAGCTAGGACTAGATAATGTGTCTGAATGAGATTGAAGTGATATGTTTTACCTGTAGACTGAGCTAGGACTAGATAATGTGTCTGAATGAGATTGAAGTGATATGTTTACCTGTAGACTGAGCTAGGACTAGATAATGTGTCTGAATGAGATTGTAGTGATATGTTTACCTGTAGACTGAGCTAGGACTAGATAATGTGTCTGAATGAGATTGTAGTGATATGTTTATCTGTAAACTGAGCTAGGACTAGATAATGTGTCTGAATGAGATTGTAGTGATATATTTACCTGTAGACTGAGCTAGGACTAGATAATGTGTCTGAATGAGATTGTAGTGATATGTTTACCTGTAGACTGAGCTAGGACTAGATAATGTGTCTGAATGAGATTGTAGTGATATGTTTACCTGTAGACTGAGCTAGGAGTAGATAATGTGTCTGAATGAGATTGAAGTGATATGTTTACCTGTAGACTGAGCTAGGACTAGATAATGTGTCTGAATGAGATTGAAGTGATATGTTTACCTGTAGACAGCTAGGACTAGATAATGTGTCTGAATGAGATTGAAGTGATATGTTTTACCTGTAGACTGAGCTAGGACTAGATAATGTGTCTGAATGAGATTGAAGTGATATGTTTACCTGTAGACTGAGCTAGGACTAGATAATGTGTCTGAATGAGATTGTAGTGATATGTTTTACCTGTAGACTAAGCTAGGACTAGATAATGTGTCTGAGTGAGACTGAAGTGATATGTTTATCTGTAGACTGAGCTAGGACTAGATAATGTGTCTGAATGAGACTGAAGTGATATGTTTTACCTGTAGACTGAGCTAGGACTAAATAATGTGTCTGATTGAGATTGAAGTGATATGTTTTACCTGTAGACTGAGCTAGGACTAGATAATGTGTCTGAATGAGATTGAAGTGATATGTTGACCTGTAGACTGAGCTAGGACTAGATAATGTGTCTGAATGAGATTGAAGTAATATGTTTTACCTGTAGACTGAGCTAGGACTAGATAATGTGTCTGAATGAGATTGAAGTGATATGTTCACCTGTAGACTGAGCTAGGACTAGATAATGTGTCTGAATGAGATTGAAGTGATATGTTTTACCTGTAGACTGAGCTAGGACTAGATAATGTGTCTGAATGAGATTGAAGTGATATGTTTTACCTGTAGACTGAGCTAGGACTAGATAATGTGTCTGAATGAGATTGAAGTGATATGTTTACCTGTAGACCGAGCTAGGACTAGATAATGTGTCTGAATGAGATTGAAGTGATATGTTTACCTGTAGACTGAGCTAGGACTAGATAATGTGTCTGAATGAGATTGTAGTGATATGTTTATCTGTAGACTGAGCTAGGACTAGATAATGTGTCTGAATGAGATTGAAGTGATATGTTTACCTGTAGACTGAGCTAGGACTAGATAATGTGTCTGAATGAGATTGTAGTGATATGTTTATCTGTAGACTGAGCTAGGACTAGATAATGTGTCTGAATGAGATTGAAGTGATATGTTTACCTGTAGACTGAGCTAGGACTAGATAATGTGTCTGAATGAGATTGAAGTGATATGTTTACCTGTAGACTGAGCTAGGACTAGATAATGTGTCTGAATGAGATTGTAGTGATATGTTTTACCTGTAGACTGAGCTAGGACTAGATAATGTGTCTGAATGAGATTGAAGTGATATGTTTTACCTGTAGACTGAGCTAGGACTAGATAATGTGTCTGAATGAGATTGAAGTGATATGTTTACCTGTAGACTGAGCTAGGACTAGATAATGTGTCTGAATGAGATTGTAGTGATATGTTTACCTGTAGACTGAGCTAGGACTAGATAATGTGTCTGAATGAGATTGTAGTGATATGTTTATCTGTAAACTGAGCTAGGACTAGATAATGTGTCTGAATGAGATTGTAGTGATATATTTACCTGTAGACTGAGCTAGGACTAGATAATGTGTCTGAATGAGATTGTAGTGATATGTTTACCTGTAGACTGAGCTAGGACTAGATAATGTGTCTGAATGAGATTGTAGTGATATGTTTTACCTGTAGACTGAGCTAGGACTAGATAATGTGTCTGAATGAGATTGAAGTGATATGTTCACCTGTAGATTGAGCTAGGACTAGATAATGTGTCTGAATGAGATTGAAGTGATATGTTTTACCTGTAGACTGAGCTAGGACTAGATAATGTGTCTGAATGAGATTGAAGTGATATGTTTTACCTGTAGACTGAGCTAGGACTAGATAATGTGTCTGAATGAGATTGAAGTGATATGTTTACCTGTAGACCGAGCTAGGACTAGATAATGTGTCTGAATGAGATTGAAGTGATATGTTTACCTGTAGACTGAGCTAGGACTAGATAATGTGTCTGAATAAGATTGAAGTGATATGTTTTACCTGTAGACTGAGCTAGGACTAGATAATGTGTCTGAATGAGATTGAAGTGATATGTTTTACCTGTAGACTGAGCTAGGACTAGATAATGTGTCTGAATGAGATTGAAGTGATATGTTTTACCTGTAGACTGAGCTAGGACTAGATAATGTGTCTGAATGAGATTGTAGTGATATGTTTACCTGTAGACTGAGCTAGGACTAGATAATGTGTCTGAATGAGATTGAAGTGATATGTTTTACCTGTAGACTGAGCTAGGACTAGATAATGTGTCTGAATGAGATTGGAGTGATATGTTTTACCTGTAGACTGTTGTTTCAGCTAGTCTGAATGAGATTGAAGTGATATGTTTTACCTGTAGACTGTTGTTTCAGTTAGTCTGAATGAGATTGAAGTGATATGTTTTACCTGTAGACTGTTGTTTCAGTTAGTCTGAATGAGATTGAAGTGATATGTTTTACCTGTAGACTGTTGTTTCAGTTAGTCTGAATGAGATTGAAGTGATATGTTTTACCTGTAGACTGTTGTTTCAGTTAGTCTGAATGAGATTGAAGTGATATGTTTTACCTGTAGACTGTTGTTTCAGTTAGTCTGAATGAGATTGAAGTGATATGTTTTACCTGTAGACTGTTGTTTCAGTTAGTCTGAATGAGATTGAAGTGATATGTTTTTCCTGTAGACTGTTGTTTCAGCTATTCTGAATGAGATTGAAGTGATATGTTTTACCTGTAGACTGAGCTAGGACTAGATAATGTGTCTGAATGAGATTGAAGTGATATGTTTACCTGTAGACTGAGCTAGGACTAGATAATGTGTCTGAATGAGATTGAAGTGATATGTTTACCTGTAGACTGAGCTAGGACTAGATAATGTGTCTGAATAAGATTGAAGTGATATGTTTTACCTGTAGACTGAGCTAGGACTAGATCATGTGTCGGAATGAGATTGAAGTGATATGTTTTACCTGTAGACTGAGCTAGGACTAGATAATGTGTCTGAATGAGATTGAAGTGATATGTTTTACCTGTAGACTGAGCTAGGACTAGATAATGTGTCTGAATGAGATTGTAGTGATATGTTTTACCTGTAGACTGAGCTAGGACTAGATAATGTGTCTGAATGAGATTGAAGTGATATGTTTTACCTGTAGACTGAGCTAGGACTAGATAATGTGTCTGAATGAGATTGTAGTGATATGTTTTACCTGTAGACTGAGCTAGGACTAGATAATGTGTCTGAATGAGATTGAAGTGATATGTTTTACCTGTAGACTGAGCTAGGACTAGATAATGTGTCTGAATGAGATTGTAGTGATATGTTTTACCTGTAGACTGAGCTAGGACTAGATAATGTGTCTGAATGAGATTGAAGTGATATGTTTTACCTGTAGACTGAGCTAGGACTAGATAATGTGTCTGAATGAGATTGTAGTGATATGTTTTACCTGTAGACTGAGCTAGGACTAGATAATGTGTCTGAATGAGATTGAAGTGATATGTTTACCTGTAGACAGCTAGGACTAGATAATGTGTCTGAATGAGATTGAAGTGATATGTTTTACCTGTAGACTGAGCTAGGACTAGATAATGTGTCTGAATGAGATTGAAGTGATATGTTTACCTGTAGACTGAGCTAGGACTAGATAATGTGTCTGAATGAGATTGAAGTGATATGTTTTACCTGTAGACTAAGCTAGGACTAGATAATGTGTCTGAGTGAGACTGAAGTGATATGTTTATCTGTAGACTGAGCTAGGACTAGATAATGTGTCTGAATGAGACTGAAGTGATATGTTTTACCTGTAGACTGAGCTAGGACTAAATAATGTGTCTGATTGAGATTGAAGTGATATGTTTTACCTGTAGACTGAGCTAGGACTAGATAATGTGTCTGAATGAGATTGAAGTGATATGTTGACCTGTAGACTGAGCTAGGACTAGATAATGTGTCTGAATGAGATTGAAGTAATATGTTTTACCTGTAGACTGAGCTAGGACTAGATAATGTGTCTGAATGAGATTGAAGTGATATGTTCACCTGTAGACTGAGCTAGGACTAGATAATGTGTCTGAATGAGATTGAAGTGATATGTTTTACCTGTAGACTGAGCTAGGACTAGATAATGTGTCTGAATGAGATTGAAGTGATATGTTTTACCTGTAGACTGAGCTAGGACTAGATAATGTGTCTGAATGAGATTGAAGTGATATGTTTACCTGTAGACCGAGCTAGGACTAGATAATGTGTCTGAATGAGATTGAAGTGATATGTTTACCTGTAGACTGAGCTAGGACTAGATAATGTGTCTGAATGAGATTGTAGTGATATGTTTATCTGTAGACTGAGCTAGGACTAGATAATGTGTCTGAATGAGATTGAAGTGATATGTTTACCTGTAGACTGAGCTAGGACTAGATAATGTGTCTGAATGAGATTGTAGTGATATGTTTATCTGTAGACTGAGCTAGGACTAGATAATGTGTCTGAATGAGATTGAAGTGATATGTTTACCTGTAGACTGAGCTAGGACTAGATAATGTGTCTGAATGAGATTGAAGTGATATGTTTACCTGTAGACTGAGCTAGGACTAGATAATGTGTCTGAATGAGATTGTAGTGATATGTTTTACCTGTAGACTGAGCTAGGACTAGATAATGTGTCTGAATGAGATTGAAGTGATATGTTTTACCTGTAGACTGAGCTAGGACTAGATAATGTGTCTGAATGAGATTGAAGTGATATGTTTACCTGTAGACTGAGCTAGGACTAGATAATGTGTCTGAATGAGATTGTAGTGATATGTTTACCTGTAGACTGAGCTAGGACTAGATAATGTGTCTGAATGAGATTGTAGTGATATGTTTATCTGTAAACTGAGCTAGGACTAGATAATGTGTCTGAATGAGATTGTAGTGATATATTTACCTGTAGACTGAGCTAGGACTAGATAATGTGTCTGAATGAGATTGTAGTGATATGTTTACCTGTAGACTGAGCTAGGACTAGATAATGTGTCTGAATGAGATTGTAGTGATATGTTTACCTGTAGACTGAGCTAGGACTAGATAATGTGTCTGAATGAGATTGAAGTGATATGTTTACCTGTAGACTGAGCTAGGACTAGATAATGTGTCTGAATGAGATTGAAGTGATATGTTTACCTGTAGACAGCTAGGACTAGATAATGTGTCTGAATGAGATTGAAGTGATATGTTTTACCTGTAGACTGAGCTAGGACTAGATAATGTGTCTGAATGAGATTGAAGTGATATGTTTACCTGTAGACTGAGCTAGGACTAGATAATGTGTCTGAATGAGATTGAAGTGATATGTTTTACCTGTAGACTAAGCTAGGACTAGATAATGTGTCTGAGTGAGACTGAAGTGATATGTTTATCTGTAGACTGAGCTAGGACTAGATAATGTGTCTGAATGAGACTGAAGTGATATGTTTTACCTGTAGACTGAGCTAGGACTAAATAATGTGTCTGATTGAGATTGAAGTGATATGTTTTACCTGTAGACTGAGCTAGGACTAGATAATGTGTCTGAATGAGATTGAAGTGATATGTTGACCTGTAGACTGAGCTAGGACTAGATAATGTGTCTGAATGAGATTGAAGTAATATGTTTTACCTGTAGACTGAGCTAGGACTAGATAATGTGTCTGAATGAGATTGAAGTGATATGTTCACCTGTAGACTGAGCTAGGACTAGATAATGTGTCTGAATGAGATTGAAGTGATATGTTTTACCTGTAGACTGAGCTAGGACTAGATAATGTGTCTGAATGAGATTGAAGTGATATGTTTTACCTGTAGACTGAGCTAGGACTAGATAATGTGTCTGAATGAGATTGAAGTGATATGTTTACCTGTAGACCGAGCTAGGACTAGATAATGTGTCTGAATGAGATTGAAGTGATATGTTTACCTGTAGACTGAGCTAGGACTAGATAATGTGTCTGAATGAGATTGTAGTGATATGTTTATCTGTAGACTGAGCTAGGACTAGATAATGTGTCTGAATGAGATTGAAGTGATATGTTTACCTGTAGACTGAGCTAGGACTAGATAATGTGTCTGAATGAGATTGTAGTGATATGTTTATCTGTAGACTGAGCTAGGACTAGATAATGTGTCTGAATGAGATTGAAGTGATATGTTTACCTGTAGACTGAGCTAGGACTAGATAATGTGTCTGAATGAGATTGAAGTGATATGTTTACCTGTAGACTGAGCTAGGACTAGATAATGTGTCTGAATGAGATTGTAGTGATATGTTTTACCTGTAGACTGAGCTAGGACTAGATAATGTGTCTGAATGAGATTGAAGTGATATGTTTTACCTGTAGACTGAGCTAGGACTAGATAATGTGTCTGAATGAGATTGAAGTGATATGTTTACCTGTAGACTGAGCTAGGACTAGATAATGTGTCTGAATGAGATTGTAGTGATATGTTTACCTGTAGACTGAGCTAGGACTAGATAATGTGTCTGAATGAGATTGTAGTGATATGTTTATCTGTAAACTGAGCTAGGACTAGATAATGTGTCTGAATGAGATTGTAGTGATATATTTACCTGTAGACTGAGCTAGGACTAGATAATGTGTCTGAATGAGATTGTAGTGATATGTTTACCTGTAGACTGAGCTAGGACTAGATAATGTGTCTGAATGAGATTGTAGTGATATGTTTTACCTGTAGACTGAGCTAGGACTAGATAATGTGTCTGAATGAGATTGAAGTGATATGTTCACCTGTAGATTGAGCTAGGACTAGATAATGTGTCTGAATGAGATTGAAGTGATATGTTTTACCTGTAGACTGAGCTAGGACTAGATAATGTGTCTGAATGAGATTGAAGTGATATGTTTTACCTGTAGACTGAGCTAGGACTAGATAATGTGTCTGAATGAGATTGAAGTGATATGTTTACCTGTAGACCGAGCTAGGACTAGATAATGTGTCTGAATGAGATTGAAGTGATATGTTTACCTGTAGACTGAGCTAGGACTAGATAATGTGTCTGAATAAGATTGAAGTGATATGTTTTACCTGTAGACTGAGCTAGGACTAGATAATGTGTCTGAATGAGATTGAAGTGATATGTTTTACCTGTAGACTGAGCTAGGACTAGATAATGTGTCTGAATGAGATTGAAGTGATATGTTTTACCTGTAGACTGAGCTAGGACTAGATAATGTGTCTGAATGAGATTGTAGTGATATGTTTACCTGTAGACTGAGCTAGGACTAGATAATGTGTCTGAATGAGATTGAAGTGATATGTTTTACCTGTAGACTGAGCTAGGACTAGATAATGTGTCTGAATGAGATTGGAGTGATATGTTTTACCTGTAGACTGTTGTTTCAGCTAGTCTGAATGAGATTGAAGTGATATGTTTTACCTGTAGACTGTTGTTTCAGTTAGTCTGAATGAGATTGAAGTGATATGTTTTACCTGTAGACTGTTGTTTCAGTTAGTCTGAATGAGATTGAAGTGATATGTTTTACCTGTAGACTGTTGTTTCAGTTAGTCTGAATGAGATTGAAGTGATATGTTTTACCTGTAGACTGTTGTTTCAGTTAGTCTGAATGAGATTGAAGTGATATGTTTTACCTGTAGACTGTTGTTTCAGTTAGTCTGAATGAGATTGAAGTGATATGTTTTACCTGTAGACTGTTGTTTCAGTTAGTCTGAATGAGATTGAAGTGATATGTTTTACCTGTAGACTGTTGTTTCAGTTAGTCTGAATGAGATTGAAGTGATATGTTTTTCCTGTAGACTGTTGTTTCAGCTATTCTGAATGAGATTGAAGTGATATGTTTTACCTGTAGACTGAGCTAGGACTAGATAATGTGTCTGAATGAGATTGAAGTGATATGTTTACCTGTAGACTGAGCTAGGACTAGATAATGTGTCTGAATGAGATTGAAGTGATATGTTTACCTGTAGACTGAGCTAGGACTAGATAATGTGTCTGAATGAGATTGAAGTGATATGTTTATCTGTAGACTGAGCTAGGACTAGATAATGTGTCTGAATGAGATTGAAGTGATATGTTTACCTGTAGACTGAGCTAGGACTAGATAATGTGTCTGAATGAGATTGTAGTGATATGTTTATCTGTAGACTGAGCTAGGACTAGATAATGTGTCTGAATGAGATTGAAGTGATATGTTTACCTGTAGACTGAGCTAGGACTAGATAATGTGTCTGAATGAGATTGAAGTGATATGTTTACCTGTAGACTGAGCTAGGACTAGATAATGTGTCTGAATGAGATTGTAGTGATATGTTTTACCTGTAGACTGAGCTAGGACTAGATAATGTGTCTGAATGAGATTGAAGTGATATGTTTTACCTGTAGACTGAGCTAGGACTAGATAATGTGTCTGAATGAGATTGAAGTGATATGTTTACCTGTAGACTGAGCTAGGACTAGATAATGTGTCTGAATGAGATTGTAGTGATATGTTTACCTGTAGACTGAGCTAGGACTAGATAATGTGTCTGAATGAGATTGTAGTGATATGTTTATCTGTAAACTGAGCTAGGACTAGATAATGTGTCTGAATGAGATTGTAGTGATATATTTACCTGTAGACTGAGCTAGGACTAGATAATGTGTCTGAATGAGATTGTAGTGATATGTTTACCTGTAGACTGAGCTAGGACTAGATAATGTGTCTGAATGAGATTGTAGTGATATGTTTACCTGTAGACTGAGCTAGGACTAGATAATGTGTCTGAATGAGATTGAAGTGATATGTTTACCTGTAGACTGAGCTAGGACTAGATAATGTGTCTGAATGAGATTGAAGTGATATGTTTACCTGTAGACAGCTAGGACTAGATAATGTGTCTGAATGAGATTGAAGTGATATGTTTTACCTGTAGACTGAGCTAGGACTAGATAATGTGTCTGAATGAGATTGAAGTGATATGTTTACCTGTAGACTGAGCTAGGACTAGATAATGTGTCTGAATGAGATTGAAGTGATATGTTTTACCTGTAGACTAAGCTAGGACTAGATAATGTGTCTGAGTGAGACTGAAGTGATATGTTTATCTGTAGACTGAGCTAGGACTAGATAATGTGTCTGAATGAGACTGAAGTGATATGTTTTACCTGTAGACTGAGCTAGGACTAAATAATGTGTCTGATTGAGATTGAAGTGATATGTTTTACCTGTAGACTGAGCTAGGACTAGATAATGTGTCTGAATGAGATTGAAGTGATATGTTGACCTGTAGACTGAGCTAGGACTAGATAATGTGTCTGAATGAGATTGAAGTAATATGTTTTACCTGTAGACTGAGCTAGGACTAGATAATGTGTCTGAATGAGATTGAAGTGATATGTTCACCTGTAGACTGAGCTAGGACTAGATAATGTGTCTGAATGAGATTGAAGTGATATGTTTTACCTGTAGACTGAGCTAGGACTAGATAATGTGTCTGAATGAGATTGAAGTGATATGTTTTACCTGTAGACTGAGCTAGGACTAGATAATGTGTCTGAATGAGATTGAAGTGATATGTTTACCTGTAGACCGAGCTAGGACTAGATAATGTGTCTGAATGAGATTGAAGTGATATGTTTACCTGTAGACTGAGCTAGGACTAGATAATGTGTCTGAATGAGATTGTAGTGATATGTTTATCTGTAGACTGAGCTAGGACTAGATAATGTGTCTGAATGAGATTGAAGTGATATGTTTACCTGTAGACTGAGCTAGGACTAGATAATGTGTCTGAATGAGATTGTAGTGATATGTTTATCTGTAGACTGAGCTAGGACTAGATAATGTGTCTGAATGAGATTGAAGTGATATGTTTACCTGTAGACTGAGCTAGGACTAGATAATGTGTCTGAATGAGATTGAAGTGATATGTTTACCTGTAGACTGAGCTAGGACTAGATAATGTGTCTGAATGAGATTGTAGTGATATGTTTTACCTGTAGACTGAGCTAGGACTAGATAATGTGTCTGAATGAGATTGAAGTGATATGTTTTACCTGTAGACTGAGCTAGGACTAGATAATGTGTCTGAATGAGATTGAAGTGATATGTTTACCTGTAGACTGAGCTAGGACTAGATAATGTGTCTGAATGAGATTGTAGTGATATGTTTACCTGTAGACTGAGCTAGGACTAGATAATGTGTCTGAATGAGATTGTAGTGATATGTTTATCTGTAAACTGAGCTAGGACTAGATAATGTGTCTGAATGAGATTGTAGTGATATATTTACCTGTAGACTGAGCTAGGACTAGATAATGTGTCTGAATGAGATTGTAGTGATATGTTTACCTGTAGACTGAGCTAGGACTAGATAATGTGTCTGAATGAGATTGTAGTGATATGTTTTACCTGTAGACTGAGCTAGGACTAGATAATGTGTCTGAATGAGATTGAAGTGATATGTTCACCTGTAGATTGAGCTAGGACTAGATAATGTGTCTGAATGAGATTGAAGTGATATGTTTTACCTGTAGACTGAGCTAGGACTAGATAATGTGTCTGAATGAGATTGAAGTGATATGTTTTACCTGTAGACTGAGCTAGGACTAGATAATGTGTCTGAATGAGATTGAAGTGATATGTTTACCTGTAGACCGAGCTAGGACTAGATAATGTGTCTGAATGAGATTGAAGTGATATGTTTACCTGTAGACTGAGCTAGGACTAGATAATGTGTCTGAATAAGATTGAAGTGATATGTTTTACCTGTAGACTGAGCTAGGACTAGATAATGTGTCTGAATGAGATTGAAGTGATATGTTTTACCTGTAGACTGAGCTAGGACTAGATAATGTGTCTGAATGAGATTGAAGTGATATGTTTTACCTGTAGACTGAGCTAGGACTAGATAATGTGTCTGAATGAGATTGTAGTGATATGTTTACCTGTAGACTGAGCTAGGACTAGATAATGTGTCTGAATGAGATTGAAGTGATATGTTTTACCTGTAGACTGAGCTAGGACTAGATAATGTGTCTGAATGAGATTGGAGTGATATGTTTTACCTGTAGACTGTTGTTTCAGTTAGTCTGAATGAGATTGAAGTGATATGTTTTACCTGTAGACTGTTGTTTCAGTTAGTCTGAATGAGATTGAAGTGATATGTTTTACCTGTAGACTGTTGTTTCAGTTAGTCTGAATGAGATTGAAGTGATATGTTTTACCTGTAGACTGTTGTTTCAGTTAGTCTGAATGAGATTGAAGTGATATGTTTTACCTGTAGACTGTTGTTTCAGTTAGTCTGAATGAGATTGAAGTGATATGTTTTACCTGTAGACTGTTGTTTCAGTTAGTCTGAATGAGATTGAAGTGATATGTTTTTCCTGTAGACTGTTGTTTCAGCTATTCTGAATGAGATTGAAGTGATATGTTTTACCTGTAGACTGAGCTAGGACTAGATAATGTGTCTGAATGAGATTGAAGTGATATGTTTACCTGTAGACTGAGCTAGGACTAGATAATGTGTCTGAATGAGATTGAAGTGATATGTTTACCTGTAGACTGAGCTAGGACTAGATAATGTGTCTGAATAAGATTGAAGTGATATGTTTTACCTGTAGACTGAGCTAGGACTAGATCATGTGTCGGAATGAGATTGAAGTGATATGTTTTACCTGTAGACTGAGCTAGGACTAGATAATGTGTCTGAATGAGATTGAAGTGATATGTTTTACCTGTAGACTGAGCTAGGACTAGATAATGTGTCTGAATGAGATTGTAGTGATATGTTTTACCTGTAGACTGAGCTAGGACTAGATAATGTGTCTGAATGAGATTGAAGTGATATGTTTTACCTGTAGACTGAGCTAGGACTAGATAATGTGTCTGAATGAGATTGAAGTGATATGTTTTACCTGTAGACTGAGCTAGGACTAGATAATGTGTCTGAATGAGATTGAAGTGATATGTTTTACCTGTAGACTGAGCTAGGACTAGATAATGTGTCTGAATGAGATTGAAGTGATATGTTTTACCTGTAGACTGAGCTAGGACTAGATAATGTGTCTGAATGAGATTGTAGTGATATGTTTTACCTGTAGACTGAGCTAGGACTAGATAATGTGTCTGAATGAGATTGAAGTGATATGTTTTACCTGTAGACTGAGCTAGGACTAGATAATGTGTCTGAATGAGATTGAAGTGATATGTTTTACCTGTAGACTGAGCTAGGACTAGATAATGTGTCTGAATGAGATTGAAGTGATATGTTTTACCTGTAGACTGTTGTTTCAGTTAGTCTGAATGAGATTGAAGTGATATGTTTTACCTGTAGACTGTTGTTTCAGTTAGTCTGAATGAGATTGAAGTGATATGTTTTACCTGTAGACTGTTGTTTCAGTTAGTCTGAATGAGATTGAAGTGATATGTTTTACCTGTAGACTGTTGTTTCAGCTATTCTGAATGAGATTGAAGTGATATGTTTTACCTGTAGACTGTTGTTTCAGTTATTCTGAATGAGATTGAAGTGATATGTTTACATGTAGACTGTTGTTTCAGTTAGTCTGAATGAGATTGAAGTGATATGTTTTACCTGTAGACTGTTGTTTCAGTTAGTCTGAATGAGATTGAAGTGATATGTTTACATGTAGACTGTTGTTTCAGTTAGATACCACTATAAGAAATCCATCTATGAATGTTGATCTGGTACAAAGTGAACCTCATCATCATCTCATTCAAATGTAACTTACTCTCACCATGATATAGCTGAAAAATTGCTCATTTGACATTAAACAACAATCACTCGCTGACTAATATGCTGGCTTCAGTGGTTATCTATAGTTAGTTGAACTCAAATAATAGTGAGTCAGTGCTGTATTTCAGATAGATTATTTCAACTGGTTTTTTTCACTCCTGTTTTCTGCAGTTGTGTTTTTTTTTTTTTTTAACATTTCTCTGTAATTTAGAGAGAAAGTTTGATATCTTTTCAGATACAGAGCCATCTTCTAAACTCTCATTAGCAAACGAGTCACAGTATTTATTGATATCTAGACAGAGTGTTATTGAGTTACAGCACAGAATTTACCAGAATACAGAGAATCTGCGATTTGGTATGACTAGTGTATCGATTAATCAGAATAATCGGATGTTTGTCACCGATTCTATTTTCGATTATAATTGGAATGTGTTGTTTGTAAAAGAAGTTAACTGAAAGTATTTATGATTATAATTGTTATTACCATAAATGGTCGTTATTCAAGTATAAAAGACATATTTACTCTCCTTTGTTAGTTTTTGCTTTCAGACATAATTTATATATAGCCTTTGTCATATCTAGGTTGGTTTTAGTTGCAGGTCCATCTTTTGCTTTAATGAATCCAAAATGTTTCCACACAATGTTTTTTTAGCTCCAGAGTGGTCATATAGTTTTGGAGTCTGACTGGCTTCCCTCGTGCTAGCCTCCATGACCTTGGTTAGTCAGACAGTTTTACGTTTTGAAAAGGATAATTTACTATCTCTTACAAACATTTGCAAGATGTACATTCTATATACAAAACAGATTCGGACAAACAAACAAAAAGTTTGAGATGATGGATTATGAAAAATTATAATCAATTGTCATTTAAATTCAAATAATCGACCGATTTTCAATCATAATCTATGATTGGAACACCACTAGGTATGACTCAATGAAATTGCCTCATTTATCTTAAAGTCATTGAATAGAATTTAATGAAATGGTCTCATTGATCTAAAATCATTGGCTACCATTGTCAAGTCATTTCTTATTCAATTTTTATGTAATTTTCAGCATTAAAAGCAGAAATAAATATTGTTTCTTCCTCATATAATTTTCATATAATTTTATTTCTAATTTTCTTTATAACATGAATTAATCATGAAGTTGTCCTTGATATTATAGCTAAAATAGGTTAAACAATAATCAATCAATCAACCAAATTTTACTATTTAATCGTAGAAAATTGTGATGTCAAGAATTTGCATTTATATTTAGATGTAAAAAGGTGAAAATTTCAAGAAAATCTGATAAGGAATGACTTCAGGAGAAATTTTTTTAGCATCAGTGATTTTATATGTAATTTACAGGGAAATATTTCAGAGAGGAAAAACTTTTGACCTGTAAATAGAAAGAATTGTAAGAAATATACTGTCAAACCTGTGTGACCTTCCAAGGGAACAATGGTTGGTTTTGGTTTTATTGTGTTTAGCACCACTTTCAACAATATTTCAGTTATATTGTGGCGGTCAGCAAGTCACTGACAAACTTTATCACATAATGTTGTATCGAGTACACCTCACACTGATTGCACAGGTAGTTATAAATCTAACTACCATACTATCACGACCACAACCTTCCCTTTATTTATCAAATGAATTATGTTAAGATTGTCTGTTTACAGAAATTGAAAACCTTGTTCAGAGATTCCGAGCCAATATTGTTATTGGTGGAGGTCATCCCTTTACAGAAGACAGTTGGAGGTCAATACAAATAGGAAAGAACAAATTTGTGGTAACTACTTACTAAATTTTACTTTCATAATGATAATAAAAGTCTAAACTGTGATCGTGAACAATTCTACCAATATCAAATAAGTAGGTAATTACCTCTCATATCAAATCAATGAATATAAAAATAAGACCTCAACATAAACTGCTGGAAATCCAGGTTCTTGGGTAAGATAGACACAAAAAATGTGACCTGGTTTAAACTGATTAATATGATCCAAATCCTATCCCCTCTTTATTATTTCATGATCTTAATTAAAGGGGTGTGTGGGTGATTTATGGTTTTAACACCACTTTCAACAATATTTCAGTTATATCGTGGCGGTCAGTTTTAGTGGTGGAGGAAACCGGAGGAAAATTACAAAAAAGGGTGCACTCGACTCGCAGCTGCAAGTGATAAAGTTTACCAGTTGCTTGCCCATGGTCAGTATTTCTCTCCGGGTACTCCAGCTTATTCCACCACTAAAACTGGTCACCGTGATATAGCTGAAATATTGCCAAAAGTGGCATTAAACACCAAAAATCAAAATCCATTTATATGTTTGGTTTTTTTTATGATCAGAGACAGAAATTTTAACAATTATTAATCTCTATTGTGCTGTAGATGAATGACAATTCTTATTACTTTTTCCAAAAGAAAGTGAGGGGGGGGGGGGAGGGGTTAGACTTCTATTTGGCAATCTCCAATTTCCTATCACAGCTGGAGCCTTCGTTGTCGTCATTATATGGTAGTTTTACATTACCTGTACAATCAGTGCCTATCACAACTAAAGTTGTGAGTTCAAACCCTGTTCATGGCGATGTGTACTCGATACAACATTATGTGATAAAATTTGTCAGTGACTTGCGGCAGGTCGGTGGTTTCCTCCACCAATAAAACTGAAATATTGTTGAAAGTGGTGTTAAACTCCATAGCCCTAACCCTATGCTGTTTCCAAAAGGAAATTGTTTTATATTGTAGGATTCTCAATAATATTTTCCATTGTTACGACATTTGTACTGTGAGGTCAGAGTGACTAAATGTTTGTATTCACCAGGTGAAATACTGGTTCTTCTTTTCACTTTGTTATCTCAGTATTTCACAGGCATCTACTAATATGTAATAATTGGTAATTACTGGTACAGTAGTCCCCCTCTTATAAGGCCCCTCCCACCAAAGACCACCCCCTCATAGTAGTCCCCCTCCCACCAAAGGCCACCACCTCATAGTAGTCCCCCTCTTATAAAGCCCCTCCCACCAAAGGCCACCCCCTCATAGTAGTCCCTCTCTTATAAGGCCCCTCCCACCAAAGGCCACCCTCTTATTAGGCCCCTCCCACCAACGGCCACCCTCTCATAGTAAGGCCCCTCCCACCAAAGGCCACCCCCTCATAGTAGGCCACCTCTTATAAGGCCCCTCTCACCAAAGGCCACCCCCTCATAGTAGTCCCCCTCTTATAAGGCCCCTCCCACCAAAGGCCACCCCCTCATAGTAGTCCCCCTCTTATAAGGCCCCTCCCATCAAAGGCCACCCCCTCATAATATTCCCCCTCTTATAAGGCCCCTCCCAACCAAGGCCACCCCTCACAGTAGTCCCCCTCTTATAATGCCCCTCCCACCAAAGGCCACACCTCACAACAATCCTCTCCCAACAAAGACCACCCCTCTTATCAGGCCAGATTTCAGATACACTGAGATAGTAAAATACTAGCAAATTGTTTCCCTCAACAGAGACCACCCATCTTATAAGGCCTCACCAAAGGCCACCCCTCACAACAATCCCCTCCCAACAAAGGTCACCCTTCTTATCAGGCCAGATTTCAGATACACTGAGATAGTAAAATACTAGCAAATTGTCTCACGTCAAGAGAGGCCACCCCTCTTATAAGGCCTCTGTGTCATTGCAGATAGGGGGGCTACTGTATTTGTTATCAGTGTTGCTACTTGTTAAGCTGTTGTCATGTTTTACAGAGTCAAGGTGGTTGTAGTCGATGTCAGATGGTTTGTTTAGATCAATTGACTGGTGATAGAAGCAAGGAACCACTCAGAACTCTTGCTGCCTGGAGAGGCAAAGAGGTACTGTTAAACCGGGTAATTTTCAAGGCAGTTTTTTTTCGCTATTTTTGCGGTAACATTGGAAGCGCGAAAATAAAACTGTCACGAATATTTCAAGAAAGGGAAAATACTAGTAAGTAGAATAGAATATTTCAAGGAAATGCCAAATCCGACAATTTTTCATAGATAAATCAGGAGAAAATAGCATGACCATTTATAAGCAGACGTCGGATGCAAAGTGATGTTCTAGGTAGGATATTTGTTTTCCATAAACAAACATGGCCACCACAGGCGATTCTTGTTTCTGATTGATCTATTTCTAAAAATCTTCTCCTCTGAAACCACATGGCCAAATGATCCGAAACTTGGTAGGAAGCATCTATGGAAGGTTCTCTATAAAAAATGCTCATTTTGTCCCGATCCATTAACTATCATGGCTGCCACAGGCAATTCTTGTTTCTGATTGGTCGATTTCTAAAAATGTTCTACTCTGACACAGCTTGGACAAATAGACCAAAACTTAGTAGGAAGCATCTATGGAAGGTCCTCTATAAAAAATGCTCATTGCGTTTTGTTCCGTTAACAAACATGGCCATCATAGACAATTCTTGTTTCTTATTGTTCGATTTCTAAAACAGCTTTTTCTCTGAAACCGCTTGACCAAATGATATGAAACTTGGTAAGAAGCATCTATGGAAGTTCCTCTATAGAGATTGCTAATTTCGTTTTGATCCATTAACAAACATGGCTGCCACAGACAATTCTTGTTTTAGATTGATCGCTTTCTAAAAATCTTCTCTGAAACTGCTTTGCCAAAAACGAACCGAAATTTGGTGGGAAGCACCTATAGGCTATGGAAGGTTCTGTATTAAGTTTCCTCAGAGCAGAATGAAAGGTGAGAGACACAAGCTCAGCTCAGTGCTGAGCCTCTAGTTTCATGGTCTTATAACTCTAATCTGCATCTGTGGTGTAGTCTCGAGTGCGGGTCAGACCAAAGACTATAAAATTGGTATTTGCTGCTTTGCCACTAATCTGTCGATAATGTGTCCGCGTGGAGCGACTTGTCTAACTGGTGAGTGTTGTTTCAGTGAGCTAGCACTATCAAACCCTCACAGAGCATGCATTGTCATGTCATCAATATGTTCTCACCATGATATGTTGTGAAATCATTATTAATCGTGGGGTTCTAATTTTCGTGGATTTTGTGGTTCATCTAAACTACAAAAATTAAAATCAAGCGAAATACAATTTTCCCATTGACTGTTACCTGTAGTGTTTGAAACCACGAATTCAAGAATTCATGGATCAATGCATTTTGTAGAAACAACGAAAAGTACTTTCACAGTAGATGAAATATTGCTCATCACTCACTCGCTAAAAACAGTTAATAAAATTTGAGTCTTTTTTTTTTGGATATTTTTGTCAATTATGAATTTTACAAAACAATAGGACAGTATTGTCATTATACATAAGGTACCGTAAAAATGACAGAAGAAAAAGAAAGAACTAGATATGATTTTTTTGTTTTACATCTATGAATATACAGATTTAAATTTTCCCTGGAGTTATGTCCCTTTGATCACTAATGTAATATTGTGTACTCAGTTAATACAGGAATTATATTAAGCATAGCATACAAAAGCATAAATTATTATTGTTCAAATTAGGCATTGACAAGTGTTCAATATAGAATAACAGTGGTTATGAAGGTTGAGACATTCAAAGCTGACATTATTGTTATTATCTATCAGTAGCATCACAATGTGATTGACGCCACACCGACAGTTGATAATTTTCAGCATCAGAGTCTGTTGATTGATATTGAATTTCAGAATTTCTGAATTTTGGAGTTTAATGCCACTTTCAGCAATATTTCAGCTATATCATGGCGACCAGTTTTAGTGGTGGAGGAAGCCGGAGAGAACCACTGATCCTGGGCAAGCAACTGGTAAACTTTATCACTTGTGGCTGCGAGTTGAGTGCACCCTTTTTTGTAATTTACAAAGCTGGGCACGAACCCACGTTGTATTGGTGATAGGCTTGTATGAGTTGTTAGACCCAACGACCTAACTCATTGAGCCACCTTCATTGATATTGATAATAGGATCAATGGAAAAATGACCGAATTACCAATAAAGGTATAGTTTGTTCTGGTATTTTTAAAAAAACTGTCAGGATCGTTGTGATCATGATCGTATGGTAGTTGGATTTACAACTACCTGTGCAATCAGTTCCTATCACCACTAAAGTTGTGATTTCGAATCCTGCTCGTGGGGAGGTGTGCTCGATACAACAGTATGTGATAGAGTTTGTCAGTGACTTGCAGCAGGTCGGTGGTTTTGTCCTCATATTACAGTTTCCTCCACCAATAAAACTGACCGCCACGATATAACTGAAATATTGTTGAAAGTGGCGTTAAACATCATAACCCTAACACTCTAATTAGATTTGTTTCAAATACAATTCACACATCAGCTTTTATGTTGGGTGGACACACAACATCAAACAAACACACGTAAATTAGTCCATAACGAATTTCATTATTTTATTTCAGATTCCATTTGGAATACATCTAAGACATGAGAGTTCTACTGTCGGGAACTACATTAAAGTTGGTGATGTGTTAACAGTGCATTAACAGAACATGACACTGATTTATGAACAAAATCTATTTTGAAAAAAAAAACAAGTTGAATTAAGGAATATTTGAATTTTTTTAACAGGTTATACGATATAACCTGGTTTGGAGAAGCTTACGCTTAGTAAACCACCAAGCGGTTTATGAAAAATGTAAACTGTTCTAAACCAGGTTATACAAGTATAACCTGTTCAAAAATTTCAACCATTCCTTATAATTTAATTTTTAAAACAAAATTTAATGATTCCTCGATTTTAATTATGATTATTTCATGGGACTAGTTGAATTTGTCGTTGACCAATGAATATGTGAGTGACGTCACAATGCAAATCCATGTTAGCAAGTATAACCAATTTTTCTCCAGGCGAATCAGTCAATCAGACTGCAGTATTCACATCAAATTAAATTATTACAATTTAAATGTAGAATTTGATATATTTGATCATTGTTACCACAGGGTTATTTAATACCCCTGTTGTTGGTTTATCAGAGTTTTAGACCCAATATTTGTTCATGTAATATCAGTAATGATCTAGTCTTCATGTTACAACAATAAGTTTTTATGTTCACTGGGCCAAAGGCAAAGTGAGCTTTTTTTATCACTTGGTGTCCACTATCTGTTAACTTTCCACATTTTAATCTTCTCATGCAAAACTGCTGAACCAAATGGAACCAAAATTGGCAGGGATGGTCCTTGTAAAGAGGAGATTCAGATTAATATTAATTAATTTGAACCTCCCTGGAAAGAGCTATTATTGGCCCTAAAGGAGGGAATCAAATTTAAAAAAAATATTTTCAGGAACCAGGCAGCTTAATTGACGGTTAGTCATTCTCGTCCTCAAATAATGTTAACTGGTGTATTGTTAATCAGTTATAAATACATTTATTATATAGTAATAAATATTTTCCTATTCATTTCAATGGAAAATAATCGTGCAATATATCCTTGTATTTGCATGCTAGGTATAAAAATGTAGGGAGCAGGACAATTGCCCCCCAGGCAATTGCCCCCCTAGGACAATTGCCTCCCATAATTTTTTTTCAGTTTTATATTTAGTTTCTGATTACCTCTATCTGACTCTATGAACTCCATTGCACTACTATTCTTTTACTTCAAAATACACTCCTATTTAAGCCAGTTCTAAGCTTGTACTTAGCTTGCAATCATTTTTTCTAAAAATTCTTTTTAATTATTAACCTTTGTACTTAGCTTTGATCATTGTTTAATCAAATTCCTTTTTATAATTTTTATTGAAGACCAATTTTGTAAGGTAATTAAACTTAATTGGGAAATTATTAAACTCTATCTAAAAATAAAATATCTATAAATAATAAAAGAAAGTTATTTTTATCATAGCTTGTCCAAACTGTATAATCCTTTTGATGATTAATATCACAGGGGCTTGAATCGCTTTCATAGAGGTCACACGGCCCATATACCATATATAGCTTGAATCGCTTTCATAGAGGTCACGTGACCTATATACGGTATATAGGCCACGTGACCTCTATGAAAGCGATTCAAGCCCCTGTGATTAATATACAAGGAAGAAAATCCAACTTAAAAGTAATTTGAATAATTTAATCTGAGTTTATGCATATTTATTTCTCATTTAAAAAATAAGTAAAAATGAAATAAAAAAATTGGGGGATGGGGGGCTATTGTCCTAGACCCAAAAATGTATATTGCACTAGTTCAAATATGAATATTTGAAGTAGTTTAATATTCCACTTAAATATAATAAAATATGCAATATTTTGAACAGATATATCATGTTTGGAAGGGGTATTTGCGAAAAATACCAGTCGAGAGACGAACAATTTCCCAAGGGAAATTTAGTCTCAAGAATGGTATTTTTCGCAAATACCCATCCCAATATGATATATCTGTTTAATTACACCGAATATTATTTAGAACACTGGCTAAATAAATGTCGTTTTCAGGAATATTCTGTTTTTATTGCTTGTAACTTGGCAATTGAAATACTATAGGACGCTTTGAACTGTTCCCTTCAGCAGGTACAGTGGTAGTATTTTGATTTGTTATGTCAGACAGTGGTTGAAGTATTCCGAATGAATTTGGCAGTTTGAGGCACGCGAGGGTAAAAAACTGATATACGTTTTCGCAAATACCACGGCACAGATTTTTACCAAACTTGGTACATACTTAGTCCTTAAGAGAACTAATTAAACCGACTGAAATGTTACAATAGCATTTCGTTTTTTCCAAAGAATTTTGAAATGACAACCGGAAAGGTGTTTCAATGCCGATGGTAAATAAGTTTTGAAGTTTCTAAATGTTGTCATTCATAAACACCAAATCAAAAAGGCTGTTCGGCCCTTCGACCAAGATGGCCCCCACAGCCGAACTTAGCTTAACATAGGACCCTATGGGATATTCACATAAAAATCTTCTTGTCTGGAACCAAACTTTGATAAAATAGTCATTGGATGGTCCTCTTCCAAAATTGTGTCTGGTGGTCCCGCCCTCTGACCAAGATGGCTGCACAGCTGAACTTAGTTTAACATAGGACCCTATGGGAAATTCACATAAAAACCATCTTATCTGGAACCAGTAGCTCAATTAGAACCAAACTTTGATGGAAAAATCATTGGATGGTCCTCTTCCAAAATTGTGTTCGGCAGTCGTGCTCTCCCACCAAGATGGCCACCACAGTGCAGTTGCGTTGTTATTGAAAGCAGCTTTGATCCAGGTGAGCGATTATAGGCTCCTGGGAGCCTCTGGTTCTTGTCTTGTCAATAAAATTTCATGTGATTTTAACCTCTTTTAAGAGATCACCTGTCTTATAAGACCACTTTTTCTTTGTGCCAAAGGTGACCTCTTAATACAGGTTTGACTATTTTTATTTATATATGAAGAGCTTTATTTTTGTTTTAGATATTTTTGTTAAAGTTAGAATAAATCTTGCTACAAAAATCTCTTTTTCGTTCTTTGAGTTTATTCCATGTAAATTATTTAGAGGGTGTTTAACATCACTTTCTATAATATTTCAGTTATATCGTAGCGGTCAGTTTTATTGGAAAAGGAAACCAGAGTACCCAGAGAAAACCACTGACCTGTTGCAAGACACTGACAAACTTTATCACATAATGGTATCGAGTACATCTCGCCATGAACCGGATTCAAATTGAATACTTTAGTGCTGAAAGGCACTGATTGCACAGGTAGTTGTAAATCAAACTACCATACGACCACGACCACAACAACTCCTTAATTATTTAGAAGATAATACACAAAAGTAGTGCTATGAAATTAGTTCCTAGTTTATGGACATTTTAACAAAAGTTTGAAGATACCAAAGGGGTAATTAGAAGGTGTATATTAAAGGGAGGTAATCAGAAGGTGTATATCAAAGGACAAACAATACAAGGACCAAAAGAAGGACAGACAATGACCTACAAAAGACTACACGGAAAACTAAATATTGAGCAACCTTGATGAAACCCACTAAGCGCAATAGCCTGTATCGATCACCCGATTATTCATATACATGATTGTGTTCAATGTTCAATGAAGACTTTAAGAAAAAATAATACAAATATTTACATAGAATCCGATGTTCAATTGTAACCAATTAAAGTAGGATTTCAATTTAAAAAATGGGTGTTTTTCCATAAAATATAGATAAAATCTGTGGACATATTATCGAAAGCACTTAACACAATCCATTCATCTAAAAAAATCACATCAAAATTGGATGAAACAAAAATTCTATATAACATTTAAATATTCAAAATTTCAGAATTTTGACCCTTTTTTTAAATAAAGTAGCTAAAAAAATTTAATATCCATCAATAACTCATTAAGATGAACACTTCGCAAAAACTGCTTTAAAATTGGATTGAAAATAAAAACTTTCAAATTTTGGGAATTGGCACTTTTCTGCCTATTTCAATCAAGTGAATCTCAAAGACCGTAAAAGATAGAGGAAATCCGCAGACACACTACCGAAAACTCTCAACACAATCCATTCTATAAAAACCACATCAAGATTGGATGAAAAATAAAAGTTCTATGTACATGTACCTTTCAAATATGCAGATTTTAGACCCCTTTGCAAAATAAAATAACAATTCTTTTTAATGGCCCATTAAGATGAACACTTCGCAAAATACTGCATTAAAATTGGATGAAAAATAAAAACTTTCAAATTTTGGAAATTGACACTTTTTGGTCTCATTCGGTCAAGTTTATCTGTCGATATATTACCACAAGCTTTCAACACAATCTATTCAACAAAAAAGGCACATCAAAATTGGATGAAAATTAAAATTCTATATGCCTTTCAAATATAAAAATTTCAGAATTTGGGTCCCCTTTTTAAATAAAATAGCAAAAACAATTTTAAGGCCCATCAATAACTCATAAAGATAAACACTGCTAAAAACTGGATGGAAATTATAAATATTCAAAATTTTTTGATTTCCTCCATTTTATGTTAAAAAACGGTAATAGTTCCATAATAACGTTGTACATGCTTCTGTACGGGATTTTGTTAAGAAGTGCATTAAAAAATATCCTGATCTAAAACAAATGAACAATAAATAATTCCTACCCAAATATATGGACACACCCTTTTTGATACCTTTGGCTTCTTGGTTCTTTGTGTACCTCTGATCAACAAATATCATAAACTTTGTAGGGGATCATCAAATGAACATTCCTACCAAGTTTGGATCCAATTGCCCCAGTGGTTTCAGAGAAGAAGATTGAAATGTAAAAAGTTTATGGACGCAGATGATGTGATGGCACTACCTCACATGACCCTTTGGAGGGCCCGGGTGGCTCAATGAGTTAGGTAGTTGGATTACCTAACTACTCATACAAGCCTATCACCAATACAGCGTGGGTTCGTGCCCGGCTTTGTAAATTACAAAAAAAGGTGCACTCGACTCACAGCCGCAAGTGATAAAGTTTACCAGTTGTCCATGGTCGGTGGTTCTCTCCGGCTTCTTCCACCACTAAAACTGGCCGCCATGATATAGCTGTAACATTGCAGAAAGTGGCGTTAAAACACCAAAAATCAATCACATGATCCTTTGGATAAGGTGGGCTAAAAAGGACGGGGTCAAGTCATTCCGACAGCCCATTTCTCCGACCACCCATTATTACGACAGCCCATTTCTCCGACAACCCATTATTCCGACAGCCCATTACTCCGACAATGACAAATATCTACATTAATTTTGTGATATTTTTAAAACCTGGCCCTGGCGCCATAAAACATGAGAATTTTTTTAAGTATGAGAAAATTCTCAACTGCCATGGTAACGTAGAAATGCTAACATATAATTGGCTGAGAATGAAAATTTCCATTAATCCGACAATGCACATTGTCAAATAGAAATAAAACGAGTGCCACATTCCCTCGGGTAAACGTTTTGGGTACTGTGCAATGGCGACAATCCGGATACAAAATGAGGATATGACATACTAAGGGCTCATTTATACTTCCCTAACGACGGTCGCCGGACGATCGGCCGATGGACGCGCAACAGTCGCAGGAATAAATTTAAATATTTAAATGGCCATTACACAATGTGTTTTCTACGGCATTTCTACACAAATTCCTATACATTTTAATAATAAACAACAGAAGGTGCAAATCGCGAGACAATCGTGTGATGTTCATACGACGGTTGCACGTTTTAAATGAACACTATACAATTGCGTTTTCCTATATACCCTTTTATAACAAACATTAGAAGGCGAAAATCGCGCGATGGTCGTGTGATAGTCGCCGATGAAGTTTAAATTAGCCCTTATAATATGTGCTGTACAAGTTCATTTACAAAGGTTCACTTCAAATTGATTACTTTTTCTCCGGACTCGCTCGCACCAAAGCATATTGATTGAAAATTTGGAAACAAGAAAATGTGTCTCTACGACATTTATATCCCGCTCGGCACTTTTCGGTCAAAACCACAATCTTGCCTGAAGATCTAGAATTTTATATCATGATGTACATGTGTACCAAGTTTCACGGTGATATGACCACATCTTCATAGAACTATAGCTTCAACACAAGGGTAAATCTGAGGCAAAGCGTCAAACGTTTCCAAGTTCATCCAACCGTGAAATATAGGTCACAGCCATCTTATTCTTCCACAGTTTACATTTCACATCATGATGTACATGTGTACCACATCTTCATAAAATAATAGCTTCAACGCAAGGGTAAACCTGATGTGTGACAGACGAACGAACGAACGAACGAACGGACGGACGAACGGACGCACAGACCGAAAATCTACTTGTGCCCCAACAAAGTTTGCGGAACATGAAACTGCTCCCTCATTATCTTCTTCTTCATTCACCCTCTTCACAGTTCATTTTTTAAAAGGTCGCCTGTTTAGGAAATTATTTAAAGACAAAAATTAGCCCTCTGCTTAATTCCTCTTCGTTCTCTGATGAACCTTTCCACCCAATTGCTCAGAGACGACAGGTTGAATCTTAAAATAATTTCAAATAATCAAGACAAGAGGCTCACAGGAGCCTGAATCGCTTACCTGGGCCCTAGCGTTAATCATTTTGATTTAAAATGGCAACCAATGTTTCTTCTCGCCACTGGCATTTTATCTTAAAATTTTGAAATTAAAAAATGGAAAAAAAAGTAACATAGCATTTTCTGGATCCACGTAGGAACATATACATGTACCAAGTCTCATTCAAATCCCTGTAGAGATTCGTATCATAGTTTTATTAAGGAAGACCAATCCTAATATTTTTTGGCAGAAAGAACTTCCTATTTTTCAGACAGGTTGTTGTTGGATGGACACTCTTTTCGTCTTATGGTCTTAAAGTTAGTGAAATTTATATTGATTATATAGGGAAAATATGAAATTCTTCTATCGATCATCCAAAACCCGAAAGATGGATTGATTTTTTTTTAAATTGCAAAGAGAACAATTATCTGACGTGCTTTCATATTCTTAAGAAAATATATATGGGTCGCTGTTCAGTTTTCCTTGCTATTTGGAAAATTACTGAAATTTTATGTACATTTCTATACAAAAATTTGCCGCAAATTAACTCCCCTGAGAAAAGTTATTTTTTTTAGGATAAAGTTTGTTTATTTAGCTACTAATGGGTTCTTTTGAAAATTTTTGTTGAAAAAAAACTTGGGATATGATTTTACAATATTGCAAGCACTTAACGGTTTTTGAAAATGTACATTTAAAACAAATTTGCAAGATGCCCGAAAAGATGCTTAGTGTATTTGTGATGATCTACCTTAAATTCTGTTCAGTGGTTCTCGAGAAAAGGAAGAAGAAATTATGATAAGTTAATGGCCGACGACAGACGCCAAGTGTGCTCATATGAGCCTTTGGTTCAGGTGAGCTAAAAATTGAAAAAAAGTGGCAGATATAGGAATCTGCAGATATATTTTTTCATTTCCCAAGATTGTCAGTCAAAATGTCATAAAAATTGTTACATGCAAATACATTAAGACGTGTCAGATTCTGTATCTTCTGAGAGAATTCCTGTCGTGATTGACAGATGCCATACCCAGTTTGGGTATAAAAAAGCGAATCAAACTCTCACCTCCATATATAAAATTGGTAATCATGCCAGCAAGATTGATATCGGGTAGCCGTGGAGGGAAAGTTTTGATACACCAAGGTTTTAAATACCAGAAAAATAGAATACGAGAAGACATTATCTACTGGAGATGTTGGAAAGAAGAGTGCAGGGCCCCACTGAAGACCAATCTTTTTGACTTAGAAGACCAGAACGCAATTAGCAATGTCCTAAGCGAACCAGAACACACACATGCATATGAAGATGTTCAAATTACTAGGTCCGAAATCAAAAACCGACTCGTTCAAAAAGTCAAACAAGATCCAAGTCTGCCCATCAAGAGAATTTATGACTCCGTTGTAAGAGAGCACGGACAGGGGGGATGGGATGTTGAGTCTATTCCGCCTTTCTCATATGTAAGAATTGCAATGACTCGAGCAAGACAGGAATTGGTACCAAATATTCCATGGGAAGTAGATGATGTAGAAGTTGAGGGCGCATGGGCAGAGACATGGTCAGGGGATTATTTTCTTCTGCATCAAGATAACGATTGGGGAATGTTGCTTTTCGCCACCCCAGAAAACCTTGAAGGCTTGAGCAGATGCACAGACGTCTATGTGGACGGTACCTTTCGCACATGTCTCCGTTCATACAGCCAATTCTTTACCGTCCATGGTAAATATAGAAATCGGGTGATATTATTCGTAAGCTGCTTAGTTACTGGAAAAAATATCGGACAATACCGACAAATTTTGCAAAGTTTGAAATTGAAGATTCGACAGCTTACAGGTCATAGGTGGCGTCCAGTAAGAGTTATTTGTGATTTTGAGCAATCTCTTATAACAGATCTTCCCCGAGTTCATCTTAGTGGCTGCTACTTTCATTTTACAAAAGCTCTTTGGAGAAATGTACAGTCCCTTGGATTGGCAAGGCCTTACAGACAGAATGAACGCCTCAGGAAATGCATCAGAAAAGTTATGGCTATTTGTCCTTGCCTTTAGTCAGATAAAACTTTAACATTCATCGAAATGCTAACAGCACAAGGCGTTTGGTACGCCGTTTCCCTGCCCTCAATGACTTTTTCAATTATGTACAGCACAATTATTTGGATGGAAATTTCTCACCTGCCATGTGGAATGTTTTCGAGAGGTACATGGACAATAGAAGCAACAACTTTGTGGAAAGTAAGTATCTCAATATTTGTGGAAAATAACATTATTCTGTCCTAATTGTTGCTCATTTCCGTATAATCCGCACTTAGGCAACACCAAATTATTTACATGTACTGTATTTTCATACAAAAAAAGAATGAATGATTTTAAAATCCAATATCCTCTAGACTTAGGGAGCACCCACTTGATAAATTTTTTTTTGGGGGGTTTCGGCAAATATTGGTCCTGCTTATTATTTAAGCGTGCAACGTTTGCTTTCCATAATATTTAACCTAATATTTTACGGTCGGTGTCATGATCCTTCCTTTTTATATACGCAGGATTTCAATCCTAACTTTTTTTCAAACAATTCTGAAGTCCTGACTTTTTATTTCAATTTTGGTTAAATTTGAGATAATAGTTTTCTCATTTTTTTTTCTTCAGGTTTCCACAGGGCATGGAACCAGTCTGTTGTAGTCAGGCATCCTTCAATATGAAAGTTCATAAGATGCCTTAAAGATGAACAGGCAAATTCAGAAATGTCAGTAGATGTGGTCAATCGAGGTGATGTGCCACCTTCTAGACGCCGTAAATGGAGGAACGTTGAAGCACGTATCCAAAGGCTCAAACGGGAATACAATACTGAGGTCAGAAATTTGGACGATTTCTGGTCCGCTGTCAGCCACTTAATATCATCCTTTGTATAGAGACACCATTTTCACTCGAAGCTAAATTTGGTTGTATACTTAAATCTTGAACCCTCGGTACAAGAATACAATTTTAATGTTATTCGGTCTTTAATATTTAAATAGATAGCATCTATATAAATGCGTCTATTCCCATATAGTCTGTATTTCAATAATGATATTGTTCATTCTTTAATTTCAGTTCAGTTTTTAGTTAACATATTTGCAAAGGCCCACAACTTCTACAGTGCAAAGTAATATGTAGAATAAAATAAGAAAAGAAGAATTACATTTGAAATATACCAAACAAAGTTACTCGGAGGTCACCCCTTGATCTGTAGATTGTCAGTGGTCTTCAGATGACACGAAGTCAGCTTTAGCTCTCTTCCCAGCCATTTGTCAGTATGTTTACCATTCATTGACAGGACTATGTGAGATTATTTCATTGTCATCACTTGGCGTCCGTCATCTATTAACTTTTCACATTTTCATCTTCTTCTTGAGAACCACTGAACAGAATTTAACCAAACTTTACATAGATGTTCCCTATGAGGTCCAACACAAGAGGTTTCA
Source organism: Bathymodiolus septemdierum (assembly GCA_963383655.1). Lineage (NCBI taxonomy): Eukaryota > Metazoa > Mollusca > Bivalvia > Mytilida > Modiolidae > Bathymodiolus > Bathymodiolus septemdierum. The sequence continues at coordinate 62,696,814 of OY726529.1, forward strand.
CATGTACTTGTCGTATTAAAAGTCGTAAAAAAATATTTCCGCCATGGGGCTTAAAAGATTCTGATTGGCATTCTCAAGGACAAGCAAATTGGTATATGATGGATTGATTTTTGGTGTTTTAACGCAACTTTCAACAATATTTCAGCTATATCATAGCGACCAGATTTAGTGGTGGAGAGAACCGCCGACCCTGGGCAAGCAACTAGTAAACTTTATCACTTGCTGCTGCGAGTCGAGTGCACCCGTTTTGTAATTTACAAAGCCGGGCGCGAACCCACGCCGTATTGGTGATAGGCTTGTATGAGTTGTTAGATCCAACGACCTAACTCATTGAGCCACCCGGGCCCCTAATTTGGTATATGTGTTGCAATCTACATGATTAAGGTCTTTAACAAGTGGTGTTACTATTTGTATCATTTTTAATTTCAAAATGACCAAGCGAAGGTCAACGTTTACATTGAAACTCTATATGAAAGAACATTTTTATGTTGTTGTTTTTTTTTATGCCATTTTGAATTTCCAAATGAGTTTTCATTGAAATTCTATCAAGGATGGTCACTCCTGAATTGGTTTATATCAAGGATTTTATAAAACCTGCGGAAATTGATAAAATATTATTTACTAAATAAAATTGTAAAAAAAAGCCACATACATGTAGGTCCGTGTACTTATTTCCGAGATATAAGACGTTGGCGGGAAACCGAACTCCTCTAGATTTTACCTTGACTTAACATGTGGACAGTTTTAAGTCTTAAAAACAAGGAAATTGTATCAAGAATTTAATAGAATTTTAAACAATGGTATTTTATTATCTAAAGAAGCTATTCCTGCAATACAAAGTGGGAGTCAGTGTGCAAAATATATGTTGCCTCTTAAATGGATACAACAAGAGGGAATTTCAAAAACATGAGGAGTGATCACCATCCTTAATGGGAAAAACATTTTCATTGATTTTCCCTCTGTTTCCCAAATTTGGAGCTGCCTTGAAATTATTGTACATAGAGCTATTTCCTCTTCACTGGATGTGATTGCCCTGTTCGAAATTGACTAAGAGCAACAAGACAAACTTGTGCAACCTTGTATTGCAGCAATCAGATATGCCGAAGCTGCGTGCTCTTCTGGAACATTTGAGCTCATTCACATTTCATCGTCAGTTCGTGTACCTCGTCGGCAAGATTTGTTGTCAATTGCTTTGTCGATTGTTGTTTGTTTTCCTGGCCCCGATGTCATAAAGAAAATTCTTTGCTGAGCAAGATCATTGGCTGTCAGAACTATGGGCTGTCGAAATAATGGGTTGTCGGAATAATGCTACGCACCCAAAAGGACAACCGGTCGTAGTCATTTGGCTGTTGGCAATCCCCGTTAAACAAATAAAGAATTAAATCAAAAAGAACAAAAAGACAAACAATGATCTACAAAACATTACATGGAAAACTAAAGATTGAGCAACATGAACCCCACTAAAAGTAGAGATGAATTCAGGTGCTCCGGAAGGGTAAGAAGTACCTGCTCTACATGAGAGCTGCTGTCAAATTTCTTGCATATAGATTGGACAGTCTAAGATGAATGAAAGGTTAAATGATGAGACCCCATAAGATGTTAATGTATGGTAAACATCCAATGTTAAAGTTTTTCTTTTATGGTGTTTAATGCCACTTTCAACAATATTTCAGTTACATCGTGGCGGACAGGTGTATTGGTGAAGGAAACCAGCGACCTGCAGCAAGTCACTAATCTTTAATGTTTGTGCTGTTTTAGGCTTAAATTAAAAATGTGTTTGCTTCCTATGTACATTGTTTACCACCTAAATTTTTATAAGTCGGTAAGTAAGAAGGGGGTGGGGTGATTAAGGTATAATTGGGTATGAAGATATTGCTGGAGTTTGAAAAAAATGTGCCCCTATTTAATGAAGATACCGCTGGAGTTTGAAAAAAATGTGCCCCTATTTAATACATCCCCTCGGCATGAAAACCATACCCATTCATACATTCAAAGTACTAAACTATCCATTCATATATTATTCAATTTTCATTGGATGGTACATATACTGTAGATGTTTAACGCCAATTCAGCAATTTTTCAGCTATATCATGGCGAGAACAAGTTAATTTTAAATGAGATGATGATGAGGTCTGCTTTGTACTAGACCAATACACTGAGTTGGATTCTTATAGTGCTAGCTTTATAAAACATGGGTAGACATGTCGCTCAATTCGGACACATTATTCTGATTCCGAGCCAACCAGTCTTTGCTCTTTCTCCTTAATGCTGCGTGCTTAGCGGAGAAGCAACAAATACCAATTTTATAGCTTTGGTTTGGCTCGAACTCACAATCTACTACACACAAGGCGAGCACACTAACCATTACGCCACCGATGCATTTTTTAATGTAGATATATATATGTGACATAACGAATATATACATGTACATGTAGCTGAAATTTTAACAACAAATTTTACAAGTCATATACATTGAAAAAAGGTTTAAATTTGTAATTCAATGAGTCTTAGCTATATAGCTTTATTTTTGTTCCATGCTTCCTCTTTTAAACTCTTTCGTTTGTGAGCTTCAACATGCTTTCGGAGATTATGTCTCTCAGTAAAACAATGTCCACAGACTGGACATACATATGGCTTATCACCTGTGTGTATCCTCATGTGTGTGGTAAGATGTGTCTCCTGATTAAATCCTTTATTACAAACGGCACACTTGTAAGGCTTTTCTCCCGTGTGTGTCCTCTGGTGTCTTCGTAAATTGCCCAACTGACTGAATGCTCTACCGCATTCTGAACATTTGAACGGAGTTTCTCCAGTGTGAATTCGTTGATGTTGCTTTAACATAACATTTTGATTAAACCGTTTTCCACAAATGTTGCACTCGTACGGTACCTCTTTTGTGTGTACTCTCATGTGTAGCTTCAGGTGACATAGCTGTTTACACTCCTTGCCACATATGTGACATTTGTAAACCTTGTCTGTTATGATGTGTGATTTGGCATGACTGGTTAAATACCCAATATGGCTAAATCCCTTACCGCATTCAGAACATTTAAACGGCAGGTCTTTCTGATGGGTTCTCATGTGCACATTATAATACCCTTGAGATCGAAATGTTTTATTACAAAGTTTACACTGGAAAGATTCATCAGTTTTAATATTATTTTTTCGCTTTGTTCTCCTTTTTCTGACTAGCTTCCCTTTTGTACAATCACGAGATGCATTTTCTGATGTTAAATCGGGTAACTCTGAAGTAGATTGACCTTGTATCTGTTCATGACCTTGGAATTCATTGTGGGGAATGCTAGTTTCATGATCACCCTTTTCTTGTGCTGTTTGTACATTTAAAGCATCAGTTGGATTTAATTTTGTTGACCATGTTTTATTTTTCTGATTATCCCCCTTTGTTGTTAAAATTTGAGAAGTGGTTGTGGAATATTCTTGTATTTCAGTCTTTATATTTCCTCCAATCCCATTGTCACGGAACACATTTTCTTCCTCAACTCCTGTAGTTATTGCTCCATTAATATCACAAATATTTGTGGTCGAGCTAGAATCGCTGATTCCCACCCCGCTCCCAAGTTCCTTTTTCAAACCTTCAATCTTTATTATGTTGCCAGTTTCAGAATTGACAATAAACACTTTTCCAGTATTGTCCCACATATCTTCACGGTCCATATCATCAATATGTCCTCGACGTGATCAGATAAATGGTAGGACTATAATAACCAAGACGATAGATCTACAAAATAAAAAAAAAATTACAGAATAAAATTTGATAGCAAATAGAAAATTCACAAGTTGTTACAACATTTATATTTTGAACAGATTTAGGGGAAAAACATTCAGTCCTCGAAATTAAAATTTGAATTTATTGGTCCGAAATCAAATTCTTTAATTTATTTTTAAATACATGTACATTGTGTACATGATGTAGTTCTAAAAATAAAAACTGAAAAATTTACTGGTCCGAACAAAGTTTACTGGTCTTGGGCCAGAGGACCGGTACTCATCGTGAGGATAGCATGTTATTTTCATTGAACTTGGAATGGGACCATTTTATCTCCATTAAAGAGCAATAACTCCCATAAAAGGTATAATTTTAGAATCATGGCGACCATGTTTTTGTCCAATCAGGATGAAATGAGGAAATCTTATAAAGGACCTTCCATAGATACTTCCTGTAGAATTTCGCTTTACTTGGCCAAGCGGTTTCATCAGTGGAGAACATGGAAATCGACCAACCAGAAAAAAATATTGCAAGCAGTTTCATCAGTGGAGAACATGGAAATCGACCAACCAGAAAAAAAATGGCCTACATGTATATTGACCAATTCATTGTACTGACTCTTGTCTCAATTCTTTTAAAAACAACAATATCTGTGTTCAATTCTTTCATCTGGTGTAAATACATGCAAGCTATTATTACATGCAAACTATTATTACTTAATATAAAATTGGGTAAGGTGGTACTGCTGGAGTTTGAAAAAAAACAAAACAATTCATATACTCCCTCATCAAGAAAACTATACCCATTCATACTAATTTATCGCACTAAAATCGAAAAATAAACACACATAAATCATTTTTGCACCTTATCATGTTAATTTAAAACATAAGTTAACTAAGAAAGAATTTGTCTTGACAATAAAGAAGTTGCGTGGGCTTGTAGAAATATGACAAATTTTTTCATTTTTTTATATATAAATATGTACACCAAGAAGGTAATGAGCATCCATTTAAATTATTCATTTACAATTATTGAGCTAATTGTGTATTTGTTTTAAAATAAAAAATATTGAATAAATTCTGTAATTCTGTAATTAATAAAGGAAAATTTTGCCTTAAAATATAGTACTAATTACTGTCATATGATTATGAACTCTTATCCCTGAACTGACAACTCTATTAAAAAAAACCAGTTGGCAGTCGAGGGATAAAAATAATTCGTAACAAGATCCTGTGGTTAGACTGTACAAAGACGTCAAACTCAACAGTCAAAGAAAGTAAGGAAAATAAAAATATTATTTTTTATGAAAATCATGCGTGACCAGTTGCTAATCAAGATAGTTGGTGGGAATTATGGCCACCAGCTAAAATTCTTATCTACTTGTTAATATGTAAAATCGCTTCAAACTTACGTTAAAGAAACTTTAATTTACTTTGTCTACAAACTGTAATACATAAAAATGTGGAGGTTATTATTTAGTACGTATTCAGGAAGGAAACGTAATTTCGGGGTAAAATAAGTCGTACATTTCCGGAACCAAGGATTTGTATAAGTTCTACTATACAAATCCTTGCCGGTGTCATAGAGTAAACCTTCCCCCATAGTAGATTAACTCCCCGGAAGATTTACTATATAGTAAACCTTCCCCCATGGGGGAACGTTTATTACATAGTATTTATTCCGCATAGTAAACCTTCCTACCTACTCAAATACTGCAAAATGGCTCCGTACATTTTTTTTTTACCTTTTAATCATAATCGGATATAATCAATGGTAGATAGCAATTAAAATTAACACGATTAAGGTGCTAAATACCGAATCAACAATAATTATACGGTTTAAGTGGGAACATTTACTATATAGCAAAATATCCGGGGGGGGGGGGGGGGGGGGGGGATGTAATCGGCTATGAATGGGGGAATGTTTGCTATATAGTAAATACACCCCCTCCGGGGGAATATTTACTATATAGTAAAGTATCCGGGGGGAATGTTTACTATATAGCAAATCTTCCGAAGGGTAAACATTCCGGGGGAAGGTTTGCTATGCGGAAGGCGGTTTACTATACGACACCGGAACTAATCAGGCTAGTAGACCTTGCGACTTTTTAGAATGAATTCATTAAAATCAATCCTTAGCTGCTCTTTCTTTTCTGATATGTCGGACATAATGATCGAACGACACCCCACAAGCGGTCATGTTCATGGGTGACCTTTTATAATTAATTAAGCTTGGGCGAACAGTTCAAAGAAAGACAACTATAATATTTAAAATAAGATTTTATAAAGAAAGAACTGTTTGCAAGTTTGGACAAATACATACCATCTAAGCTCATCCGCTCAAATACCAGCTTACCATGGATTAACCACAAAATCAGGAAAATGTTTTAAAAGAAAGCGAGGCTATATATAAACAAGCAAAGAAAACAAAAGTATGGAAAAATTACCGGCACTTCCAAAAGGAATGCAAAAGAAAAGTCAGGAAAGCCGAATGGGCCTACATCAACGATACAATAATGGAGGAACTAGAGAACAACAATCTGAAGCCGTTCTGGAAATATATTAAATCCAGAAAACAAGACAGCATAGGAGTGGTACCTCTGAAAACCAAAGGGCAACTAGTAAATGACAGCAATGGCAAAGCAGAAATACTGATACGCCAATTCAAATCAGTATTTACCAGAGAACAAAATACAACACTTCCAAAAACAACAAAACACGTTAAGGAAACAATACCAACAATTATTATAAGACCAGAAGGAGTAGAAAAGTTATTAAAACAGCTTAACCCATCAAAAGCATCTGGGCCTGATGGTATACCAAACAGAATCCTTAAGGAGTGCTCAAAACAACTTGCACCAGGACTAGCCTCGATATACCAAAAGTCCATTAATACAGGATCTTTGCCCAACGACTGGCTCAATGCGAACATCACATGCGTATTCAAAAAAGGCGACAAACATGCAGCTGAAAATTACAGACCAGTGTCATTAACATCGGTACCATGTAAGCTACTGGAACACATCATCTGTAAACACATGTTAAAACATCTAGAAAAGTATAAAGTCCTGACATCACTTAACCACGGATTTAGGTCCGGCCACTCTTGTGAGACCCAACTATTAGTCCTATTGCATGACTTCCTGAAATCACACGATGCAGCCATACAAACAGACGTAGCAATCCTGGACTTTTCGAAAGCTTTAGATACTGTGCCACACAATAAATTACTCAACAAACTGGACGAATACGGCGTAAGAGGCTCAATCAACAACTGGCTAAAAAACTTCCTTCCAAAAGAAAAACGAAGGTTGTTATTGGTGGAGAAGAATCCGAAGAAGCTACAATCGAATCTGGAGTATCACAAGCAACAGTACTCGGGCCCCTTCTTTTCCTGTATCACATCAACGACCTCCCAGATGCCGTAAAATCAAGCATTAGACTGTTCGCTGATGACTGTTTCCTTTACAGAAACATCTAAACCGAAGAGGACCACACAATCTTGCAACAAGATGTAGCAAATCTTGAGATATGGGCCAAAAACTGGGGTAGGCGTTTCAATGCGAAGAAATGCTACATTTTGAGCATCAGGAACAAAAGCCAGAGAATGTACACCCTGGACGGACACATATTACAACAAGTCCAAAACAACCCATACTTAGGGCTACAGATATCAGAAGACCTAAAATGGACAACTCACATCACCAACGTAGCCAAGAAAGCAAACTCAACACTCGGCTTTCTTAGGAGAAACCTACGAATCTACCCAAAAGAATGCAAGAAAACCGCCTACATTTCGTTAGTAAGATCAACGATGGAATATGGGGCAATAGTATGGGATCCGTATACTACAAGCGACATCAACAAACTAGAAAGGATCCAACGAAGAGCAGCAAGATTTATAACCGGGGACTATAAGACAAGAGAGGAAGGTTCTGTCACCAAGATGCTCAACGACCTATAAAGTTAGAGAACCCTCAACTGAGGAGATCAAGCCTGAGACTGGTATTCCTGTACAAGGTGGTTGAGGGTTTGGTCCCAGCTATACATCCTTCTGAATTTTTGGTGAAAAGTAAGCCGAATCGTAAAATCAAGCCAAAACGCTTTGATAACTTTGAAAGTGCTAATATAGTGAATAATTTTGTTAAAACAATTCCAAGGCACTAGAGACTACTGTGTTCAATACTGAACAATACAAGAACTCATTCTTCGTCAAAAGTGTAATACATTGGAACCAGCTGGACGAAGAGATAGTGCATGCAAAGACAGTTGAGAACTTCAAAACAGCTCTCCAACATCGACAATATGTGCTCTCTCTCCCGTCGAGTTAAAATCAGCAAGTGGTATCTTCGACGTATTGATACAGATACAGAAACAGAAGATTTACTTGTATTGGTATTATATCAAGTACCCAATAATTAATCATATACATTATCATTAGGGGACAAATTTTGTTTCGAAAAGATTCATCACAGATATTGTAAAACCATTTTAGGTATAAGAAAAACTGCTTGTAATTTGGCAGCAAAGACTGAGCTGGGACGATTCCCTTTAGATTCTTTTATAAAGTCACAAGTTATGATACATTACTCACATATTCATTCCGATAAAATAAATCCTCTGATAAAAGAGGCATTCAATCTAAATAAATCTATGCATGATAATGGCATATTCACATGGTACACCTTTGCAAAAGAAATATTTGCCGAATTTGAAATAGATAAAAAGTGATTTTGAAGCTTTCAGTAGGCCATTTAAAATTGCTAAAATCTCTATTAAAAAAATATTTAAAAAATCTGTTTATGAACATTATGAAAAACAATTAATAGACAAACTTTCTTTGAACAATGACTCTTCAAAACTTTTCTCATGCAGTAAACTAAAATCTGATATTAAATTAGAAGAATATTTTAAAAAAAAAAGTGAAAGAAATTTAAAAATCGTCAATTGTTGACAAACTTTCGCTTAAGTGTTCATTGCTTAGAAATAGAACTAGGCCGTTGCAAAAATATTCCACGAAATCAAAGACATTGTAAATTTTGTAAAACATTGGATGACGAATTCCACTTTTTGTTTGATTGTAAAGTTACTGATAATATTAGACCTTCCTTTAGGCCAAAAAAAAAAAATATGTGTACTTCCGATCGACCGACCGACTCTAAAATTTTACCAAAAAAAAAATGATCGGCAAAGTCCGGAAATCCGTCTCCGTTTCCGTGTTTGTTTCCGACTTCAACAATTTTCTTCATTTCCTTGTACAATTGATCGATGTTTGGAACCAAAAACATTGTACTACATGTCAAATAATTAATAAGCTGTAGTAAGAAAGAAAGAAACAAGTTTGTGTGATCTTAGAGGAAGGAGCATACTTTTAGGTTTCAAAAAAAATAAATAAAATAAAAATAAAAAAATCCCGACCTACCGACCCTAATTTTGAAGACCATGCAATTGGAAACACACATATTTTTTTTGTTGGTCTTATACCTGTTCCCTAGAGTATAGCTTTATTAGCTTATACCTGTTCCCTAGAGTATAGCATTATTAGCTTATATCTGTTTCCTAGAGTATAGCATTATTAGCTTATATCTGTTCCCTAGAGTATAGCATTATTAGCTTATACCTGTTCCCTAGAGTATAGCTTTATTAGCTTATACCTGTTCCCTAGAGTATAGCTTTATTAGCTTATACCTGTTCCCTAGAGTATAGCATTATTAGCTTATACCTGTTCCCTAGAGTATAGCTTTATTAGCTTATACCTGTTCCCTAGAGTATAGCATTAATAGCTTATACATGTTCCCTAGAGTATAGCATTATTAGCTTATACCTGTTCCCTAGAGTATAGCATTATTAGCTTATACATGTTCCCTAGAGTATAGCATTATTAGCTTATACATGTTCCCTAGAGTATAGCATTATTAGCTTATACAGGTTCCCTAGAGTATAGCATTATTAGCTTATACCTGTTCCCTAGAGTATAGCATTATTAGCTTATACATGTTCCCTAGAGTATAGCATTATTAGCTTATACATGTTCCCTAGAGTATAGCATTATTAGCTTATACATGTTCCCTAGAGTATAGCCTTATTAGCTTATACATGTTCCCTAGAGAATAGCATTATTAGCTTATACATGTTCCCTAGAGTATAACTTTATTAGCTTATACCTGTTCCCTAGAGTATAGCTTTATTAGCGTATACCTGTTCCCTAGAGTATAGCATTATTAGCTTATACATGTTCCCTAGAGTATAGCATTATTAGCTTATACCTGTTCTCTTGAGTATAGCTTTATTAGCTTATACCTGTTCCCTAGAGTATAGCTTTATTTGCTTATGGAAGACATAATACTTCAGTGTAAATATAATAGACAAAAATATTCATGATTCTTAACTTTTTTTGTTGAGTATATTTACACGATTATATAATACATTTTTTTTTCTGTGCCTAAAATTCAAGAAAAGCAAAAAAATGCTAAATTACATTTACTCTTTGGATCTTTTCAAGCACATAACTGATCAGTTGCAGATAAATCTTCTGGTAGATTCTTCCCTGAGGCTCCCTGTTCTGCTATCAGGAACAACAATGCTCCTATATGTGAGCAGGCCTCTCCTAATCTGAATTTTAAATCAATAACAAGGGTTGGCCAGTGATGTTGTAATATTAATAATAATATACTCCTACTTACATATAGTCTCAACAGACAGGAAGTATGTACTCAACAAACAGGAAGTATGTACTCAACAGACAGGAAGTATGTACTCAACAGACAGGAAGTATGTACTCAACAGACAGGAAGTATGTACTCAACAGACAGGAAGTATGTACTCAACAGACAGGAAGTATGTACTCAACAAACATGAAGTATGTACTCAACAGACAGGAAGTATGTACTCAACAGACAGGAAGTATGTACTCAACAGACAGGAAGTATGTACTCAACAAACAGGAAGTATGTACTCAACAAACAGGAAGTATGTACTCAACAGACCTGATAATCACTTATACAATATACAGCACAAGTAAAGCTCGATACCAAATTTAAAATAATTCTGGTTGATGCAGACTGAGAGCTCATGGAAAATTGGAAATGTGGGTTTTGTCAAGCAGGAAGTAGATACTTCACAAACCTGAAAATAACTTGTCATACTTATCACAGGAAAACTCCATGCAAAATTTGTGTGAGTGATTGTTGTTTAAAGCCAACCAATCAATTTTTCAGCCATATCATGCCGAGAACAAGTTAATTTTAAATGAAATGACGATAAGGTCCACTTTGTAGGAGACCAACATGTTTAGTTGGATTTTTATAGTGCTAGATCAATTAGTCTTTGCTCTGATGACAAAAGTTTTGACGAACAAGTACATGTAAATATTTACATCAGCTTAGACCTACCAAAATCAGAATTCCAAATAGACACATAAACAAAATGTCTTGCCCGCAGTCATTGATTTAGTGATCGTTTATGTTAATGTATTTCAGTCGTAGATGTATGCCTGTTCCTGCTTTGCAACCTCAATATACCCAATATTTTAACCACCAAAAAGACTCCTTAACACATTTTAAGGCTATCTTTGCTTAATAAGCAGCATTAAAGTTCAGATTGCTTTCCTCATTTGGCAATCTAGAATATTTTTGGGTCTTCAATGCAATTTAGGTATTCTGATGCTATGCCATTAGGGAGAGAGTATCCACCTGTAAAATACATGTAGACTGGCTGCATTTGTTTAATATATATTTGATTTTTTTTTATGCAAAGCTGCTTCTTCCAATATACTAACCCAACTGTACATGTACAAAATCCACCATATGGTTCTCCAGTTTGTTTGTCCATAATAACATGTACATACTTAATCTTGGCCTCATTACCGCTCTGAGAAGGTATGCATGAAGCCTTAATAGCACAAAAGGTAGAACTATGTTTCAGTTGATTAAAAGAAACATTACAAGGCCAGGAGTTAAAAGGTGTCAAAAGTCTACAGAAGATACCATTCCGAAGAAGAAAGATCGTTCATATTACGAAAAATACTTGCACCCATCTCGTAGTTTCAACGAGAAATGGAAAGAGGACAAAGAGTGGTTGTGTTTTGATGGAGACACACGGTCGATGACATGCTCATATTGTATTTCCTTTTCATCGTCCACCTCAGTTGTAAAGTGCTCAAATAATTTGAATAACAAACTGTCGTTTGTTTCTGGGTGTAACAACTTCCGTCATAGTGCTGTTACTGACCATGAAAAATCTAAAATCCACCAGGAAACAACGAAAATGTATCTGGCATCAAAAAACCCAACCATAGCTCCAGCTTATAAATCCCTGCTGTCTTTAAAAGAAAGTACAAGGAAGCAGCTAGAAAACAAAAATCAGAAATATGCATACTTTGGTAAAGTATAACCGGCCACTTCCTGATTTTAACTGGTTAAACAGACTGGATGTTAGTAAGGGTCTTGATGTAGGAGAAATCTATAATAATCGAAAAGCTGGAGCTTTATTCCTAGAAAACATTGCTCAAATTGAAAGAGAAAAACCAATTAGCGTCATTGAAAATGTAAAGTTCTTCTCATTGACAATGGACGGCAGCACCGATGATAGTTCAGTTGAACAGGAGACTATATTTATTAGATTCTGTAATAAAGGTAGGAGGGTCAGACTTTTTTTGAAAATGTGTTAAAATATCTTAAAGTACACACCTATGATCGGATCTCCTGAAGATATTTAAAATCTGTAAAGCGGTTCAAAAGTTATGACAATTTGAAGTTCGGAAAATGACCACTTATATTTTGTAATGGCGACCATTTTGAATTCTATCTGTCTTTACCAAGAAATAGAATATCAGAAATTAATTTGAAAACAAAAATGAAACCTAATGAAACTGTACTTGATAAATGTAGTTTAGATATTGTTCTAAAAGAAATTGCATAGTTGGGCCAAAATAAAATATATGTGTGTTTACTGTCACATGTCAAAAAAATCTGGGGCCGGTCGGTCGGAATTATTTTTTTTTTTTCTTTATTATCGGCAAAACCGGAAATAGTCGTTCCCGGTTCTGGAATCCGATTCCGGTATTTCATTTTCGAAATTTCTGGTCAAAATGACGAATTATGCAGTTTTTATACCTTCTTTGCTCTCAATTTCGACAAAAAGCTAGCAGTTGAATAAATAAAACATTGCTGCTGGTTAAACAACAAAAATGGTTATTAATAAAAATGGTTATTAATAAAAATTTTGAATTTTCTCATCAAACTGTATGAGATTATTAAAACCTAGCCTACTATCCACTACAGAAGAGTTTCACTTTCAGTCTAACTGGTCAGCAACATGTGTTTCAGGGAATAAATAGTTTCAAAATAGCGGTGCCATTTCCAAAGTTTCCATTCAATTTTGGTCGCTTCTGTCCAGCTTAAATATAAAAAAATTGTGACATATGAAGAATTTTCTCCAAACATGTGCATTATTTATTTATTTCAACATGTCACCTTTTAAATAATTCACTTTAAATAATAGTGTTCTAGTGCATTGTCACTGCAGCTGTCTTCAAATGTAAGACAGAATTACAGAATTTGCCATTGTGTAAATAAAATAGAAAAATGTTTGACCTCCTTAATAAAGGCCAAGTGAGTACACAATTTGTGTGTATAGGTGAACCGGCATCAACAGGTTCAAGTGACCTTTATGATTTTGTTATTGAGCAGCTAAAAATCTCTGAGTTGTTTGACAAAATGGAAAAAATTATTGGTTTTGGATCAGACGGTGTCTCTAATATGACCGGTAGAGGTACAGGATTAATCAGCCGTTTAAAGAAGGATTATACTATTGTTGGAGTTCATTGCCTAGCTCATAGATTAGAACTTTCATTTCTAGATGCTATAAAGAAAAATGCCATGTATGACAAACTCTTGACACTGTTGTTGGGAATTTACTACTTTTATAAAAAGAAGTCCATGTTGCAAAGGAAGACTTTAAAATCCAGTTTCAAGGTAGGTAAATCCCAAATTTGCAAAATTTAACACTGACAAGCTTAGCAGGGTCGACACATAGGGATCACTATATGTCGTCGGCGTCGTCCTACTTTATCTAATCCGCAACTCCAAGTTGTATATACATGTAATGTCATTCATAATTGAGTCCAACTCTGTCACTTGTGTCAATGTGATAAAGAAAAGCACTCGGTTTCCTATTTGTTTCCGTGACTGATAATTAAACAACTGCTAGATATCAAAGTATAAATTCAGACGGTGAGACCATCAGACTCGAGTTTCTGTTTTAAATGTCATCAGTGATGGTAGGGATAAAAAATGACGAATTAACTTTAACTTGTATACCTACTGGTACATGTGTATGTTGTTTGTTTTAGGAATTGCTGGTTTTTATTAAATGAACTGGCCTGAAGGTCAATAAAATTTGTTACAGATGTATATATGTTTGAACAGTGTGTTGAATAAGAAAACCATTAATTAAAGGTAAGATCTGTCAAACCAGCTGTTAATTTCAATCAATAAAAACAAACAACACAGAATTAAAAAAATATTTATTTTAATTTATATACATTTTGTACTCTCTCCAGGTGTTGTCTGTAAATGGCTGTCTTCCAAAGAGGGTCGGTGGTTCCAGATGGATGCCGCACATGAAAACAGCATTAGAGACACTATTCAAGAGCTTTCCTGGCTATATACCTCATCTGCAAAACCAGTCAAACAAAAATGCAAAAGCTGAAGGTCTTGCCACGATTTTGGGTAGCTTGAATGTCATAGTGTTTGGCCTTGTTCTCAAGGAGTTGTTGGATCCTTTGTGCCGATTATCGCTAACTTTGCAGGGACAATATGTTACCCTAGGCGAAGCCAACATAATGGTGTTGTCCACAGTAGATTTGCTTGAGCAATTACGTAACGAGTATGTTAACTGGAAATGAAAGGATATGGGTGGAAGGTGGGGTGGTAAATATACACGTACATACATGTACAGGTACATGGGAATAAAGAAAGGAATAGCACTTTTGATTGCTGTTTTTCATCTTGAAGTTGCAGAGAGGCTTTCAATCATTAATACAATCTTATACCCCACAGCAAGTTCAAGACTGCCCATAGCGTCGACATGAGGGGTACTCTCTGCTAAAGTCGATAAACGTACACCTGTGTCACTGTCTTGTATTACTCACATGGGCTGGGAATATCAACAAATTACCAAAATTATAAATAGGAAGTCATCTTACAAATATTAATCTTTTTATTTAAATATCATCATGTCTCAAGACAGCATCAATAAATCAATAATTTGTTTTGTTTTACCAGTTTCCAAACATTTTTTGTTCTGTGCCAATTTTTCCAAGACTTTATGACTCTTTTCAAGCGAAGAAACTTAATTTTAATACCAATTGAATTTTAATTAGACAGTATTGTTTATTAATTTCTTCTGATGAACTACATATTTAATTGTAGGAGGAATGAAACTATTGGAACTGTCCTGCGTTCAAAAGAGTATCAAGGATACAAACTCAGCTCCAGAGGAGTTGTCAGTTCAGATAATGGTTTGCTAATTGATGGAATTATTGGGGCCATACAGTCACGATTTAGTGATGTGCTGAAAGAAGAGTATGAGGCTACAGCTATAGCCAGTTTCAGAAGCTGGCCATCGGAACGTAAAGAAGGTATTTTATATCTTAAACAAGAAATGCAACAAAAATTTACATGTTTTTGAAAATTAAGCAGAAATGAAAGCATTGATCCTTGTGGTAAAATTGTTTTGTCTCGTTTACATCCATCCCATTCATACTTCTATTTTGCAAAAATTTCAGAATTCATGTCCGCTGTCTTTTTCTTTTGTATATTTGATTTTGATTATGATCAGTTTAAATATAAAGTTTATAGACTTTTCCCATTTCCCGTAACTTTAGGTTAAGCATGTTAAGTGAATTTTTTTGAATATTTATTTTACTTGATCAAACTTTATATTTGGTTTTTAGGGTCAAAATACAAATTCAGGTAATGTAGTAATAAGTATTTTATAATATTTCACCATGGTGTCTGTAAGTTCTTACAGTTCAATATAATATATATATATATATATATCTGCTTTCTACACTTCTTTGCTTCCTACTGATATACTAATTACTTCAACTAATTAATTTCTACACATCTATTTTATTTAATATTAATATACATAAAATAAGGGTGTTGGTATATATACAATATACGTACATTGTCGGTAAATATAAATTTATTTGTACGAGCTTTAGAAACAGGCAGAATAGCGAGCCTTAGGCGAGCTTTTCAGGCCTGTTTCGCAGCGAGTACAAATGAATTTTATATTTAACGACAATGTACGTATATTGTGTTTATCCTGCAATGTCAAAAAAATCGGAAAACTTTTCAGATTTAAACAAAAAGGACAGAAACAAGCGTCATTCCTCGCCTTTCATAAATGTTGTCAAGGGTGTCTTCTTCGTGGTCCGCGTTACATTAGTACCAGTTTCATACTTGTCTTCGCCCTCCGCTGTACATAGCTACAGGGTACCAGGAAAGTTTATTCGTAGGCTGAAAAGTTTATTCGTCTAGTACGAATAAAGCATAAATTTATTCGTATAGCATATTTGTACAGCAAATGTACTGATTGCAGGATTAATGTATTTACTAGTATCGAATAATATATTATCTGTTAAGATGTGATTAAAGCTGTAGTGTACATGTACATGTATAATTTCATTCAGAATCTGTATGTATAATTTGTGTAAATGGGTATTTATATTGAAAATGTACTTATTTAAAATTCAAAAAATTTCCATTAAGGGCGGTTGAGTTCCAGAAACAAATACATGGGGGGGGGGGGGGGGGGGGGGGGGGTTATATTGTAAACCCCCTCACCACCATTTGGTCATTTCTGGAACAGCCCTAACTCCCACAATAAGTATTTTTTTATCTAAAAAAAGAAAGTACTTTCTGCTCTACAGATTATGTAGTTTAACATAAAAATTGATGCCAGATGTATTTACATGCAATTAAACTTGTAATTTTCTTTTCAGACTTTGGTTTTCGCCATGTTGAAAAACTTTGAACCATGTTCCATGATGTCTTGATGAAACAGGAAATTAAAACAGATGAGCTTGTACCTGAGTGGAAGCACTTACAGTGTTTAGTGTATCACAGTGTTTAGTGTATCGCAGTGTTTAGTGTATCAGGGTGTTTAGTGTATCACGGTGTTTAGTGTATCACGTGTTTAGTGTATCACGGTGTTTAGTGTATCAGGGTGTTTAGTGTATCACGTGTTTAGTGTATCAGGGTGTTTAGTGTATCACGGTGTTTAGTGTATCAGGGTGTTTAGTGTATCACGGTGTTTAGTGTATCAGGGTATTTAGTGTATCACGGTGCTTAGTGTATCAGGGTGTTTAGTGTATCACGGTGTTTAGTGTATCAGGGTGTTTAGTGTATCACGGTGTTTAGTGTATCACAGTGTTTAGTGTATCACAGTGTTTAGTGTATCACCGTGTTTAGTGTATCAGGGTCAGTATGTATTAACTTGCCGTGGAAACACTTACAGTGTTTAGTGTATCAGGGTCAGTATGTATTAACTTGCCGTGTTTAGTGTATCAGGGTCAGTATGTATTAACTTGCCGTGGAAACACTTACAGTGTTTAGTGTATCAGAGGTCAGTATGTATTAACTTGCAGTGTTTAGTGTATCAGAGTCAGTATGTATTAACTTACAGTGTTTAGTGTATCAGGGTCAGTATGTATTAACTTACAGTGTTTAGTGTATCAGGGTCAGTATGTATTAATTTACAGTGTTTAGTGCATCGGGGTCAGTATGTATTAACTTACAGTGTTTAGTGTATCAGGGTCAGTAGGTATTAACTTGCCGTGGAAACACTTACAGTGTTTAGTGTATCAGGGTCAGTATGTATTAACTTACAGTGTTTAGTGTATCAGGGTCAGTATGTATTAACTTACAGTGTTTAGTGTATCAGGATCAGTATGTATTAACTTACAGTGCTTAGTTTATCAGGGTCAATATGTATTAACCTACAGACAGTGTTTAGTGTATCAGGGTCAGTATGTATTAACTTACAGTGTTTAGTGTATCAGGATCAGTATGTATTAACTTACAGTGTTTATTGTATCAGGGTCAGTATGTATTAAGTTAGTGTTTAGTGTATCAGGGTCAGTATGTATTAACTTACAGTGTTTAGTGTATCAGGGTCAGTATGTATTAACTTACAGTGTTTAGTGTATCAGGGTCAGTATGTATTAACTTACAGTGTTTAGTGTATCGGGGTCAGTATGTATTAACTTACAGTGTTTAGTGTATCATGGTCAGTATGTATTAACTTGCAGTGTTTAGTGTATCAGAGTCAGTATGTATTAACTTACAGTGTTTAGTGTATCAGGGTCAGTATGTATTAACTTACAGTGTTTAGTGTATCAGGGTCAGTATGTATTAACTTACAGTGTTTAGTGCATCGGGGTCAGTATGTATTAACTTACAGTGTTTAGTGTATCGGGGTCAGTATGTATTAACTTACAGTGTTTAGTGTATCAGGGTCAGTATGTATTAACTTACAGTGTTTAGTGCATCGGGGTCAGTATGTATTAACTTACAGTGTTTAGTGTATCATGGTCAGTATGTATTAACTTGCAGTGTTTAGTGTATCAGAGTCAGTATGTATTAACTTACAGTGTTTAGTGTATCAGGGTCAGTATGTATTAACTTACAGTGTTTAGTGTATCAGGGTCAGTATGTATTAACTTACAGTGTTTAGTGCATCGGGGTCAGTATGTATTAACTTACAGTATTTAGTGTATCAGGGTCAGTATGTATTAACTTACAGTGTTTAGTGTATCATGGTCAGTATGTATTAACTTACAGTGTTTAGTGTATCAGGGTCAGTATGTATTAACTTACAGTGTTTAGTGTATCGGGGTCAGTATGTATTAACTTACAGTGTTTAGTGTATCAGGGTCAGTATGTATTAACTTACAGTGTTTAGTGTATCAGGGTCAGTATGTATTAACTTACAGTGTTTAGTGTATCAGGGTCAGTATGTATTAACTTACAGTGTTTAGTGTATCAGGGTCAGTATGTATTAACTTACAGTGTTTAGTGTATCAGGGTCAGTATGAATTAACTTGCAGTGTTTAGTGTATCAGGGTCAGTATGTATTAACTTACAGTGTTTAGTGTATCAGGGTCAGTATGTATTAACTTACAGTGTTTAGTGCATCAGGGTCAGTATGTATTAACTTACAGTGTTTAGTGTATCAGGGTCAGTATGTATTAACTTACAGTGTTTAGTGTATCAGGGTCAGTATGTATTAACTTACAGTGTTTAGTGTATCAGGGTCAGTATGTATTAAATTGCCGTGGAAACACTTACAGTGTTTAGTGTATCCTGGGTCAGTATGTATTAACTTGCCAATGTTTTTCTGGACTTCGAGTTTGGTCTCTGTTTGGTACATAATTCTATTAGTTTTACGAGTCTTAGAGATATGATAATATACATGCTACATATTCCAGTCTGCTTATTTACCATGGAGATGCACATATAAAATATGTTGAATGAAGAGCAACAAAGATCAGCAACACATTTTGAAACAACAACTTTTTTGTAGTATCATTCATTTGTATAATATAATGTGAATGATTTAGAATAGTGAGTTGATTTTCATTTTCTTATTTCAGATTTACTGGTTCCCTGTCTTGTGTTAAATGGGTTGATGTTAATAACATGTTTTCATCCATGGGAACATTCTTGGTTTAATAGACATGATTAACAGTTTGCCACCAACTTCAGTATATAACGAAACAGCATTTAACCAGATGAAACTGACTAAAACTGATAGAAGACACAGACTAAGTCAGAAGCACCTTAATGATTGCATGGTAACTAAGATTGAGTCAGACAGAATAAAAGAATTTGATCCCACTCCAGCTATCAATAGATAGATGGTATGTATTCAAATTGTTAATGTTTGTTTTAGTGATTATACTGCCGGTATAGTATAATCAAAGATTTGAAAAAAACTGATGCAGGCCAATTTTGTAATTTTTGTTCAGTATTTTCTTTTTAAAAAAAAGAAGCCATCAACTCCCTTAAACTATTGACCTGGGTTACATTCATGTAATAGTTGAATGATCACTTGTTTATTGCATATCAAATAATCATTGCTTATCAATGCACATTCACAATTTATTGATAAAAGTATTTGTATATAGTTGGATTACTACGTCTTAGAAGTGATACTGGTGAATTAGAGATGTTTGGAAGACTACTTTTAAATATGTTGGAATATAAAAACAAATAAGTTTTCCAGTAGAACATTTCAGTGAACTGTACAAACAGTAACTATCCAGAAAATAACTGCACTACTTTCTATATAGTGCTACATGTGTGGGTCTGCTGAAGACACTTCCTATAGTACAGACTTGCCCTGCTACAACTATGAAACTGTTGCTGATATTTCTCAATTCTGTACTCATTTTTTTATTGTTAGGTGTTATATACTATAATATATAAGTAAACTAAGCTCAACATATTGCCAGGTAAAGAACAGCAAACATTTAAGTTATTGCCAGGTAAAGAACATCAAACAAAACCGTGCATATTTTTGGTGACAAGAACATAGCAGGTTCTAGTTAAACTATAGAAACTTAATCGAGGCTGCATGTAATTTTGATAAAAAATAAAATAATATAAATCTGTTTTTTCTTTACACAGGCAACACCATCTGGTCAACAGAGGAGGACAGGGTACAACAGATTCAGAACTGGATCAAAATTGTTAAAAAATTATCAAAACCCAGAACATGTAGTGGAAACTGAATCCGATCAGGAAATAATGCATGGCCATCATAATCAGTCTGATACTCAAGAACCTACTGATAACACTCAGGAACCTACTGATAACACTCAGGAACCTACAGATAACACCCAGGAACCTACTGATAACACTCAGGAACCTACATATAACACTCAGGAACCTACTGATAACACTCAGGAACCTACTGATAACACTCAGGAACCTACAGATAACACTCAGGAACCTACAGATAACACCCAGGAACCTACTGATAGCCCTCATGAACCTACTGATAGCACTCAGGAACCTACAGATAACACCCAGGAACCTACTGATAACATCCAGGAACCTACTGTAACTGATAATGCTCAGGAGTTTACTGATAATAATGAAACAAGTGTAAATGATCAGGAAGCTATTGTAAATGAAAATGATCTATTATTAGCTACTTCAGGTTCAGTCATGATCACAGTGTCTACAAAAGATGATGATAATATGGATTCTGATGAATCGGATTTTGAATATGAACAGTCGGAACTGATGAATTATTTCTTTATTTCAAAATATGCAGCAGAGGAATAAAATTTAATTAGAGTTTTGGTACACTCTTATTACACCAATGCATTTTGTTTTGAAATGTTGTTGTAGAAATGGTTTCTGAATAGAGTTCTGTTCAGTTTTGGTTCTACAATTATTATTTTATGGTTGGCTTTCTTTCTCAATAGTCAGTCAATTGTTTCATGTGTTACTGATCATGTTAAAGTCTGTTGGACAAAATTAATAACTCTGACATCCAGGAGTTGTTTAATGTAAATGATCATGATTATAGGTAATCTTGCATTCAGTTCTGTATTAAAAGCAAAATTTGACAGGTAATATACAATATTACAAAAAAATGGTGGGACAGGCACAAAGGACGTGGGTCAGACAGAACCCCAGTTCCTGTCTGATCCAATGTCAGACAGGAAAAAAACGTTTTCGCCAACTCTGAAATTTTAGCCATTTTCTTTCTTTTAATTTGAATTTGAAGCAATTCTATTTGTTTCTTTTGATATTATATACACATATAAACTCATGTTTATCACAGACGCTCGTGGCGCGGACTCACCACCCCCTTTTTTCTAACTTTCTGCTTACAAATTCATTTTCAATAAAATTTGTTTATTTCTTTATTATTTCATCTCTTTTTCCTTATTTTAATTTGTTCGTGTCAATATTCATACAATCTTATGTTAACATCAAATTGCATGTGTCGACCCTATATAGATACTAATAATCCACAAGGCATCCAACTCCCACAGTATAGGAACCTGTACGCCTGAAATCTCTTATTGACGTGCTCATCTGTAAGCTGCATTACGGTTTCGGTGGAATTCAACATCTTGCACTTTCACGGCAGGTAAGTTTTTCTATGTTTTCATTAAATTCTAATAACCTGTATGTTCAGAATGCGTATGATTGATTAATGCAAGGACTGATCTTTGTTTTTTTTAATGTATTAGCCCTATAGCGTCATATATATCATTTTTACAGGTTCTTTTGAACAAGGATAAAATAAAATTGCCCCGTTTGCCCCTTTATCCTTGAACAATATTCCCGATACTTGTGTTGGTAGTGTCAATATATACGAACACAGTTTATGCAAAATTACAGATATGAATACCTCAGCGTTGCTAAATAAATAGACATTTTATAATGCAAATTTAGTACGTCAATCAGGCTACATACCGTTTTCAAACGCGTCGTCAAATAGACTTACACAGCTACAGCAAACAGCCGACAGCACATTCATTTTGTCAATCCATTTTTTAGTAGGAAAAATTGGGTTTTCTTTATCGCTTCTTTGAAAAAAGAATGCTTCTCACATCTAAAACTATCGTGCAAATAGAGTCTAAATTGGAAGCCATTAAGGCATGTTGCGTTATTTTATCTAAAGA
The DNA here is from genome assembly GCA_963383655.1 of Bathymodiolus septemdierum. NCBI lineage: Eukaryota > Metazoa > Mollusca > Bivalvia > Mytilida > Modiolidae > Bathymodiolus > Bathymodiolus septemdierum. The sequence goes on from OY726529.1 coordinate 62,719,258, forward strand.
AACTTTAATAGCGTCCGTTAGAGTAATGAATCATGTACATTCTGTAACTTTTATACACAGATACATCGTATCTGTTGATAATAAATTCAGAAAAACTTGCCTGCTTTGAAAGCGTTCGCAGTAGATTTCTACCGAAACGTAATGCAGTTTACAGAAGATCACGTCAACAAGAGATTTCAGGCATACAGGTTCCTATAATGTGAAACTCCGCATGCGTGTATAGTAGAGCCTCAACAAAATTCGGAGCTACAAACCTGCTTGAAAATCCATGTTACTCAACAATCTGATCACAAACTTTCAGGAAATCTGTTTCAGTATCATTTATAGTCAATGTGAAATGTGTAAAAACCTACAATTTGGCAAAAACACAACTTTGCAAAATTCCAGACTTCAAATCCTTTGACTGCCCCAGGCAATATTATTGTGCAATCGGAAATGATGAGACCGGAAGTATACATTTGTTTTTGTTTTCTATTAATAACATTGATATCATGCAAACCAGAAGAACATATGAAGCAAAATGATCGATTCTGTTCAAAACAAGGTTTGGTCAGGAATGAAGATAACAACCTTCAACATTTCATGGTAACTGTAAGTCAGTCAAAACTTCTAAAAAAAAGAGATCACACATAAACATTACTTGTAAATCCGCCATCTACCTGTATATGTTAATTCTACAGGCCGGGAACATACAAATTGAGCCAGGCCCAACATATATAAAGTATCCGTGTGGAATATGTAGCAAAAATGTCAACTAGAATGCTAAAGCCCTACAATGTGACGGCTGTGATATCTGGTACCATACAAAATGTTCAAACGTACTACCACATATTTACAAAGCACTTCAAGGTAACAACTTGAGCTGGATATGCTTTCAATGCGGCCTACCAAACTTCTCAGCTACATTTTTCGAAACCGAAGAACGTATTGAAATATCTAACAAATTTAGCACCTTTAATGACAGCCTCCTGCTGTCATGCCGATTAACACCTTGAATGACAGCCCCCTGCTGTCATGCCGATTAACACCTTTAATGACAGCCTCCTGCTGTCATGCCGATTAACACCTTTAATGACAGCCCTGCTGTCATGCCAATTAACACCTTTAATGACAGCCTCCTGCTGTCATGCCAATTAACACCTTTAATGACAGCCCTGCTGTCATGCCGATTAACACCTTTAATGACAGCCTCCTGCTGTCATGCCAATTAACACCTTTAATGACAGCCCTGCTGTCATGCCAATTAACACCTTTAATGACAGCCTCCTGCTGTCATGCCAATTAACACCTTTAATGACAGCCCTGCTGTCATGCCGATTAACACCTTTAATGACAGCCCCCTGCTGTCATGCCGATTAACACCTTTAATGACAGCCCTGCTGTCATGCCGATTAACACCTTTAATGACAGCCCTACTGTCATGCCAATTAACACCTTTAATGACAGCCCTGCTGTCATGCCAATTAACACCTTTAATGACAGCCTCCTGCTGTCATGCCAATTAACACCTTTAATGACAGCCCTGCTGTCATGCCGATTAACACCTTTAATGACAGCCCTGCTGTCATGCCGATTAACACCTTTAATGACAGCCCTGCTGTCATGCCAATTAACACCTTTAATGACAGCCCCCTGCTGTCATGCCGATTAACACCTTTAATGACAGCCCTGCTGTCATGCCAATTAACACCTTTATTGACAGCCCTGCTGTCATGCCAATTAACACCTTTAATGACAGCCTCCTGCTGTCATGCCAATTAACACCTTTAATGACAGCCCTGCTGTCATGCCGATTAACACCTTTAATGACAGCCCCCTGCTGTCATGCCGATTAACACCTTTAATGACAGCCCTGCTGTCATGCCGATTAACACCTTTAATGACAGCCCTACTGTCATGCCAATTAACACCTTTAATGACAGCCCTGCTGTCATGCCAATTAACACCTTTAATGACAGCCTCCTGCTGTCATGCCAATTAACACCTTTAATGACAGCCCTGCTGTCATGCCGATTAACACCTTTAATGACAGCCCTGCTGTCATGCCGATTAACACCTTTAATGACAGCCCTGCTGTCATGCCGATTAACACCTTTAATGACAGCCCTGCTGTCATGCCAATTAACACCGCTAACCCACCTCCTGACAACCACGCTGTCAGTATGAGAAACTTCCAAGAAGCATCAATTGAGATCACTGCGGAAACATCAAGAAATAGTACTAGATCACTACCTAAACACCACAATAGATGAATTTACATCAGAAAAATTAGAACCGATAGCTACATCATCCCCAAAATATAGAGATAACTCCAGATCTACAGTACATTATAGTAGAACTAATAGTAACACTACCAGCCAGTCAGAAACGATAACAAAGACTGACAATTTAACCATCTTGACAATCAACTTTCAAAGCATTACAAATAAAGGCACTGAACTATACAACATCATATCAAGTTCATCACCTGAAATAATAATTGGCACGGAAACACACCTGGACCCAACATATAACAATGCCGAAATATTACCGTATGACATACCAAGTAGCTACCAGTATAAAATATACAGGAAAGAACGGAAAGAACTCATTGACAAAAACGATGGAGGTGTACTCATTATGGTAAGACCAGACATAAAATCAGATGAGTGCCCAGATTTAGACACAGAATGTGAAATCAAATGGATAGAAATTAGACCAAATGATAAAGACCAAATACTTATAGGATCCTTTTACAGACCACCTGACTCAGATGAAAAGGCAATACAAGAATTAGAAAAATCACTTTCAAAAATCAAAAGTGACAAAAGATATAGAAATGCTAAAATATTCTTGGGAGGAGACTTTAACCTTGGTGACATAAACTGGGCGACAGGAGGAACAATTCCAGGCGGGAGGAACATATCTCAAAGTAACATCTTGATAAACGTACTAAATAATTTATACTTGGAACAAATCAATGAACTACCGACACGAAACGACAGAATATTAGACCTCATGATAACGTCACATCCAACACTTGTTACAAGAACCACCACATGTCCACCTATTGGAAAAAGCGACCATGATATATTATCAGTATCAACAAATATAACACCAAGAATTAGCAAACAGCGAAGTAGATCAGTGCCCAACAATAAAAAAGCAAATTGGGAAGAAATCAAACAGGATCTCATATCATCCAGAGAAAAATTTATTGCCAAATTTGAATCAGGAACAAACATGGATACAATAGAAGAAAACTGGAAACAATTTAAAGAGGTCATTGCAACCTGCATTGAAAAACATATTCCAAAAAAGAAAATAAGGAAACACCACGACGTACCTTGGATGACAACAAATATCAAAAGACTTATTAGGAAACAAACAACGTTTATACAACAAAAGCAAGAAAAGCAAGAAACCATCACACTAAAAAGCTTTCAAAGACATCAGAAGCTTTTAATTAGAAACAAATTACACAAGAACTACTGGGATTACCTAAACAATATGTTAGACCCTGAAAAAGACAATAACAGTAAGAAATTTTGGAAATATATAAAATCAAGGAAACAAGACACAATGGGGATTGGCACTCTTAAGAACAAATGGATGAACAACAACATACAAGTCGACATAGCAATCCTTGACTTTGCAAAAGCTTTCGATAAAGTTGCTCATAAAAGACTATCAGAGAAACTCCAATACTATGGCATTGATGGAACCACCAAAATATGGATTGATGCATTCCTCAGTAAAAGGATCCAATGAGTAGTCGTAGAGGGGGAAGCTTCCAGGTGTTCCCATGTAACATCAGGGGTTCCCCAGGGAACAGTACTCGGCCCTACATTATTCCTGGTGTTCATCAATGACATCGCAGACAATCTCCATTCCACTGCCAGAGTGTCTGCAGACGACTGTGTGATATATAGACAAATACACACAGAAAAAGATCATCAACTAATGCAAGAAAACCTGGACCCACTCGTAGGCTGGTCAGATACATGGCAAATGGAATTCAATGTTTCCAAATGTGCAATAATGCAAACGACAAACAAAAGATCAAAGACCGATTTCCCTTATAAAATGACAGGACAGACTCTAGAAAAAGTTGACCATCAACCATACCTTGGGAGTAGAACTCAGTAACAACCTCAAGTACAACTTGCACATCGACCAAACTTGCAAGAAGGCATCAAAGGTACTTGGTTTCCTGAAAAGAAATCTTAAACACTGTCCATCTAGTGTAAAAGATAGAGCATATACCAGCCTTGTAAGACCAAAATTAGAATACTGCTCAACGATTTGGAACCCTCATACAACAAGCAACATCAACAAATTAGAATCTGTCCAAAAGAACGCAGCAAGATTTGTTCTGAACAAGCCGCACGACTACACAAAATTTGACAGCACAACGAAAATGGTAAAAGATCTAAATTGGAAAAAATTAGAACAGAGGCGAAAAAGATCAGACGTAGCACTCATGTATAAGGTAGTCCACCACCTCATCGCTGTTCCGGTTTACCATCACCCCACTATGGCAGAAATAACATCAACTCGTCACAACCATGCTTGGAAATTTCAGACAATAAGGACAAACAAAAATGTATATAAATATTCATTCTTTCCACGAACGATCATCCTGTGGAACCAACTACCACCGCCTGTGATAGCCGTCCCAGACTTGGACACATTCAAGGTGGCAGTCAAGGGAGTATTCTAAACTTCCATATACTTGTACAGTGTAAATATGTTGTTTCTTTTAAACTTTGAGGCTCTGTTGTGCCCGCGTGTAAATATAGTCCTTAGTGAGATGTCTGCTTGCGGATGTTACTAAGTAATCTGATTGAAGTTGAAATTGAAGTTTAAAAATCGTACCCCTGCTCGTTTCGAGTACATTTATTGCACCTTATTAATTTCCATTATATCATTCAATAGGACATGCATCCATTCCTAAAAGACGCATCTTTTCGCCCCTGTTTTTGTTTTGTGCATACAATAGCTCAGTTCTCCAGAATTTTAAGATTTTCATACATTTATTGCCAAATTTTTCGCATAGTACCTTTCGTTGACGGAAGTAGATATACAATCAACCGACCGGCTACGACCACTGAATTCCGAATGCATTGCTTCAATGATAGGGTCAGAGAAGTTCCAAAAATTTCTCCGGATATTATTTTGGGGCGATATTTTGAAATCATGACTCGGCTTGATACAATCAGCGAAACGAGTCTAGGGTTCAATAATCGTTCTTTATTAGTCGTAGTTAATTGTTAATAATCACAACTGAATTTAATGACTAATTAACACAAATGATGACAAGTTTATCCCTCTACCTGTAATTGTTAAGTAAACAACTATGTAGTGGAGAATACACTCCAACTGTAGATTCTTAAAAATAATCAACGAGACCCATAAGGGTCGAGTTGATTATTTTTAAGAATCTACAAGTTGGAATGTATTCTCTTACATAATACATTTCTATCTGCAACAGTGTTTTCATTTTATATGTTTACCTTTTTAATGTTCAGAAAGCTAAATAAGCCACAATTAACATTTTTTTTAGCATCCGTGCTTTCGATTCTCGTTTATATTTAGATATTTCAAGGTCTTTCAAGTGTCCCAGATGTTCACCTGTGGTCTGTCTGATTTGTTAAGATGCGGTCGGTTCGTTGGATGTTTTTGTATTGCGAGAATACTCGTCAGTTCAGAACATAAATTATGTCAGAACTCATCTACTTGTATCGTGTCTTGTATATATATTGATCAATTGCTTTTTTTAAGCAAATTGTTGATATTTTTTAATAAAGCTTACTATCAAGAGTTATATATACTAATTATAGAATGTATTAATGTGGTCAACTTAACCGAATGGTAAGATGGAAGTTTTGAAAGTCAAAGTGTCTTTGAAAAGCCCAGCAATGGTTCGAGACACGAAAGTCCCAAAATAAGTAAAACACGTTTTTAAGCCTAAAATAGTAAAAGGTTAAAGTTCATATATTCAAAAATAATAGAATAAACTGTAGATTCTTAAAAATAATCCGGTGTTCGAACAATAGTGTGACGTCAGAGAAATGTATTATCTGTTGGTAATCTGACATTTATCACAATATATACATTGTATAAAACAAAAGTTTTATAGATAAAATACAAGTGCCACTCTATAAAGAATTATGAGAGACTATATAAATTTCAATAAATTAAAACTTTAAATCATGTCTAAAACATTTCAGTTCAGTAAAAAGTTAACTATCCATCAAGAATATAAAAAACTATTTCTTCTACTTAAGATATTAAAGCGGGTCTTGGCAACCATATCATAACACTCAGAACTTTTAAATAGATATATAACTTATCATCATCAGATAAAATAATAAAATGTACGTTACTCCTTTTAACTTCACTAAATAATCTTTCACGCAAATCTGCATATAAAGGGCATTCTAATAAAACATGTTTCTCATCTTCTATCTGATCATGACATATAAAGCATACTCGTTCATTTACATTCTTGTTTTCATAGCGACTTGTTTCTATTTGCAGAGGAGCCACACCGCACCTAAATTTAGCAAAGGCACTTCTGTATCGACTTGGAATGTTCTTACTTAAATACATCTCTGTTTCAAAAACCTCTTTAAACAATTTATAAGTTCGTAATTTATTTCCGACTTTTTGTGAAAACATTCTATTTTGCCAGTTTACTTTATATTTATCAAATAAAAAATCGTCTAACTATGTTATAACATTTTTATGCAAAATATTCTCTAAATCAGTATATAGTTCTAAATTGCATTCTCTAAATTTTGTCATAATTCTGAAACACCAATTTTTCTTTTTATTAACAGCATTTCTAAAAGCCCATCGAAATACTTTGTAATTCACTCTGTCCGTAGACATAACATTACATCTAGCCCAGTGTCTAAAAACACAACTCCATTGCTTAACACAAAGAGGTTTCCAACCCATATCCCCATTAATGGCGTCATTAGGAGAATATTCACCAAGACCCATAAAAAACCGGATAGCTCTGTGCTGCACAGCATTTATGCATGAAAAATCTCGGGTGCCCCAGATGGCTGCACCATAACTTATTACTGACCAGACCAGGCTATCATAAAGTTTTGTGTATGTATCAAAGTGGAAACCTCCATGTGCTTTGCTCTTTACAATCAGTAAACTCAATGCTCGAACTGCTGTCCTAGCTACAGCTTTCACCATCTCATTGTAATCTAGAAATTCAGTTAATAATAAACCAAGATATTGATATTTTGATACAACACCTAACTGTTTTTTCACCCATTAAAAATATTTCATTTGTTGGTGGTACAGAGGGATTTCTAAAATGCACAATCTTTGTCTTTTCAAAGTTTATATTCAATGTTTTGTGTTTACACCATGTGTTAAGAATATCTATCAGTAATTGCAAATCATTTTCATTTTCAGTAATTAATACAATATCATCTGCATACAAAAGAATACCAATTTTTTCACCCTCAATATCAATACCAATATCTAGAGCTTTGATGTCTGTGACTAAGCTATTTATAAATATATTAAATAACACTGGTGATAAAACACAGCTTTGTTTTAAACCTGAGTTTACATTGAACCACTCAGTCATATTTCTATTCAGTTTAATTGCACATTCAACTTGAGAATAAATAGTTTTAATAGTATTCAAAAATTTTGTACTGATACCAAGATCATTTAAATCTCTAAACAATAAACTCCTGTTAACTGTATCATATGCTTTCTTGAAATCTACAAAGACAGCAAAAGTTGACAATTTTCTCCGTTTTCTGGTTTCAATAATAGATGTTAGTGTACTTAGATGATCAATAGTGCTTTTACTTTTACGAAAACCATTTTGTTCATCATGTATAATATCTCTTGTATCTAACCAAGTTACCAATCTATTATTTAAAATACTACAATACAATTTATAGGCACACGGTGCTAAAGTAATTCCCCTATATACCAATGGATCCCTGGGATCCGATGTAGAACACTATGGAATAGGTGTAATTATCCCTTTAAACCACACAGAAGGAATTTTACCAAATTTAAAACATATATTAAACAATTAGTGCAAAACATGTAACAATAAATTATTTCTATACAATTTTACAGGTATCAAATCAATACCTGGCGCTTTGCCATTTTTAGCTTTTGTTAATACTTTTAAAACTTCATCTATGCTAATTTCAGAATCTAAATCAACATCCAAAATATTATTTGACATATTATCATTCAAGTTTACTACATCATCACAATTCAAAAGATTTTCATAAGCAGTTGTCCATGTGTTTAAAATAATGTCAGTGTCAGAACAAATTGCGCCATCTTCTAGTACAACTTCCATGGGTATGAACTTCTGTCTTTCACTGCCAACACCAATCTTACCGATGTTCTTTCAAAACTCCCGAGGGTCCTTATTTTGGATATTCAAAAGTTCATCTTGACTACGGTACCAATATTGCCTTTTTGTCTGTTAACAGTTTTTATCAACAATTTTACGCTTGTCTACAAATATGTGACACAAGTTTTTCTTTTCTTGGTTGTGACTTCTATTCCATTTTCGTTCAGCTTTGCATACTTCATTCCAAAGTGCGGTGAGAATATCATTCCACCAGGCCTTTTTCATTTTCCTGCGTTTATTATTAAGACCATCCTTGTGAACCACCTTTCTCTGAGTAAACTTAGAGTTCATTTCGTCATGAATAATTGTGACCAAATCATTGTACTTATTGTCCAATTCTAACTGGTTAATTACGGACAGTTCTAAGTTTTGTATAAACTGGTTTAATTTCGTTACTATTTCGACATCTTTCATCCATTCATTTGGTATATTGCGAGTGTCAAATTTAATATTTTTACTCTGTTCCATATGTAACTGGTCACATGGTGCTACATTTTCATTCATACAGACTTGGGTACTAAAAGTCCAGCATAACAAAGAATGATCTAGAATGTGTTTAGGTTCGTACTCCCCAACATTAAATATACTGTCAGTTAAATGTTCAGCTCGAATTACTTCAAAATTGTCAAAAACAGTTAATTTCTCATAAGGTACAATGCAATAGTCGACGACTGACGTCCCTCTTGTTGAAATGTAAGTAAAATCGTTATGTAAAGAGTTCCTTCCATTTAAAATGCAACAGTTAACGTTACTCAGAACGTCAGACAAAATATCTCCGTACGTGTTGTGAGTAAAATCTACAACTTGTCTTTCAGGTTAAAAGTCAATTCCCTTTATATAATCGGGTATATCTGCAACCCTGCTGTTCCAATCTCCACATATGTAGAATGGGCTACCATTTGGAATTGTATAAATATCGGACGTAAGCGAATCCTGTGAAACAGGTTATTGATCTATTTTTATTTATATGTATATGACAGGGTGTGTAAAGTCCCACGTGTACTTTTCAACATTTGTGTTTGCGAACGAAAGCTGATTTTTTTTGTGTAGAGTTTTAAGTTTCATTTTCTATTGGTTTGGTATGGTGCGGCGAAAATTAACCATACCAGAAAGGTGACAAGCTGTTGGCATGCATAGATGTGGTTTTAGCCATAGAAGGGTGCCAGACCACTTCAGGGTTAACCATTCCATCTTTGTACGACTGATGCAGCGTTTTCGTCAAACGGGGAATGTTACTGACCGTCCACGTGCAGGTAGACCTCGCAAAACGACACAGAGAGAGGACCGGCTCATATCCAGACGGGCGCGGCAACGGTTCAGTACAGCTGGTGCACTTCGTGGTAATTTAGCGTTTGGAGGCCACATTAGCACACGCAATGTAATCAGACGCCTCCACCATCAGGGAATGCGAGAGCGACGACCCATCAAACGTCCACAGTTGACATTACGTCATCGCCATGCTCGATTTGACTGGTCACATGATCATTTGGGGGTAGACTATTCGCACATGGAGACGGGTCCACTGGTCTGATGAAAGTCGTTTTTTGCTACGCCCTACCGACGGTCGTGCAAGGGTTTGGCGCCAACGAAACACGTCATTTCAGGACAACCACATTTTGGGCACAACTGCTTTTGGGGGTGGGGGTATAACTGTCTGGGGTTGTTTTTCCTTTGACTGTAAGTTGGACTTGTACGTTCTTGATGGTAATCTGACAGGCCAAAATTACCGTGACAATGTGCTCGCTCCACTCGTAATCCCCCATTTCGACAATCATGCGTTGGCTGACAGTTCATGGACGTCAACGCTAGGCCACATAGAGCCCGAATTGTACAACATTTTATACAGCAAGAGGCTGTTCAGTCAATTCCATGGCCGGCGATGTCGCCAGACATGAACCCTATAGAGCATGTATGGTACTTTATTGGCCGAAAAATTACCCAACGCAATCCAAAGTGTCAAAATATTGACGAATTAAGAACTGCTATCTTACAGGAGTGGCAACAGTTCCCCCAAGAACGGCTTAGGCGTCTTGTGCGAAGCATGACGAGGCGTGTAACAGAACTTCACAATGAACGCGGTGGATATACTCGTTATTGATTGCTATGCCTTACACATACGCACAATAGATGCATTTAAAAGTTCTTAAGATCTGAAGACTCTGCATTTTAAGGGAACGACCATTTAACTTGAAAGGGGGGGGGGGGGGGGGGGGTTATGATTTTTTCCTAAAAAAATATTCTGATTCCCAATGTTGCTGAAAAAAATATTCTGACTTTGGTGGAGGGAAAAAAAAATTTGATTCAGAGTTTTTGTCATATAACCTAATGTTGAATTCTGGAAAAAAAATTGCGCTTTGCGTGACAAAAAAAAAATATTCTAACTCTCGTGTTGTCGGAAAAAAAAATTCTGAACGAAACAAAAAAACCATACCCCCCCCCCTTTCCAGTTAAATGGTCGGTCCCTAATGCAATGTTAAAACCTTCCATCAAAGACAAACTGGTTTTACATTTTTCCAGCGCCAGTTTTGAACCCATTTTTGCCACGTCATAGTCACGTCTTTCAGGATGCTAAATACTTCGTGGATTGGTAATTTTAGAGGCCTTGGTGTAGTCTTTTAAGAAGTGTAAAAAATGGTGATATCTATTTTGTTGTTTTAACAGTATTGATGTAAAAAAATATATCGATACAAATATAGGGTGGTGCTTAACCTTTGTCGGAGTGTATATGTAAAATGCTAATTTCCATTTTTTCATGGTTTTTTACATACTATATTTAAAGATTTGACTGAACAGATTTTATATCCAAAATGCAACAGAATGCACCATTTTGCGTCCTTCTGAAAAACAATTTTCTGGGGGGGGGGGAAACCCTAGATCCCCTACCGCTTTTATTCTCGAGGGGGTTGGCATGTATGCAATCACTCACTCACAATTACAACACATATGTTCCAATACTCCAGACAACACTTTTTCTGATGAAATCAATGTAAAACAACATAAAAAGACATTTTTTATCAGTAAAATATAAAATAAAATTCAAAATTGGTTGAAATATGAAGGCTCTATTGTCTACATTTGTCTATTGAAACACCCTTTGACACTTTTGGTGGCCTCTTGTTTGAAAACGGATAGGACTATCTAGAACGATACAAAATCAATTGGAACCTTTTCATTGTATGTCTTAAAACTCAACCCATTCATTCTAAATTAATCAGTTAATGGTCACTCATTCATATATTAAGAGGAACTTTATAATAAAGCTTCAAAAGACCTCATTTCATTAAATCCTGGGCTTCATACAAGTATGCATGTATTTGATCACACAATTAAGCCAATACTGCTCTATGGCTGTGAAATTTGGGGAACATTCAACACTTTCTCTGCAAAATTCAGACCTGGGATCCAGAATTTATCTTTTGACCAAATTTATTGTAAGCAAAAAGCTGAACTTTTGCACCAGAAATTCTGCAAGTACATACTAGGTGTACACAAAAAATAAACACATTTTGCTGTTCTATCAGAACTTGGTAGATTTCCTCTTCATTTTAATGTCATTAAAGCAATGATTAGATATTATGATAGACTTCAATAAATTTAAGAAATGTTTCCTCTTTTGCATGCAGCATATAAAGAATCTATATCAATTGATGATTCAAATCATGCTTCTTGGTTTTCTTCAATAAAACTTATTAGCAATAAAATAGCTCAATCTTTGGATCTGAAAAACAATAAGATAAGTAATGCAATTTTAAATAAGTTTTTCATTAATGAATGGAACAAAAATAAAGACAAATTCTCAGATGGCAAATTGAGCACTTATTTAACTGTAAAATACAACATTGCGTCTCTGCAGAAAAGATTATAAACGATGGATTTTCATATAGTTTTGTCTTTTGATGATTGTTCAATGTTTGGACTTTAATTCAATAAAATTATTATTATTATTATAGTGATAATGTACAAAGATAAGGTGTCAACAAAAATGTCAAAAATATTTTTTTATCAATGTGTGACGTAAAAGTGTGTTTGACATTTACTTCACTGGGTTTGGTGCTGTTATGACAACTGCTTTACCTGTTTTGTTCAAGTATTGTTATAAATACTGTTATAATGACAGCCGGAAACTTTGAGCCGTAATGAAAGGGGGAGGTTTGGCGCTTTAAAATCTGATTCAACCCACCATTTCTTTAGAAATGCCTGTACCAAATCAGGGTCATTACGGTTTTCACAGTTTTCCGGTTGTTGACTGATTTTGTCTGTTTATATACTTATGAGTTTTGACTTTCCCTTTGTAAGATTGCTCGGAGTTCGGTAATTTTGTTATTACTCTTATTTGAAAAATATCTTGATAAAATTAAGAATTTTGAACAGAGGAGAACTTTGACTAGATTTAGAATCTCTGTTCATAAGTTAGCCATAGAAACTGGCAGATACAAGGGAATTCCCCGACACGACAGAATTTGCACAGGATGCATGGATAATACTGTAGAGGATGAGAGACACTTCCTATTTTCTTGTAACTATCACACTCAGGAAAGAGAAGCCTTAATGTCCATTATCAATGAAAATTGTAAAAACTTTTCACTACTTAATATAGATGCAAAACTTGTATGGCTTTTAAACAATGAAAATATTGATATTCTTTGTGCTCTGTACTTTTTAAAGCAGATTTAATCTTCTCTCCTGAAGTTTAATATCAAGTTGGGAGATGTTTCTCTCTTCTACAGCTGTTGCGAGATCCACTGGGCACTTGATGCATTTAAGAATATAATGATGAACATTGGTCCTAATGCATCTGCCCTTGATGGCCTCTGTATTTGGATGATGCAAATTTCCTCCATGTACAATGGCCATGAGGAGGACTTTAATTTCATTTTAATTTCATTTTGCTTAATCATTTCCAGTCTAAATGTCCTTTAGGCACCGGCCCTTGATGACCCCTGTGTATGAATGGCATTGCTCTCATGCATGTACATTGGTCATGGGGAGGACGCTGGATCTGCCTTCTGTCATTGAATTAGCCCCTTGTAAATATAAAAGGGTTTATTTCTATTTCGGTGTTCAGAAGAAGTTAATAACTTATTAAATATCAACAAATGATATATATTTATTGTTTTTTTTTGCTTTTTGTAATTGCTCAGTGGACTTCCAAATATTATGCTCATCAGAGACATAGATATGTTTACTACTTATGTACCAATCTAATTTCTGCAAATTGCTTGTTTGTATACTGTTTATTACATTTATGTATTAGAATGTTTACCGTTTTTTTGTGTAATATAAATCACTGTAATGACTATGCCCCTTCCTGGGACCTTGATTGGACAAAGCAATCTTATATTTATATTAAACTAATATCCAAAATTAAACAAACATCAGAGACCATTTTTGCACATTATTATGTTAAATTATATCATAATTATAGAAGAATGTGTTTCAACAATATAGAAGTGTCATGGGGTTGTGGAAATATGAGTGTTTACATAGTTTAAAAATCCCAAGCCGTTGAAGTGGAAAATTTACGACCCAATCATAATGATCGTCTAGCTAAGGGTATTCACCCTCGTATTCACCCAGGAAGTTTAAATTGGATCGTTCTATTTTTTCAACAGTCATGGCAGTCAATACAAACAGAATAAAACATCAAAATATTAAGATATTAATTATTTTTTAAATTATAGGAAATACTTGATAATGTTATACTCCCTATTCTCAGTCAGAGTCTGCAAAATTATTCTGACAGAAAATATTTAATACAAATTTAAATAATTATCACCCCCCGAAAGTATATAAACTCTTCTAGTGTGTTAAGATTTATACAGACATTATCACTATCGGTCTTCATTTAATATTTATACGTTGTATGGATTAATTTAAAAAATTGTTCATTGGAATTATAACATTACATTATTATGGCTTTTTCGAGTTCTATTAATAAAAAGGCACAAATCGTAAAAAAATGTGATCTTTGTGAAACAGAAACAAACTTAAAATGGAGGTGCATTCAATGTGATAACATTTTGTGTGAGAAATGTAAAAAAATCCATAATAAAGTACAGACCACTACAAAACATCAAATAGTGGATTTAAAAATACCATTGCAAGATGTAGAACAGAAAGTGATTCTAGATAATATTAAATGTGATGAACACCAGACAAAGATGACATGTCTGTTCTGTAGAACCTGTGATCATCTTGTGTGTCCAGATTGTATTTCATCTAAGCACAACAAACACAACTTTGAACCCGTAGAAACAATTCTTTCTGAAAAATTGGATGAACTGAAACGAGCGGAGGCAAAATATTGTAAAGATTTAACCCTCTGTCGAGCAAAAGTAGAAGAATTCCAAATCAGTGAAACTAAATATGAGTCTTTGTTTGATGAATCAATTACAAAAATAAAAGAAAGAGAGCAAACAATGATAGATTCTGTCAGGAAATATTCCATTGAATTGCAAAAACAAATTGAATTGGACCAAAAATCAGAGAAAAACAAGTTTTTGAACATGAAAAGGCAGACTGACCAAGCCGAAAAGACAATTATACACCACCAAGATGAAATCATGGCAGCTTTGAAATCTATCCAAGGAAGTACAATATTTGCAACAGCTACAAAATCTAAGAAAATGATGTCGGACTTGAATTTTAATCCAATTCCTTCTGAAATTAGATACTTCATTCCTGGGAAAGAAACCGTCAATGATATACCAAGCTTATTTGGATCACTTCAGAAAATGAAAATATCACAAGTACAATCAGACATCGATTTTGAGGTTGTTAGTTCATACACTACAGATTTATCAGGTATCAACAAAATAATTACTGTTGATGACAAATCAACATGGGTTAATGATTATAGTAACGAAGTCATAAGACAAATAAACATTGACAATGACAACATTACAACCACAAAGCAGATTTCTTGTAAAATATTTGACATGACATTGACATCAAACAATGACATACTTCTGTCTGTTCGTAACAGTTCAGATATAAAACTCTTGACAAAGTCAGGAGAAATAAAACCATTCTTCTCAGTGTCATCCGTGTTACCCATGGGAATCCATGTGACCAGTGACAATACTATTATAGTAGGTGTCGTAGAACGTGATGCTACCCTCACACCTACAGACAAAAGTACTAGGGCACTACATATCTTTGGTATGGATGGTAAACAACAACATACTTATCAATATGACAGTAACAAACACAGACTGTTTACTTTACCATACAGAATCACAACAAATAATAACAAAGACATAGTTGTTGTTGACAAGACATCATGTGATACTGGGAGTGTGGTGGTTGTAGGATGGGAGGGGGGTTTAAGGTGGACCTATACAGGAAATTATAAGATAAATGTTACTACACAATTTGATCCTAATGATGTGGTAACAACAACAGCAGGACACATTATTGTGAGTGACTATAATACACATGCCCTCCATGTTTTATCTGAACAAGGAGATATTTTGACATATAAAGTAATGGAGGACACAGGGATTGAATATCCTTTCTCACTTGACATTGACATGAGGGGACAATTATGGGTGTGTTGTTATACAAGTAAACAGTCAGGAGCAAAAATACACAAAATAAATATTCTTTAGTAAATAAAGTTTTATTATTTATATTTGACAGCTGACATTTTTCTTTTTGACACCTGCCATTTTAATTCTTTTAAATTAAATGGAGCTTTATAATAATTTAGAAACTGACATTTTATTTCAATGAAATTATATGATAATTTGACAGCTGACATTTTTCATTTTAAAATGTGGTTTTATAATAATTTGACAGCTGACATTTTTCATTTTAAAATGTGGTTTTATAATAATTTAGATGGCTGACATTTTTATTTTTTAAAAGAAGTTGTATAATAAATTTGGACAGCTGACATTTTTATTTTCTAAGGGACCGACCATTTAACTTGAAGGGGGGCTTATGGTTTTTTGTTTTGTTCAGAATTTTTTTTTCGGATAACACCAGAGTTAGAATATTTACTTTTTTTGTCGTGCAAAGCGCGAATTTTTTTCCAGAATTTAACATTAGGTTATATGACAAAAACTCTGCATCAGATTATTTTTTTTTCCCTCCACCAAAATCAGAATATTTTTTTCAGCAATATTGGGAATCAGAATATTTTTTTTAGAAAAAAACCATAACCCCCCCTTCAAGTTAAATGGTCCTTCCCTAAATGAAGTTTTAAACAATAATTTAGATGGCTGACATTTTTTATTTTTAAAAGAAGTTTTATAATAATTTTCTTTAGACAGCTGACATTTTTGTTTTCTAAATGAAGTTTTAAATAATAATTTAGATGGCTGACATTTTTATTTTTAAAAGAAGTTGTATAATACAAATATAATTTAAACAGATGACAAAATAAGATTGCTTGATATATTTGAAGACCTGACAATTTTATATTTTAAATAAGTTTGTATCTGTCTCCTGGTTGTATCATATTTTGTATGTATGGACAAATGACATTTTCAAATAATTGTATAATTTATTTGGAGACCTGACATTTTTATCTTTTTAGATGATGATGTACACAGGTATGATAAATCTGGACATTAAAAGTGTATGAATTGATATGCCTACAAAAGATGTCAGTCTATGTACATTGTACTTACATATTATTTATATTTATTATACAGCTATAATTTTAATCCAATCAAAAACACACATTAAAGACATGTGACCGCACATTACTTTTCCCGTCTTGTACAACCGGAAGCCGTATTTTTTCCGTATTGGACGTCCCGAAAAATCCGTATCTTTTTTGTATTGTACACTATGTAAGGGAAGTAACTCGTTGATGTCATTCTATGTACTTACATATTATTTATATTTATTTGTGTTTTATTTTTTATAAGAAAGAAAATTGGTTTGATGTTTTAATCCCCAAATTCAGAAGTGGGGAGATGTGCATTTTTTTTACTTCAAAAGATTCCAAAAGTATTGTAAAAACATCATAAGAATATAATAAACAGAGATATATCAACTAAATACTATTTATATTTATTATATTTTATACTTGATGACTTGTATCTTAAGTTTGGACTTTTATTATTACACATCATTTATGAAAAAAAGAAAATAAACATTGATGGTGGTGAAAATCCAGGTCTTGAGATGGGCACAAAAATGTGACAATGTTTAAGCCAGTGAATGGGTTGGTTGGTTTATGGTGTTTAATGCCACTTTCAACAATATTTCAGTTGTGTCGTTGTGTACAGTTGTATTGGTGGAGGAAACTGGAGAAAACCACAGACCTGTTGCAAGTAACTGACAATTAACTTTATCACATATTGTTGTATCAAGCACACCTCGCCATCAACAGGGTTTGACCTCTCAACTTTAGTGATGATAGACATTGATTGCAGAGGTAGTTGTTAATCCAGCTACCTTATGATCACGACTACAACGCCCTTAGGCCAAAACAAAATGTGTGTTTACTGTCACATGTCAAAAATATCTAGGGTCGGTCGGGATTAATTTTTTTTTATTTATTATCGGCAAAACCGGAAATAGTCGTTCCTGGTTCCGGAATCCGATTCGGGTATTTCATTTTCGAAATTTTCGGTAAGCGTCATTTATTGAAGCTGTTTTATGACGAATTATGCAGTTTTTCTACATTCTTTGCTCTCAATTTCGACAAAAAGCTAGCAGTTAAATAAATAAAACATTGCTGCTGGTTAAACAACACAAATGGTTATCCGAATTCTGTGTAAAAATCCATAGGGTCGGTCGGGTGACCGTAAACACATATTTTTTTTTGCCTTACCAGTTCAATGTGATGTAGATGTATAAACAATACAAAAACACAACCTGCACAGATTCACTTCCACCCAGAAATCCATCTTGTTCTAGTCTGTGTATCATTATGTTAAGCTGTCGAAGCAACTTTTTTAGTTGATTTTTATTCTGAAAACAATGAAAATTTTATCTTACATGTATGACGGATGTTCATATTCTTGAAAGAAAGTTACCATATTTATGAAAAATAATTTGAAATCTATTTGGTGTGTTGAATAAAAATAAATATAGGGCCAAAAAAAAAAATATGTGTTTTTCCGATCGACCGACCGACCCTAACATTTTACCGCCGACCCTAACATTTTTTATGCCAAAAAAAAAAAAAAAAAATCTGCAAAATCCGGAAATTCGTCTCCGTTTCCGTGTTTGTTTCCGACTTCAACAATTCTTTTCATTTCCTTGTTCATTTGATCGATGTTTGTAACCAAAAACATTGTACTGCATGTCAAATAATTAGTAAGCTGTAGTAAGAAAGAAACAAACATGTTTGTGTGATTTTAGAGGAAGGAGTATACTTGTAGGTTTAAAAAAAACAAAAATCCCGACCTACCGACCCTAATTTTGAAGACCATGCAATCGGAAACACATATATTTTTGTTTGGCCTTATTGATTTTATGAAAACAAAATATCCTCACTTTAATCAACTAGATTCCCTTGAAAAGTTAAAAATTATTCATAATCCTGATAAAAAAAATTTGCCCAGTGTTTGTAACTTTATGAAGCGATCATTAGAAGCGCGAATGTTGGTCAAATCATATAAAACATAATATCCCCTTATATTGTTTTTATCAAACAGTGGTAGTTGTATTGGTTTATATATATACATTGTCTGTTTAATGTCAGTTTATGTTTGTATTGCTATACCCAAAAGGGTATTATATGCAATAAAGATTATTATTTATAATAAGTTTCAAAAATAAACGTATTATATCAATTTTTAGCATAAATTTCGGGGTACCTATAAAGTGCGAAACGAAATAGAAACGAAACGAAATCAACGAAATGAAACGAAACCAACGAAAGCAAAACGAAATCAACTAAAACAAAACGAAATAAACTGATATGAAGAAAATGGAAGGAAAACAATAAAAGACAAAGCGAAATAAAGATATAAAAGAAAATGATAATTCGAATTTTTAAATACAATAATTTTGATTAACTATAACCCATCTTGCATGTCTGTCCGTTACAGTACTCCTCACGTACATTACCCGCAACTCAATTCAAGTCGGGTTTGCTTGCCGACAAACTGTCAGAAGTTCAAATGTCATATTTTTATTTGTGTTTGTGTGTGTGTCAGTATTTATGAATTATAAAGTTTCTGGAGTGGGCATATAGAAAAAAGGGGGGATATGAGGGGGTATTTTCATAGATTGGGATATTGAGGGTTCATTTTTCGTCTGATTTCATTACGTTTTTCGTTTGTATTCTTCATAAATTTGCCTTTTCACAAATCATACAGGATGGTCTTGAGTTTCAGTTTCTGGGCACTATTTGACTACTGGATTTTCCCGACTTGTCACGTTTAATCCCCATGCACCCCCCCCCCCCCCCCCCCCCCATTTGTCAATATGACGGAACTGTTAACGACTGTCATACAAGTGGGAGGTTTGACCCACCATTTTCTTTGGAAATGCCTGTACTAAGTCGGGAATATGACAGTTGTTTTTTAGTTTCACATTTGGTCATATCTTAGGATTAGAGAATTTACATGTACCGATTGTTTTTATACTTGGCAACGTCCTAGGGTTAGACGAGTGGCATCTGCCTATCTGTTATCAGAACCCACTATTTTCCTGGGAAAATGCCTGTACCAAGTCAGGAATGTGTTGGTTTTCAGTTGTTCCGTTGATTGAAAACTCAGATGGTTGAGCTTCTTATAGGTTTTGTCTGTTTTTGTGGACTTTCCCTTTTGAATGCGCCTTGGAGTACGGTACCATTGTTATTACCTTTATTCGGTAGTGTGCCAACAGATCTGGCGTAATGTCTTACCGTTGTTCTTTCCGAGATATACAGGGGTCAAAAAGACCCAACACTATACAATTTTTATTTCAAATCCTATTGACGTATTGTTCTATTTTGAAGAACTAAAAAAAACAACAACAACAAAACAGGACGTACAGTGAGCCACATCCTTACAGAAGAACTTCTGGAAAAAATAATGCTTGCAAAAACTAAGCATAAGAAACTCTGGAAGTTTTATTGAAATCCATTCTGTTGCTTAGGAAGAGTTATAGATAATGCACCAGTATCCTTTCTCTATTGTATATAGCCTTGTATGCCTTAAATGACGAAAGTCCAAAAGTGAAGAAATTTTAGCAAGAACTGTTAAAATGGGAAAACAAAAATAGAATGTGCACAATGCCATTTGGTACTAAAGAATTCATGAAATTAACGAACCTTGCCATATGGTATTAAAGATTTCCTGTAAGATTCATTCAATTCCATCAAGTTGTTAAGGAGGAATTGCATAGGAAGTGAGGGAAGCACTCATGGACAAACGGACATATACTATATACCCCCTCCCGCTGGATAGCGGGGGGTATTAAAATATGTGCCGTATCAAATTTTATTTATGGAGGGGGGGAGGTGATTTGGGTTGGGTTTTTTTAATGAAAACGGATCAAAGGGAAAACAGGTACTTTTACAAGATATGTAGATTTTTTTCTAATTTTTAAAGTTAATTTTTGATAGGATTTGCATACCTCCGCCAAAAAAAAGATTGGGGTATATAGGATTTCTGCTGTCCGTTCGTTCGTTTGTCCATCCGGTCGTCACACTTTTTCGTCTCTCCGACACACTTTTAAATTTTGCTCGGACGGGGTTATTTATTAGTGAACCTTAACTACTGCACTTCTGTTATTTTAATTCCTCTCCTTTCAACAGACTTGACGTTGCTCTTATGGTTCCCAAGTTTAAAAGAAGACACTAAGTGAAAAGGACAGACTCCCGCTGAATAAATGCATAGTATTCTTGTTCAATGGTGATCAAATTCTGTCCTCTCCTGATGAAAGACAGACATGTGTGGGAAGTAGTCTAGCATCGTAATTGTGAAAATAGGTTTGATTTCTTTTAGGCCCCTATTATTTTTTCTTCCATTTTCTATTTCGTTTTGTTTTCGTTGATTTCGTTTTGCTTTCGTTGGTTTCGTTTTATTTCGTTTTCATTTCGTTGATTTCGTTTCGTTTCGTTTCGTTTCGTTTCGTTTCTATTTCGTTTCGCACGTTATTGGTTCCCTAAATTTCGCCAAATTAAAGTATTTTACAAATAAAATAAATTGATATGATGAGTACATATTTTTGTTTGATATAGATTTAATGAGAGAGGTGTGTCTTTTTAAGTCTTCAAGTTAGAGTTTACATCACATGTTTCAAGTATGAATTATTGAACACTTTTCTAAAGGTTTATAAACACAAATAGACGAAGAGATTATCATTAACCAATAATATTGATTTTTAAAATCCACCTGTGATGTAAATCTATTGTTTAAACTCTCCATTATTTTCAAGGAATGGAGAGTTATGAACAATGTGGACAGGGGCGGAGTTATTGTTCTCTTTGTACTTTAGATACTATACACAGACTTTTGTTTGTTACAAGATTAATAATTAATAAGATTAATAAAGTACAATTGGTGGATTTTAAGTTGGAGAATGTCCTCGTATCTCTCCATTCCTTAAAAACAATGGGCCTCGCCCCCTTCAGGGCCTTGGCTCCATTATTTTTAAGGAATGGAGAGTTACTTGGACATTCTTCTATACATACATACGAGTGAGTATTAATTCACCTCAAAGGCATAATATGTACAGATATAGAAATCAAACAGGTTGGGAGAAATATATCTCAATTTAATAAAGGGAATTAAATACACTTTATCTTCATGTTAATTAATTATTTTGAAAATCAAAATTTACCAATTTGGGTCGTAAGGGTTAAGCTATGGTGTTTAACACCACTTTCAACAATATTTCAGTTTAGCACTATAACCTTAACCCTGCACAATAATTCTATGCAGGTGAATTTTACATCCACCACATAGACAAAAGTTTATTTTCGTTACAACTTATATTAGCAATGTGAGTTATTGTTCATGCCATAATAGTGACCCTTCAGAATTATTGCACCCCCTGAAAAATTACACTCACAATCATCAACGACAGACTCATGTGATTAATTTGGATTACATGCATCGTTTGTTTGTGTACATGATGTTGCTATCAACATTTTTTATAGAATACATTATATGAAAACGTTCAAATTCCAAAGGTGAACACTTCTTCTAGAAGAGGGAGAAACGCATTCATTCAATGCAGTGTGAGAAAATATAAGCGCATTCATTCAATGCAGTATGAGAAAATATAAACGCATTCATTCAATGCAGTATGAGAAAATATAAACGCATTCATTCAATGCCGTATTAGAAAATCAAATGCATTCATTCAATGCAGTATAAGAAAATATAAGCGCACTCATTCAATGCAGTATGAGAAAATATAAATGCATTCATTCAATGCAGCATAAGAAAATATATACACATTCACTTAATGCAGTATAAGAAAATATAAACGCATTCATTCAATGCAGTATGAGAAATTATAAACGCATTCATTCAATGCAGTATGAGAAAATATAAATGCATTCATTCAATGCAGTATGAGAAAATATAAATGCATTCATTCAATGCAGTATGAGAAAATATAAACGCATTCATTCAATGCCGTATGAGAAAATATAAACGCATTCATTCAATGCAGCATGAGAAAATATAAACGCATTCATTCAATGCCGTATGAGAAAATAAAATGCATTCATTCAATGCAGTATAAGAAAATATAAACGCATTCATTCAATGCAGTATGAGAAAATATAAATGCATTCATTCAATGCAGCATAAGAAAATATATACGCATTCACTTAATGCAGTATAAGAAAATATAAATGCATTCATTCAATGCAGTATGAGAACATGTAAATGCATTCATTCAATGCAGTAAAAAAAGTATAAATGCATTCATTCAAATGCAGTATGAGAAAATATAAATGCATTCATTCAATGCAATGTGAGAAAATATAAATGCATTCATTCAATGCAGTATAAGGAAATATAAATGCATTCATTCAATGCAGTATAAGAAAATATAAACGCATTCATTCAATGCAGTATGAGAACAAAATATATAACATTTTTGCACCTTTTTAGCTCACCTGGTTGAGCTATGGCCATCACTTGGCGTCCTTCGTCCGTCGTTCGTCTGTAAACTTTTTCAAAAATCTTCTCCTCTGAAACCACTGGGCCAATTTAAGCAAAAAATCATTTAAAAATCTTCTTGTTAGAAACCACTTGGCCAATTTCAACCAAACTTTGTCTGAATGATCCTTAGGTGGTCCCCTTTCAAAATTGTGTCCGTGTCCGTGAGCACCGTCTTGTATCCAAGATGGCCGCCATTACTAAAAATAGAAATTTCTTTAAATGGCCAAAACTGCTCTATTTTAAGCCAGAATGTGCCCAAATTTGAACTGTATAAGCATAATAATGAACTTTTGCCGATTTTGACCGATTATGCAAAATAGAAAAAAGGGGGGGATGAAATTTAAAAAAAAATCTTCTCCTCTGAAACTGCTGAGCCAATCTCAACCAAACTTTTCTGAAATGATCCTTGGGTGATCCCCTTCCAAAATTGTGTCCGGCATTTCAGATCTCCGACCAAGAGGGCCGCCACAGCCGAACTTAATCTAACATAGAACCCTATGGGAAATTCCCATAACAATCTTCTTGTCTGAAACCATTTGCTCAATAAGAACTAGATGTTGATGAAATAGTCATTGGATGGTTCTCTTCCAAAAATGTGTCCGGCGGTTCGACCCTTCAACCAAGATGGCCCCCACAGCCGAACTTAGCTTAACATAGGACCCTATGGGAAATTCACATAAAAATCTTCTCCTCAGAAACCATAGGGCCAATTGCAACCAAACTTTGGTGGAATGGTCCTTGGATGGCCCCCTTCCAAATTTGTCTCCGGTGATCCCGACTTCCAAACCAAGATGGCCGCCAAGCTAAAATAAAAAAAAGGGGGGATGAAATTTAGAAAAAATCTTCTCCTCTGAAACTGCTGAGCCAATCTCAACCAAGCTTTGCTGAAATGATCCTTGGGTTGTCCCCTTCCAAAATTGTGTCCGGCATTTCAGATCTCCGACCAAGAGGGCCGCCACAGCCGAACTTAATTTAACATAGAACCCTATGGGAAATTCCCATAAAAATCTTCTTGTCTGAAACCATTTGCTCAATAAGAACTAAATGTTAATGAAATAGTCATTGGATGGTTCTCTTCCAAAAATATGTCCGGCGGTTCGGCCCTTCAACCAAGATGGCCCTCACAGCCGAATTTAGCTTTACATAGGACAATATGGGAAATTCACATAAAAATCTTCTCCTCAGAAACCACTGGACCAATTGCAACCAAACTTTGGTGGAATGGTCCTTGGAGGGCCCCCTTCCAAAATTGTGTCCGGTGACCCCGACTTCCAACCAAGATGGCCACCAAGCTGAAAATAGAAAAAAAGGGGGGTGAAATTTAGAAAAAATCTTCTCCTCTGAAACTACTGAGCCAATCTCAATCAAACTTTGCTGAAATGATCCTTCGGTGGTCCCCTTCCAAAATTGTGTCCGGCATTTCAGACCTCCGACCAAGAGGGCCGCCACAGCCGAACTTAAGTTAACATAGGACCCTATGGGAAATTCCCATAAACATCTTCTTGTCTGAAACCATTTGCTCAATAAGAACTAAATTTTGATGAAATAGTCATTGGATGGTTCTCTTCCAAAAATATGTCCGGCGGTTCAGCCCTCCGACCAAGGTGGCCCCCACAGCCGAACTTGGCTTAACATAGGACCCTATGGGAAATTCACATAAAAATCTTCTTGTCTGGAACCAGTTGCTCAATTGGAATCAAACTTTGATAAAATAGTCATTGGATGGTTCTCTTCCAAAATTGTGTCTGGTGGTCCCGCCCTCTGACCAAGATGGCTGCACAGCTGAACTTAGTTTAACATAGGACTCTATAGGAAATTCACATAAAACCCATCTTGTCTGGAAGCAGTAGCTCAATTAGAACCAAACGTTGATGGAATAGTCATTGGATGGTCCTCTTCCAAAATTGTGTCCGGCAGTCGCGCTCTCCCACCAAAACGCTCTCCCACCAAGATGGCCGCCACAGTGCAGTTGTGTTGTTATTGAAAGCAGCGTTGATCCAGGTGAGCGATTACAGGCTCCTGGGAGCCTCTGGTTAGAGAATTAGTGTCAGCTAATATGCTCATGTCAGCTAATACAGCTGATACTCTGTCAATTGACTCTCGAGAAATAAAACTTGTGTGCAAAACCCATATACCAACAACAAAAGAAGAGTGAGTTAAAGACAATTAGAAAACTGCAAAAGAAGGTTCGTCCTTGTCATCACTTGTTTTGCAGCGCTGATGTTTTATTCGTTAATTGTGTTTATTTACGTATACTAGTGTCAAAACACGATTTCCAAATCAGATGACGTTAGTGTCGTTTAACAGTAACACGACGGGTGCCACCATTGAGCAGGAACTGCATACCCTTCCGGAGCACACGAGTTCACCTATAGTGTTTTGATGGGGTTCGTGTTGCTCAATCTTTAGTTTTCTGTGTAGTGTTTTGTGGATCATTGCTTGTGCTTTTGGTCATTGTGTTGTCTGTGTTTTGGCCATTGTATTGTTTGTCTTTTGGCCATTGTATTGTCTGTCCTTTCTTTTGGCCATTGTATTGTCTGTCCTTTCTTTTGGTCATTGTATTGTCTGTCCTTATCCGATTTACGGCTTCTGATTACCCCTTTGATATAATCAAATTTTTCTTTCTATTCAACTTTACAATTCTATAAAAAAAAATCCACATTTGACATTTAGGTTTTAGCAACTATGATGAGTGAGTTATTGGTTGTTGCTTAATGTCAACTCAGCAATTTTTCAGCTATATCATGGCGAGAACAAGTTGATTTTCAATGAGATGAAACAACTATGATGTATACACTATATATCAGAAAAGCTTGCAACATTGACTTTTTCATCAGAAATAATAAAGCGTATATAAAATAATTCCCTATGAATTAATATTAACAAAAATCATGACTTATTGCCCTTTGATATGACATAAAAATACAATCTTCAACAGGAAGGCTTGAAGAAACAAACAAAAAGATCACAGACCAAAAAGACAATATATGTAAAATATTACAGACTTGTAACAAGAATGCACTCTTTTCCTTTGATCTTTTTATGATTTATATACCAGAATGTAAGCAACAGCTAAGAACTATGAAATAATACACGCAGATAGTAGAGATTGCACTTTTAAAATCTGGGCTATAGTTGTATTACTCTCAGAGAGACGTGCAATAATCAACGACCTAGATGTGATATTACATGGCCTCATGTTAAATCTGAGCTATAGTTGTATTACTCTCAGAGAGACGTGCAATAATCAACAACCTAGACGTGATATTACATGGATTCGCGTTTGATTTTTTAACTTGTGAAAACCGTGATATAAATATTACAGACTTAACTTGACAAAAAGAAATAATAGAATAATCAGAAATACGAGATATGGATTTCAAACAATGATTGGACGCACGCTCTACATTTTGTGAAAAGAGTTAGATTTATTCCATTTTGTCCGTATTTCAACCTTTAGGTCTAAACCCATCACTGACTTCTTATTATAACTGATTGAAACATTTTAATACGTGTAACTTTAAGCAGTTGAATGCATTACAAACATCAATGATCAGGAGTGTAGGAGCGGAGGGGGGAGGGGGAGAGGGCAGGTGGTGGGGTAGTGGAGAAATAAAAAGGAGGTGGTGCACGATTTTTACTTTTATACTGCATTATTCTTGGACATATGACTACCTAATGCTTTCTTCGCCACGTGATTTATTGGATTGCAGATCACTATATATTGACGCAAGCAACTTTTGTCATGCTGCTGATGAAGGCCCAGCTCATAACAATAAATCGCTTTGTTTACATTTTTGCCGATTTTAGCATTTGAAGGCTTCTCTTTTTGTATTATGCAGTGTCATTTTTGTTTGCCCATTTTTTATTGAGATATTGTCGAGTGCCTATGTCCGATCCGAACCTAAAACAATTCAAAACCAGAAAGATGCAATAATATTCAAAATGAAAAAAACCATTAACAGGATTTCCCTAGCATGATAGACAACTTTTATAAACTGATACATCAAAGATAACCATTTGTGCACTTTAACGGACAAATGGCAAATTTGTCGAACGAGTCCTTGATTGCAATTTATGTCAAGCTCTTCATACTTACATACATGAAGACCAAAGTATCCAATTCTAATAAACACGTATCGTTACACATAAATCTATGGAAAAATATAATTTTCTTACTATGCATACTGGTGCGTTAGCTTATATCATATGTTATTTAACAAAATGGGAGAATGGTGTAACAAAAAGCCCAAGTAATACGAGAATTAATCAGATATGGTATTTGTACACAAACGAAGAGTTGTGGGACATAAAGAATTGTTATTAAACACTGAATTATGAAAAGAAAATTTAAACAGTGATGGTCATCAAATCCATGAATCTCAACAAAACGAGTAATCACCTCTCATCAATGGTGATCGTGATTACATATATTTAAGTGTTAAGGATACTCATGATTATACGTGTCTGAGTATTAATGGTGATCGTGATTACATATATTTAAGTGTTAAGGATACTCATGATTATACGTGTCTGAGTATTAATGGTGATCGTGATTACATATATTTAAGTGTTAAGGATACTCATGATTATACGTGTCTGAGTATTAATGGTGATCGTGATTACATATATTTAAGTGTTAAGGATACTCATGATTATACGTGTCTGAGTACTAATGGTGATCGTGATTACATATATTTAAGTGTTAAGGATACTCATGATTATACGTGTCTGAGTATTAATGGTGATCGTGATTACATATATTTAAGTGTTAAGGATACTCATGATTATACGTGTCTGAGTATTAATGGTGATCGTGATTACATATATTTAAGTGTTAAGGATACTCATGATTATACGTGTCTGAGTACTAATGGTGATCGTGATTACATATATTTAAGTGTTAAGGATACTCATGATTATACGTGTCTGAGTATTAATGGTGATCGTGATTACATATATTTAAGTGTTAAGGATACTCATGATTATACGTGTCTGAGTATTAATGGTGATCGTGATTACATATATTTAAGTGTTAAGGATACTCATGATTATACGTGTCTGAGTATTAATGGTGATCGTGATTACATATATTTAAGTGTTAAGGATACTCATGATTATACGTGTCTGAGTACTAATGGTGATCGTGATTACATATATTTAAGGGTTAAGGATACTCATGATTATGCGTGTCTGAGTATTAATGGTGATCGTGATTACATATATTTAAGTGTTAAGGATACTCATGATTATACGTGTCTGAGTATTAATGATGATCGTGATTACATATATTTAAGTGTTAAGGATACTCATGATTATACGTGTCTGAGTATTAATGGTGCTCATGATTACATATATTTAAGTGTTAAGGATACTCATGATTATACGTGTCTGAGTACTAATGGTGATCGTGATTACATATATTTAAGTGTTAAGGATACTCATGATTATACGTGTCTGAGTACTAATAGTGATCGTGATTACATATATTTAAGTGTTAAGGATACTCATGATTAAACGTGTCTGAGTATTAATGGTGATCGTGATTACATATATTTAAGTGATAAGGATACTCATGATTATACGTGTCTGAGTACTAATGGTGATCGTGATTACATATATTTAAGTGTTAAGGATACTCATGATTATACGTGTCTGAGTATTAATGGTGATCGTGATTACATATATTTAAGTGTTAAGGATACTCATGATTATACGTGTCTGAGTATTAATGGTGATCGTGATTACATATATTTAAGTGTTAAGGATACTCATGATTATACGTGTCTGAGTATTAATGGTGATCGTGATTACATATATTTAAGTGTTAAGGATACTCATGATTATACGTGTCTGAGTACTAATGGTGATCGTGATTACATATATTTAAGTGTTAAGGATACTCATGATTGAACGTGTCTGAGTATTAATGGTGATCGTGATTACATATATTTAAGTGATAAGGATACTCATGATTATACGTGTCTGAGTACTAATGGTGATCGTGATTACATATATTTAAGTGTTAAGGATACTCATGATTATACGTGTCTGAGTATTAATGGTGATCGTGATTACATATATTTAAGTGTTAAGGATACTCATGATTATACGTGTCTGAGTATTAATGGTGATCGTGATTACATATATTTAAGTGTTAAGGATACTCATGATTATACGTGTCTGAGTATTACTGGTGATCGTGATTACATATATTTAAGTGTTAAGGATACTCATGATTATACGTGTCTGAGTATTAATGGTGATCGTGATTACATATATTTAAGTGTTAAGGATACTCATGATTATGCGTGTCTGAGTATTAATGGTGATCGTGATTACATATATTTGAGTGTTAAGGATACTCATGATTATACGTGTCTGAGTACTAATGGTGATCGTGATTACATATATTTAAGTGTTAAGGATACTCATGATTAAACGTGTCTGAGTACTAATGGTGATCGTGATTACATATATTTAAGTGTTAAGGATACTCATGATTATACGTGTCTGAGTACTAATGGTGATCATGATTACATATATTTAAGTGTTAAGGATACTCACGATTAAACGTGTCTGAGTATTAATGGTGATCGTGATTACATATATTTAAGTGTTAAGGATAATCATGATTATACGTGTCTGAGTACTAATGGTGATCGTGATTACATATATTTAAGTGTTAAGGATACTCATGATTATACGTGTCTGAGTATTAATGGTGATCGTGATTACATATATTTAAGTGTTAAGGATACTCATGATTATACGTTTCTGAGTATTAATGGTGATCGTGATTACATATATTTAAGTGTTAAGGATACTCATGATTATACGTGTCTGAGTATTAATGGTGCTCATGATTACATATATTTAAGTGTTAAGGATACTCATGATTAAACGTGTCTGAGTATTAATGGTGATCGTGATTACATATATTTAAGTGTTAAGGATACTCATGATTAAACGTGTCTGAGTACTAATGGTGATCGTGATTACATATATTTAAGTGTTAAGGATACTCATGATTATACGTGTCTGAGTACTAATGGTGCTCATGATTACATATATTTAAGTGTTAAGGATACTCATGATGATACGTGTCTGAGTATTAATGGTGATCGTGATTACATATATTTAAGTGTTAAGGATACTCATGATTATACGTGTCTGAGTACTAATGGTGATCGTGATTACATATATTTAAGTGTTAAGGATACTCATGATTATACGTGTCTGAGTACTAAAGCTGATCGTGATTACATATATTTAAGTGTTAAGGATACTCATGATTATACGTGTCTGAGTACTAATGGTGATCGTGATTACATATATTTAAGTGTTAAGGATACTCATGATTATACGTGTCTGAGTATTAATGGTGATCGTGATTACATATATTTAAGTGTTAAGGATACTCATGATGATACGTGTCTGAGTATTAATGGTGATCGTTATTACATATATTTAAGTGTTAAGGATACTCATGATTATACGTGTCTGAGTACTAAAGCTGATCGTGATTACATATATTTAAGTGTTAAGGATACTCATGATTATACGTGTCTAAGTATTAATGGTGATCGTGATTACATATATTTAAGTGTTAAGGATACTCATGATTATACGTGTCTGAGTATTAATGGTGATCGTGATTACATATATTTAAGTGTTAAGGATACTCATAATTATACGTGTCTGAGTATTAATGGTGATCGTGATTACATATATTAAAGTGTTAAGGATACTCATGATTATGCGTGTCTGAGTATTAATGGTGATCGTGATTACATATATTAAAGTGTTAAGGATACTCATGATTAAACGTGTCTGAGTATTAATGGTGATCGTGATTACATATATTTAAGTGTTAAGGATACTCATGATTGAACGTGTCTGAGTATTAATGGTGATCGTGATTACATATATTTAAGTGTTAAGGATACTCATGATTATACGTGTCTGAGTACTAATGGTGATCGTGATTACATATATTTAAGTGTTAAGGATACTCATGATTATACGTGTCTGAGTATTAATGGTGATCGTGATTACATATATTAAAGTGTTAAGGATACTCATGATTAAACGTGTCTGAGTATTAATGGTGATCGTGATTACATATATTTAAGTGTTAAGGATACTCATAATTATACGTGTCTGAGTATTAATGGTGATCGTGATTACATATATTTAAGTGTTAAGGATACTCATGATTAAACGTGTCTGAGTACTAATAGTGATCGTGATTACATATATTAAAGTGTTAAGGATACTCATGATTATACGTGTCTGAGTACTAATGGTGATCGTGATTACATATATTTAAGTGTTAAGGATACTCATGATTAAACGTGTCTGAGTACTAATGGTGATCGTGATTACATATATTAAAGTGTTAAGGATACTCATGATTATACGTGTCTGAGTATTAATAGTGATCGTGATTACATATATTTAAGTGTTAAGGATACTCATGATTATACGTGTCTGAGTATTAATGGTGATCGTGATTACATATATTTAAGTGTTAAGGATACTCATGATTATACGTGTCTGAGTACTAATGGTGATCGTGATTACATATATTTAAGTGTTAAGGATACTCATGATTGAACGTGTCTGAGTATTAATGGTGATCGTGATTACATATATTTAAGTGTTAAGGATACTCATGATTATACGTGTCTGAGTATTAATGGTGATCGTGATTACATATATTAAAGTGTTAAGGATACTCATGATTATACGTGTCTGAGTACTAATAGTGATCGTGATTACATATATTTAAGTGTTAAGGATACTCATGATTATACGTGTCTGAGTACTAATGGTGATCGTGATTACATATATTTAAGTGTTAAGGATACTCATGATTAAACGTGTCTGAGTACTAATAGTGATCGTGATTACATATATTTAAGTGTTAAGGATACTCATGATTATGCGTGTCTGAGTACTAATGGTGATCGTGATTACATATATTTAAGTGTTAAGGATACTCATGATTATACGTGTCTGAGTATTAATGGTGATCGTGATTACATATATTTAAGTGTTAAGGATACTCATGATTATACGTGTCTGAGTATTAATGGTGATCGTGATTACATATATTTAAGTGTTAAGGATACTCATGATTATACGTGTCTGAGTATTAATGGTGATCGTGATTACATATATTTAAGTGTTAAGGATACTCATGATTATACGTGTCTGAGTACTAATGGTGATCGTGATTACATATATTTAAGTGTTAAGGATACTCATGATTATACGTGTCTGAGTACTAATAGTGATCGTGATTACATATATTTAAGTGTTAAGGATACTCATGATTATACGTGTCTGAGTATTAATGGTGATCGTGATTACATATATTTAAGTGTTAAGGATACTCATGATTATACGTGTCTGAGTATTAATGGTGATCGTGATTACATATATTTAAGTGTTAAGGATACTCATGATTAAACGTGTCTGAGTATTAATGGTGATCGTGATTACATATATTTAAGTGTTAAGGATACTCATGATTATACGTGTCTGAGTATTAATGGTGATCGTGATTACATATATTTAAGTGTTAAGGATACTCATGATTATACGTGTCTGAGTATTAATGGTGATCGTGATTACATATATTTAAGTGTTAAGGATACTCATGATTATACGTGTCTGAGTATTAATGGTGATCGTGATTACATATATTTAAGTATTAATGGTTCTCATATAATAGTGACAGCCCACTGAAACAACAGTCTGCGAGAAGACCTGTCACTCTATTCTGATTTCATGATAACCAGTCTTTGCTCATTCTCCTTAATGTTACGTGCGTAGGGGAGAAGCAACAACCAACAATTTCATAGTCATTGGTTTGACCCGACCGATGCTCAAACCCACGATCTACTGCACACGAGGCGAGCACGCTAACCATTATGCCACCAATGCGGATTTATTATAGCATGAAACGTTTGATAATACCAAATATGTATTATTGTCCCTATTATAAGCACTAAATTGAAGAACAGACAATACAATGGCAACATTAAAAAGACAAAAACAAATAAATGATGTAATGTAGTTTTTTATTGGCAGGAAACAATATTGAAATGATGTTTTTTTCCATTCTTAATGTTTAAATTTGAAAACAAATGACCCCCCCTTTTTTTTAAACCTTGACTATTTTTAACACAGTCATAATTAATGTACTTTATTCGCATGAAAAAATATCTAAAAGATTTTTGTAATCTTTAAATTTGAACCCAAATGACCTTTATTTGTTACAGATTGTTTCTTTTGAACACAGTGATCATTTATGTCAAATATAATTAAAGGTTTATTGTCCTAAATATAATAACATAATAATTGTCTTATTAGACTCCATTAAAGCGTTAATACCAAACAAATAACAATGTTGACTATGATATTATGATATTACTAGGTGATACTTTTCGTATTGGCCTAGTTATTGGTGTGAGGGTATCCGTGTTAGCCTGATATATACTGATATAATATATGCATAATATAATATTAAATAACCATGAGATATTGTCTTATGTGTTTTTATTCTTTCGTTTCTAAGAGTTCAAAATTTTTTAAAAATCCCAACAATAACGGGTTTTAATTGTTTTAGCATTAACAATGAATTTGTTCAATGACCTTCTGTTTTCATTACTTTTGAGATGAAACATTTTCATTTGTTTATTATCTTTTGCTTCCTTTCTATTTTATCTCATCAGACGACAGTGACAGAGCGTCTCCATCTTATTGTTGATACGCATGCAAAATCTAGAGAGTATGCGGAACACTAATATTGGCCGGATCAAAGTCTGTCAATATTAGAAAAAAACACGTATTGGCCGATTCTGTCCCGTATTGGCCGATTCTGTTCCGTATTGGCCGATTCTGTCCCGTATTGTCCGATTATGTCCCGTATTGGCCGATTCTGTCCCGTATTGGCCGATTCTGTCCCGTATTGGCCGATTCTGTCCCGTATTGGCCGATTCTGTCCCGTATTGGCCGATTCTGTCACGTATTGGCCGATTCTGTCACGTATTGGCCGATTCTGTCCCGTATTGGCCGATTCTGTCACGTATTGGCCGATTATGTCACGTATTGGCCGATTCTGTCACGTATTGGCCGATTCTGTCACGTATTGGCCGATTCTGTCACGTATTGGCCGATTCTGTCCCGTATTGGCCGATTCTGTCACGTATTGGCCGATTCTGTCCCGTATTGGCCGAGTTGTACTATCTGTATCACAAAGGCAGTTTTAGTCTTATTTATATGAATATAACAGTGGATAATTAATAAAGATTTATTATTACACTGAAATGATAACTGGTGATTATATACTAAATATGTTTTTGTTTTTTTAAATGTTGCTACACATAAACAGAGAGTTCATAATTTGTAAATTGAAATCATCTCTTTTGTTTTAGCATTTCGTCCCATTACTCGACCCTTACTGTCAATTTCTATGCTAAGGTCAATGTACTAAGCAGACCTAGCTGTATATGTGATATCCTTGATAAACATAGTCAACAAACTTGAAACATGAAGGTGACATCGTAGGATCGCGCTTACTTCTTTTGATTTGTCTTAAATGTTGCTTCATAAAGGAACAAGGGCGGCTAATCGCAGTTGTGTATACATTGCGGGTACTCGATTTTCTTAACTTGATACATATGATAAACATGTTTTCTCTTTAGACCTTGTTAGTAAGCTGTGTAATTTCTTTATTACTTCATCTCATTTTATTTTATTTCAGGTTTTCACATCCATATCTATTTTGTTTTTTGATAACAACAGTTTACATGTGTCTCCCTCTCTGCTCTTATTAACCAAATAAACACGAGGGTCACTTCCTGCCAGACATCAGTTAGAATTGGCTGATTATGACAGTTTTGAAATATATGATCGGGTCGTAAATTGTCCACCTCTAAATGTCAATTGGTAGTGATTTTTAAGATACGTTATATAATAATGATATCTCTACCAGACCAGACATCTTGTTAACAACCGAAACATTTTGTATTTCTCATTCTTATTGTGATGATGAGGTAATTTGTATGAATAGAGGTATGTTGTTAGAGCCACTATAACCCATCTTACTCGTTACTCCTCCCCCCTTCCCCCTTTATAGGATGCTATCATAAGATTGCATGGCTATGACAACGAACAGGTGAAGAAAATGAAAATGAAAATGAGATGAAATAATAAAGAATTTTTATTGACAATAATTATCTAAAAAAATAGTAAAAAGAGGGGTCCATACTATAAACACCTGCGATCAAATATAGTCAAAACGTCCTAAAATTGTTCACCTACTTATGTATATTGTGTTATAATATTGTATATTTGTAATAAGAAAAACATATATCATAAAGTCTTATTAGATTCCTTTAAGTGTTAATGCCAAGCAAATATTAATGTAGACACGAATATAAATGTATTAGTACACTGACATAATAACTGGGGAATATATACTCTGTATGTCGTTACTTTTAAATATCTACTCTGTATGTCATTACTTTTAAATATATACTCTGTATGTCGTTACTTTTGAATATATACTCTGTATGTCGTTACTTTTAAATATCTACTCTGTATGTCATTACTTTTGAATATATATTCTATATGTCGTTACTTTTAAATATATACTCTATGTGTCGTTACTTTTAAATATATACTCTGTATGTCGTTACTTTTAAATATATACTCTATATGTCGTTACTTTTGAATATATACTCTACATGTCGTTACTTTTGAATATATACTCTGTATGTCGTTACTTTTAAATATATACTCTGTATGTCGTTACTTTTGAATATATACTCTATATGTCGTTACTTTTAAATATATACTCTGTATGTCGTTACTTTTAAATATATACTCTGTATGTCGTTACTTTTAAATATGTACTCTGTATGTCATTACTTTTGAATATATACTCTATATGTCGTTACTTTTAAATATATACTCTGTATGTCGTTACTTTTAAATATCTACTCTGTATGTCATTACTTTTAAATATATACTCTGTATGTCGTTACTTTTAAATATATACTCTATATGTCGTTACTTTTGAATATATACTCTGTATGTCGTTACTTTTAAATATCTACTCTGTATGTCGTTACTTTTAAATATATACTCTATATGTCGTTACTTTTGAATATATACTCTGTATGTCGTTACTTTTAAATATATACTCTGTATGTCGTTACTTTTAAATATCTACTCTGTATGTCATTACTTTTGAATATATATTCTATATGTCGTTACTTTTAAATATATACTCTATGTGTCGTTACTTTTAAATATATACTCTGTATGTCGTTACTTTTAAATATATACTCTATATGTCGTTACTTTTGAATATATACTCTACATGTCGTTACTTTTGAATATATACTCTGTATGTCGTTACTTTTAAATATATACTCTGTATGTCGTTACTTTTGAATATATACTCTATATGTCGTTACTTTTAAATATATACTCTGTATGTCGTTACTTTTAAATGTATACTCTGTATGTCGTTACTTTTAAATATCTACTCTGTATGTCATTACTTTTGAATATATACTCTATATGTCGTTACTTTTAAATATATACTCTGTATGTCGTTACTTTTAAATATATACTCTGTATGTCGTTACTTTTGAATATATACTCTCTATGTCGTTACTTTTGAGTATATACTCTATATGTCGTTACTTTTAAATATATACTCTATATGTCGTTGCTTTTAAATATATACTCTGTGTGTCGTTACTTTTAAATATATACTCTGCATGTCGTTACTTTTGAATATATGCTCTACATGTCGTTACTTTTAAATATATACTCTATATGTCGTTACTTTTGAATATATACTCTATGTGTCGTTACTTTTAAATATATATTCTATATGTCGTTACTTTTAAATATATACTCTATATGTCGCTACTTTTGAACATATACTCTATATGTCGTTACTTTTAAATATACACTCTGTATGTCGTTACTTTTAAATATATACTCTGTATGTCGTTACTTTTGAATATATACTCTATATGTCGTTACTTTTGAATATATACTTTTGAGTATATATGTCGTTACTTTTAAATATATACTCTATATGTCGTTACTTTTAAATATATACTCTATATGTCGTTACTTTTAAATATATACTCTATATGTCGTTACTTTTAAATATATACTCTATATGTCGTTACTTTTAAATATATACTCTGCATGTCGTTACTTTTAAATATATACTCTGTATGTCGTTACTTTTGAATATATAACCTATATGTCGTTACTTTTGAATATATACTCTATATGTCGTTACTTTTGAATATATACTTTTGAGTATATATGTCGTTACTTTTAAATATATACTCTATATGTCGTTACTTTTAAATATATACTCTATATGTCGTTACTTTTGAATATATACTCTATGTGTCGTTACTTTTAAATATATATTCTATATGTCGTTACTTTTAAATATATACTCTATACGTCGCTACTTTTGAACATATACTCTATATGTCGTTACTTTTAAATATACACTCTGTATGTCGTTGCTTTTAAATATATACTCTGTATGTCGTTACTTTTGAATATATACTCTATATGTCGTTACTTTTGAATATATACTTTTGAGTATATATGTCGTTACTTTTAAATATATACTCTATATGTCGTTACTTTTAAATATATACTCTATATGTCGTTACTTTTAAATATATACTCTATATGTCGTTACTTTTAAATATATACTCTATATGTCGTTACTTTTAAATATATACTCTGCATGTCGTTACTTTTAAATATATACTCTGTATGTCGTTACTTTTGAATATATAACCTATATGTCGTTACTTTTAAATATATACTCTATATGTCGTTACTTTTGAATATATACTCTGTATGTCGTTACTTTTGAATATATACTCTATATGTCGTTACTTTTAAATATACACTCTGTATGTCGTTACTTTCAAATATATACTCTGTATGTCGTTACTTTTAAATATATACTCTGTATGTCGTTACTTTTAAATATATACTCTGTATGTCGTTACTTTTAAATATATACTCTATATGTCGTTACTTTTGAATATATACTCTGTATGTCGTTACTTTTAAATATATACTCTGTATGTCGTTACTTTTGAATATATACTCTATATGTCGTTACTTTTAAATATATACTCTGTATGTCGTTACTTTTAAATATATACTCTGTATGTCGTTACTTTTAAATATCTACTCTGTATGTCATTACTTTTGAATATATACTCTATATGTCGTTACTTTTAAATATATACTCTGTATGTCGTTACTTTTAAATATATACTCTGTATGTCGTTACTTTTGAATATATACTCTCTATGTCGTTACTTTTGAGTATATACTCTATATGTCGTTACTTTTAAATATATACTCTATATGTCGTTGCTTTTAAATATATACTCTGTATGTCGTTACTTTTAAATATATACTCTGCATGTCGTTACTTTTGAATATATGCTCTACATGTCGTTACTTTTAAATATATAGTCTGTATGTCGTTACTTTTAAATATATACTCTGTATGTCGTTACTTTTAAATATATACTCTATATGTCGTTACTTTTGAATATATACTCTATGTGTCGTTACTTTTAAATATATATTCTATATGTCGTTACTTTTAAATATATACTCTATATGTCGCTACTTTTGAACATATACTCTATATGTCGTTACTTTTAAATATACACTCTGTATGTCGTTACTTTTAAATATATACTCTGTATGTCGTTACTTTTGAATATATACTCTATATGTCGTTACTTTTGAATATATACTTTTGAGTATATATGTCGTTACTTTTAAATATATACTCTATATGTCGTTACTTTTAAATATATACTCTATATGTCGTTACTTTTAAATATATACTCTATATGTCGTTACTTTTAAATATATACTCTGCATGTCGTTACTTTTAAATATATACTCTGTATGTCGTTACTTTTGAATATATAACCTATATGTCGTTACTTTTGAATATATACTCTATATGTCGTTACTTTTGAATATATACTTTTGAGTATATATGTCGTTACTTTTAAATATATACTCTATATGTCGTTACTTTTAAATATATACTCTATATGTCGTTACTTTTGAATATATACTCTATGTGTCGTTACTTTTAAATATATATTCTATATGTCGTTACTTTTAAATATATACTCTATACGTCGCTACTTTTGAACATATACTCTATATGTCGTTACTTTTAAATATACACTCTGTATGTCGTTGCTTTTAAATATATACTCTGTATGTCGTTACTTTTGAATATATACTCTATA
Source organism: Bathymodiolus septemdierum (assembly GCA_963383655.1). Classification (NCBI taxonomy): domain Eukaryota; kingdom Metazoa; phylum Mollusca; class Bivalvia; order Mytilida; family Modiolidae; genus Bathymodiolus; species Bathymodiolus septemdierum. The sequence goes on from OY726529.1 coordinate 62,759,094, forward strand.
TGTCGTTACTTTTGAATATATACTTTTGAGTATATATGTCGTTACTTTTAAATATATACTCTATATGTCGTTACTTTTAAATATATACTCTATATGTCGTTACTTTTAAATATATACTCTATATGTCGTTACTTTTAAATATATACTCTATATGTCGTTACTTTTAAATATATACTCTGCATGTCGTTACTTTTAAATATATACTCTGTATGTCGTTACTTTTGAATATATAACCTATATGTCGTTACTTTTAAATATATACTCTATATGTCGTTACTTTTGAATATATACTCTGTATGTCGTTACTTTTGAATATATACTCTATATGTCGTTACTTTTAAATATACACTCTGTATGTCGTTACTTTCAAATATATACTCTGTATGTCGTTACTTTTAAATATATACTCTGTATGTCGTTACTTTTAAATATATACTCTGTATGTCGTTACTTTTAAATATATACTCTATATGTCGTTACTTTTGAATATATACTCTATATGTCGTTACTTTTAAATATACACTCTATATGTCGTTACTTTTAAATATACACTCTGTATGTCGTTACATTTGAATATATACTCTGCAAGTCGTTACTTTTAAATATATACTCTATATGTCGTTACTTTTAAATATACACTCTGTATGTCGTTACTTTTAAATATACACTCTGTATGTCGTTACTTTTAAATATATACTCTGTATGTCGTTACTTTTAAATATATACTCTGTATGTCGTTACTTTTAAATATACACTCTGTATGTCGTTACTTTTAAATATATACTCTGTATGTCATTACTTTTAAATATATACTCTGTATGTCGTTACTTTTAAATATATACTCTGTATGTCGTTACTTTTAAATATATACTCTATATGTCGTTACTTTTGAATATATACTCTATGTGTCGTTACTTTTAAATATATACTCTATATGTCGTTACTTTTAAATATACTCTGTATGTCGTTACTTTTAAATATATACTCTGTATGTCGTTACTTTTAAATATATACTCTGTATGTCGTTACTTTTAAATATACTTTTAAATATATACTCTATATGTCGTTACTTTTGAATATATACTCTGTATGTCGTTACTTTTGAATATATACTCTATATGTCGTTACCTTTAAATATACACTCTGTATGTCGTTACTTTTAAATATATACTCTGTATGTGGTTACTTTTAAATATATACTCTATATGTCGTTACTTTTGAATATATACTCTACATGTCGTTGCTTTTAAATATATACTCTGTATGTCGTTACTTTTAAATATATACTCTGTATGTCGTTACTTTCAAATACATACTCTATATGTCGTTACTTTTAAATATATACTCTATATGTCGTTACTTTTAAATATATACTCTATATGTCTTTTAAATATATACTCTGTATGTCGTTACTTTTAAATATATACTCTGTATGTTGTTACTTTTGAATATATACTCTGTATGTCGTTACTTTTAAATATCTACTCTGTATGTCGTTACTTTTAAATATATACTCTATATGTCGTTACTTTTAAATATATACTCTATATGTCGTTACTTTTAAATATATATTCTATATGTCGTTACTTTTAAAATGTTGCTACACATATATATAGAGAGTTCAGAATTTATGGATTAAAATCATCTCTTTTGTCGCATTAATTCGTCCTTATGATCGGCCCTCACGGTCAATTTCTAGGTAAAAGTCAATGGAAGAAGCTGACCTAGCTGTATATGTGATATCCTTTATAAACATAGTCAACGAACTTGAAACATAAACGTGAAATCGTTTAGTTTGTATTATGAAGCTCCTGCATAAATCTTACCTCATACGAATAAAAGGACACATGCGGTTACCACAGGGGCTCGCAGTTATATTTTCACATCAACAAGTATGTATTAAAAAGAAGAAGGGAGGACACTTTTTGGGGGCCAAAGGTGAAAATAGCGTTTCGGCACCTTTTTTCGCTTCAAAAATGCTTTAGTCTTTGTTCTTCCCATAAAATTAATGCAAATATCGATGTTTTTTGCTGATTGACTGGTTTACAGTGGAATAACACTCGTTTTTAAATTCCAAGCAGTTTGGACCACTTCTTATCATACTCAATTCCGGTTTATACGGACTTAATAATATGGATAGAAATAAAAAAATCGAAATATAATTTTAAAAAGTAGGAAAAAAGACAACTTAACTCTCTTGCATTAAAATATATTTTTTCCTTGTCTCAGTCAATCTGGAAATATAGGAAGACAGCATTTTAAGAATATCTTTTGACAAGATGAGTAAATAATGTCTCGCAAAAATGCCAGTTTAAATCCTTCGACCAATGAAAACTCACCTTGATATTTAGTCCGTATAAACCGGAATTGAGTATGATAAGAAGTTGTCCAAACCGTTTGGAATTTAAAAACGAGTGTTATTCCACTGTAAACCAGTCAATCAGCAAAAAAGCATCGATACTTGCATTAATTTTATGGGAAGAACAAAGACTAAACTGTTTTTGAAGCGAAAGAAGGTGCAGAAACTCTACTTCCACTTTTGGCCCACCAAAAAGTGTCCTCCCTTCTTCTTTTTAATACATACCTGGTGATGTGAAAATATAACTGCGAGCCCCTGTGGCGGTTACTCGTAGTTGAGTATTCATACATTGCTAGTACACGATTTTCATCTTAACTTGATACCTGTGATAAACATGTCTCTGTAGACTTTGTTTGTACACTGTGTAATTTCTTTATTACTTCATCTCCTTTTCTTTTATTTAAAACTTTCTCGTCCATATCTATATAATCTTGTGATAACAACAGTTTACATTAAAACTTTCTCGTCCATATCTATATAATCTTGTGATAACAACAGTTTACATGTGTCTCCTTCTCTGCTCTTATTATCAAAATGAACACGGGGTCACTTCTAGTGTTAAGGTATATACAGACATGTGTTGTAATTGGTCGTTTATTGCAACTTTCAAATATATGATCGGTTCGTAAATTTTCAACCTCTAAATGTCAATTGGGAGTGATTCTTAAGATACGTTATATCATTATGAAATCTTTACCAGATTAGGAATCTTTTTAATTGGCCAGACAATTTTTTCAAATTCTTATTTTAATGATGAGTTACTTTATATGAATGGAAGTGTCTTGCAGGATCCAACGGAGCCACTACTCCCAACTGTACATGTACCCCATTTTTCTTTCATATACGCATAGTGGGAACGGACGCGTATGCTGATGTTACCATCATACTGCGTGGGTATGGAAACAAACACGCAGAGCAAAAGAAATAGATGAAATAATAAAGAATTTTATTTCCAATAAACATGTAAATCAATAGTTAAACAAGAGCACCGCCCACGGGTGCTGGATGCTCGACATTTTAGTATCTGATATTAAACTGCATGCAATTTGCAAATCTATGCATACTTCTAACTTGTCAACAGATTGGGGTCAACACTTTCTACAAGTGTATTGAGTTTCAAGTTAATAGCTTTGATAGTTATTGAGAAATTTTAATAATACTTACAAAATATCCCAAATTTCTATGTACTATGTCGAAACAGGGGCAGACAACTCAGGATATACAATTCACAGGGTTACCTACCTTGTTGTAATGGGTTCCCCATTTGATAGTGAACAGGTATGTTGAGTTTCATTTCAATGCCTATCATAATTATTGAGAAATTGTATTTTTTTATAAAAATTCTAAGTCAAAAAGGGGGAATTACTCAAATAAGATGCTGGATGGAGTTGTCCTCTCTTGTCAACAGATTGGGGTCAACACTTTCTACAAGTGTATTCAGTTTCAAGTTAATAGCTTTGATAGTTATTGAGAAATTTTAGTCATACTTAAAAAAATATCCCTAATTTCTATGCACTATGTCGAAACAAGGGCAGATAACTCTGGATATGCAAATCACCGGGTCATTTGCCTTGTTGTAATTGCTTCTCTTTTGATAGTGAACAAGCATTGCAAGTTTTAAATGGATACCTTTTTGTCAGTTTTTTGAGAAATGGACTGTAACAAAAAAAACTTAACCGAAAACTTAATCGATCCAGACGTGACGCTGACGCTGACGCCAGATTGACGACAATAGCCCGACTTTTCTTCTTCGAAAAGTCGAGCTAAAAATGTGGTCCATATTATTAGCGCCTGTGATAAAACACAGACAGAAAATCCTTACCTTTCTACTCTCTTTTGTATATTTTGATAAGTTATTGTCGAATTTTGATGAACGTAAATTTCCTAAGATCTAAATATTGTTGAACGGTTTATCGTAGCACAATTTAAATGCCCTTACTATACATGTCGGGTAATGTTATTTATATTTTTTCGACAATGGATACGAAACTAATTGGAAAAACCTGTTTCTATATTTTGTCTGAAAATTTCCCTTAATATGTCATTGATAGTTTATCCAATAGACTTGAAGCATATTGAAACCAGTCAGGAAGTTGGGAATGAATGATTGTGGTATAGGTAAATTATACTAGGTAAGTGTTTCTTAATCAAAAATAAGAATATTATGTAGATAATCAAAGTAAATTATTCTAATACTGATCAGTAACATTTAATGTTTTGCACATATTGTGAATTATTCTAAATAACAACATTGAGGCTCTATAAAAATATATTGAACGCCGTCATATATAAATGTATTTTATTATGGTATATCAAGTCAACTTGAGCGCCGTCATATAAATTGTATTTTATTATGGTATATCAAGTCAACTTGAACGCCGTCATATAAAATGTATTTTATTATGGTATATCAAGTCAACTTGAACGCCGTCATATAAAATGTATTTTATTATGGTATATCAAGTCAACTTGAACGCCGTCATATAAAATGTATTTTATTTATTTACTGTAACAATTTTTAGGGATTTGTTTCCAAACAATATAAAAATGTTTTAACATTATGTTAAGGAATATGACACCTTACAATTAATCGTGGGTTTTATGCAAACAAAACCCGCCACCCAAATGACAGGTTTCATATATGATACAATTTCATCTATTTCTACAATACCATATAGGAAAACAATATCTTTATTTTTCTTTACCAAAATGCTTTTATGAGACGCACATTGTTGGAATGATACAGTTTCCGTCTTTCAGACACACACAATCTAGATAATAAACATATAGTAAGTATGATACAGTTTCCGTCTTTCTGATACACGAAATCTAGAGCACAAACATATTGTAGGTATGACACAGTTTCCCTCTTTCTGATGCAAAAAATCTAGATCATACACATACTGTAGGTATGATACAGTTTCCCTCTTTCGTATACACAAAGTATAGATCATAAACATGATGTAGGTATGATACAGTTTCCACCTTTCTGATACACAAAATCTAGAACATATACATATTGTAGGTAGGACACAATTTCCCTCTTTCTAATGCACAAAATCAAGAACATAAACATAGTGTATGTATGATGCAATTTCCCTCTTTCTGATACATAAAATCTAGAACATACACACACTGTAGGTATGACACAGTTTCCCTCTTTCTGATACGCAAAATGGAGAACATAAACATACTGCATGTATGACAGTGATACACAAAATCTAGAAAACTTTCATTTTCAAACCATATCTTGCTAAATTGTAGATACATATATTTGTAGGTCGAGACACCATAATGGCTACTAAACAAAGATACCACACGTGATTTATATCCAACAATAACAGAAAAATATGTTGTCGATGAAAATATATTATCTGATTCCTTAACAATATTAGGAGTATGTAATGAAATAGTAGGTGACAAAGAAGCAGCTTATTATTGTTATGATACTGCCTTAAAGTGTGAGTATGAAATATGTCGTACAACGTCTAAACGAAAAGTAAACCACAACATGACATGAATATTTGTAACATCAGCTATGTGTATATTTTATTCTGTACCAACTAAATGCATTTGATCATATATTACTTGTCAAGGAACTAATGTTAAAGCTACATTTCTTTAAGAAACGAGGTATGATGCCAAAGGTGTAATCAGAAGTTTTAAGTTGAGGAGGATGGGGAGTCGATCATGACAACATTATATTGATTCCTAGCCAACCAGTTGTTGCTCTTTGTCCTTGGTTGTGTACTTACCATAGAAACTACAAATATCAAATTAAATAGTAATGAAAACAATTTCAACAGTGATATTAAATAACAAAAATATGTTCTCGATTGCTCTCATTTTTAAATCATCTCTGACTAAATTCTAGATCGATATATTTGTAGGTCGGTACTAAATAATGGCTGCTACACCAAGATGCCACACAGACGACGACGATGATGACAAAAAAGTGCATCCTACCAAGAAAGTGTTGTTTGTTGACAGCTATGGTGTCAAAAGCTTGCCTTATCGGGGCAGACGAAAACATTTTTCAAGTATCCGTCAAATTCTTGGGAGCAGAACACACCGACACAACGATTTATTTGGAATGGCTATTTTCCAGTTTGAGCGGGAATACAAAGCCTGTCTAGAACGGAGGAAACAGAATGAACCACAGATCTTGAACATTGTATTCCCAATCAAAACGGACAACAGATACTTAGAATATTTGGAGAATACACAACCTCAACAGACAGGTAAATACAATTTTATTATTTAAAATCTACAATTAGTAATAAAGTAATGAATTTACACAACGGTTACCACTAGTGGAGCAGGAACTGCCAATTCATCCGGAACACCTGAGTTCACCCGAGTTTATTCCCAGTTTATAGGTGGTTTCGTGTGACTCGATCTTTAGGTGTATGTGTATGGTTTTGTAGATAGTTGTCTGTCCTTCGTCGATTTACGGATTCTGATTACCCCTTTTGTATCTTCACCATTGTGTTGTCTGTCCTTCGTCGATTTACGGATTCTGATTACCCCTTTTGTATCTTCGAACTCTTCTTATATAGGGTTTGTTTATTACTATGATAGATTAGGAACAATGAATGTTGGTATTTATTTGAATATTGATTATAAATATGCTTGAAAGAAAGAAAAAATCTTCATCAAACACATTATAAGAAAAGTCTGAAGATACCAAAAGGTAATCATATGACGTAATTCACAGAATGACAAACAACACACAGGGTAATCATGTGACGTAATTCACAGAATGACAGAAAACACACAGGGTAATCATATGACGTAATTCACAGAATGACAGACAACACAAAGGGTAATCATATGACGTAATTCACAGAATGACAGACAACACACAGGGTAATCATATGACGTAATTCACAGAATGACAGACAACACAGAGGGTAATCATATGACGTAATTCGCAGAATGACAGACAACACAAAGGCCAAAAGAAAACGTACTAAAGAACAGATCTACAAAACATTCCCCAGAAAACTTTAGATTGAGCAATATGTAATCACAAAAACGAATCAATGTCAACTATGTGAGGGGATATAGCGTCTTGAGAGTCCTTTGTTCAATATGTCAGTATGTATTTACCCTAATATATCCCCTAGAAAAGTAGTATGTCATAGGTGTTGACATTTGTCATTCGTCTTGGCAGTGATCGCATGCCAGATGGTATTACAACTTCCTATGCAATCAGTGTCTATCACCACTGATGTTGTGAGTTCGATTTCTGATTATGGCGAGGTAAACTCGATACAATATTATGTAATACAGTTTATCAGTGACTTCCTCCACCAATAAAGCTAACCGTCACGATATAGCGATAATATTGTTGAAAGTGGGGGTGAACATCATAACCATAACACCAGCCCAAACCATAAAGCGAACATATTTTTACAGGCGATTAAAATATTAAATGAATTGGAGATAAGATCGTGAACATGTTTGCAGGCACATGGACGTAGCATGCAAACCAACACGTAGAACTTGTCAGAATGGGTTAGTTGTGAGATGTGATGTCATATTTTATAAGGACACGACACAAAGCTTATGGTTTATTCGTTTTGTTTTGTTTTAACTTTTTTTTTTACTTTTGTTGGTCTAGCGTCTCGGAAGTAGTCAGTGTGATTTTATTTTACATAAGTTCTGTTTAATTCTAAAAGTGAGGAAGAAAGTTAATATAAAATTTAGCGCTTGTGTACAGCGATCAATGATGTAAATACTCCGTCTCACTTGTATAAATCTCCAGAAAAAATAAACAGAGGTTTTCTACATGTATGTTAATATAAACTCTGACATATAATTTCAAAATCGTAATGAGAGCGGGAGGTTTGGCGCTTTAAAATCTGATTCAACCCACCATTTCTTTAGAAATGCCTGTACCAAGTCAGGGTCATTACGGTTTTTACAGTTTTCCGGTTGTTGACTGATTTTGTCTGTTTATATAATTATGAGTTTTGACTTTCCCTTTGTAAGATCGTTCGGAGTTCGGTAATTTTGTTATTACCCTTATTTATTAACAAAAATAGTGCATTAGGTCTCTATCTTAATATTTGTTTTTGCATATATGTCTACATTCTGTTAACTTTATGTGCACTTAAGTTTAGCTTGGTCTGCATCTGTAGCTTATTACATTTTAAATACTACATTATGAAGGAAAAAACGGTGTGATCATATTGTGTGTTATTAATTTATAAAATATGTTTAAAATTAATTTAAATTAAAATACATTATCATTGACTTTCCTTTCCCTTAATCAAAGTAAAGTCACTTTACATATATATATTGTATGAAGGTGGTGTTAAACGCCATGACCCTAACACTAAAACATTTTGTCTGAATAATAAATCTAAAGTATTATTTACGCCTACACAATATATCTTTTTATCCTGCAATCAGTACATTTGCTGTACAAATATGCTATACGAATACATTTTTGCTTTATTCGTACTAGACTGATAAACTGTTCGTACTATACGAATAATCTTTCCTGGTACCCTGTAGCTATGCATAGCGGAGGGCGCGGACAAGAATGAAACTGGTACTAATGAATGAATGAATGAAATCTGACAAGTTTTCCGACTTTTTTGACATTGCAGGATAAACACAATATACGTACATTGTCGCTAAATATAAAATTCATTTGTACTCGCTGCGAAACAGCCGTGAAAAGTTCGCCGAAGGCTCGCTATTCTGCCTGTTTCTAAAGCTCGTACAAATAAATTTTATATTTACCGACAATGTATGTATATTGTATATATATTATATTTCAGAACTAGATTTATTTTAATATTAGAAATTCAATATTGTTCGCTATTTTTCCTTTTCTAGCTTCACTTGCTACGCCCAGCAGAAAATATAACCTCGTGCGGGATTTTTTTCACTGAAAATACATAACCCATCGTATTCCAATCACTGTATATACTGAAAATAATGAACAAAAGAGAACTAAAGAATATTGTAAAAGGAGTATCTTTAATAACAACGCATGTACTGTTATTAATGTTCATTATCAGAACTGTTAGATGACTTGAAATTTCTTGCTGTTTGTCTCATTTAGTATGTCAACTTCAACTTACCATTTTTTAATATAGTTTTGATTAATTATTTTACTATTAAAATATAACATAACAAATGTTCCATGTGACTGTGGTCAATATACAAGAACATTTTCCCTCGGTACATTGAATTGCATGAATATTAATGTGTTTTATTACACAAGGCTCTATTTTACTGTTTTTCTATTGGCCAGCAGCAATACACATGACATTCCATTTTCTAGCATATTGATTAGCAAAAAGCAATTTCTGTACAATACAAAGACATATTGCACTCTCGTGCAAAAACAATGAATGAAATTTCAGTTTTCAAAAAATTTAAAAATTCTTATAATTAAATAATAATTTTGAAAATCACATGTAATATAAAAATATATTTTTTAAAGTTCAAAATTCCACAATTTTCAAAAAATTAAAAAAATTCAAAATTTTCATACGATTTCAATATTTTCATAAGATTTCAAAATTTCAGTTTTCATAAAATTTTAAAATTTTAATATTTAAATAATATTATTACATAAGGCTCTATTTTACTGTTTTTCTATTGGCCAGAAGCAATACACGTGACATTCCATTTTCTAACATATTGATTAGCAAAAAGCAATTTCTGTGCAATAAATAATCATATTGCACTCTCGTGCAAAATCAATGAATGGAATTACTGGCACGAGAGTGCAATATGGTTTTTTATTGCACAGAAATTGCTTTTTGCTAATCAATATGTTAGAAATTTTCATAATATTTGAAAATTTTCAAAAAATTTGAAAATCATAAAATTAAGAAAAAGAAAAATTTAAAGTTCAATTTTTTTTTTAACAAATTTGAAAATTTCATTTTTTTTTAAAAAATTTAATTTTTTTTTTTTTTTTTTTTAAATTTCAAACTTTCAAAAATTTCATTCTATTTAAAAAAAACTCAAAATGATACAATTTTCAAAAAGTTTCAAAAATTTCATAGTTTTCATAAAATTTAAAAATTAAGAGTAAAATAGAGCCGTATGTAATAAAACAATTACTACACTTGAACTTGATCAATATGAGGTTTTATGGAGCAGAGCACAACAATATTGAACTCGGCATTCGCCTCGTTCAATATTGTTGTACTCTGCTCCATAAAACCTCATATTGATCTCGTTCAAGTGCAGTAATTGTATAATATTGAAGAAAACATGTAATATAAAAATTAAGGAACAAAAGAATCCTGTAATAAAACAATTACTACACTTGAACTTGATCAATATGAGATTTTATGGAGCAGAGTACAACAGTATTGAACTCGGCTTCGCCTCGTTCAATATTGTTGTACTCTGCTCCATAAAACCTCATATTGATCTCGTTCAAGTGCAGTAATTGTATAATATTACACTTAGCAGTTGACATCGGGCAATATAGCACATCCATACAATTCAAGGTACCTCGGGAAAATATAATTTTATATTGACCACAATCACATGGGATATTTGTATATTAGTTAATACAATTCATTAAAATATTACTGACATGAAATATAAATACAAACTACTAAAATGAGAATTTTACTTTATATATAGATCATACATCTTTGTTTTCGTCAGACGAGAAAGAAGTATATGACAACCTAATAAGAGTAGTTGGTAGTGAGATGGACGTAAGAATAAGACAAAATACGCTTCTTATAAAGGACAAGATACGTAATAAAGTAGATACAAACTTCACCCAAGTATCAAGTGGAAGCTTAGCAGAGGGTTTAGATCTTCCCGGAAGTGACATGGATATAATGCTTGTATTTAATAATGTTCACATATTACAGAATGTACAACATATGAATCGTTCAGCACGACGTACTACTCTTCTGATAGAAGATGAGATGGAATTTCCTGGATTTACTACGTTGAAATTGATAGCTGAGGGTAATTTATTAACCTCACCTGAACTTTTTGTTGAAACAACAAATGGAATGTATTTCTCAAACATTTCGTTCATTCGAAAACTTACTGAAGGTAGTGCTAACTATAATCCATCCGCACATGGTCCCTGCTTATCTGACAAATATGAGGCCATGGATCTAGCTTTCTGCTTTCACTTGCATTCCTGGCCAAGACAAGCAGAGAAATGGATATATCGCCATAGACCTGGTCAGTGGCCACCTGATATATTAATAGACAATATAGTTAATTATGGCTGTATACTAGTACCCATTGGACCCAAAGAAATAGAAAATAGTGAATTACTATGGAGAATATCATTTTCTATGGCGGAGAAACAACTGTCACATTATATGAACTATACACAAATTCTTTGTTACGCTCTTCTTAAGCTGTCTCTAAAGAACATTATCGACAGAAATGATAAAGTGAAAGGTTTATTGTGTTCCTACTTCATGAAAACGGCGGTGTTCTGGTTATCTGAAGAAATTTCCATTAACACATTTCAACTACAAAACTTATTTCACTGTTATTTTCTTTGCCTTGATAAAATAATAACATGGGTGAAGTGCTGTTATTGTCCCAACTATTTTATTCCTGAACATAATATGTTTCGTGGAAAAATAAATCGGTCTAATAGTCGGTTGTTGTTAACTATATTAGAAAGACTACGAAATAGTGAACATGAGGTTTTAACAGTTAACACATTGTTTAATAGTGAAGTTGTGTTGCACGAGTCATGTGTTCAATTAGAACTGTTTATTTATAAGGTTTTTGAACAGAATAGTGAAGTAGATTTAGAAAAGGGATATACACTGCTAAGTTCTATAAAATCGTTAGCCATGTCACATTCTACCAGCATTTTGTCAGGAATATGTAACTATTATTATGCCATGATTAGTCAGAACTTTATTCAGAAGTTGCCGTTTCCTACTACCAATGTACATGCAATACGACGTTATCATAAACACTTACATGACTGTACAAAGTCAGATGCTGTCAGTGGATGGTTGTTGTATGCCTCATTTTACTATGTACTCGGTCAGTACAATACAACGTTAAAGATTATAGATCACGTTTTGTCTCGTTGTACATCCGATATGATAAAGCTAAGGAAAGTCAATTACACTTCCGATGATATTATGAAGTACAAACAGAACGTAGGTTGTTCAAGTATTACACTGAATGAGAAGATGAGACTGGCAACGATAACTGGTGTGTGGTATGTAAAACAATCAACACTGATACCTCATGAACTAAAACCAGAAGTTCAAGATGCTTACTTTAATGTACCACCTGTTGTTATGTCAAATTGTCTAAGGATTCTATGTTACCATCATCTTAATAACAATGACAATAGACAACAGTCTTTACGTGATTTAGATCAAACAATAAAAGAGAGGGATCTTATCCCTAGAAATCAATTATCAGATTCATTAACAATATTAGGAGTATGTTATGAGACAGTAGGTGACAAAGAAGCAGCTTATTATTGTTATGATGATGCCTTAAAGTGTGAGTATGAAATATGTCGTACAGCGGCTAAACGCAAAGTAAACCTCAACATTTTAGATAATAAAAAAACAAGCGGTTTTAAATGTAGTCTTGTATAGTTATTGTAAAAAAAGTAAATAAGATTAGGGTAAACAATTTAGATACATTCCAAATATGTGAAAATTCAGAATTTGCTAATTTGTTATATATATTTAAATGTACTATGAATGAATAATAAATCAAGAATGGTAATATTGTTTATAATTTCCTTATATCTGTATTGTCGTGGGGGGTCTACTTATCCAACAAAATGGTGAATACCTTAAGCCAGTTTAATTCCGCCACATTTCTGTACCAGTCCTAAGACAGGACATGGATTTCCTCATAATTCTTGGTCATTTGTATGTTCGGAGATTTGAGGTGAAAGTGATTGATCGTTTTATTGATATTTGATGGATTAGTTTGCTGGTTTATGGTGTTTGCAGCCATTTTCAACAATATTTCAGTCATATTGTGGTGATCAGCTTTATTGCTGGAGGAAACCGGAGTACCCGGTGAAAAACACCGCCTTGTCGCAAGTCATTGCCAAACTTTATCACATAGTGTAGTATCGATTGACATTCGATTCATTTGTTGACCAATGTAAAGCAAAACAGATTTTACAGTTGATAAACAATACAGTACAAGTCCAAATTAGAAAAAGGAGCAAATGTTGAAAAGGAGAAAAAAACATAAAAAATACGTTTGTTCAACAGTACAAATAAACAACTAGTCGGAAAAGTAGTAAAAATAAAAAACAAATATGCACAACAGTGCAAATAAACAACAAGTTTGCACAACAGTACAAAAACAACAAGTCTATCGAACAGTATAAAATAAACGAAAAATCTGTACAATGGTGTAAATAAACAACAAGTCTGTGCAACAGTGCAAATAAACAACACGTCTGCACAACAATACAAATAAACAACAGGTGTGCACAGCAGTAGAAATAAACAACAAGTCTGTACAACAGTAGAAATAAACAACACGTTTGTACAAAGTACAAATAAGCAATCAGTATGTACAACAGTACAAATAAACACCAAGTCTGCACAACAGTACAAATAAACAAGTTTGTACAACAGTGCAAATAAACAACAAGTTTGTACAACAGTAGAAATAAACAACAAGTCTGTACAACAGTACATATAAACAACACGTTTGCACAACAGTACATATAAACACCAAGTTTGTACAACAGTTCAAATAAACACCAAATTTGTACAACAGTATAAATAAACACTAAGTTTGTACAACAGTACAAATAAACATCAAGTTTGTACAACAGTAGAAATAAACATCAAGTCTGCACAACAGTACAAATAAACAACAAGTTTGTACAACAGTAGAATTAAACAACAAGTTTGTACAACAGTAGAAATAAACAACACGTTTGCACAACAGTACACATAAACAATCAGTATGTACAACAGTAGAAATAAACAACAAGCTTGTACAACAGTAGAAATAAACAACACGTTTGTACAACAGTACACATAAACAATCAGTATGTACAACAATAGAAATAAACAACACGTTTGTACAACAGTAGAAATAAACAACACGTTTGTACAAAGTACAAAAAAGCAATCAGTATGTACAACAGTACAAATAAACACCAAGTCTGCACAACAGTACAAATAAACAAGTTTGTACAACAGTACAAATAAACAACAAGTTTGTACAACAGTAGAAATAAACAACACGTTTGTACAACAGTACAAATAAACAAGTCTGCACAACAGTACAAATAAACAAGTTTGTACAACAGTACAAATAAACAACAAGTTTGTATAACAGTGCAAAAAAACAACAAGTTTGTACACAGTAGAAATAAACAACACGTTTGTACAACAGTACAAATAAACAATCAGTATGTACAACAGTAGAAATAAACAACAAGTTTGTACACCAGTAGAAATAAACAACACGTTTGTACAACAGTACAAATAAACAAGTCTGCACAACAGTACAAATAAACAAGTTTGTACAACAGTACAAATGAACAACAAGTCTGCACAACAGTACAAATAAACAAGTTTGTACAACAGTACACATAAACAATCAGTATGTACAACAGTAGAAATAAACACCAAGTCTGCACAACAGTACAAATAAACAACAAGTTTGTACAACAGTACAAATAAACAACAAGTTTGTACAACAGTACAAATAAGCAATCAGTATGCACAACAGTACAAATAAACACCAAGTCTGCACAATAGTACAAATAAACAACAAGTTTGTACAACAGTACAAATAAACAACAAGTTTGTACAACAGTAGAAATAAACAACACGCTTTTACAACAGTACAAATAAACAATCTGTATGTACAACAGTAGAAATAAACAAGTTTGTACAACAGTAGAAATAAACAACACGTTTGTACAACAGTACAAATAAGCAATCAGTATGTACAACAGTACAAATAAACACCAAGTCTGCACAACAGTACAAATAAACAACAAGTTTGTACAACAGTAGAAATAAACAACACGTTTGTACAACAGCACAAATAAACAATCAGTATGAACAACAGTTGAAATAAACACCAAGTCTTCACAACAGTACAAATAAACAACAAGTTTGTACAACAGTAGAAATAAACAACAAGTTTGTACAACAGTACAAATAAGCAATCAGTATGCACAACAGTACAAACAAACAACAAGTTTGTATAACAGTGAAAATAAACAACAAGTTTGTACACAGTAGAAATAAACAACACCTTTGTACAACAGTACAAATAAACAATCAGTATGTACAACAGTAGAAATAAACAACAAGTTTGTACACCAGTAGAAATAAACAACACGTTTGTACAACAGTAGAAATAAGCAATCAGTATGTAAAACAGTAGAAATAAACAACAAGTTTGTACAACAGTAGAAATAAACAACACGTTTGTACAACAGTACAAATAAACAACACGTTTGCACAACAGTACAAATAAGCAATCAGTATGTACAACAGTACAAATAAACACCAAGTCTGGACAACAGTACAAATAAACAACAAGTTTGTGCAACACTACAAATAAACAACAAGTTTGTACAACAGTAGAAATAAACAAGTTTGAACAGCAGTAGAAATAAACAACACGTTTGTACAACAGTAGAAATAAGCAATCAGTATGTACAACAGTACAAATAAACAACAAGTTTGTACAACAGTAGAAATAAACAACACGTTTGTACAACAGTAGAAATATACAACACGCTTGTACAAGAGTACAAATAAGCAATCAGTATGTACAACAGTTCAAATAAACACCAAGTCTGCACAACAGTACATATAATCAACAAGCTTGTACAACACTACAAATAAACAACAAGTTTGCACAACAGTAAAAATAAACAACGCGTTTGTACAACAGTACAAATAAACAATCAGTATGTACAAAAGTAGAAATAAACAACACGTTTGTACAACAGTACAAATAAGCAATCAGTATGTACAACAATACAAATAAACACCAAGTCTGCACAACAGTACAAATAAACAACAAGTTTGTACAACACTACAAATAGACAACAAGTTTGTACAACAGTAGAAATAAACAAGTTTGAACAACAGTAGAAATAAACAACACGTTTGTACAACAGTAGAAATAAGCAATCAGTATGTACAACAGTACAAATAAACAACAAGTTTGTACAACAGTAGAAATAAACAACACGTTTGTACAACAGTAGAAATATACAACACGCTTGTACAAGAGTACAAATAAGCAATCAGTATGTACAACAGTTCAAATAAACACCAAGTCTGCACAACAGTACATATAATCAACAAGCTTGTACAACACTACAAATAAACAACAAGTTTGCACAACAGTAGAAATAAACAACGCGTTTGTACAATAGTACAAATAAACAATCAGTATGTACAAAAGTAGAAATAAACAACACGTTTGTACAACAGTACAAATAAGCAATCAGTATGTACAACAGTACAAATAAACACCAAGTCTGCACAACAGTACAAATAAACAAGTTTGTACAACAGTACAAATAAACAACAAGTTTGTACAACAGTAGAAATAAACAACACGTTTGTACAACAGTACAAATAAACAATCAGTATGTACAACAGTTGAAATAAACACCAAGTCTGCACAAGAGTACAAATAATCAACAAGTTTGTACAACAGTACAAATAAACAACAAGTTTGTACAACAGTACAAAAAAGCAATCAGTATGTACAACAGTATAAATAAACAACAAGTTTGTATAACAGTGCAAATAAACAACAAGTTTGTATAACAGTAGAAATAAACAACACGTTTGTACAACAGTACAAATAAACAATCAGTATGTACAACAGTAGAAATAAACAACAAGTTTGTACAACAGTAGAAATAAACAACACGTTTGTACAACAGTACAAATAAACAATCAGTATGTACAACAGTAGAAATAAACAACACGTTTGTACAACAGTAGAAATAAACCACACGTTTGTACAACAGTACAAATAAGCAACCAGTATGCACAACAGTACAAATAAACACCAAGTCTGCACAACAGTACAAATAAACAACAAGTTTGTACAACAGTACAAATAAACAACAAGTTTGTACAACAGTAGAAATAAACAACACGTTTGTACAACAGTACAATAAACAACACGTTTGCACAACAGTACAAATAAGCAATCAGTATGTACAACAGTACAAATAAACACCAAGTCTGCACAACAGTACAAATACAGAACAAGATTGTACAACAGTAGAAATAGACAACACGTTTGTACAACAGTACAAATAAACAATCAGTATGTACAACAGTACAAATAAACAATCAGTATGTACAACAGTACAAATAAACAACAAGTTTGTACAACAGTAGAAATAAACAACACGTTTGTACAACAGTAGAAATATACAACACGCTTGTACAAGAGTACAAATAAGCAATCAGTATGTACAACAGTAGAAATAAACAACACGTTTGTACAACAGTAGAAATAAACAATCAGTATGTACAACAGTAGAAATAAACAACACGTTTGTACAACAGTAGAAATAAACACTAAGTTTGTACAACAGTTAAAAAACCCACCAAGTTTGTACAACAGTACAAATAAACAATCAATATGTCCAACAGTACAAATAAACAACAAGTTTGTACAACAGTAGAAATAAACAATCAGTATGTACAACAGTAGAAATAAACAACAAGTTTGTACAACAGTAGAAATAAACAACACGTTTGTACAACAGTACAAATAAACAACACGTTTGCACAACAGTACAAGTAAGCAATCAGTATGTACAACAGTACAAATAAACACCAAGTCTGCACAACAGTACAAATAAACAACAAGTTTGTGCAACACTACAAATAAACAACAAGTTTGTACAACAGTAGAAATAAACAAGTTTGAACAACAGTAGAAATAAACAACACGTTTGTACAACAGTAGAAATAAGCAATCAGTATGTACAACAGTACAAATAAACAACAAGTTTGTACAACAGTAGAAATAAATAACACGTTTGTACAACAGTAGAAATATACAACACGCTTGTACAAGAGTACAAATAAGCAATCAGTATGTACAACAGTTCAAATAAACACCAAGTCTGCACAACAGTACATATAATCAACAAGCTTGTACAACACTACAAATAAACAACAAGTTTGCACAACAGTAAAAATAAACAACGCGTTTGTACAACAGTACAAATAAACAATCAGTATGCACAAAAGTAGAAATAAACAACACGTTTGTACAACAGTACAAATAAGCAATCAGTATGTACAACAATACAAATAAACACCAAGTCTGCACAACAGTACAAATAAACAACAAGTTTGTACAACACTACAAATAGACAACAAGTTTGTACAACAGTAGAAATAAACAAGTTTGAACAACAGTAGAAATAAACAACACGTTTGTACAACAGTAGAAATAAGCAATCAGTATGTACAACAGTACAAATAAACAACAAGTTTGTACAACAGTAGAAATAAACAACACGTTTGTACAACAGTAGAAATATACAACACGCTTGTATAAGAGTACAAATAAGCAATCAGTATGTACAACAGTTCAAATAAACACCAAGTCTGCACAACAGTACATATAGTCAACAAGCTTGTACAACACTACAAATAAACAACAAGTTTGCACAACAGTAGAAATAAACAACGCGTTTGTACAATAGTACAAATAAACAATCAGTATGTACAAAAGTAGAAATAAACAACAAGTTTGTACAACAGTACAAATAAACAACAAGTTTGTACAACAGTAGAAATAAACAACACGTTTGTACAACAGTACAAATAAACAATCAGTATGTACAACAGTTGAAATAAACACCAAGTTTGTACAACAGTAGAAATAAACAACACGTTTGTACAACAGTACAAATAAACAACAAGTCTGCACAACAGTACAAATAATCAACAAGTTTGTACAACAGTACAAATAAACAACAAGTTTGTACAACAGTACAAAAAAGCAATCAGTATGCACAACAGTATAAATAAACAACAAGTTTGTATAACAGTGCAAATAAACAACAAGTTTGTACAACAGTTGAAATAAACAACACGTTTGTACAACAGTACAAATAAACAATCAGTATGCACAACAGTAGAAATAAACAACACGTTTGTACAACAGTAGAAATAAACAACACGTTTGTACAACAGTACAAATAAGCAACCAGTATGCACAACAGTACAAATAAACACCAAGTCTGCACAACAGTACAAATAAACAACAAGTTTGTACAACAGTACAAATAAAAAACAAGTTTGTACAACAGTAGAAATAAACAACACGTTTGTACAACAGTACAATAAACAACACGTTTGCACAACAGTACAAATAAGCAATCAGTATGTACAACAGTACAAATAAACACCAAGTCTGCACAACAGTACAAATACAGAACAAGATTGTACAACAGTAGAAATAGACAACACGTTTGTACAACAGTACAAATAAACAATCAGTATGTACAACAGTACAAATAAACAATCAGTATATACAACAGTACAAATAAACAACACGTTTGTACAACAGTAGAAATAAACACTAAGTTTGTACAACAGTTAAAAAACCCACCAAGTTTGTACAACAGTACAAATAAACAATCAATATGTCCAACAGTACAAATAAACAACAAGTTTGTACAACAGTAGAAATAAACAATCAGTATGTACAACAGTAGAAATAAACAACACGTTTGTACAACAGTAGAAATAAACACAGTAGAAATAAACAACAAGTTTGTACAACAGTAGAAATAAACAACACGCTTGTACAACAGTACAAATAAACAACACGTTTGCACAACAATACAAATAAGCAATCAGTATGTACAACAGTAGAAATAAACAACAAGTTTGTACAACAGTAGAAATAAACAACACGCTTGTACAACAGTAGAAATAAACAACACGTTTGTACAACAGTAGAAATAAACACAGTAGAAATAAACAACAAGTTTGTACAACAGTAGAAATAAACAACACGCTTGTACAACAGTACAAATAAACAACACGTTTGCACAACAATACAAATAAGCAATCAGTATGTACAACAGTAGAAATAAACAACAAGTTTGTACAACAGTAGAAATAAACAACACGCTTGTACAACAGTACAAATAAACAACACGTTTGCACAACAATACAAATAAGCAATCAGTATGTACAACAGTAGAAATAAACAACAAGTTTGTACAACAGTAGAAATAAACAACACGTTTGTACAACAGTAGAAATAAGTAATCATTATGTACAACAGTACAAATAAACACCAAGTCTGCGCAACAGTACAAATAAACAACAAGTTTGTACAACAGTAGAAATAAACAACACGTTTGTACAACAGTAGAAATAAACAATCAGTATGTACAACAGTACAAATAAACAACAAGTTTGTACAACAGTAGAAATAAACAATCAGTATGTACACCAGTAGAAATAAACAACACGTTTGTACAACAGTAGAAATAAACATTAAGTTTGTACAACAGTTAAAAAACCCACCAAGTTTGTACAACAGTACAAATAAACAATCAGTATGTACAACAGTACAAATAAACAACACGTTTGTACAACAGTAGAAATAAACAATAAGGATGTACATCAGTACAGGTAAATATCAAGTTTGTACAACAGTACACAAGCACAGCAGGTATGTAGAAGAGTACAAATAAACAACAAGATTGTACAGCAGTGCAAATAAACAACCAGTTTGTACAACAGTACAAATAAGCAAATAGAGTGTACAGCCCTACAAATAAACAACAGGTGTGCACAGCATTAGATATAAACAACAAATATGTACAACAATACAAATGAACAACTAGTCTGCACAACAGTACAAATAAACAACAAGTCTGCACAACATCACAAGCAAACACCAAGATTGTACCCCTGTACAAATAATAATAGGTTATTATACAGTGCTATGTACAATATGGAAAGATATTGTACGAGTCTGTATTGTATTGAAAACCCGCATTGGACGAGAGGCCATAAGCGTCGAGTCCAATACGGGTTTTCAATACAATACGGACGAGTACAATATATTTCCATATTGTACATAACACTGTATAATGACCTATTTATTATACAGCTGCAATGATCAATGCTATAAAAAAAATTATGCTTAACTTTTAATACAGTCTAAATAGAACAACTGCACAACAGTATTGCGTTAGGAAAATGTTCTGTATCAATACAGATCTCGTAATCTCTAAAATGAATTAAAAACAGCAAAATAACTGATCAACAATTATTCTAAGGAACTTTTTTCCCTCAAACTGTTAAATACCGAATAAGTTAATTTGATTGTAGATTACAATTAAAAATAATTTACTTGCAGAAAAACCAATAAGTTACTTCCCTTACATAATGTACAATGCGAAAAAAAAAAACCTATTGGACGTCTAGACGTCCAATACGGAAAAAATACGGCTTCCGGTTGTACAATACGGGAAAATAATGTACGGTCACATGTCTTAAATGGGTGTTTTTGATTGGATTAAAATTATAGCTGTATAATAAACAACAATATTGTAAGCAGTGCAAATAAACAACCAGTATGTACAACAGTACAAATAAACAAAAAGATTGTACAGCTGTACAAATAAACAACAGGTGTGCACATCATTAGATATAAACAACAGATATGTACAACAATACAAATAAACAACTAGTCTGCACAACAGTACAAATAAACATCAATTTTGTACAACAGTAAAAGTAAACAACAAATATATACAACAGTAGAAATAAACAACACATATGTGCAACAGTACAAATAAACAGCAAGTCTGTGCAACAGTACACATAAACAAAAAGATTACACAGCAGCACTAATAAACAACAGGTCTGTATGACAGTACATGTGTACAACAAGTCTGTACAGCAGTACAAATAAACAAAAAATGATCGCACATCAGTACAAATAACGAATAGATTGTACAGCTGTACAAATAAGCAACAAGTACAACAGGTACAAATAAACATCAATTTTTGTACAACAGTAAAAGTAAATAACACATATATACAGCGGTACAAATAAACGACAAATATTTACAACAGTAGAAATAAACTACAGGTGTGTATACCAGTAGAAACAACACATATGTCCAACAGTACAAATAAACAACAAACTTGTACAACACTACAAATATACAAGTTTGTACAACAGTTCAAATAAACACGGAGTATATACAAAAGTACAAATAAACAATGAGCACAGGAAAATATTAAATTTGGACAACAATGCACAAACACAGCAGGTATGCACAACAGTACAAATGAACAACAAGTCTGCACAACAGTACAAATAAACAACAAGTTTGTACAACACTACAAATATACAACAATTTTGCATAACAGTTCAAATAAACACGAGTATATACAACAGTACAAATAAACAATAAGTATGTACATCAGTACATGTAAATATTAAATTTAGACAACAATGCACAAACACAACAGGTATGTACACCAGTACAAATAAACAACAAGTCTGCACAACAATACAAATAGACAACAAGTTTGTACAACAGTTCAAATAAACATATATTTTGCACTAACGTAAACACCAAATTTATACAACAGTAGAAATAAACAACAAATATGTACAACAGTAAAATTTTAAAACAGGTCCGTGTAACAGTACAAATAAAAAAAAGACTGGACAGTAGTACAAATAAAATAAAATATTGTACAGCAGTACAAATAAAAAAACTAGTCTGTACAACAGTACAAATAGACAACTAGTCTGTACAGCAGTACAAATAGACAACTAGTCTGTACAACAGTACAAATAGATAACTAGTCTGTACAACAGTACAAATAGACAACTAGTCTGTACAACAGTACAAATAGAAAACTAGTCTGTACAACAGTACAAATAGATAACTAGTCTGTACAACAGTACAAATAGATAACTAGTCTGTACAACAGTACAAATAGATAACTAGTCTGTACAACAGTACACATAGACAACTAGTCTGTACAACAGTACAAATAAAGAACTAGTCTGTACAACAGTACAAAGAGACAACTAGTCTGTACAACAGTACAAATAGATAACTAGTCTGTACAACAGTACAAATAGATAACTAGTCTGTACAACAGTACAAATAAAGAACTAGTCTGTACAAGAGTACAAATAGACAACTAGTCTGTACAACAGTACAAATAAAGAACTAGTCTGTACAACAGTACAAATAAAGAACTAGTCTGTACAACAGTACACATAGACAACTAGTCTGTACAACAGTACAAATAAAGAACTAGTCTGTACAACAGTACAAATAGACAACTAGTCTGTACAACAGTACAAATAAAGAACTAGTCTGTACAACAGTACAAATAGACAACAAGTCTGTACAACAGTACAAATAGATAACTAGTCTGTACAACAGTACAAATAGACAACTAGTCTGTACAACAGTATGCATAGACAACTAGTCTGTACAACAGTACAAATAGACAACTAGTCTGTACAACAGTACAAAGAGACAACTAGTCTGTACAACAGTACAAATAGATAACTAATCTGTACAACAGTACAAATAGACAACTAGTCTGTACAACAGTACAAAGAGACAACTAGTCTGTACAACAGTACAAATAGATAACTAATCTGTACAACAGTACAAATAGATAACTAATCTGTACAACAGTACAAATAAAGAACTAGTCTGTACAACAGTACAAATAGATAACTAATCTGTACAACAGTACAAATAGATAACTAATCTGTACAACAGTACAAATTAAGAACTAATCTGTACAACAGTACAAATAGATAACTAATCTGTACAACAGTACAAATAGACAACTAGTCTGTACAACAGTACAAATAGATAACTAGTCTGTACAACAGTACAAATAGATAACTAATCTGTACAACAGTACAAATAGACAACTAATCTGTACAACAGTACAAATAAAGAACTAGTCTGTACAACAGTATGCATAGACAACTAGTCTGTACAACAGTACAAATAGACAACTAGTCTGTACAACAGTACAAATAAAGAACTAGTCTGTACAACAGTACAAATAAAGAACTAGTCTGTACAACCGTACAAAGAGACAACTAGTCTGTACAACAGTACAAATAGATAACTAGTCTGTACAACAGTACAAATAGATAACTAGTCTGTACAACAGTACAAATAGATAACTAGTCTGTACAACAGTACAAATAGACAACTAATCTGTACAACAGTACAAATAAAGAACTAGTCTGTACAACCGTACAAAGAGACAACTAGTCTGTACAACAGTACAAATAGATAACTAGTCTGTACAACAGTACAAATAGATAACTAGTCTGTACAACAGTATGCATAGACAACTAGTCTGTACAACAGTACAAATAGACAACTAGTCTGTACAAGAGTACACATAGATAACTAATCTGTACAACAGTACAAATAGACAACTAGTCTGTACAACAGTACAAATAGTCTGTACAACAGTACAAATAGACAACTAGTCTGTACAACAGTACAAATAGACAACTAGTATGTACAACAGTACACATAGACAACTAGTCTGTACAACAGTACAAATAGATAACTAATCTGTACAACAGTACAAATAGATAACTAGTCTGTACAACAGTACAAATAGACAACAAGTCTGTACAACAGAACAAATAGACAACTAATCTGTACAACAGTACAAATAGATAACTAGTATGTACAACAGTACAAATAGATAACTAATCTGTACAACAGTACAAATAGATAACTAGTCTGTACAACAGTACAAATAGATAACTAGTCTGTACAACAGTACAAATAGATAACTAATCTGTACAACAGTACAAATAAAGAACTAGTCTGTACAACAGTACAAATAGACAACTAGTCTGTACAACAGTACAAATAGACCACTAATCTGTACAACAGTACACATAGACAACTAGTCTGTACAACAGTACAAATAGATAACTAATCTGTACAACAGCACAAATAGATAACTAGTCTGTACAACAGTACAAATAGATAACTAGTCTGTACAACAGTACACATAGACAACTAGTCTGTACAACAGTACAAATAGATAACTAGTCTGTACAACAGTACAAATAGACAACTAGTCTGTACAACAGTACACATAGACAACTAGTCTGTACAACAGTACAAATAGATAACTAGTCTGTACAACAGTACAAATAGACAACTAATCTGTACAACAGTACACATAGACAACAAGTCTGTACAACAGTACAAATAGATAACTAATCTGTACAACAGTACAAATAGATAACTAGTCTGTACAACAGTACAAATAGATAACTAGTCTGTACAACAGTACACATAGACAACTAGTCTGTACAACAGTACACATAGATAACTAATCTGTACAACAGTACAAATAGATAACTAGTCTGTACAACAGTACAAATAGATAACTAGTCTGTACAACAGTACAAATAGACAACTAATCTGTACAACAGTACAAATAAAGAACTAGTCTGTACAACAGAACAAATAGACAACTAGTCTGTACAACAGTACAAATAAAGAACTAGTCTGTACAACAGTACAAATAGATAACTAGTCTGTACAACAGTACACATAGACAACTAGTCTGTACAACAGTACACATAGATAACTAGTCTGTACAACAGTACACATAGATAACTAATCTGTACAACAGTACAAATAGACAACTAGTCTGTACAACAGTACAAATAGATAACTAGTCTGTACAACAGTACAAATAGATAACTAGTCTGTACAACAGTACAAATAGATAACTAGTCTGTACAACAGAACAAATAGATAACTAGTCTGTACAACAGTACAAATAGATAACTAATCTGTAGAACAGTACAAATAGACAACTAATCTGTACAACAGTACAAATAAAGAACTAGTCTGTACAACAGTACAAATAGATAACTAGTCTGTACAACAGTACAAATAGATAACTAGTCTGTACAACAGTACAAATAGATAACTAATCTGTACAACAGTACAAATAGATAACTAGTTTGTACAACAGTACAAATAGATAACTAGTCTGTACAACAGTACAAATAGATAACTAGTCTGTACAACAGTACAAATAGATAACTAATCTGTACAACAGTACAAATAGATAACTAGTCTGTACAACAGTACAAATAGACAACTAATCTGTACAACAGTACAAATAAAGAACTAGTCTGTACAACAGTACAAATAGATAACTAGTCTGTACAACAGTACAAATAGATAACTAGTCTGTACACCAGTACAAATAGATAACTAGTCTGTACAACAGAACAAATAGATAACTAGTCTGTACAACAGTACAAATAGATAACTAGTCTGTACAACAGTACAAATAGACAACTAATCTGTACAACAGTACAAATAGATAACTAGTCTGTACAACAGTACAAATAGACAACTAATCTGTACAACAGTACAAATAAAGAACTAGTCTGTACAACAGTACAAATAGATAACTAGTCTGTACAACAGTACAAATAGATAACTAGTCTGTACAACAGTACAAATAGACAACTAATCTGTACAACAGTACAAATAAAGAACTAGTCTGTACAACAGTACACATAGACAACTAGTCTGTACAACAGTACACATAGACAACTAGTCTGTACAACAGTACACATAGACAAATAGTCTGTACAACAGTACAAATAGATATCTAGTCTGTACAACAGTACATATAGACAACTAGTCTGTACAACAGTACAAATAGATAACTAGTCTGTACAACAGTACACATAGACAACTAGTCTGTACAACAGTACAAATAGATAACTAATCTGTACAACAGTACAAATAGACAACTAATCTGTACAACAGTACACATAGACAACTAGTCTGTACAACAGTACACATAGACAACTAGTCTGTACAACAGTACACATAGACAACTAGTCTGTACAACAGTACACATAGACAACTAGTCTGTACAACAGTACACATAGACAACTAGTCTGTACAACAGTACACATAGACAACTAGTCTGTACAACAGTACAAATAGATAACTAATCTGTACAACAGTACAAATAGATAACTAGTCTGTACAACAGTACAAATAAAGAACTAATCTGTACAACAGAACAAATAGACAACTAGTCTGTACAACAGTACAAATAGACAACTAGTCTGTACAACAGTACAAATAGATAACTAGTCTGTACAACAGTACAAATAGACAACTAGTCTGTACAACAGTACAAATAGATAACTAGTCTGTACAACAGTACAAATAGATAACTAATCTGTACAACAGTACAAATAGATAACTAATCTGTACAACAGTACAAATAGATAACTAGTCTGTACAACAGTACAAATAGATAACTAGTCTGTACAACAGTACAAATAGATAACTAGTCTGTACAACAGTACAAACAGACAACTAGTCTGTACAACAGTACAAATAGATAACTAGTCTGTACAACAGTACAAATAGATAACTAGTCTGTACAACAGTACAAATAGACAACTAGTCTGTACAACAGTACAAATAGACAACTAGTCTGTACAACAGTACAAATAGACAACTAATCTGTACAACAGTACAAATAGATAACTAATCTGTACAACAGTACACATAGACAACTAGTCTGTACAACAGTACAAATATATATCTAGTCTGTACAACAGTACATATAGACAACTAGTCTGTACAACAGTACAAATAGACAACTAGTCTGTACAACAGTACAAATAGACAACTAGTCTGTACAACAGTACAAATAGAAAACTAGTCTGCACAACAGTACAAATAGACAACTAGTCTGAACAACAGCACAAATAGACAACTAGTCTGTACAACAGTACAAATAGATAACTAGTCTGTACAACAGTACAAATAGACCACTAGTCTGTACAGCAGTAGAGATAGACAACTAGTCTGTACAACAGTATGAATAGATAACTAGTCTGTACAACAGTACAAATAGACCACTAGTCTGTACAGCAGTACATATAGATAACTAGTCTGTACAACAGTACAAATAGATAACTAGTCTGTACAACAGTACAAATAGATAACTAGTCTGTACAACAGTACAAATAGACAACTAGTCTGTACAACAGTACAAATAGATAACTAGTCTGTACAACAGTACAAATAGACAACTAGTCTGTACAACAGTACAAATAGACAACTAGTCTGTACAACAGTACAAATAGACAACTAGTCTGTACAACAGTACAAATAGATAACTAGTCTGTATAGCAGTATAAATAGACAACTAGTCTGTACAACAGTACAAATAGATAACTAGTCTGTACAACAGTACAAATAGACAACTAGTCTGTACAACAGTACAAATAGATAACTAGTCTGTACAACAGTACAAATAGACAACTTGTCTGTACAACAGTACAAATAGACAACTAGTCTGTACAACAGAACAAATAGTCTGTACAACAGTACAAATAGACAACTAGTCTGTACAACAGTACAAATAGACAACTAGTCTGTACAACAGAACAAATAGTCTGTACAACAGTACAAATAGACAACTAGTCTGTACAACAGTATAAATAGATAACTAGTCTGTATAGCAGTATAAATAGATAACTAGTCTGTACAGCAGTACAGATAGACAACTAGTCTGTACAACAGTATAAATAGATAACTAGTCTGTACAACAGTACAAATAGATAACTAGTCTGTACAACAGTACAAATAGATAACTAGTCTGTATAGCAGTATAAATAGATAACTAATCTGTACACCAGTACAAATAGACAACTAGTCTGTACAACAGTACATATAGACAACTAGTCTGTACAACAGTACAAATAGACAACTAGTCTGTATAGCAGTATAAATAGATAACTAGTCTGTACAACAGTACAAATAGACAACTAGTCTGTACAGCAGTACAGATGGACAACTAGTCTGTACAACAGTATAAATAGATAACTAGTCTGTACAACAGTACAAATAGTCAACTAATCTGTACAACAGTACAAATAGATAACTAGTCTGTACAACAGTACAAATAGACAACTAGTCTGTACAACAGTACAAATAGACAACAAGTCTGTACAACAGTACAAATAGTCTGTACAACAGTACAAATAGACAACTAGTCTGTACAACAGTACAAATAGACAACTAGTCTGTACAACAGTACAGATAGATATCTAGTCTGTACAACAGTTCAAATAGATTAACTAGTCTGTACAACAGTACAAATAGACAACTAGTCTGTACAACAGTACAAATAGACAACTAGTCTGTACAACAGTATAAATAGATAACTAGTCTGTACAACAGTACAAATAGTCAACTAATCTGTACAACAGTACAAATAGATAACTAGTCTGTACAACAGTACAAATAGATAACTAGTCTGTAGAACAGTACAAATAGATAACTAGTCTGTACAACAGTACAAATAGACAACTAGTCTGTACAACAGTACAAATAGATAACTAGTCTGTACAACAGTACAAATAGATAACTAGTCTGTATAGCAGTATAAATAGACAACTAGTCTGTACAACAGTATAAATAGATAACTAGTCTGTACAACAGTACAAATAGACAACTAGTCTGTACAACAGTACAAATAGACAACTAGTCTGTACAACAATACAAATATATAGCTAGTCTGTACAACAGTACAAATAGATAACTAGTCTGTACAACAGTACAAATAGACAACTAGTCTGTACAACAGTACAAATAGACAACTAGTCTGTACAACAGTACAAATAGACAACTAGTCTGTACAACAATACAAATATATAGCTAGTCTGTACAACAGTACAAATAGATAACTAGTTTGTACAACAGTAAAAATAGACAACTAGTCTGTACAACTGTACAAATAGACAACTTGTCTGTACAACAGTACAAATAGATAACTAGTCTGTACAACAGTACAAATAGACAACTAGTCTGTACAACAGTACAAATAGACAACTAGTCTGTACAACAGTACAGATAGATATCTAGTCTGTACAACAGTTCAAATAGATTAACTAGTCTGTACAACAGTACAAATAGACAACTAGTCTGTACAACAGTACAAATAGACAACTAGTCTGTACAACAGTACAAATAGGCAACTAGTCTGTACAACAGTACAAATAGGCAACTAGTCTGTACAACAGTACAAATAGACAACTAGTCTGTACAACAGTACAAATAGACAACTAGTCTGTACAACAGTACAAATAGACAACTAGTCTGTACAACAGTACAAATAGATATCTAGTCTGTACAACAGTACAAATAGATTAACTAGTCTGTACAACAGTACAAATAGACAACTAGTCTGTACAACAGTACAAATAGACAACTAGTCTGTACAACAGTACAAATAGACAACAAGTCTGTACAACAGTACAAATAGATAACTAGTCTGTATAACAGTACAAATAGACAACTAGTCTGTACAACAGTACAAATAGACAACTAGTCTGTACAACAGTACAAATAGACAACTAGTCTGTACAACAATACAAATATATAGCTAGTCTGTACAACAGTACAAATAGATAACTAGTTTGTACAACAGTAAGAATAGACAACTAGTCTGTACAACTGTACAAATAGACAACTTGTCTGTACAACAGTACAAATAGATAACTAGTCTGTACAATAGTACAAATAGACAACTAGTCTGTACAACAGTACAAATAGACAACTAGTCTGTACAAAAGTACAGATAGATATCTAGTCTGTACAACAGTACAAATAGATTAACTAGTCTGTACAACAGTACAAATAGACAACTAGTCTGTACAACAGTACAAATAGACAACAAGTCTGTACAACAGTACAAATATATAACTAGTCTGTACAACAGTACAAATAGACAACTAGTCTGTACAACAGTACAAATAGACAACTAGTCTGTACAACAGTACAAATAGATATCTAGTCTGTACAACAGTACAAATAGATTAACTAGTCTGTACAACAGTACAAATAGACAACTAGTCTGTACAACAGTACAAATAGACAACAAGTCTGTACAACAGTACAAATATATAACTAGTCTGTACAACAGTACAAATAGACAACTAGTCTGTACAACAGTACAAACAGACAACTAGTCTGTACAACAGTACAAATAGATAACTAGTCTGTACAACAGTACAAATAGATAACTAGTCTGTACAACAGTACAAATAGACAACTAGTCTGTACAACAGTACAAATAGACAACTAGTCTGTACAACAGTACAAA
The DNA here is from genome assembly GCA_963383655.1 of Bathymodiolus septemdierum. Taxonomy (NCBI): domain Eukaryota; kingdom Metazoa; phylum Mollusca; class Bivalvia; order Mytilida; family Modiolidae; genus Bathymodiolus; species Bathymodiolus septemdierum. The sequence continues at coordinate 62,790,669 of OY726529.1, forward strand.
TAGACAACTAATCTGTACAACAGTACAAATAGATAACTAATCTGTACAACAGTACACATAGACAACTAGTCTGTACAACAGTACAAATAGATATCTAGTCTGTACAACAGTACAAATAGTCTGTACAACAGTACAAATAGACAACTAGTCTGTACAACAGTACAAATAGGCAACTATTCTGTACAACAGTACAAATAGGCAACTAGTCTGTACAACAGTACAAATAGACAACTAGTCTGTACAACAGTACAAATAGACAACTAGTCTGTACAACAGTACAAATAGACAACTAGTCTGTACAACAGTACAAATAGTCTGTACAACAGTACAAATAGACAACTAGTCTGTACAACAGTACAAATAGGCAACTAGTCTGTACAACAGTACAAATAGGCAACTAGTCTGTACAACAGTACAAATAGACAACTAGTCTGTACAACAGTACAAATAGACAACTAGTCTGTACAACAGTACAAATAGATATCTAGTCTGTACAACAGTACAAATAGATTAACTAGTCTGTACAACAGTACAAATAGACAACTAGTCTGTACAACAGTACAAATAGACAACTAGTCTGTACAACAGTACAAATAGACAACAAGTCTGTACAACAGTACAAATAGATAACTAGTCTGTATAACAGTACAAATAGACAACTAGTCTGTACAACAGTACAAATAGACAACTAGTCTGTACAACAGTACAAATAGACAACTAGTCTGTACAACAATACAAATATATAGCTAGTCTGTACAACAGTACAAATAGATAACTAGTTTGTACAACAGTAAGAATAGACAACTAGTCTGTACAACTGTACAAATAGACAACTTGTCTGTACAACAGTACAAATAGATAACTAGTCTGTACAATAGTACAAATAGACAACTAGTCTGTACAACAGTACAAATAGACAACTAGTCTGTACAACAGTACAATTAGACAACTAGTCTGTACAACAGTACAAATAGCCAACTAGTCTGTACAACAGTACAAATAGATATCTAGTCTGTACAACAGTTCAAATAGATTAACTAGTCTGTACAACAGTACAAATAGACAACTAGTCTGTACAACAGTACAAATAGACAACTAGTCTGTACAACAGTACAATTAGACAACTAGTCTGTACAACAGTACAAATAGCCAACTAGTCTGTACAACAGTACAAATAGATATCTAGTCTGTACAACAGTACAAATAGATTAACTAGTCTGTACAACAGTACAAATAGACAACTAGTCTGTACAACAGTACAAATAGACAACAAGTCTGTACAACAGTACAAATATATAACTAGTCTGTACAACAGTACAAATAGACAACTAGTCTGTACAACAGTACAAACAGACAACTAGTCTGTACAACAGTACAAATAGACAACTAGTCTGTACAACAATACAAATATATAGCTAGTCTGTACAACAGTACAAATAGATAACTAGTTTGTACAACAGTAAGAATAGACAACTAGTCTGTACAACTGTACAAATAGACAACTTGTCTGTACAACAGTACAAATAGATAACTAGTCTGTACAATAGTACAAATAGACAACTAGTCTGTACAACAGTACAAATAGACAACTAGTCTGTACAACAGTACAGATAGATATCTAGTCTGTACAACAGTTCAAATAGATTAACTAGTCTGTACAACAGTACAAATAGACAACTAGTCTGTACAACAGTACAAATAGACAACTAGTCTGTACAACAGTACAATTAGACAACTAGTCTGTACAACAGTACAAATAGCCAACTAGTCTGTACAACAGTACAAATAGATATCTAGTCTGTACAACAGTACAAATAGATTAACTAGTCTGTACAACAGTACAAATAGACAACTAGTCTGTACAACAGTACAAATAGACAACAAGTCTGTACAACAGTACAAATATATAACTAGTCTGTACAACAGTACAAATAGACAACTAGTCTGTACAACAGTACAAACAGACAACTAGTCTGTACAACAGTACAAATAGATAACTAGTCTGTACAACAGTACAAATAGATAACTAGTCTGTACAACAGTACAAATAGACAACTAGTCTGTACAACAGTACAAATAGACAACTAGTCTGTACAACAGTACAAATAGACAACTAATCTGTACAACAGTACAAATAGATAACTAATCTGTACAACAGTACACATAGACAACTAGTCTGTACAACAGTACAAATAGATATCTAGTCTGTACAACAGTACAAATAGTCTGTACAACAGTACAAATAGACAACTAGTCTGTACAACAGTACAAATAGGCAACTATTCTGTACAACAGTACAAATAGGCAACTAGTCTGTACAACAGTACAAATAGACAACTAGTCTGTACAACAGTACAAATAGACAACTAGTCTGTACAACAGTACAAATAGACAACTAGTCTGTACAACAGTACAAATAGTCTGTACAACAGTACAAATAGACAACTAGTCTGTACAACAGTACAAATAGGCAACTAGTCTGTACAACAGTACAAATAGGCAACTAGTCTGTACAACAGTACAAATAGACAACTAGTCTGTACAACAGTACAAATAGACAACTAGTCTGTACAACAGTACAAATAGATATCTAGTCTGTACAACAGTACAAATAGATTAACTAGTCTGTACAACAGTACAAATAGACAACTAGTCTGTACAACAGTACAAATAGACAACTAGTCTGTACAACAGTACAAATAGACAACAAGTCTGTACAACAGTACAAATAGATAACTAGTCTGTATAACAGTACAAATAGACAACTAGTCTGTACAACAGTACAAATAGACAACTAGTCTGTACAACAGTACAAATAGACAACTAGTCTGTACAACAATACAAATATATAGCTAGTCTGTACAACAGTACAAATAGATAACTAGTTTGTACAACAGTAAGAATAGACAACTAGTCTGTACAACTGTACAAATAGACAACTTGTCTGTACAACAGTACAAATAGATAACTAGTCTGTACAATAGTACAAATAGACAACTAGTCTGTACAACAGTACAAATAGACAACTAGTCTGTACAACAGTACAAATAGACAACTAGTCTGTACAACAGTACAAATAGACAACTAGTCTGTACAACAGTACAAATAGACAACTAGTCTGTACAACAGTACAATTAGACAACTAGTCTGTACAACAGTACAAATAGCCAACTAGTCTGTACAACAGTACAAATAGATATCTAGTCTGTACAACAGTACAAATAGATTAACTAGTCTGTACAACAGTACAAATAGACAACTAGTCTGTACAACAGTACAAATAGACAACAAGTCTGTACAACAGTACAAATATATAACTAGTCTGTACAACAGTACAAATAGACAACTAGTCTGTACAACAGTACAAACAGACAACTAGTCTGTACAACAGTACAAATAGATAACTAGTCTGTACAACAGTACAAATAGATAACTAGTCTGTACAACAGTACAAATAGACAACTAGTCTGTACAACAGTACAAATAGACAACTAGTCTGTACAACAGTACAAATAGACAACTAATCTGTACAACAGTACAAATAGATAACTAATCTGTACAACAGTACACATAGACAACTAGTCTGTACAACAGTACAAATAGATATCTAGTCTGTACAACAGTACAACTAGTCTGTACAACAGTACAAATAGGCAACTATTCTGTACAACAGTACAAATAGGCAACTAGTCTGTACAACAGTACAAATAGACAACTAGTCTGTACAACAGTACAAATAGACAACTAGTCTGTACAACAGTACAAATAGACAACTAGTCTGTACAACAGTACAAATAGTCTGTACAACAGTACAAATAGACAACTAGTCTGTACAACAGTACAAATAGGCAACTAGTCTGTACAACAGTACAAATAGGCAACTAGTCTGTACAACAGTACAAATAGACAACTAGTCTGTACAACAGTACAAATAGACAACTAGTCTGTACAACAGTACAAATAGATATCTAGTCTGTACAACAGTACAAATAGATTAACTAGTCTGTACAACAGTACAAATAGACAACTAGTCTGTACAACAGTACAAATAGACAACTAGTCTGTACAACAGTACAAATAGACAACAAGTCTGTACAACAGTACAAATAGATAACTAGTCTGTATAACAGTACAAATAGACAACTAGTCTGTACAACAGTACAAATAGACAACTAGTCTGTACAACAGTACAAATAGACAACTAGTCTGTACAACAATACAAATATATAGCTAGTCTGTACAACAGTACAAATAGATAACTAGTTTGTACAACAGTAAGAATAGACAACTAGTCTGTACAACTGTACAAATAGACAACTTGTCTGTACAACAGTACAAATAGATAACTAGTCTGTACAATAGTACAAATAGACAACTAGTCTGTATAACAGTACAAATAGACAACTAGTCTGTACAACAGTACAGATAGATATCTAGTCTGTACAACAGTTCAAATAGATTAACTAGTCTGTACAACAGTACAAATAGACAACTAGTCTGTACAACAGTACAAATAGACAACTAGTCTGTACAACAGTACAATTAGACAACTAGTCTGTACAACAGTACAAATAGCCAACTAGTCTGTACAACAGTACAAATAGATATCTAGTCTGTACAACAGTACAAATAGATTAACTAGTCTGTACAACAGTACAAATAGACAACTAGTCTGTACAACAGTACAAATAGACAACAAGTCTGTACAACAGTACAAATATATAACTAGTCTGTACAACAGTACAAATAGACAACTAGTCTGTACAACAGTACAAACAGACAACTAGTCTGTACAACAGTACAAATAGATAACTAGTCTGTACAACAGTACAAATAGATAACTAGTCTGTACAACAGTACAAATAGACAACTAGTCTGTACAACAGTACAAATAGACAACTAGTCTGTACAACAGTACAAATAGACAACTAATCTGTACAACAGTACAAATAGATAACTAATCTGTACAACAGTACACATAGACAACTAGTCTGTACAACAGTACAAATAGATATCTAGTCTGTACAACAGTACAAATAGTCTGTACAACAGTACAAATAGACAACTAGTCTGTACAACAGTACAAATAGGCAACTATTCTGTACAACAGTACAAATAGGCAACTAGTCTGTACAACAGTACAAATAGACAACTAGTCTGTACAACAGTACAAATAGACAACTAGTCTGTACAACAGTACAAATAGACAACTAGTCTGTACAACAGTACAAATAGACAACTAGTCTGTACAACAGTACAAATAGATATCTAGTCTGTACAACAGTACAAATAGATTAACTAGTCTGTACAACAGTACAAATAGACAACTAGTCTGTACAACAGTACAAATAGACAACTAGTCTGTACAACAGTACAAATAGACAACAAGTCTGTACAACAGTACAAATAGATAACTAGTCTGTACAACAGTACAAATAGACAACTAGTCTGTACAACAGTACAAATAGACAACTAGTCTGTACAACAGTACAAATAGTCTGTACAACAGTACAAATAGACAACTAGTCTGTACAACAGTACAAATAGGCAACTAGTCTGTACAACAGTACAAATAGGCAACTAGTCTGTACAACAGTACAAATAGACAACTAGTCTGTACAACAGTACAAATAGACAACTAGTCTGTACAACAGTACAAATAGATATCTAGTCTGTACAACAGTACAAATAGATTAACTAGTCTGTACAACAGTACAAATAGACAACTAGTCTGTACAACAGTACAAATAGACAACTAGTCTGTACAACAGTACAAATAGACAACAAGTCTGTACAACAGTACAAATAGATAACTAGTCTGTATAACAGTACAAATAAACAACTAGTCTGTACAACAGTACAAATAGACAACTAGTCTGTACAACAGTACAAATAGTCTGTACAACAGTACAAATAGACAACTAGTCTGTACAACAGTACAAATAGGCAACTAGTCTGTACAACAGTACAAATAAAGAACAGGTGTACACTACTGTACAAATAAACAACTAATCTGTACAAGAGCACAAATACACAGAAAGATTGTACAGCTGGACAAATAAACAACAGGTGTGTACGACAGTACAAATAAGCGACAAGCCTGTACAACAGTACAAATAAACATCAATTGTGTACAACAATAAAGTAAACAACAAATATATACAACAATACACGAATGAACTACAATTATGTACAACAGTACAAATAAACAACAGGTGTGTACGACAGTACAAATAAACGACAATTCTGTGAAACCATGTGTTAAAAATGCTCATCCCCATACTAGTAATTATCTATAGATTATAGTTAGAAAGATGGATGGAAATGTTCCTTACTTTAATGTTTTTTCTGAAGAAAACCAAGATTGGCATTTAGAAGATTTAGATTTAATTCAGACTCAGCAACTAATTTTCAGTACATAAGCTGTAATAGGTAAAAATACAGATAACTTTGTATATCGGAGTCATTCTATTCCTAATAAGAGAAAAATGCAAATCCAGTCAATCGTGACATTTTATAAAACAGAAAACCATGTTTTATGAAAATAGGAGTAAAAATCCAAGCTTCTGATTGGTCGAGGAGAGGTGATTATGTCCTAAGAATATATTTATAGTTTAAACCTGAGAACATTGAAAATAATATGACGTTAATTGGGGTTTTCAAGATAATCTCAATCTCATTTATAGAGGGCAAGATTATATATATATATAACTCAACGAGGCGTAAGAAAAAAAATATCACAATCAGCAATCAGAAATTAATTTCGCTACCATTCATCAAAGAAATAACCGTTATTTACAGTAATTGAAATTCAATCATTTTTCATTCTGCTACACAGATAAAAAAAAACAACAAACAAACAAACAAACAAAAAAACAAACAAACAAACAAAAATAACCAAAGAAAAAACAAAAACAAAAGCAAAAAACAAAAAAAAAACAGTAAAATATGTAGAGTTAGGGTAATGGTGTTTAACGACATTTTCAACAATATTTCAGCTATATCGTGGCGGTCACTGACAAGCTTTTATCACATAAAGTAGTATCGAGTACACCTCCCCATGAGCAGGGTTCGAGCTCACAATGTTATTTGTGATAAGGACAAGTTGTGTAATGGTAGTTATGATAGAAGCTTTTAAAACGAGAGCAATCGATATTAAATATATAGTTAGGTTTCGGATTATGGTGCTTAATGCCACTTTCAACAATATTTTGTTATTTTGTGGCGGTCAGTTTTGTTGGTGGAGGAAACCGGAGTACCAGGAGAAAACCACTGATCTGCCGTATGTCACTTGCAAACTATATGACATAATGTTGTATCGAGTAAACTTCGATATGAAGGGGTTCGAACTCACAACTTTAGTGGTGATAGGCACTGATTGCATAGGTTGTTGTAAAGCCAACTACTATGCGATTACGGCCACGACGATCCCTCAGTCGTTTTATGAAAGGTGGTTGTGAATGGCGATAAGAAGCGATAGAAGGCTATTGGACGGAGATCTTCTACATTCAAGCATAATTACGATGATGTTCATGGCGTTTATCAGCAGCACGACGGGTGCCACTGGTGGAGCAGGAAATGGACACCCTTTCGGGGCACATAAGTTAACACCTGGGGTTTTTGTACAGTTCGTGTTACTCAGTCTCTAGTTTTTTAGTAATGTTTTGTAGATCGTTGTTCATCCGCTTGCCACATTTTCACGGAATAATAGGATCTAAGGCAAAATCGTTCTGTAATGGAGAGTAACACCACTTTCTGAGGGTAAGATGGTTATTGGTGAAGCGATTTATATAAGGGTTTCTGATAGAAAATAAAATTCGATAGCCACGAAACGTGGAAATGTGCCGACCAAGAGCTGGAGAGGCAAATCAGCTGTTTTCCGTATACATAGTGCTCTGACGTCCAACGGCTACAACAAATCCATAAAAGCCGTCAGGCGGCAGAGGAATCTCGGACTACTTCACGAACTGATGAGACCAATTCGTTTTTACATGGATCTACGAATCCGGGGAACTTGTAGTCCCAACATATAGCATATACAGCCACAAGTTTCTTGTCCCAACCGATTCATCTTTCTACATCTTATCATTCAGACTAAGTAACTGGTGTTAAAGCATTTGTTTCTTCATTAATGAGAAAACCCGCACCAATTAATGACATTTTGATAAAGCCTGATTGTTCAATTTACGTGAACTAATGCCGAAACCATTGTCCATATATAAATAACATTGATACCGTATGCGCCTCAGGCATTTGGTAAACATGGTGATTCCGGAAGCCTGTACAGTATGACAGTAGAATTTTCCATTCCACTAAAATTCCAAATATGTATGTTGTTGAGGACAAATGTAAAAAGGGAAATATCAAGATTTTAAATAGAACTTTGTATAAACACACCCTTGTATCGATATACTGAATAGCTATCCTCTTGTCTTTAAATTTTATTTAGTTTCTTTTTAATATGCTTAGTTAGCAAACATAAATATAAAATTAAGTGTTTTTTGCCAGATTTGTCAGTAGCAACATTTTAAGGTTTTACCACATAACATCGAAAGTGTATATGTACACCACAACCTAACTGATATTACTGACTGAGAAACAAACACACAATTGTGTAAGGCAGGTCTATTATTTGTCAAAATCATGTTATATGGAAATGGTATAACATATCCGTTTTCATAGTGTCAATTATAAAAGAACTAACTCCCATATTTTTATTAATGAATAACATGCTAATCTGCCTTTACCCCCTTGAAAACTTTCAAATGAATGACCGAAATCTTAAAAAAAACCGCTTACCGGTTTCAGTATCAGATTCATTAGTCCAATCTGAAAATTGATCACAAACAAACTACTTATCATTAATGGCTGTTGATGATCTAGATGTAGGCCTTTCACTGGTTATGGAAGGCGGTTGATCCGGAGTTGGTTCATTTAAGATTAGCGAGGAGAGGACTCGATTTCGAGTTACGTCAGTGCCCGAACTGCTTGCAGTAGTCACAGATATTCCAGAAGCAAGGCTCACCCATTGCGACGCTCCCACTAAAGGGCGGTGGTATCATGTTACGATGGTAAAGTTAAGTAAATGCAAGGTCACCATAATAATTTGCAGGCATAACAGGTTGCTGACAAGACGAAACTCTCTGAAATGGCTGTGGAAGGTTCTTAGACTTGCCCTTAGTGTTAACAATGGCCCCGTTTTCAGCTTTTTCTTTTCATCATTTGATTCGGACACTACTTCGTTTGATTCGTATTCTTTCACTTTGCCCCAACTACAGGTTGAGGAATCAGCAATGCGGATTAACTTATTGTTCCCCTTTATATTCTCTGTGAGGTCTACAATTAATTATTCGTGAGACCTGAGACTGGTTTGTTTTTTATTTTATTGCAAATAAATAAAAAAGCCACAGAAATATATATTATGGAGTTATTGTTCCTTTATCAATAAAGACAATTGCTAAGTTTTGTCTGTCATGCCTATTACGAGGTAACCCGAATAATCCAGTCGTTATATTCCACTCACTATCGATCGCTTCATTAACAGCGGATAGAGGGCGCTGAATTATTCGAGTTAATTACGAGGTGACCTTAAAATAATATTGTTGCGCCATGATAACCGAGTTGACATAATACAAGTACATTGTACTATCACCACATTGATGGATTAAATTTCTGGTTAAGGAAATGAAAGTTCTATTCAATATTACCTCAACGATATTTGTATTTATCGCCTTTGTCAGTAAGTACACAACAACGAATATATATATATATTTATTCTTAGACCATTTAACATATTCTTATGTTAAGCTTGATTTGTTTGTAACAGTTTTTTAGCAAAACTGTGGCAAATTAAAGTAATTTTGAAGACGGTGGCGTGTCATTAACCTAACCTCTTTCAGAGGGGGAGAGGGAGTCCGGATCGGAACACATTTTAATTCCATTTGTAAGATTATGATATAAATGGTATTTACGCTGTGGCCGTCTTAGCGAATCCTACATCATTTGTAAGAAGAGTTTGAAGATACCAAAGTGTTATCAGAATCCGTATGTCGAAGAAGAACAGACAACACAATGGCCAAAAGAAAAAGTACAAACAACGATCTACAAATCATACACACACAACAAAAGATCGAGTAAAACGAACTCCACTAAAAACTTGGGGTGAACTCATGTGCTACCCGTATGTTATGGGAGCTATAAATTACTACCGATCTGTTTTTGTTGTCTATAAATCGCACTGTAAAAGTGGTTATTTTCACAAGGGTTTTCTTAATAGTACAATGAATTCGTGAAGATAAAATCCCAGTGAAACACTCTTATTTTGAATGTTGCTCTTTATTGACATGAACACAATCGTGAAATTTAAAAATAGCGAATACATTTGACCTTCATGCTAACGAATTTTAATTTCAGCGAATCTTACCACCTATACTAGACCTTTAGTAAATTATACCACCTTTGCCCCTCTATGAAGCGTGTAGCTGAAAAGGTTTATTGTAATTAACATATTGTGTACAATAATCTTTCAGAGACTACTAAGAGTGAATGTTCTATGGGGTGGATCCATTATGGCAACTCGTGCTATCTATTCAGTTCTCATGCCTATAATTGGTTCACTGCACAGGTATGTTGATTCACGAGAGTGTATCTTGACGCAGTGAGAACAAAATCTCGGGTAAAAGTATAACCTTAATACAAACATTGAAGATCCAGTTATCAAGAGTGGCGGGTTGGGATCTCATTAACCGGTTTAACCCCACCACATGTTTGTGCCTGTTCCAACTCAGTGAGAACAAAATCTCGAGTAAAAGAATGTCCCTGATACTTAAAAATGGATGCAAATATAAATGTACATTACTACCTATGTATACCTGATGAGCGGCTATTCCATGGTAAGAAGAGTTTGAAGATACCAAAGAGGTAATCACAACACAAAGGCCAAAGCGAATAAGTACAAAAGGACAAACAACGATCTACAAAACATACAAATAAAGCATAAAAAAAAAGATCGAGTAACACGAACCCCATTAGAAACCGGGGGTGAACTCGGGTTCTCCGGAAGGGTAAGCAGTTCCTGCTCCACTAGTGGCACCCATCGTGTTAATCTAGTTACAAACCCGGTAATAAGTCAAGAATAAGGAAAGAACCGGGAAGTGTTTACGATGTTTCAATGGTCCGACAATATATGAAACTGTTTTCTCACAGTATGCAATACCTAATTCTTCTCTATTATTACCGCCAAGATGTATCACACGTTTCAATAGGAGAACATATGTATTTCTATTTCTAGCTTTCAGAACCACTTTGTGTTTTAAATTAATTGTAGACTGTTCTGATTGTCCATACAACATACAGAAACATCTTAGATCTATTTAGTAGTAACTGTAGTGCCCATACCCTTTGTGACAATTAGTTGAGGATTAGGAAAAGATTGAAGATACCAAAGGGAGGTAATCTGAAGCCGTAAGTCTAAAAAGGACAGACAATACAATGGTTAAAAGAAAAACAACGATCAACAAAACATTACACAGAAAACTACAGATCGAGCAACACGAACCCACTAAAAACTGGAGGTGAACTCGGGTGCTCCGGAAAGGAAACAAAATTAATTATTACATGTGACAAACAAACAACGAAACATGATATGACGGTTGTACACTCTTTATAAGTATACACCAAACCATGGACATCTAACGAATGTAAGTGCGCACGACGCGTTTCTGTTTAAACAGCTCCATTGCGATTTATTATGTCATGTCGTTCCCCTTCTACATTATTTAATGGTAAGCTTTGGTTTACTTGCTCCCAATAAAAAAAAAAAATTATTAGGCTTTCCAACCTGTTGACTTTGAACTTGACACAATTTTGAAATCTTTAAAAGAAATTAATTTATATACTAAAATATAGCTATATGACATAGACTAAATATATGTTTTTTATATATTATTTTTTTTATTTAATTTGTACATATAACCCGATTGCTTTATACACAAATGTGTCTGATTTCTAAGGGTTTTGTAGTTGAGCAAATTAATTTATACAATTTGATCTCGCCACGATATAGCTGAAATAGTACTAAAATTGGTGCTAAACACCAACCAATCAATCAATAAATGAATGCTAATTGTTTTTTGTATCTAGTCTCTTATTTGTAGGTGAATACAGGAAATGTGACATCGTCAACACAGAATAATATAATCAGACAATAAGGGTAATAACAAAATTACCGAACTCCGAACAATCTTCCAAAGGGAAAGTCAAAACTCAGAAGTATATAAACAGACAAAATCAGTCAACAACCAGAAAACTGTGGAAACCGTAATGACCCTGACTTGGTACAGGCATTTCTAAAGAAATGGTGGGTTGAATAGTGGTCAATTTTTTTGCTTTAACTTTTACATAACATGCTTACCTAATTGATGTGCTTATTACCACGTGTTACCTGCCCAATATATTGTAAACTTGTCCTTGTCATGTAGCTAATATGTATTCTAAATAGTTTAACCCTGCCACTTTTTATTGAAGTGCCTGTTCCATTAAAAACTTCGATAGCAAATTCAGTGCCAGGAAAGTTATCGGTTATTGTATTTTTGTTAGGGGTATCGATTTTGAGTCTTTCTACGGTATTTTGTATTGGACTTTAGAACTGTTCCGACAGTGTGGTATATATTGCATTTCATTATCGTTATCTATCACTCTAACTAGTTTATCATCGTATTTCCAGAGCAGCTGTCGTGCACACAATGCTAGACTAGCCGAACCTAAAGACCAAAATGAAACTGATTACTTGATCAGTATAGCCAGTCGTTTTGGGGGAAGTATGTCGATGTAATGTTTTTGGAATACTTTACTACGCTGATTACTTGATCAGCATAGTCTCTTTGTTAATACTGTATACATTTCAGAATATAATCATACTTGATGCTAGCATTTCCTTGCATAGTTTATGATGATACATGACGAAGCAGTTCATCTACTGTAGTTACCGCGCATGCCTTTAAAACTGTTCGTGGTGTATTATCATCGTATCTTTAATATTTACACATTACAAACCCCATCGGTAGTGTAATAGTTATCGTGCTTACCTCGAGTGCGGTAGATTGTGGTTCGAACCCCGATCAGGTTAAAGGAAAGACTATACAAATTTAGTTTTGCTTCTCAGTTAAGCACGCAACATTAACAACAAAGACTGATTGGGTCGGAATCTGGATAATTTATTCGTGTGGAGCGACATGTCTACCCACAGACTGCTCTTTCAGTGATCGAGCATTATAAAAATCCATCTCATCATGTTAGTCTAGTACAAAGCGGCCATTATCACCTCATATAATGTAGCTTTTCCTCAGCATGATAAAGCTGACAAATTGATCATTTGGTCTTAAACAGCAATTATTCACTCCCTTACACAGTTTTATTCACTCCCTTACACAGTTTTATTCACTCCCTTACACAGTTTTATTCACTCCCTTACACATCTTTATTCACTCCCTTACACAGCTTTATTCACTCCCTTACACAGTTTTATTCACTCTCTTACACAATTTTATTCACTCCCTTACACAGTTTTATCGATGTGTAAGTGTATTTATATCATTCTACACTTCACAAATTTCAGAGTATCTGTTATTGTAAAAGCTAAGTAGATATGTTCCTCCCTAGAACCTATATGTATACACTACCCTTGTCTCATTATTCAGTAGCCAGGAGAACCTATGATTAAGGGTCAAGGTTATTAGAGACCTAATGGATAACTTTTTTAATAATGGACCAACAATTTTGAAATTAATTTTCAGAGTTCGTATATATACAATACTTGTGCACTGTCGAAGCATATAGGTAATACACATATTTACCTATATGCTTCAACAGTGCACATGTATTGTATTTATCCTGCAATTTTAAATCGTAAATAAACGTTTACTGGTCGATGATAAAAGTATTTGAAATAATTTTGTGTATGTATTTGAAAACAATATCTCCCGATGTGCCCCCTTTTACATTTGTATGTTCTATTCATAACTGACCAATATCCAAAAAAAATATTGGGCAGGCTATATTGGTCGGTAAATGCTGTCATTGCAGAATAAACATCATATATTAATATACATCTAGAAAAAACAATTTCATTTGAAAACTGGATTTTTAGGAATTTATTTCTGGACATTTATTGAAGTCAAACGGACTATGCCTACATTGATTATGTTCTGTGTGTTTATATTTACCTGTGTTTATATTTACCATTCCTGGTTTATATTTATGTATTAGGTGTCAGTTATTGGTTGGGTGCTAGAGACGATGTGATCGAAGGTACATGGCAGTGGTCCTCAACTGATAATATTATTAAATACCTGCCTTGGGCGCCTGGAGAACCAAACAGCGATGGGGCTGATGCCGACTGTCTGGAAATGCTATACTACGTGAATTGGAAATGGAATGACAGACCATGTACTCATGTTGCCAATTTTATATGTGAAAGAAAGTAAATATAGCAAAAAATAAACCTTAGAGAAAAGCGAAGGGGCAATCAAGAATGGACAATCAAGAGACACATTCAAAAATATACACCAGTTGGCACAAGACAAAACACGGAGACAGACACAATAAAAATATAACAAAAACTTAAATGATGAGCAACACTAACCACATATATAAAGCGAGGATGAACCCAGGAGCTCCCACAGGGTAAGCCGTTCATGTTTTTTATAAGACATCCGCCAGTAAAAAAGTCTTGTTGATAGGAGGAAAGAGAAAAATCTACCAAGAAGGGAAAAAGAGTATTCTTACTAGAAGTAATGCATATTCATTAGAACTGGACTACATACAGGTTAAATGTAGAGGGAAAGTCCCATATATGATATTCAACTTATGATAGTCATAATAAAGATGAGCCTAACCGTTGTCATAAGCTGCAGTTGGATCGTACTCGTTAGACATGAATATTTCGTTCATTTTTTGTCTATTTAGAAGGAAAGAAGAGTTTGAAGATATCAAAGAGGCAATCAGAATCCGTATATTGAAGAAGAACAGACAACACAATGGACAAAAGAAAAAGTACAAAAGGACAAACAACGATCTACAAAACATACACACAAAACTCATATTAAGTGTTTCGGTCAATTTCTGTTTCAACTATTTGAAAGAAATATACAGATAAAAACAAGTTTGCTGTACTTGAAATGATGTTACATTGACCAAGGCATGTATAGTGTTGTTTTAAATATGTGTAGCTGTGCATTGTTGTGTGTAGGGTTTTGAACAGACGAACTATCCACACAAATTTTAATTTGTTATATTATTTTTCTGATATAAAGTCTAGATATGCCTTATGCGATTAAGTGTTTGACTCGACATGAAATGGGTGAGGGGTATCTGGTCAAGAGGGGAGTAGCGTTTGTTTTATTTTAGGTATACAATTCCATTTCTATTTTCAGATATACAGGTGACGAAACGGAGATCATCGGATAAAGTCACAAAAATAAATATTTATTTATGTATAATTTCTATTTAGTCTTAGATATCTGAAAAAAGAATATAGATATAAATATAGCGTTGGGTAATGGTGAGGGTTCCCAGAGCTCAAAACCCCAAAAACTGCTCAGTGCGTCTACGGGTGGTGGAATGGGGTTGGGGAGGGTTGTTGTCATGTTATTATATCGAATAAACGTTAGAGAAAACCGAAGTTGCAATCAAGAATGAACAGTCCAGAGACATTGGTAACATTGGAGACACAAGACACGAGACGAAGATAAACAAACAAAGCTCACCACAACACAGAAAACTAAATAAAAACTAAAAACAAACAATATATAAATAAAGTCAAATCCGGTAAAAGTCTAAAAGGTCAATGTTAGAGAAAAGAAAACATCTATGTAAATAGGAAAATAGTTTGCTGACAAACCGTTGCAGAACAGAATTTTGTGATTGATCGTTGGTGCACAGTTGCGGAACAGCGTTTTGGATTGGTGGTTAGCGAACCGTTGTTGACAACATTTTTGGGATTGATCGTTGGCGAACAGTTGTAAGCAACATTTTTGGGATTGATCGTTGGCGAACCGTTGTAAAGCAACATTTTTGGGATTGATCGTTGGCGAACCGTTGTAAAGCAACATTTTTGGGATTGATCGTTGGCGAACCGTTGTAAAGCAACATTTTTGGGATTGATCGTTGGCGAACCGTTGTAAGCAACATTTGTGGGATTGATCGTTGGCGAACCGTTGTAAAGCAACATTTTTGGGATTGATCGTTGGCGAACAGTTGTAAGCAACATTTTTGGGATTGATCGTTGGCGAACCGTTGTAAAGCAACATTTTTGGGATTGATCGTTGGCGAACCGTTGTAAGCAACATTTGTGGGATTGATCGTTGGCGAACCGTTGTAAAGCAACATTTTTGGGATTGATCTTTGGCGAACAGAAGTAAGCAACATTTTTGGGATTGATCGTTGGCGAACAGTTATAAGCAACATCTTTGGGATTGATCGCTGGCGAACAGTTGTAAGCAATATTTTTGGGATTGATCGTTGGCGAATAGATGTAAGCAACATTTTTGGGATTGATCGTTGGCGAACAGTTGTAAGCAACATCTTTGAGATTGATCTTTGGCGAACAGTTGTGTGCAATATTTTTGGGAATTGCTCGTTGGCGAACAGTTGTAAGCAATATATTTGGTGAATGATCGTTGGCGAAGCGTTGTGAGCAATATATTTGGGATTGATCGTTGGCGAACAGTTGTGAGCAATATTTGTGGGGATTGATCTTTGGCGAACAGTTGTAAGCAATATTATTGGAGATTGATCGTTGGCGAACCGTTATGAGCATATTTTTGGGAGTAGTAAAGGGTGAACATTTGCAATAAAATGAAAGACATAAAATGCCGCAACGTCAGTTCTCTTATTTAACTGAGAAATCATAGGAAAAGATGATGGTTAACAAATATATATATATATATAAACTGGACGAGCAACGTTGTTGTTTCAGTTTTAAAATTGATACACAATACATTTATTCTTCGTGACACAAACATTGTCACATGTATATTTGTTCAATAAAAGATAACACATACCATTATGGCATTAACGTGGCTGGGTTAAACTAGTCATTTAATTGGTCGTTGTCGTTAGTGAGGAGATGTGGTCATTTAAGTGGTCGTTGTCATTAGTGAGGAGATGTGGTCATTTAAGTAGTCGTTGTCGTTAGTGGGGAGATGTGGTCATTTAAGTGGTCGTTGTCGTTAGTGGGGAGATGTGGTCATTTAAGTGGTCGTTGTCGTTAGTGGGGAGATGTGGTCATTTAAGTAGTCGTTGTCGTTAGTGGGGAGATGTGGTCATTTAAGTGGTCGTTGTCGCTAGTGAGGAGATGTGGTCATTTAAGTGGTCGTTGTCGTTAGTGGGGAGATGTGGTCATTTAAATGGTCGTTGTCATTAGTGAGATATGATCATTTAAGTGGTCGTTGTCATTAGTGAGGAGATGTGGTCATTTAAGTGGTCGTTGTCGTTAGTGGGGAGATGTGGTCATTTAAGTGGTCGTTGTCGTTAGTGGGGAGATGTGGTCATTTAAGTGGTCGTTGTCGTTAGTGGGGAGATGTGGTCATTTAAGTGGTCGTTGTCGTTAGTGAGGAGATGTGGTCATTTAAGTGGTCGTTGTCGTTAGTGAGGAGATATGATCATTTAAGTGGTCGTTGTCATTAGTGAGGAGATATGATCATTTAAGTGGTCGTTGTCGTTAGTGAGGAGATATGATCATTTAAGTGGTCGTTGTCATTAGTGAGGAGATGTGGTCATTTAAGTGGTCGTTGTCATTAGTGGGGAGATGTGGTCATTTAAGTGGTCGTTGTCATTAGTGAGGAGATGTGGTCATTTAAGTGGTCGTTGTCATTAGTGAGGAGATATGATCATTTAAGTGGTCGTTGTCATTAGTGGGGAGATGTGGTCATTTAAGTGGTCGTTGTCATTAGTGAGGAGATATGATCATTTAAGTGGTCGTTGTCATTAGTGAGGAGATATGATCATTTAAGTGGTCGTTGTCGTTAGTGAGATATGATCATTTAAGTGGTCGTTGTCATTAGTGAGATATGATCATTTAAGTGGTCGTTGTCATTAGTGGGGAGATGTGGTCATTTAAGTGGTCGTTGTCGTTAGTGGGGAGTTGTGGTCATTTAAGTGGTCGTTGTCGTTAGTGGGGAGATGTGGTCATTTAAGTGGTCGTTGTCGTTAGTGGGGAGATGTGGTCATTTAAGTGGTCGTTGTCGTTAGTGAGGAGATGTGGTCATTTAAGTGGTCGTTGTCATTAGTGGGGAGATGTGGTCATTTAAGTGGTCGTTGTCGTTAGTGAGGAGATATGGTCATTTAAGTGGTCGTTGTCGTTAGTGAGGAGATGTGGTCATTTAAGTGGTCGTTGTCATTAGTGAGGAGATGTGGTCATTTAAGTGGTCGTTGTCGTTAGTGAGATATGGTCATTTAAGTGGTCGTTGTCGTTAGTGGGGAGATGTGGTCATTTAAGTGGTCGTTGTCATTAGTGAGGAGATATAATCATTTAAGTGGTCGTTGTCATTAGTGAGGAGATATGATCATTTAAGTGGTCGTTGTCATTAGTGGAGAGATGTGGTCATTTAAGTGGTCGTTGTCGTTAGTGAGGAGATATGGTCATTTAAGTGGTCGTTGTCGTTAGTGAGGAGATGTGGTCATTTAAGTGGACGTTGTCATTAGTGAGGAGATGTGGTCATTTAAGTGGTCGTTGTCGTTAGTGAGATATGGTCTTTTAAGTGGTCGTTGTCGTTAGTGGGGAGATGTGGTCATTTAAGTGGTCGTTGTCATTAGTGGGGAGATGTGGTCATTTAAGTGGTCGTTGTCGTTAGTGGGGAGATGTGGTCATTTAAATGGTCGTTGTCATTAGTGAGGAGATATGATCATTTAAGTGGTCGTTGTCGTTAGTGAGGAGATATGGTCATTTAAGTGGTCGTTGTCATTAGTGAGGAGATATGATCATTTAAGTGGTCGTTGTCATTAGTGAGGAGATATGATCATTTAAGTGGTCGTTGTCGTTAGTGAGATATGGTCATTTAAGTGGTCGTTGTCGTTAGTGGGGAGATGTGGTCATTTAAGTGGTCGTTGTCGTTAGTGAGGAGATGTGATCATTTAAGTGGTCGTTGTCATTAGTGGGGAGATGTGGTCATTTAAGTGGTCGTTGTCATTAGTGAGGAGATATGATCATTTAAGTGGTCGTTGTCATTAGTGAGGAGATATGATCATTTAAGTGGTCGTTGTCATTAGTGAGGAGATATGATCATTTAAGTGGTCGTTGTCATTAGTGAGGAGATATGATCATTTAAGTGGTCGTTGTCGTTAGTGAGGAGATATGATCATTTAAGTGATCGTTGTCATTAGTGAGGAGATATGATCATTTAAGTCGTCGTTGTCGTTAGTGAGGAGATGTGGTCATTTAAGTGGTCGTTGTCATTAGTGGGGAGATATAATCATTTAAGTGGTCGTTGTCATTAGTGAGGAGATATGATCATTTAAGTGGTCGTTGTCATTAGTGAGGAGATATTATCATTTAAGTGGTCGTTGTCATTAGTGAGGAGATATGATCATTTAAGTGGTCGTTGTCGTTAGTGAGATATGATCATGTAAGTGGTCGTTGTCGCTAGTGAGGAGATATGATCATTTAAGTGGTCGTTGTCGTTAGTGAGGAGATGTGGTCATTTAAGTGGTCGTTGTCATTAGTGAGGAGATATGATCATTTAAGTGGTCGTTGTCATTAGTGAGGAGATATGATCATTTAAGTAGTCGTTGTCATTAGTGAGGAGATATAATCATTTAAGTGGTCGTTGTCATTAGTGAGGAGATGTGGTCATTTAAGTGGTCGTTGTCATTAGTGAGGAGATATGATCATTTAAGTGGTCGTTGTCATTAGTGAGGAGATGTGGTCATTTAAGTGGTCGTTGTGATTAGTGAGGAGATAAGATCATTTAAGTGGTCGTTGTCATTAGTGGGATGTGGTCATTTAAGTGGTCGTTGTCATTAGTGAGGAGATATGATCATTTAAGTGGTCGTTGTCATTAGTGAGGAGATATGATCATTTAAGTGGTCATTGTCATTAGTGAGGAGATATAATCATTTAAGTGGTCGTTGTCATTAGTGAGGAGATGTGGTCATTTAAGTGGTCGTTGTCATTAGTGAGGAGATATGATCATTTAAGTGGTCGTTGTCATTAGTGAGGAGATGTGGTCATTTAAGTGGTCGTTGTCATTAGTGAGGAGATATGATCATTTAAGTGGTCGTTGTCATTAGTGAGGAGATATGATCATTTAAGTGGTCGTTGTCATTAGTGAGGAGATATGATCATTTAAGTGGTCGTTGTCATTAGTGAGGAGATGTAGTCATTTAAGTGCTCGTTGTCATTAGTGAGGAGATGTGGTCATTTAAGTGGTCGTTGCCATTAGTGAGGAGATATGATCATTTAAGTGGTCGTTGTCATTAGTGAGGAGATATGATCATTTAAGTGGTCGTTGTCATTAGTGAGGAGATATAATCATTTAAGTGGTCGTTGTCATTAGTGAGGAGATGTGGTCATTTAAGTGGTCGTTGTCATTAGTGAGGAGATATGATCATTTAAGTGGTCGTTGTCATTAGTGAGGAGATGTGGTCATTTAAGTGGTCGTTGTCATTAGTGAGGAGATGTGGTCATTTAAGTGGTCGTTGTCATTAGTGAGGAGATATGATCATTTAAGTGGTCGTTGTCATTAGTGAGGAGATATGATCATTTAAGTGGTCGTTGTCATTAGTGAGGAGATATAATCATTTAAGTGGTCGTTGTCATTAGTGAGGAGATGTGGTCATTTAAGTGGTCGTTGTCATTAGTGAGGAGATGTGATCATTTAAGTGGTCGTTGTCATTAGTGAGGAGATATGATCATTTAAGTGGTCGTTGTCATTAGTGAGGAGATATAATCATTTAAGTGGTCGTTGCCATTAGTGAGGAGATGTGGTCATTTAAGTGGTCGTTTTCATTAGTGGGGAGATGTGGTCATTTAAGTGGTCGTTGTCATTAGTGAGGAGATGTGGTCATTTAAGTGGTCGTTGTCATTGGTGAGATGTGGTCATTTAAGTGGTCGTTGTCATTAGTGAGGAGATGTGATCATTTAAGTGGTCGTTGTCATTAGTGAGGAGATATGATCATTTAAGTGGTCGTTGTCATTAGTGAGGAGATATAATCATTTAAGTGGTCGTTGCCATTAGTGAGGAGATGTGGTCATGTAAGTGGTCGTTGTCATTAGTGGGGAGATGTGGTCATTTAAGTGGTCGTTGTCATTAGTGAGGAGATATGATCATTTAAGTGGTCGTTGTCATTAGTGGGGAGATGTGATCATTTAAGTGGTCGTTGTCATTAGTGAGGAGATGTGATCATTTAAGTGGTCGTTGTCATTAGTGAGGAGATGTGGTCATTTAAGTGGTCGTTGTCATTAGTGAGGAGATATGGTCATTTAAGTGGTCGTTGTCATTAGTGAGGAGATATGATCATTTAAGTGGTCGTTGTCATTAGTGAGGAGATATGATCATTTAGGTGGTCGTTGTCATTAGTGAGGAGATATGATCATTTAAGTGGTCGTTGTCATTAGTGAGGAGATGTGGTCATTTAAGTGGTCGTTGTCATTAGTGAGGAGATGTGGTCATTTAGGTGGTCGTTGTAATTAGTGAGGAGATATGATCATTTAAGTGGTCGTTGTCATTAGTGAGGAGATATGATCATTTAAGTGGTCGTTGTCATTAGTGAGGAGATGTGGTCATTTAAGTGGTCGTTGTCATTAGTGGGGAGATATGATCATTTAAGTGGTCGTTGTCATTAGTGAGGAGATATGATCATTTAGGTGGTCGTTGTCATTAGTGAGGAGATATGATCATTTAAGTGGTCGTTGTCATTAGTGAGGAGATATGATCATTTAAGTGGTCGTTGTCATTAGTGAGGAGATATGATCATTTAGGTGGTCGTTGTCATTAGTGAGGAGATATGATCATTTAAGTGGTCGTTGTCATTAGTGAGGAGATATGATCATTTAAGTGGTCGTTGTCGTTAGTGAGGAGATATGATCATTTAAGTGGTCGTTGTCGTTAGTGAGGAGATATGATCATTTAAGTGGTCGTTGTCATTAGTGGGGAGATGTGGTCATTTAAGTGGTCGTTGTCGTTAGTGGGGAGATATGATCATTTAAGTGGTCGTTGTCATTAGTGAGGAGATATGATCATTTAAGTGGTCGTTGTCATTAGTGAGGAGATGTGGTCATTTAGGTGGTCGTTGTCATTAGTGAGGAGATATGATCATTTAAGTGGTCGTTGTCATTAGTGAGGAGATATGATCATTTAAGTGGTCGTTGTCATTAGTGAGGAGATGAGGTCATTTAAGTGGTCGTTGTCATTAGTGGGGAGATATGATCATTTAAGTGGTCGTTGTCATTAGTGAGGAGATATGATCATTTAGGTGGTCGTTGTCATTAGTGAGGAGATATGATCATTTAAGTGGTCGTTGTCATTGGTGGGGAGATATAATCATTTAAGTGGTCGTTGTCATTAGTGAGGAGATATGATCATTTAAGTGGTCGTTGTCATTAGTCAGGAGATATGATCATTTAAGTGGTCGTTGTCATTAGTGAGGAGATATGATCATTTAAGTGGTCGTTGTCGTTAGTGAGATATGATCATGTAAGTGGTCGTTGTCGCTAGTGAGGAGATATGATCATTTAAGTGGTCGTTGTCGTTAGTGAGGAGATGTGGTCATTTAAGTGGTCGTTGTCATTAGTGAGGAGATATGATCATTTAAGTGGTCGTTGTCATTAGTGAGGAGATATGATCATTTAAGTGGTCGTTGTCATTAGTGAGGAGATATAATCATTTAAGTGGTCGTTGTCATTAGTGAGGAGATGTGGTCATTTAAGTGGTCGTTGTCATTAGTGAGGAGATATGATCATTTAAGTGGTCGTTGTCATTAGTGAGGAGATGTGGTCATTTAAGTGGTCGTTGTCATTAGTGAGGAGATAAGATCATTTAAGTGGTCGTTGTCATTAGTGGGATGTGGTCATTTAAGTGGTCGTTGTCATTAGTGAGGAGATATGATCAATTAAGTGGTCGTTGTCATTAGTGAGGAGATATGATCATTTAAGTGGTCATTGTCATTAGTGAGGAGATATAATCATTTAAGTGGTCGTTGTCATTAGTGAGGAGATGTGGTCATTTAAGTGGTCGTTGTCATTAGTGAGGAGATATGATCATTTAAGTGGTCGTTGTCATTAGTGAGGAGATGTGGTCATTTAAGTGGTCGTTGTCATTAGTGAGGAGATATGATCATTTAAGTGGTCGTTGTCATTAGTGAGGAGATATGATCATTTAAGTGGTCGTTGTCATTAGTGAGGAGATATGATCATTTAAGTGGTCGTTGTCATTAGTGAGGAGATGTAGTCATTTAAGTGCTCGTTGTCATTAGTGAGGAGATGTGGTCATTTAAGTGGTCGTTGCCATTAGTGAGGAGATATGATCATTTAAGTGGTCGTTGTCATTAGTGAGGAGATATGATCATTTAAGTGGTCGTTGTCATTAGTGAGGAGATATAATCATTTAAGTGGTCGTTGTCATTAGTGAGGAGATGTGGTCATTTAAGTGGTCGTTGTCATTAGTGAGGAGATATGATCATTTAAGTGGTCGTTGTCATTAGTGAGGAGATGTGGTCATTTAAGTGGTCGTTGTCATTAGTGAGGAGATGTGGTCATTTAAGTGGTCGTTGTCATTAGTGAGGAGATATGATCATTTAAGTGGTCGTTGTCATTAGTGAGGAGATATGATCATTTAAGTGGTCGTTGTCATTAGTGAGGAGATATAATCATTTAAGTGGTCGTTGTCATTAGTGAGGAGATGTGGTCATTTAAGTGGTCGTTGTCATTAGTGAGGAGATGTGATCATTTAAGTGGTCGTTGTCATTAGTGAGGAGATATGATCATTTAAGTGGTCGTTGTCATTAGTGAGGAGATATAATCATTTAAGTGGTCGTTGCCATTAGTGAGGAGATGTGGTCATTTAAGTGGTCGTTGTCATTAGTGGGGAGATGTGGTCATTTAAGTGGTCGTTGTCATTAGTGAGGAGATGTGGTCATTTAAGTGGTCGTTGTCATTGGTGAGATGTGGTCATTTAAGTGGTCGTTGTCATTAGTGAGGAGATGTGATCATTTAAGTGGTCGTTGTCATTAGTGAGGAGATATGATCATTTAAGTGGTCGTTGTCATTAGTGAGGAGATATAATCATTTAAGTTGTCGTTGCCATTAGTGAGGAGATGTGGTCATGTAAGTGGTCGTTGTCATTAGTGGGGAGATGTGGTCATTTAAGTGGTCGTTGTCATTAGTGAGGAGATATGATCATTTAAGTGGTCGTTGTCATTAGTGGGGAGATGTGATCATTTAAGTGGTCGTTGTCATTAGTGAGGAGATGTGATCATTTAAGTGGTCGTTGTCATTAGTGAGGAGATGTGGTCATTTAAGTGGTCGTTGTCATTAGTGAGGAGATATGGTCATTTAAGTGGTCGTTGTCATTAGTGAGGAGATATGATCATTTAAGTGGTCGTTGTCATTAGTGAGGAGATATGATCATTTAGGTGGTCGTTGTCATTAGTGAGGAGATATGATCATTTAAGTGGTCGTTGTCATTAGTGAGGAGATGTGGTCATTTAAGTGGTCGTTGTCATTAGTGAGGAGATGTGGTCATTTAGGTGGTCGTTGTAATTAGTGAGGAGATATGATCATTTAAGTGGTCGTTGTCATTAGTGAGGAGATATGATCATTTAAGTGGTCGTTGTCATTAGTGAGGAGATGTGGTCATTTAAGTGGTCGTTGTCATTAGTGGGGAGATATGATCATTTAAGTGGTCGTTGTCATTAGTGAGGAGATATGATCATTTAGGTGGTCGTTGTCATTAGTGAGGAGATATGATCATTTAAGTGGTCGTTGTCATTAGTGAGGAGATATGATCATTTAAGTGGTCGTTGTCATTAGTGAGGAGATATGATCATTTAGGTGGTCGTTGTCATTAGTGAGGAGATATGATAATTTAAGTGGTCGTTGTCATTAGTGAGGAGATATGATCATTTAAGTGGTCGTTGTCGTTAGTGAGGAGATATGATCATTTAAGTGGTCGTTGTCGTTAGTGAGGAGATATGATCATTTAAGTGGTCGTTGTCATTAGTGGGGAGATGTGGTCATTTAAGTGGTCGTTGTCGTTAGTGGGGAGATATGATCATTTAAGTGGTCGTTGTCATTAGTGAGGAGATATGATCATTTAAGTGGTCGTTGTCATTAGTGAGGAGATGTGGTCATTTAGGTGGTCGTTGTCATTAGTGAGGAGATATGATCATTTAAGTGGTCGTTGTCATTAGTGAGGAGATATGATCATTTAAGTGGTCGTTGTCATTAGTGAGGAGATGTGGTCATTTAAGTGGTCGTTGTCATTAGTGGGGAGATATGATCATTTAAGTGGTCGTTGTCATTAGTGAGGAGATATGATCATTTAGGTGGTCGTTGTCATTAGTGAGGAGATATGATCATTTAAGTGGTCGTTGTCTTTAGTGAGGAGATATGATCATTTAAGTGGACGTTGTCATTAGTGAGGAGATATGATCATTTAGGTGGTCGTTGTCATTAGTGAGGAGATATGATCATTTAAGTGGTCGTTGACATTAGTGAGGAGATGTGGTCATTTAAGTGGTCGTTGCCATTAGTGAGGAGATATGATCATTTAAGTGGTCGTTGTCATTAGTGGGATGTGGTCATTTAAGTGGTCGTTGTCATTAGTGAGGAGATATGATCATTTAAGTGGTCGTTGTCATTAGTGAGGAGATATGATCATTTAAGTGGTCATTGTCATTAGTGAGGAGATATAATCATTTAAGTGGTCGTTGTCATTAGTGAGGAGATGTGGTCATTTAAGTGGTCGTTGTCATTAGTGAGGAGATATGATCATTTAAGTGGTCGTTGTCATTAGTGAGGAGATGTGGTCATTTAAGTGGTCGTTGTCATTAGTGAGGAGATATGATCATTTAAGTGGTCGTTGTCATTAGTGAGGAGATATGATCATTTAAGTGGTCGTTGTCATTAGTGAGGAGATATGATCATTTAAGTGGTCGTTGTCATTAGTGAGGAGATGTGGTCATTTAAGTGCTCGTTGTCATTAGTGAGGAGATGTGGTCATTTAAGTGGTCGTTGCCATTAGTGAGGAGATATGATCATTTAAGTGGTCGTTGTCATTAGTGAGGAGATATGATCATTTAGGTGGTCGTTGTCATTAGTGAGGAGATATGATCATTTAAGTGGTCGTTGTCATTAGTGAGGAGATATGATCATTTAAGTGGTCGTTGTCATTAGTGAGGAGATATGATCATTTAGGTGGTCGTTGTCATTAGTGAGGAGATATGATCATTTAAGTGGTCGTTGTCATTAGTGAGGAGATATAATCATTTAAGTGGTCGTTGTCATTAGTGAGGAGATGTGGTCATTTAAGTGGTCGTTGTCATTAGTGAGGAGATATGATCATTTAAGTGGTCGTTGACATTAGTGAGGAGATGTGGTCATTTAAGTGGTCGTTGTCATTAGTGAGGAGATATGATCATTTAAGTGGTCGTTGTCATTAGTGGGATGTGGTCATTTAAGTGGTCGTTGTCATTAGTGAGGAGATATGATCATTTAAGTGGTCGTTGTCATTAGTGAGGAGATATGATCATTTAAGTGGTCATTGTCATTAGTGAGGAGATATAATCATTTAAGTGGTCGTTGTCATTAGTGAGGAGATGTGGTCATTTAAGTGGTCGTTGTCATTAGTGAGGAGATATGATCATTTAAGTGGTCGTTGTCATTAGTGAGGAGATGTGGTCATTTAAGTGGTCGTTGTCATTAGTGAGGAGATATGATCATTTAAGTGGTCGTTGTCATTAGTGAGGAGATATGATCATTTAAGTGGTCGTTGTCATTAGTGAGGAGATATGATCATTTAAGTGGTCGTTGTCATTAGTGAGGAGATGTGGTCATTTAAGTGGTCGTTGTCATTAGTGAGGAGATATGATCATTTAAGTGGTCGTTGTCATTAGTGAGGAGATATGATCATTTAAGTGGTCGTTGTCATTAGTGAGGAGATATGATCATTTAAGTGGTCGTTGTCATTAGTGAGGAGATGTGGTCATTTAAGTGCTCGTTGTCATTAGTGAGGAGATGTGGTCATTTAAGTGGTCGTTGCCATTAGTGAGGAGATATGATCATTTAAGTGGTCGTTGTCATTAGTGAGGAGATATGATCATTTAAGTGGTCGTTGTCATTAGTGAGGAGATATAATCATTTAAGTGGTCGTTGTCATTAGTGAGGAGATGTGGTCATTTAAGTGGTCGTTGTCATTAGTGAGGAGATATGATCATTTAAGTGGTCGTTGTCATTAGTGAGGAGATGTGGTCATTTAAGTGGTCGTTGTCATTAGTGAGGAGATGTGGTCATTTAAGTGGTCGTTGTCATTAATGAGGAGATATGATCATTTAAGTGGTCGTTTTCATTAGTGAGGAGATATGATCATTTAAGTGGTCGTTGTCTTTAGTGAGGAGATATAATCATTTAAGTGGTCGTTGTCATTAGTGAGGAGATGTGGTCATTTAAGTGGTCGTTGTCATTAGTGAGGAGATGTGATCATTTAAGTGGTCGTTGTCATTAGTGAGGAGATATGATCATTTAAGTGGTCGTTGTCATTAGTGAGGAGATATAATCATTTAAGTGGTCGTTGCCATTAGTGAGGAGATGTGGTCATTTAAGTGGTCGTTGTCATTAGTGGGGAGATGTGGTCATTTAAGTGGTCGTTGTCATTAGTGAGGAGATGTGGTCATTTAAGTAGTCGCTGTCATTGGTGAGATGTGGTCATTTAAGTGGTCGTTGTCATTAGTGAGGAGATGTGATCATTTAAGTGGTCGTTGTCATTAGTGAGGAGATATGATCATTTAAGTGGTCGTTGTCATTAGTGAGGAGATATAATCATTTAAGTGGTCGTTGCCATTAGTGAGGAGATGTGGTCATTTAAGTGGTCGTTGTCATTAGTGGGGAGATGTGGTCATTTAAGTGGTCGTTGTCATTAGTGAGGAGATATGATCATTTAAGTGGTCGTTGTCATTAGTGGGGAGATGTGATCATTTAAGTGGTCGTTGTCATTAGTGAGGAGATGTGATCATTTAAGTGGTCGTTGTCATTAGTGAGGAGATGTGGTCATTTAAGTGGTCGTTGTCATTAGTGAGGAGATATGGTCATTTAAGTGGTCGTTGTTATTAGTGAGGAGATATGATCATTTAAGTGGTCGTTGTCATTAGTGAGGAGATATGATCATTTAGGTGGTCGTTGTCATTAGTGAGGAGATATGATCATTTAAGTGGTCGTTGTCATTAGTGAGGAGATGTGGTCATTTAAGTGGTCGTTGTCATTAGTGAGGAGATGTGGTCATTTAGGTGGTCGTTGTCATTAGTGAGGAGATATGATCATTTAAGTGGTCGTTGTCATTAGTGAGGAGATATGATCATTTAAGTGGTCGTTGTCATTAGTGAGGAGATGTGGTCATTTAGGTGGTCGTTGTCATTAGTGGGGAGATATGATCATTTAAGTGGTCGTTGTCATTAGTGAGGAGATATGATCATTTAGGTGGTCGTTGTCATTAGTGAGGAGATATGATCATTTAAGTGGTCGTTGTCATTAGTGAGGAGATATGATCATTTAAGTGGTCGTTGTCATTAGTGAGGAGATATGATCATTTAGGTGGTCGTTGTCATTAGTGAGGAGATATAATCATTTAAGTGGTCGTTGTCATTAGTGAGGAGATGTGGTCATTTAAGTGGTCGTTGTCACTAGTGAGGAGATATGATCATTTAAGTGGTCGTTGTCATTAGTGAGGAGATGTGGTCATTTAAGTGGTCGTTGTCATTAGTGAGGAGATATGATCATTTAAGTGGTCGTTGTCATTAGTGGGATGTGGTCATTTAAGTGGTCGTTGTCATTAGTGAGGAGATATGATCATTTAAGTGGTCGTTGTCATTAGTGAGGAGATATGATCATTTAAGTGGTCATTGTCATTAGTGAGGAGATATAATCATTTAAGTGGTCGTTGTCATTAGTGAGGAGATGTGGTCATTTAAGTGGTCGTTGTCATTAGTGAGGAGATATGATCATTTAAGTGGTCGTTGTCATTAGTGAGTAGATGTGGTCATTTAAGTGGTCGTTGTCATTAGTGAGGAGATATGATCATTTAAGTGGTCGTTGTCATTAGTGAGGAGATATGATCATTTAAGTGGTCGTTGTCATTAGTGAGGAGATATGATCATTTAAGTGGTCGTTGTCATTAGTGAGGAGATGTGGTCATTTAAGTGCTCGTTGTCATTAGTGAGGAGATGTGGTCATTTAAGTGGTCGTTGTCATTAGTGAGGAGATATGATCATTTAAGTGGTCGTTGTCATTAGTGAGGAGATGTGGTCATTTAAGTGGTCGTTGTCATTAGTGAGGAGATGTGGTCATTTAAGTGGTCGTTGTCATTAGAGAGGAGATATGATCATTTAAGTGGTCGTTGTCATTAGTGAGGAGATATGATCATTTAAGTGGTCGTTGTCATTAGTGAGGAGATATAATCATTTAAGTGGTCGTTGTCATTAGTGAGGAGATGTGGTCATTTAAGTGGTCGTTGTCAATAGTGAGGAGATGTGATCATTTAAGTGGTCGTTGTCATTAGTGAGGAGATATGATCATTTAAGTGGTCGTTGTCATTAGTGAGGAGATATAATCATTTAAGTGGTCGTTGCCATTAGTGAGGAGATGTGGTCATTTAAGTGGTCGTTGTCATTAGTGGGGAGATGTGGTCATTTAAGTGGTCGTTGTCATTAGTGAGGAGATGTGGTCATTTAAGTGGTCGTTGTCATTGGTGAGATGTGATCATTAAAGTGGTCGTTGTCATTAGTGAGGAGATGTGATCATTTAAGTGGTCGTTGTCATTAGTGAGGAGATATGATCATTTAAGTGGTCGTTGTCATTAGTGAGGAGATATAATCATTTAAGTGGTCGTTGCCATTAGTGAGGAGATGTGGTCATTTAAGTGGTCGTTGTCATTAGTGGGGAGATGTGGTCATTTAAGTGGTCGTTGTCATTAGTGAGGAGATATGATCATTTAAGTGGTCGTTGTCATTAGTGGGGAGATGTGATCATTTAAGTGGTCGTTGTCATTAGTGAGGAGATGTGATCATTTAAGTGGTCGTTGTCATTAGTGAGGAGATGTGGTCATTTAAGTGGTCGTTGTCATTAGTGAGGAGATATGGTCATTTAAGTGGTCGTTGTCATTAGTGAGGAGATATGATCATTTAAGTGGTCGTTGTCATTAGTGAGGAGATATGATCATTCAGGTGGTCGTTGTCATTAGTGAGGAGATATGATCATTTAAGTGGTCGTTGTCATTAGTGAGGAGATGTGGTCATTTAAGTGGTCGTTGTCATTAGTGAGGAGATGTGGTCATTTAGGTGGTCGTTGTCATTAGTGAGGAGATATGATCATTTAAGTGGTCGTTGTCATTAGCGAGGAGATATGATCATTTAAGTGGTCGTTGTCATTAGTGAGGAGATGTGGTCATTTAGGTGGTCGTTGTCATTAGTGAGGAGATATGATCATTTAAGTGGTCGTTGTCATTAGTGAGGAGATATGATCATTTAAGTGGTCGTTGTCATTAGTGAGGAGATGTGGTCATTTAAGTGGTCGTTGTCATTAGTGGGGAGATATGATCATTTAAGTGGTCGTTGTCATTAGTGAGGAGATATGATCATTTAGGTGGTCGTTGTCATTAGTGAGGAGATATGATCATTTAAGTGGTCGTTGTCATTAGTGAGGAGATATGATCATTTAAGTGGTCGTTGTCATTAGTGAGGAGATATGATCATTTAGGTGGTCGTTGTCATTAGTGAGGAGATATGATCATTTAAGTGGTCGTTGTCATTAGTGAGGAGATATGATCATTTAAGTGGTCGTTGTCGTTAGTGAGGAGATATGATCATTTAAGTGGTCGTTGTCGTTAGTGAGGAGATATGATCATTTAAGTGGTCGTTGTCATTAGTGGGAAGATGTGGTCATTTAAGTGGTCGTTGTCGTTAGTGGGGAGATATGATCATTTAAGTGGTCGTTGTCATTAGTGAGGAGATATTATCATTTAAGTGGTCGTTGTCATTAGTGAGGAGATGTGGTCATTTAGGTGGTCGTTGTCATTAGTGAGGAGATATGATCATTTAAGTGGTCGTTGTCATTAGTGAGGAGATATGATCATTTAAGTGGTCGTTGTCATTAGTGAGGAGATGTGGTCATTTAAGTGGTCGTTGTCATTAGTGGGGAGATATGATCATTTAAGTGGTCGTTGTCATTAGTGAGGAGATATGATCATTTAGGTGGTCGTTGTCATTAGTGAGGAGATATGATCATTTAAGTGGTCGTTGTTATTAGTGAGGAGATATGATCATTTAAGTGGTCGTTGTCATTAGTGAGGAGATATGATCATTTAAGTGGTCGTTGTCATTAGTGAGGAGATATGATCATTTAAGTGGTCGTTGTCATTAGTGAGGAGATATGATCATTTAGGTGGTCGTTGTCATTAGTGAGGAGATATGATCATTTAAGTGGTCGTTGTCATTAGTGAGGAGATATGATCATTTAAGTGGTCGTTGTCGTTAGTGAGGAGATATGATCATTTAAGTGGTCGTTGTCGTTAGTGAGGAGATATGATCATTTAAGTGGTCGTTGTCATTAGTGGGAAGATGTGGTCATTTAAGTGGTCGTTGTCGTTAGTGGGGAGATATGATCATTTAAGTGGTCGTTGTCATTAGTGAGGAGATATTATCATTTAAGTGGTCGTTGTCATTAGTGAGGAGATGTGGTCATTTAGGTGGTCGTTGTCATTAGTGAGGAGATATGATCATTTAAGTGGTCGTTGTCATTAGTGAGGAGATGTGGTCATTTAAGTGGTCGTTGTCATTAGTGGGGAGATATGATCATTTAAGTGGTCGTTGTCATTAGTGAGGAGATATGATCATTTAGGTGGTCGTTGTCATTAGTGAGGAGATATGATCATTTAAGTGGTCGTGGTCATTAGTGAGGAGATATGATCATTTAAGTGGTCGTGGTCGTTAGTGAGGAGATATGATCATTTAAGTGGTCGTTGTCGTTAGTGAGGAGATATGATCATTTAAGTGGTCGTTGTCATTAGTGGGGAGATGTGGTCATTTAAGTGGTCGTTGTCGTTAGTGGGGAGATATGATCATTTAAGTGGTCGTTGTCATTAGTGGGGAGATGTGGTCATTTAAGTGGTCGTTGTCATTAGTGAGGAGATGTGGTCATTTAAGTGGTCGTTTTCATTAGTGGGGAGATGTGATCATTTAAGTGGTCGTTGTCATTAGTGAGATATGATCATTTAAGTGGTCGTTGTCATTAGTGGGGAGATGTGATCATTTAAGTGGTCGTTTTCGTTAGTGAGATGTGATCATTTAAGTGGTCGTTGTCGTTAGTGAGATGTGGTTATTTAAGTGGCCGTTGTCGTTAGTGAGATATGGTCATTTAAGTGGTCGTTGTCGTTAGTGAGGAGATGTGATCATTTAAGTGGTCGTTGTCATTGGTGAGATGTGGTCATTTAAGTGGTCGTTGTCATTAGTGAGGAGATGTGGTCATTTAAGTGGTCGTTGTCATTAGTGAGGAGATATGGTCATTTAAGTGGTCGTTGTCGTTAGTGAGGAGATATGATGATTTAAGTGGTCGTTGTCGTTAGTGAGGAGATATGATCATTTAAGTGGTCGTTGTCGTTAGTGAGGAGATATGATCATTTAAGTGGTCGTTGTCATTAGTGGGGAAATGTGGTCATTTAAGTGGTCGTTGTCGTTAGTGAGGAGATATGATCATTTAAGTGGTCGTTGTCGTTAGTGGGGAGATGTGGTCATTTAAGTGGTCGTTGTCATTAGTGAGGAGATATGATCATTTAAGTGGTCGTTGTCGTTAGTGAGGAGATATGATCATTTAAGTGGTCGTTGTCATTAGTGAGGAGATATGATCATTTAAGTGGTCGTTGTCATTAGTGAGGAGATATGATCATTTAAGTGGTCGTTGTCGTTAGTGAGGAGATATGATCATTTAAGTGGTCGTTGTCATTAGTGAGGAGATATGATCATTTAAGTGGTCGTTGTCGTTAGTGAGATATGATCATTTAAGTGGTCGTTGTCGTTAGTGAGGAGGTACGATCATTTAAGTGGTCGTTGTCGTTAGTGAGGAGATATGATCATTTAAGTGGTCGTTGTCGTTAGTGAGATGTGGTCATTTAAGTGGTCGTTGTCGTTAGTGGGGAGATGTGGTCATTTAAGTGGTCGTTGTCGTTAGTGAGGAGATGTGGTCATTTAAGTGGTCGTTGTCATTAGTGAGGAGATGTGGTCATTTAAGTGGTCGTTGTCATTAGTGAGATGTGGTCGTTGTCGTTAGTGAGATATGGTCATTTAAGTGGTCGTTGTCATTAGTGAGATGTGGTCGTTGTCGTTAGTGAGATGTGGTCATTTAAGTGGTCGTTGTCGTTAGTGGGGAGATGTGGTCATTTAAGTGGTCGTTGTCGTTAGTGAGGAGATGTGGTCATTTAAGTGGTCGTTGTCATTAGTGAGGAGATGTGGTCATTTAAGTGGTCGTTGTCATTAGTGAGGAGATGTGGTCATTTAAGTGGTCGTTTTCGTTAGTGAGATATGATCATTTAAGTGGTCGTTGTCGTTAGTGAGGAGATGTGGTCATTTAAGTGGTCGTTGTCGTTAGTGAGGAGACGTGGTCATTTAAGTGGTCGTTGTCATTAGTGAGATATGATCATTTAAGTGGTCGTTGTCGTTAGTGAGGAGATGTGGTCATTTAAGTGGTCGTTGTCGTTAGTGAGGAGACGTGGTCATTTAAGTGGTCGTTGTCATTAGTGAGGAGGTGTGGTCATTTAAGTGGTCGTTGTCATTAGTGAGATGTGGTCATTTAAGTGGTCGTTGTCGTTAGTGAGGAGATGTGGTCATTTAAGTGGTCGTTGTCATTAGTGGGGAGATATGATCATTTAAGTGGTCGTTGTCATTAGTGAGGAGATATGATCATTTAGGTGGTCGTTGTCATTAGTGAGGAGATATGATCATTTAAGTGGTCGTTGTCATTAGTGAGGAGATATGATCATTTAAGTGGTCGTTGTCATTAGTGAGGAGATATGATCATTTAGGTGGTCGTTGTCATTAGTGAGGAGATATGATCATTTAAGTGGTCGTTGTCATTAGTGAGGAGATATGATCATTTAAGTGTTCGTTGTCGTTAGTGAGGAGATATGATCATTTAAGTGGTCGTTGTCGTTAGTGAGGAGATATGATCATTTAAGTGGTCGTTGTCATTAGTGAGGAGATATGATCATTTAAGTGGTCGTTGTCATTAGTGAGGAGATATAATCATTTAAGTGGTCGTTGTCATTAGTGAGGAGATGTGGTCATTTAAGTGGTCGTTGTCATTAGTGAGGAGATATGATCATTTAAGTGGTCGTTGTCATTAGTGAGGAGATGTGGTCATTTAAGTGGTCGTTGTCATTAGTGAGGAGATGTGGTCATTTAAGTGGTCGTTGTCATTAGTGAGGAGATATGATCATTTAAGTGGTCGTTGTCATTAGTGAGGAGATATGATCATTTAAGTGGTCGTTGTCATTAGTGAGGAGATATAATCATTTAAGTGGTCGTTGTCATTAGTGAGGAGATGTGGTCATTTAAGTGGTCGTTGCCATTAGTGAGGAGATGTGATCATTTAAGTGGTCGTTGTCATTAGTGAGGAGATATGATCATTTAAGTGGTCGTTGTCATTAGTGAGGAGATATAATCATTTAAGTGGTCGTTGCCATTAGTGAGGAGATGTGGTCATTTAAGTGGTCGTTGTCATTAGTGGGGAGATGTGGTCATTTAAGTGGTCGTTGTCATTAGTGAGGAGATGTGGTCATTTAAGTGGTCGTTGTCATTGGTGAGATGTGGTCATTTAAGTGGTCGTTGTCATTAGTGAGGAGATGTGATCATTTAAGTGGTCGTTGTCATTAGTGAGGAGATATGATCATTTAAGTGGTCGTTGTCATTAGTGAGGAGATATAATCATTTAAGTGGTCGTTGCCATTAGTGAGGAGATGTGGTCATGTAAGTGGTCGTTGTCATTAGTGGGGAGATGTGGTCATTTAAGTGGTCGTTGTCATTAGTGAGGAGATATGATCATTTAAGTGGTCGTTGTCATTAGTGGGGAGATGTGATCATTTAAGTGGTCGTTGTCATTAGTGAGGAGATGTGATCATTTAAGTGGTCGTTGTCATTAGTGAGGAGATGTGGTCATTTAAGTGGTCGTTGTCATTAGTGAGGAGATATGGTCATTTAAGTGGTCGTTGTCATTAGTGAGGAGATATGATCATTTAAGTGGTCGTTGTCATTAGTGAGGAGATATGATCATTTAGGTGGTCGTTGTCATTAGTGAGGAGATATGATCATTTAAGTGGTCGTTGTCATTAGTGAGGAGATGTGGTCATTTAAGTGGTCGTTGTCATTAGTGAGGAGATGTGGTCATTTAGGTGGTCGTTGTAATTA
Organism: Bathymodiolus septemdierum; assembly: GCA_963383655.1. NCBI lineage: Eukaryota > Metazoa > Mollusca > Bivalvia > Mytilida > Modiolidae > Bathymodiolus > Bathymodiolus septemdierum. Next base: position 62,826,324 of record OY726529.1, read on the forward strand.
GTGAGGAGATATGATCATTTAAGTGGTCGTTGTCATTAGTGAGGAGATATGATCATTTAAGTGGTCGTTGTCATTAGTGAGGAGATGTGGTCATTTAAGTGGTCGTTGTCATTAGTGGGGAGATATGATCATTTAAGTGGTCGTTGTCATTAGTGAGGAGATATGATCATTTAGGTGGTCGTTGTCATTAGTGAGGAGATATGATCATTTAAGTGGTCGTTGTCATTAGTGAGGAGATATGATCATTTAAGTGGTCGTTGTCATTAGTGAGGAGATATGATCATTTAGGTGGTCGTTGTCATTAGTGAGGAGATATGATCATTTAAGTGGTCGTTGTCATTAGTGAGGAGATATGATCATTTAAGTGGTCGTTGTCGTTAGTGAGGAGATATGATCATTTAAGTGGTCGTTGTCGTTAGTGAGGAGATATGATCATTTAAGTGGTCGTTGTCATTAGTGGGGAGATGTGGTCATTTAAGTGGTCGTTGTCGTTAGTGGGGAGATATGATCATTTAAGTGGTCGTTGTCATTAGTGAGGAGATATGATCATTTAAGTGGTCGTTGTCATTAGTGAGGAGATGTGGTCATTTAGGTGGTCGTTGTCATTAGTGAGGAGATATGATCATTTAAGTGGTCGTTGTCATTAGTGAGGAGATATGATCATTTAAGTGGTCGTTGTCATTAGTGAGGAGATGTGGTCATTTAAGTGGTCGTTGTCATTAGTGGGGAGATATGATCATTTAAGTGGTCGTTGTCATTAGTGAGGAGATATGATCATTTAGGTGGTCGTTGTCATTAGTGAGGAGATATGATCATTTAAGTGGTCGTTGTCTTTAGTGAGGAGATATGATCATTTAAGTGGACGTTGTCATTAGTGAGGAGATATGATCATTTAGGTGGTCGTTGTCATTAGTGAGGAGATATGATCATTTAAGTGGTCGTTGTCATTAGTGAGGAGATATAATCATTTAAGTGGTCGTTGTCATTAGTGAGGAGATGTGGTCATTTAAGTGGTCGTTGTCATTAGTGAGGAGATATGATCATTTAAGTGGTCGTTGACATTAGTGAGGAGATGTGGTCATTTAAGTGGTCGTTGTCATTAGTGAGGAGATATGATCATTTAAGTGGTCGTTGTCATTAGTGGGATGTGGTCATTTAAGTGGTCGTTGTCATTAGTGAGGAGATATGATCATTTAAGTGGTCGTTGTCATTAGTGAGGAGATATGATCATTTAAGTGGTCATTGTCATTAGTGAGGAGATATGATCATTTAAGTGGTCGTTGTCATTAGTGAGGAGATGTGGTCATTTAAGTGGTCGTTGTCATTAGTGAGGAGATATGATCATTTAAGTGGTCGTTGTCATTAGTGAGGAGATGTGGTCATTTAAGTGGTCGTTGTCATTAGTGAGGAGATATGATCATTTAAGTGGTCGTTGTCATTAGTGAGGAGATATGATCATTTAAGTGGTCGTTGTCATTAGTGAGGAGATATGATCATTTAAGTGGTCGTTGTCATTAGTGAGGAGATGTGGTCATTTAAGTGCTCGTTGTCATTAGTGAGGAGATGTGGTCATTTAAGTGGTCGTTGCCATTAGTGAGGAGATATGATCATTTAAGTGGTCGTTGTCATTAGTGAGGAGATATGATCATTTAGGTGGTCGTTGTCATTAGTGAGGAGATATGATCATTTAAGTGGTCGTTGTCATTAGTGAGGAGATATGATCATTTAAGTGGTCGTTGTCATTAGTGAGGAGATATGATCATTTAGGTGGTCGTTGTCATTAGTGAGGAGATATGATCATTTAAGTGGTCGTTGTCATTAGTGAGGAGATATAATCATTTAAGTGGTCGTTGTCATTAGTGAGGAGATGTGGTCATTTAAGTGGTCGTTGTCATTAGTGAGGAGATATGATCATTTAAGTGGTCGTTGACATTAGTGAGGAGATGTGGTCATTTAAGTGGTCGTTGTCATTAGTGAGGAGATATGATCATTTAAGTGGTCGTTGTCATTAGTGGGATGTGGTCATTTAAGTGGTCGTTGTCATTAGTGAGGAGATATGATCATTTAAGTGGTCGTTGTCATTAGTGAGGAGATATGATCATTTAAGTGGTCATTGTCATTAGTGAGGAGATATAATCATTTAAGTGGTCGTTGTCATTAGTGAGGAGATGTGGTCATTTAAGTGGTCGTTGTCATTAGTGAGGAGATATGATCATTTAAGTGGTCGTTGTCATTAGTGAGGAGATGTGGTCATTTAAGTGGTCGTTGTCATTAGTGAGGAGATATGATCATTTAAGTGGTCGTTGTCATTAGTGAGGAGATATGATCATTTAAGTGGTCGTTGTCATTAGTGAGGAGATATGATCATTTAAGTGGTCGTTGTCATTAGTGAGGAGATGTGGTCATTTAAGTGGTCGTTGTCATTAGTGAGGAGATATGATCATTTAAGTGGTCGTTGTCATTAGTGAGGAGATATGATCATTTAAGTGGTCGTTGTCATTAGTGAGGAGATATGATCATTTAAGTGGTCGTTGTCATTAGTGAGGAGATGTGGTCATTTAAGTGCTCGTTGTCATTAGTGAGGAGATGTGGTCATTTAAGTGGTCGTTGCCATTAGTGAGGAGATATGATCATTTAAGTGGTCGTTGTCATTAGTGAGGAGATATGATCATTTAAGTGGTCGTTGTCATTAGTGAGGAGATATAATCATTTAAGTGGTCGTTGTCATTAGTGAGGAGATGTGGTCATTTAAGTGGTCGTTGTCATTAGTGAGGAGATATGATCATTTAAGTGGTCGTTGTCATTAGTGAGGAGATGTGGTCATTTAAGTGGTCGTTGTCATTAGTGAGGAGATGTGGTCATTTAAGTGGTCGTTGTCATTAATGAGGAGATATGATCATTTAAGTGGTCGTTTTCATTAGTGAGGAGATATGATCATTTAAGTGGTCGTTGTCTTTAGTGAGGAGATATAATCATTTAAGTGGTCGTTGTCATTAGTGAGGAGATGTGGTCATTTAAGTGGTCGTTGTCATTAGTGAGGAGATGTGATCATTTAAGTGGTCGTTGTCATTAGTGAGGAGATATGATCATTTAAGTGGTCGTTGTCATTAGTGAGGAGATATAATCATTTAAGTGGTCGTTGCCATTAGTGAGGAGATGTGGTCATTTAAGTGGTCGTTGTCATTAGTGGGGAGATGTGGTCATTTAAGTGGTCGTTGTCATTAGTGAGGAGATGTGGTCATTTAAGTAGTCGTTGTCATTGGTGAGATGTGGTCATTTAAGTGGTCGTTGTCATTAGTGAGGAGATGTGATCATTTAAGTGGTCGTTGTCATTAGTGAGGAGATATGATCATTTAAGTGGTCGTTGTCATTAGTGAGGAGATATAATCATTTAAGTGGTCGTTGCCATTAGTGAGGAGATGTGGTCATTTAAGTGGTCGTTGTCATTAGTGGGGAGATGTGGTCATTTAAGTGGTCGTTGTCATTAGTGAGGAGATATGATCATTTAAGTGGTCGTTGTCATTAGTGGGGAGATGTGATCATTTAAGTGGTCGTTGTCATTAGTGAGGAGATGTGATCATTTAAGTGGTCGTTGTCATTAGTGAGGAGATGTGGTCATTTAAGTGGTCGTTGTCATTAGTGAGGAGATATGGTCATTTAAGTGGTTGTTGTTATTAGTGAGGAGATATGATCATTTAAGTGGTCGTTGTCATTAGTGAGGAGATATGATCATTTAGGTGGTCGTTGTCATTAGTGAGGAGATATGATCATTTAAGTGGTCGTTGTCATTAGTGAGGAGATGTGGTCATTTAAGTGGTCGTTGTCATTAGTGAGGAGATGTGGTCATTTAGGTGGTCGTTGTCATTAGTGAGGAGATATGATCATTTAAGTGGTCGTTGTCATTAGTGAGGAGATATGATCATTTAAGTGGTCGTTGTCATTAGTGAGGAGATGTGGTCATTTAGGTGGTCGTTGTCATTAGTGGGGAGATATGATCATTTAAGTGGTCGTTGTCATTAGTGAGGAGATATGATCATTTAGGTGGTCGTTGTCATTAGTGAGGAGATATGATCATTTAAGTGGTCGTTGTCATTAGTGAGGAGATATGATCATTTAAGTGGTCGTTGTCATTAGTGAGGAGATATGATCATTTAGGTGGTCGTTGTCATTAGTGAGGAGATATAATCATTTAAGTGGTCGTTGTCATTAGTGAGGAGATGTGGTCATTTAAGTGGTCGTTGTCATTAGTGAGGAGATATGATCATTTAAGTGGTCGTTGTCATTAGTGAGGAGATGTGGTCATTTAAGTGGTCGTTGTCATTAGTGAGGAGATATGATCATTTAAGTGGTCGTTGTCATTAGTGGGATGTGGTCATTTAAGTGGTCGTTGTCATTAGTGAGGAGATATGATCATTTAAGTGGTCGTTGTCATTAGTGAGGAGATATGATCATTTAAGTGGTCATTGTCATTAGTGAGGAGATATAATCATTTAAGTGGTCGTTGTCATTAGTGAGGAGATGTGGTCATTTAAGTGGTCGTTGTCATTAGTGAGGAGATATGATCATTTAAGTGGTCGTTGTCATTAGTGAGTAGATGTGGTCATTTAAGTGGTCGTTGTCATTAGTGAGGAGATATGATCATTTAAGTGGTCGTTGTCATTAGTGAGGAGATATGATCATTTAAGTGGTCGTTGTCATTAGTGAGGAGATATGATCATTTAAGTGGTCGTTGTCATTAGTGAGGAGATGTGGTCATTTAAGTGCTCGTTGTCATTAGTGAGGAGATGTGGTCATTTAAGTGGTCGTTGTCATTAGTGAGGAGATATGATCATTTAAGTGGTCGTTGTCATTAGTGAGGAGATGTGGTCATTTAAGTGGTCGTTGTCATTAGTGAGGAGATGTGGTCATTTAAGTGGTCGTTGTCATTAGTGAGGAGATATGATCATTTAAGTGGTCGTTGTCATTAGTGAGGAGATATGATCATTTAAGTGGTCGTTGTCATTAGTGAGGAGATATAATCATTTAAGTGGTCGTTGTCATTAGTGAGGAGATGTGGTCATTTAAGTGGTCGTTGTCAATAGTGAGGAGATGTGATCATTTAAGTGGTCGTTGTCATTAGTGAGGAGATATGATCATTTAAGTGGTCGTTGTCATTAGTGAGGAGATATAATCATTTAAGTGGTCGTTGCCATTAGTGAGGAGATGTGGTCATTTAAGTGGTCGTTGTCATTAGTGGGGAGATGTGGTCATTTAAGTGGTCGTTGTCATTAGTGAGGAGATGTGGTCATTTAAGTGGTCGTTGTCATTGGTGAGATGTGGTCATTAAAGTGGTCGTTGTCATTAGTGAGGAGATGTGATCATTTAAGTGGTCGTTGTCATTAGTGAGGAGATATGATCATTTAAGTGGTCGTTGTCATTAGTGAGGAGATATAATCATTTAAGTGGTCGTTGCCATTAGTGAGGAGATGTGGTCATTTAAGTGGTCGTTGTCATTAGTGGGGAGATGTGGTCATTTAAGTGGTCGTTGTCATTAGTGAGGAGATATGATCATTTAAGTGGTCGTTGTCATTAGTGGGGAGATGTGATCATTTAAGTGGTCGTTGTCATTAGTGAGGAGATGTGATCATTTAAGTGGTCGTTGTCATTAGTGAGGAGATGTGGTCATTTAAGTGGTCGTTGTCATTAGTGAGGAGATATGGTCATTTAAGTGGTCGTTGTCATTAGTGAGGAGATATGATCATTTAAGTGGTCGTTGTCATTAGTGAGGAGATATGATCATTTAGGTGGTCGTTGTCATTAGTGAGGAGATATGATCATTTAAGTGGTCGTTGTCATTAGTGAGGAGATGTGGTCATTTAAGTGGTCGTTGTCATTAGTGAGGAGATGTGGTCATTTAGGTGGTCGTTGTCATTAGTGAGAAGATATGATCATTTAAGTGGTCGTTGTCATTAGCGAGGAGATATGATCATTTAAGTGGTCGTTGTCATTAGTGAGGAGATGTGGTCATTTAGGTGGTCGTTGTCATTAGTGAGGAGATATGATCATTTAAGTGGTCGTTGTCATTAGTGAGGAGATATGATCATTTAAGTGGTCGTTGTCATTAGTGAGGAGATGTGGTCATTTAAGTGGTCGTTGTCATTAGTGGGGAGATATGATCATTTAAGTGGTCGTTGTCATTAGTGAGGAGATATGATCATTTAGGTGGTCGTTGTCATTAGTGAGGAGATATGATCATTTAAGTGGTCGTTGTCATTAGTGAGGAGATATGATCATTTAAGTGGTCGTTGTCATTAGTGAGGAGATATGATCATTTAGGTGGTCGTTGTCATTAGTGAGGAGATATGATCATTTAAGTGGTCGTTGTCATTAGTGAGGAGATATGATCATTTAAGTGGTCGTTGTCGTTAGTGAGGAGATATGATCATTTAAGTGGTCGTTGTCGTTAGTGAGGAGATATGATCATTTAAGTGGTCGTTGTCATTAGTGGGAAGATGTGGTCATTTAAGTGGTCGTTGTCGTTAGTGGGGAGATATGATCATTTAAGTGGTCGTTGTCATTAGTGAGGAGATATTATCATTTAAGTGGTCGTTGTCATTAGTGAGGAGATGTGGTCATTTAGGTGGTCGTTGTCATTAGTGAGGAGATATGATCATTTAAGTGGTCGTTGTCATTAGTGAGGAGATATGATCATTTAAGTGGTCGTTGTCATTAGTGAGGAGATGTGGTCATTTAAGTGGTCGTTGTCATTAGTGGGGAGATATGATCATTTAAGTGGTCGTTGTCATTAGTGAGGAGATATGATCATTTAGGTGGTCGTTGTCATTAGTGAGGAGATATGATCATTTAAGTGGTCGTTGTTATTAGTGAGGAGATATGATCATTTAAGTGGTCGTTGTCATTAGTGAGGAGATATGATCATTTAGGTGGTCGTTGTCATTAGTGAGGAGATATGATCATTTAAGTGGTCGTGGTCATTAGTGAGGAGATATGATCATTTAAGTGGTCGTTGTCGTTAGTGAGGAGATATGATCATTTAAGTGGTCGTTGTCGTTAGTGAGGAGATATGATCATTTAAGTGGTCGTTGTCATTAGTGGGGAGATGTGGTCATTTAAGTGGTCGTTGTCGTTAGTGGGGAGATATGATCATTTAAGTGGTCGTTGTCATTAGTGGGGAGATGTGGTCATTTAAGTGGTCGTTGTCATTAGTGAGGAGATGTGGTCATTTAAGTGGTCGTTGTCATTAGTGGGGAGATGTGATCATTTAAGTGGTCGTTGTCATTAGTGAGATATGATCATTTAAGTGGTCGTTGTCATTAGTGGGGAGATGTGATCATTTAAGTGGTCGTTTTCGTTAGTGAGATGTGATCATTTAAGTGGTCGTTGTCGTTAGTGAGATGTGGTTATTTAAGTGGCCGTTGTCGTTAGTGAGATATGGTCATTTAAGTGGTCGTTGTCGTTAGTGAGGAGATGTGATCATTTAAGTGGTCGTTGTCATTGGTGAGATGTGGTCATTTAAGTGGTCGTTGTCATTAGTGAGGAGATGTGGTCATTTAAGTGGTCGTTGTCATTAGTGAGGAGATATGGTCATTTAAGTGGTCGTTGTCGTTAGTGAGGAGATATGATGATTTAAGTGGTCGTTGTCGTTAGTGAGGAGATATGATCATTTAAGTGGTCGTTGTCGTTAGTGAGGAGATATGATCATTTAAGTGGTCGTTGTCATTAGTGGGGAAATGTGGTCATTTAAGTGGTCGTTGTCGTTAGTGAGGAGATATGATCATTTAAGTGGTCGTTGTCGTTAGTGGGGAGATGTGGTCATTTAAGTGGTCGTTGTCATTAGTGAGGAGATATGATCATTTAAGTGGTCGTTGTCGTTAGTGAGGAGATATGATCATTTAAGTGGTCGTTGTCATTAGTGAGGAGATATGATCATTTAAGTGGTCGTTGTCATTAGTGAGGAGATATGATCATTTAAGTGGTCGTTGTCGTTAGTGAGGAGATATGATCATTTAAGTGGTCGTTGTCATTAGTGAGGAGATATGATCATTTAAGTGGTCGTTGTCGTTAGTGAGATATGATCATTTAAGTGGTCGTTGTCGTTAGTGAGGAGGTACGATCATTTAAGTGGTCGTTGTCGTTAGTGAGGAGATATGATCATTTAAGTGGTCGTTGTCGTTAGTGAGATGTGGTCATTTAAGTGGTCGTTGTCGTTAGTGGGGAGATGTGGTCATTTAAGTGGTCGTTGTCGTTAGTGAGGAGATGTGGTCATTTAAGTGGTCGTTGTCATTAGTGAGGAGATGTGGTCATTTAAGTGGTCGTTGTCATTAGTGAGATGTGGTCGTTGTCGTTAGTGAGATATGGTCATTTAAGTGGTCGTTGTCATTAGTGAGATGTGGTCGTTGTCGTTAGTGAGATGTGGTCATTTAAGTGGTCGTTGTCGTTAGTGGGGAGATGTGGTCATTTAAGTGGTCGTTGTCGTTAGTGAGGAGATGTGGTCATTTAAGTGGTCGTTGTCATTAGTGAGGAGATATAATCATTTAAGTGGTCGTTGTCATTAGTGAGGAGATGTGGTCATTTAAGTGGTCGTTGCCATTAGTGAGGAGATGTGATCATTTAAGTGGTCGTTGTCATTAGTGAGGAGATATGATCATTTAAGTGGTCGTTGTCATTAGTGAGGAGATATAATCATTTAAGTGGTCGTTGCCATTAGTGAGGAGATGTGGTCATTTAAGTGGTCGTTGTCATTAGTGGGGAGATGTGGTCATTTAAGTGGTCGTTGTCATTAGTGAGGAGATGTGGTCATTTAAGTGGTCGTTGTCATTGGTGAGATGTGGTCATTTAAGTGGTCGTTGTCATTAGTGAGGAGATGTGATCATTTAAGTGGTCGTTGTCATTAGTGAGGAGATATGATCATTTAAGTGGTCGTTGTCATTAGTGAGGAGATATAATCATTTAAGTGGTCGTTGCCATTAGTGAGGAGATGTGGTCATGTAAGTGGTCGTTGTCATTAGTGGGGAGATGTGGTCATTTAAGTGGTCGTTGTCATTAGTGAGGAGATATGATCATTTAAGTGGTCGTTGTCATTAGTGGGGAGATGTGATCATTTAAGTGGTCGTTGTCATTAGTGAGGAGATGTGATCATTTAAGTGGTCGTTGTCATTAGTGAGGAGATGTGGTCATTTAAGTGGTCGTTGTCATTAGTGAGGAGATATGGTCATTTAAGTGGTCGTTGTCATTAGTGAGGAGATATGATCATTTAAGTGGTCGTTGTCATTAGTGAGGAGATATGATCATTTAGGTGGTCGTTGTCATTAGTGAGGAGATATGATCATTTAAGTGGTCGTTGTCATTAGTGAGGAGATGTGGTCATTTAAGTGGTCGTTGTCATTAGTGAGGAGATGTGGTCATTTAGGTGGTCGTTGTAATTAGTGAGGAGATATGATCATTTAAGTGGTCGTTGTCATTAGTGAGGAGATATGATCATTTAAGTGGTCGTTGTCATTAGTGAGGAGATGTGGTCATTTAAGTGGTCGTTGTCATTAGTGGGGAGATATGATCATTTAAGTGGTCGTTGTCATTAGTGAGGAGATATGATCATTTAGGTGGTCGTTGTCATTAGTGAGGAGATATGATCATTTAAGTGGTCGTTGTCATTAGTGAGGAGATATGATCATTTAAGTGGTCGTTGTCATTAGTGAGGAGATATGATCATTTAGGTGGTCGTTGTCATTAGTGAGGAGATATGATCATTTAAGTGGTCGTTGTCATTAGTGAGGAGATATGATCATTTAAGTGGTCGTTGTCGTTAGTGAGGAGATATGATCATTTAAGTGGTCGTTGTCGTTAGTGAGGAGATATGATCATTTAAGTGGTCGTTGTCATTAGTGGGGAGATGTGGTCATTTAAGTGGTCGTTGTCGTTAGTGGGGAGATATGATCATTTAAGTGGTCGTTGTCATTAGTGAGGAGATATGATCATTTAAGTGGTCGTTGTCATTAGTGAGGAGATGTGGTCATTTAGGTGGTCGTTGTCATTAGTGAGGAGATATGATCATTTAAGTGGTCGTTGTCATTAGTGAGGAGATATGATCATTTAAGTGGTCGTTGTCATTAGTGAGGAGATGTGGTCATTTAAGTGGTCGTTGTCATTAGTGGGGAGATATGATCATTTAAGTGGTCGTTGTCATTAGTGAGGAGATATGATCATTTAGGTGGTCGTTGTCATTAGTGAGGAGATATGATCATTTAAGTGGTCGTTGTCTTTAGTGAGGAGATATGATCATTTAAGTGGACGTTGTCATTAGTGAGGAGATATGATCATTTAGGTGGTCGTTGTCATTAGTGAGGAGATATGATCATTTAAGTGGTCGTTGTCATTAGTGAGGAGATATAATCATTTAAGTGGTCGTTGTCATTAGTGAGGAGATGTGGTCATTTAAGTGGTCGTTGTCATTAGTGAGGAGATATGATCATTTAAGTGGTCGTTGACATTAGTGAGGAGATGTGGTCATTTAAGTGGTCGTTGTCATTAGTGAGGAGATATGATCATTTAAGTGGTCGTTGTCATTAGTGGGATGTGGTCATTTAAGTGGTCGTTGTCATTAGTGAGGAGATATGATCATTTAAGTGGTCGTTGTCATTAGTGAGGAGATATGATCATTTAAGTGGTCATTGTCATTAGTGAGGAGATATAATCATTTAAGTGGTCGTTGTCATTAGTGAGGAGATGTGGTCATTTAAGTGGTCGTTGTCATTAGTGAGGAGATATGATCATTTAAGTGGTCGTTGTCATTAGTGAGGAGATGTGGTCATTTAAGTGGTCGTTGTCATTAGTGAGGAGATATGATCATTTAAGTGGTCGTTGTCATTAGTGAGGAGATATGATCATTTAAGTGGTCGTTGTCATTAGTGAGGAGATATGATCATTTAAGTGGTCGTTGTCATTATTGAGGAGATGTGGTCATTTAAGTGCTCGTTGTCATTAGTGAGGAGATGTGGTCATTTAAGTGGTCGTTGCCATTAGTGAGGAGATATGATCATTTAAGTGGTCGTTGTCATTAGTGAGGAGATATGATCATTTAGGTGGTCGTTGTCATTAGTGAGGAGATATTATCATTTAAGTGGTCGTTGTCATTAGTGAGGAGATATGATCATTTAAGTGGTCGTTGTCATTAGTGAGGAGATATGATCATTTAGGTGGTCGTTGTCATTAGTGAGGAGATATGATCATTTAAGTGGTCGTTGTCATTAGTGAGGAGATATAATCATTTAAGTGGTCGTTGTCATTAGTGAGGAGATGTGGTCATTTAAGTGGTCGTTGTCATTAGTGAGGAGATATGATCATTTAAGTGGTCGTTGACATTAGTGAGGAGATGTGGTCATTTAAGTGGTCGTTGTCATTAGTGAGGAGATATGATCATTTAAGTGGTCGTTGTCATTAGTGGGATGTGGTCATTTAAGTGGTCGTTGTCATTAGTGAGGAGATATGATCATTTAAGTGGTCGTTGTCATTAGTGAGGAGATATGATCATTTAAGTGGTCATTGTCATTAGTGAGGAGATATAATCATTTAAGTGGTCGTTGTCATTAGTGAGGAGATGTGGTCATTTAAGTGGTCGTTGTCATTAGTGAGGAGATATGATCATTTAAGTGGTCGTTGTCATTAGTGAGGAGATGTGGTCATTTAAGTGGTCGTTGTCATTAGTGAGGAGATATGATCATTTAAGTGGTCGTTGTCATTAGTGAGGAGATATGATCATTTAAGTGGTCGTTGTCATTAGTGAGGAGATATGATCATTTAAGTGGTCGTTGTCATTAGTGAGGAGATGTGGTCATTTAAGTGGTCGTTGTCATTAGTGAGGAGATATGATCATTTAAGTGGTCGTTGTCATTAGTGAGGAGATATGATCATTTAAGTGGTCGTTGTCATTAGTGAGGAGATATGATCATTTAAGTGGTCGTTGTCATTAGTGAGGAGATGTGGTCATTTAAGTGCTCGTTGTCATTAGTGAGGAGATGTGGTCATTTAAGTGGTCGTTGCCATTAGTGAGGAGATATGATCATTTAAGTGGTCGTTGTCATTAGTGAGGAGATATGATCATTTAAGTGGTCGTTGTCATTAGTGAGGAGATATAATCATTTAAGTGGTCGTTGTCATTAGTGAGGAGATGTGGTCATTTAAGTGGTCGTTGTCATTAGTGAGGAGATATGATCATTTAAGTGGTCGTTGTCATTAGTGAGGAGATGTGGTCATTTAAGTGGTCGTTGTCATTAGTGAGGAGATGTGGTCATTTAAGTGGTCGTTGTCATTAATGAGGAGATATGATCATTTAAGTGGTCGTTTTCATTAGTGAGGAGATATGATCATTTAAGTGGTCGTTGTCTTTAGTGAGGAGATATAATCATTTAAGTGGTCGTTGTCATTAGTGAGGAGATGTGGTCATTTAAGTGGTCGTTGTCATTAGTGAGGAGATGTGATCATTTAAGTGGTCGTTGTCATTAGTGAGGAGATATGATCATTTAAGTGGTCGTTGTCATTAGTGAGGAGATATAATCATTTAAGTGGTCGTTGCCATTAGTGAGGAGATGTGGTCATTTAAGTGGTCGTTGTCATTAGTGGGGAGATGTGGTCATTTAAGTGGTCGTTGTCATTAGTGAGGAGATGTGGTCATTTAAGTAGTCGTTGTCATTGGTGAGATGTGGTCATTTAAGTGGTCGTTGTCATTAGTGAGGAGATGTGATCATTTAAGTGGTCGTTGTCATTAGTGAGGAGATATGATCATTTAAGTGGTCGTTGTCATTAGTGAGGAGATATAATCATTTAAGTGGTCGTTGCCATTAGTGAGGAGATGTGGTCATTTAAGTGGTCGTTGTCATTAGTGGGGAGATGTGGTCATTTAAGTGGTCGTTGTCATTAGTGAGGAGATATGATCATTTAAGTGGTCGTTGTCATTAGTGGGGAGATGTGATCATTTAAGTGGTCGTTGTCATTAGTGAGGAGATGTGATCATTTAAGTGGTCGTTGTCATTAGTGAGGAGATGTGGTCATTTAAGTGGTCGTTGTCATTAGTGAGGAGATATGGTCATTTAAGTGGTCGTTGTTATTAGTGAGGAGATATGATCATTTAAGTGGTCGTTGTCATTAGTGAGGAGATATGATCATTTAGGTGGTCGTTGTCATTAGTGAGGAGATATGATCATTTAAGTGGTCGTTGTCATTAGTGAGGAGATGTGGTCATTTAAGTGGTCGTTGTCATTAGTGAGGAGATGTGGTCATTTAGGTGGTCGTTGTCATTAGTGAGGAGATATGATCATTTAAGTGGTCGTTGTCATTAGTGAGGAGATATGATCATTTAAGTGGTCGTTGTCATTAGTGAGGAGATGTGGTCATTTAGGTGGTCGTTGTCATTAGTGAGGAGATATGATCATTTAAGTGGTCGTTGTCATTAGTGAGGAGATATGATCATCTAAGTGGTCGTTGTCATTAGTGAGGAGATGTGGTCATTTAAGTGGTCGTTGTCATTAGTGGGGAGATATGATCATTTAAGTGGTCGTTGTCATTAGTGAGGAGATATGATCATTTAGGTGGTCGTTGTCATTAGTGAGGAGATATGATCATTTAAGTGGTCGTTGTCATTAGTGAGGAGATATGATCATTTAAGTGGTCGTTGTCATTAGTGAGGAGATATGATCATTTAGGTGGTCGTTGTCATTAGTGAGGAGATATAATCATTTAAGTGGTCGTTGTCATTAGTGAGGAGATGTGGTCATTTAAGTGGTCGTTGTCATTAGTGAGGAGATATGATCATTTAAGTGGTCGTTGTCATTAGTGAGGAGATGTGGTCATTTAAGTGGTCGTTGTCATTAGTGAGGAGATATGATCATTTAAGTGGTCGTTGTCATTAGTGGGATGTGGTCATTTAAGTGGTCGTTGTCATTAGTGAGGAGATATGATCATTTAAGTGGTCGTTGTCATTAGTGAGGAGATATGATCATTTAAGTGGTCATTGTCATTAGTGAGGAGATATAATCATTTAAGTGGTCGTTGTCATTAGTGAGGAGATGTGGTCATTTAAGTGGTCGTTGTCATTAGTGAGGAGATATGATCATTTATGTGGTCGTTGTCATTAGTGAGTAGATGTGGTCATTTAAGTGGTCGTTGTCATTAGTGAGGAGATATGATCATTTAAGTGGTCGTTGTCATTAGTGAGGAGATATGATCATTTAAGTGGTCGTTGTCATTAGTGAGGAGATATGATCATTTAAGTGGTCGTTGTCATTAGTGAGGAGATGTGGTCATTTAAGTGCTCGTTGTCATTAGTGAGGAGATGTGGTCATTTAAGTGGTCGTTGTCATTAGTGAGGAGATATGATCATTTAAGTGGTCGTTGTCATTAGTGAGGAGATGTGGTCATTTAAGTGGTCGTTGTCATTAGTGAGGAGATGTGGTCATTTAAGTGGTCGTTGTCATTAGTGAGGAGATATGATCATTTAAGTGGTCGTTGTCATTAGTGAGGAGATATGATCATTTAAGTGGTCGTTGTCATTAGTGAGGAGATATAATCATTTAAGTGGTCGTTGTCATTAGTGAGGAGATGTGGTCATTTAAGTGGTCGTTGTCAATAGTGAGGAGATGTGATCATTTAAGTGGTCGTTGTCATTAGTGAGGAGATATGATCATTTAAGTGGTCGTTGTCATTAGTGAGGAGATATAATCATTTAAGTGGTCGTTGCCATTAGTGAGGAGATGTGGTCATTTAAGTGGTCGTTGTCATTAGTGGGGAGATGTGGTCATTTAAGTGGTCGTTGTCATTAGTGAGGAGATGTGGTCATTTAAGTAGTCGTTGTCATTGGTGAGATGTGGTCATTTAAGTGGTCGTTGTCATTAGTGAGGAGATGTGATCATTTAAGTGGTCGTTGTCATTAGTGAGGAGATATGATCATTTAAGTGGTCGTTGTCATTAGTGAGGAGATATAATCATTTAAGTGGTCGTTGCCATTAGTGAGGAGATGTGGTCATTTAAGTGGTCGTTGTCATTAGTGGGGAGATGTGGTCATTTAAGTGGTCGTTGTCATTAGTGAGGAGATATGATCATTTAAGTGGTCGTTGTCATTAGTGGGGAGATGTGATCATTTAAGTGGTCGTTGTCATTAGTGAGGAGATGTGATCATTTAAGTGGTCGTTGTCATTAGTGAGGAGATGTGGTCATTTAAGTGGTCGTTGTCATTAGTGAGGAGATATGGTCATTTAAGTGGTCGTTGTTATTAGTGAGGAGATATGATCATTTAAGTGGTCGTTGTCATTAGTGAGGAGATATGATCATTTAGGTGGTCGTTGTCATTAGTGAGGAGATATGATCATTTAAGTGGTCGTTGTCATTAGTGAGGAGATGTGGTCATTTAAGTGGTCGTTGTCATTAGTGAGGAGATGTGGTCATTTAGGTGGTCGTTGTCATTAGTGAGGAGATATGATCATTTAAGTGGTCGTTGTCATTAGTGAGGAGATATGATCATTTAAGTGGTCGTTGTCATTAGTGAGGAGATGTGGTCATTTAGGTGGTCGTTGTCATTAGTGAGGAGATATGATCATTTAAGTGGTCGTTGTCATTAGTGAGGAGATATGATCATCTAAGTGGTCGTTGTCATTAGTGAGGAGATGTGGTCATTTAAGTGGTCGTTGTCATTAGTGGGGAGATATGATCATTTAAGTGGTCGTTGTCATTAGTGAGGAGATATGATCATTTAGGTGGTCGTTGTCATTAGTGAGGAGATATGATCATTTAAGTGGTCGTTGTCATTAGTGAGGAGATATGATCATTTAAGTGGTCGTTGTCATTAGTGAGGAGATATGATCATTTAGGTGGTCGTTGTCATTAGTGAGGAGATATAATCATTTAAGTGGTCGTTGTCATTAGTGAGGAGATGTGGTCATTTAAGTGGTCGTTGTCATTAGTGAGGAGATATGATCATTTAAGTGGTCGTTGTCATTAGTGAGGAGATGTGGTCATTTAAGTGGTCGTTGTCATTAGTGAGGAGATATGATCATTTAAGTGGTCGTTGTCATTAGTGGGATGTGGTCATTTAAGTGGTCGTTGTCATTAGTGAGGAGATATGATCATTTAAGTGGTCGTTGTCATTAGTGAGGAGATATGATCATTTAAGTGGTCATTGTCATTAGTGAGGAGATATAATCATTTAAGTGGTCGTTGTCATTAGTGAGGAGATGTGGTCATTTAAGTGGTCGTTGTCATTAGTGAGGAGATATGATCATTTATGTGGTCGTTGTCATTAGTGAGTAGATGTGGTCATTTAAGTGGTCGTTGTCATTAGTGAGGAGATATGATCATTTAAGTGGTCGTTGTCATTAGTGAGGAGATATGATCATTTAAGTGGTCGTTGTCATTAGTGAGGAGATATGATCATTTAAGTGGTCGTTGTCATTAGTGAGGAGATGTGGTCATTTAAGTGCTCGTTGTCATTAGTGAGGAGATGTGGTCATTTAAGTGGTCGTTGTCATTAGTGAGGAGATATGATCATTTAAGTGGTCGTTGTCATTAGTGAGGAGATGTGGTCATTTAAGTGGTCGTTGTCATTAGTGAGGAGATGTGGTCATTTAAGTGGTCGTTGTCATTAGTGAGGAGATATGATCATTTAAGTGGTCGTTGTCATTAGTGAGGAGATATGATCATTTAAGTGGTCGTTGTCATTAGTGAGGAGATATAATCATTTAAGTGGTCGTTGTCATTAGTGAGGAGATGTGGTCATTTAAGTGGTCGTTGTCAATAGTGAGGAGATGTGATCATTTAAGTGGTCGTTGTCATTAGTGAGGAGATATGATCATTTAAGTGGTCGTTGTCATTAGTGAGGAGATATAATCATTTAAGTGGTCGTTGCCATTAGTGAGGAGATGTGGTCATTTAAGTGGTCGTTGTCATTAGTGGGGAGATGTGGTCATTTAAGTGGTCGTTGTCATTAGTGAGGAGATGTGGTCATTTAAGTGGTCGTTGTCATTGGTGAGATGTGGTCATTAAAGTGGTCGTTGTCATTAGTGAGGAGATGTGATCATTTAAGTGGTCGTTGTCATTAGTGAGGAGATATGATCATTTAAGTGGTCGTTGTCATTAGTGAGGAGATATAATCATTTAAGTGGTCGTTGCCATTAGTGAGGAGATGTGGTCATTTAAGTGGTCGTTGTCATTAGTGGGGAGATGTGGTCATTTAAGTGGTCGTTGTCATTAGTGAGGAGATATGATCATTTAAGTGGTCGTTGTCATTAGTGGGGAGATGTGATCATTTAAGTGGTCGTTGTCATTAGTGAGGAGATGTGATCATTTAAGTGGTCGTTGTCATTAGTGAGGAGATGTGGTCATTTAAGTGGTCGTTGTCATTAGTGAGGAGATATGGTCATTTAAGTGGTCGTTGTCATTAGTGAGGAGATATGATCATTTAAGTGGTCGTTGTCATTAGTGAGGAGATATGATCATTTAGGTGGTCGTTGTCATTAGTGAGGAGATATGATCATTTAAGTGGTCGTTGTCATTAGTGAGGAGATGTGGTCATTTAAGTGGTCGTTGTCATTAGTGAGGAGATGTGGTCATTGTCATTAGTGAGATGTGGTCGTTGTCGTTAGTGAGATGTGGTCATTTAAGTGGTCGTTGTCATTAGTGAGATGTGGTCGTTGTCGTTAGTGAGATGTGGTCATTTAAGTGGTCGTTGTCGTTAGTGGGGAGATGTGGTCATTTAAGTGGTCGTTGTCGTTAGTGAGGAGATGTGGTCATTTAAGTGGTCGTTGTCATTAGTGAGGAGATGTGGTCATTTAAGTGGTCGTTGTCATTAGTGAGATATGATCATTTAAGTGGTCGTTGTCGTTAGTGAGGAGATGTGGTCATTTAAGTGGTCGTTGTCATTAGTGAGGAGATGTGGTCATTTAAGTGGTTGGTGTCATTAGTGAGGAGATGTGGTCATTTAAGTGGTCGTTGTCATTAGTGAGGAGGTGTGGTCATTTAAGTGGTCGTTGTCATTAGTGAGATGTGGTCGTTGTCGTTAGTGAGGAGATGTGGTCATTTAAGTGGTCGTTGTCATTAGTGAGGAGATGTGGTCATTTAAGTGGTCGTTTTCGTTAGTGAGATATGATCATTTAAGTGGTCGTTGTCGTTAGTGAGGAGATGTGGTCATTTAAGTGGTCGTTGTCGTTAGTGAGCAGACGTGGTCATTTAAGTGGTCGTTGTCATTAGTGAGATATGATCATTTAAGTGGTCGTTGTCGTTAGTGAGGAGACGTGGTCATTTAAGTGGTCGTTGTCATTAGTGGGGAGATGTGGTCATTTAAGTGGTCGTTGTCATTAGTGAGGAGATGTGGTCATTTAAGTGGTTGGTGTCATTAGTGAGGAGATGTGGTCATTTAAGTGGTCGTTGTCATTAGTGAGGAGGTGTGGTCATTTAAGTGGTCGTTGTCATTAGTGAGATGTGGTCATTTAAGTGGTCGTTGTCGTTAGTGAGGAGATGTGGTCATTTAAGTGGTCGTTGTCATTAGTGAGGAGATGTGGTCATTTAAGTGGTCGTTGTCGTTAGTGAGATATGATCATTTAAGTGGTCGTTGTCGTTAGTGAGGAGATGTGGTCATTTAAGTGGTCGTTGTCATTAGTGAGGAGATATGATCATTTAAGTGGTCGTTGTCGTTAGTGAGGAGATATGATCATTTAAGTGGTCGTTGTCATTAGTGAGGAGATATGATCATTTAAGTGGTCGTTGTCATTAGTGAGGAGATATGATCATTTAAGTGGTCGTTGTCATTAGTGAGGAGATATGATCATTTAAGTGGTCGTTGTCATTAGTGAGGAGATATGATCATTTAAGTGGTCGTTGTCGTTAGTGAGATATGATCATTTAAGTGGTCGTTGTCGTTAGTGAGGAGATACGATCATTTAAGTGGTCGTTGTCGTTAGTGAGGAGATATGATCATTTAAGTGGTCGTTGTCGTTAGTGAGATGTGGTCATTTAAGTGGTCGTTGTCGTTAGTGGGGAGATATGGTCATTTAAGTGGTCGTTGTCGTTAGTGAGGAGATATGATCATTTAAGTGGTCGTTGTCGTTAGTGAGGAGATGTGGTCATTTAAGTGGTCGTTGTCGTTAGTGGGGAGATGTGGTCATTTAAGTGGTCGTTGTCGTTAGTGAGGAGATATAATCATTTAAGTGGTCGTTGTCGTTAGTGGGGAGATATGGTCATTTAAGTGGTCGTTGTCATTAGTGAGGAGATATGATCATTTAAGTGGTCGTTGTCGTTAGTGAGATATGATCATTTAAGTGGTCGTTGTCGTTAGTGAGGAGATACGATCACTTAAGTGGTCGTTGTCGTTAGTGAGGAGATATGATCATTTAAGTGGTCGTTGTCGTTAGTGAGATGTGGTCATTTAAGTGGTCGTTGTCGTTAGTGGGGAGATGTGGTCATTTAAGTGGTCGTTGTCGTTAGTGAGGAGATATGATCATTTAAGTGGTCGTTGTCGTTAGTGAGGAGATGTGGTCATTTAAGTGGTCGTTGTCGTTAGTGGGGAGATGTGGTCATTTAAGTGGTCGTTGTCGTTAGTGAGGAGATATAATCATTTAAGTGGTCGTTGTCGTTAGTGAGGAGATGTGGTCATTTAAGTGGTCGTTGTCGTTAGTGGGGAGATATGGTCATTTAAGTGGTCGTTGTCGTTAGTGAGATGTGGTCGTTGTCGTTAGTGAGATGTGGTCGTTGTCGTTAGTGAGATGTGGTCATTTAAGTGGTCGTTGTCATTAGTGAGATGTGGTCGTTGTCGTTAGTGAGATGTGGTCATTTAAGTGGTCGTTGTCGTTAGTGGGGAGATGTGGTCATTTAAGTGGTCGTTGTCGTTAGTGAGGAGATGTGGTCATTTAAGTGGTCGTTGTCATTAGTGAGGAGATGTGGTCATTTAAGTGGTCGTTGTCATTAGTGAGGAGATGTGGTCATTTAAGTGGTCGTTGTCGTTAGTGAGATATGATCATTTAAGTGGTCGTTGTCGTTAGTGAGGAGATATGGTCATTTAAGTGGTCGTTGTCGTTAGTGAGGAGACGTGGTCATTTAAGTGGTCGTTGTCATTAGTGAGATATGATCATTTAAGTGGTCGTTTTCGTTAGTGAGGAGATGTTGTCATTTAAGTGGTCGTTGTCGTTAGTGAGGAGACGTGGTCATTTAAGTGGTCGTTGTCATTAGTGGGGAGATGTGGTCATTTAAGTGGTCGTTGTCATTAGTGAGGAGATGTGGTCATTTAAGTGGTTGTTGTCATTAGTGAGGAGATGTGGTCATTTAAGTGGTCGTTGTCATTAGTGAGAAGGTGTGGTCATTTAAGTGGTCGTTGTCATTAGTGAGATGTGGTCATTTAAGTGGTCGTTGTCGTTAGTGAGGAGATGTGGTCATTTAAGTGGTCGTTGTCATTAGTGAGGAGATGTGGTCATTTAAGTGGTCGTTGCCATTAGTGAGGAGATGTGGTCATTTAAGTGGTCGTTGTCATTAGTGAGATGTGGTCATTTAAGGGGGTAGGCCTGGGGTATGGGAGATAACTCTATTTTCAGTGTCTTCTCAAATATATGATCATCTGTGCGTTTGAAAATTCCCCCTCAATTCCAAGCTTCTTGGTGACAAAGATTGTTTACATTGGATATGGCCAGTTAAAAAAATGACTCCTTTTCCTTTTACCTTTCCATAGCTGTACTCCTTGCAGGGCTCACCAAATCAAGCAAAGTGGGCGAAATTCTCTCCCTATATCGGCTGAAGTCGCTCTCCCTCGACTACAAAACGAAATTAAAGTCGCCTTGTTTTTTTTGCAAGTCACTCTTTTCTTGCAAATAATCTTCGTTTTATGGTAAAGCTGATTGTCAAAACAATTGTAATCAATGGGAAGATACATAAGAATAAGAGGAAAAGGTTTTATTCAAGCAATAAAAAAGGTTTAATTTGTTGATACAAAAGTATCGCGGCAAACTTCTGCAAATTTGTACAAACGAAATTCCAGGTGATTATCAAATCCCAAATCTTAAAATATACAAACAGACGCTTCCTTTACCAAATTGGCCGTTGAATTGTGTTATATTCTAATTATTTTCACAAAACTTGAGTTATTTGTAGCTTTTTAAAAGCTAAACAATCAACATGTCTAAGTTTTAAACACGGCGATCATGGGGACGTAGGAAATCGAAGGAAGGACACGAATAGTTAGATGTCATTGACAAATTTCAAGGCAAAAATGAATAAATCTAAAATCAATAAATATAAGATCAATAATAATAATAAAACAAATACAAAACATGAATCTAATGTTAAATATGGAAGATATAAACAAGATATTAGCAAAGACACACTTCAAAAGCAAAAACAAAGTGAAAAAAACCCACATTTTTTCGAAAACATATCTCCCTGTCATGCCCTCACTTCTCCCTCATGTTCTCTGAGGGAGAAGTCAAGTCTCCCTATTTTTTGCAAGTGTGGTGAGCCCTGGCTCCTTGTATTTTTATATCTTATTGCTGCTTATACCAGTGTCAGGCAGTGTGTTATTATTATATGCCGGTGCCCACAAAATATCATTGAAATATCTCTTTCCAGAAAAAATGTTCATCGAAGTATGTTGTCAAAAATGCCAGAAATGTAACACAATTTGTGTGACAACCTTTTTCTATTGAATTTCAAGGGTTTGTGAAAAAATAAAGAATTAAATATATACACCAGAATCTTAGATATTATGAAACTATAGAACAAAGTCATTTTATGGTAGTAAAAATAGAAAGGTATGTTTGGAAAAAAATGGTAATATCTGATCCTCTCTTATATCGCCGCCCCCTTCTTCTAAGACAACTAAAGAATAACCAGAATCAAACGAATACAACTGGAGCAGCTGGCATAATTTGAAGGAATTTAACAATACAGCTGGGTGGCTGTCTGTGTTTTTTGTGTTTTTTTTTGTAATGAATTAATCAGTAGAGTCACCCTCAAACCACCCCTCCCCATCCCCAGCCGACTTGAAAATAAAAAAGACAAATGCAGTCATTTGGTAATTTGGACATTCACTTTTGTCAATTATAAGAATTCAAAAGCTTTTTGTTATTGGTAACTAGTTATTTTTTTATCTCACAAACAAAGAAACTAGCAAAGGATGGGTGTGTGATAACTTTCCTCGACAATTTAATTTTTTTCTGGGTGCCATCCATGAAAAACATAAATTTAAATATTTTAAAAATCTGACGGTAAAAGTTTGTAAAATTTGGTGCAATGATGTCTATATTTCTATTCTTCAGTGTGACATTTTTTGATGGAAATTAATTGACAGGAATTGTTTTAAACCGATTTTTAATACCAAGGTGGTCCTCAGGGCATCCACCCTTCTTTGCAGTTTCCACTGTTTTGCACGTGATTATCTCCAAACAGGATATTCAGATATGCTAGATATTTCATTATTATTTAACAACAACACTCTCAAGTGTATTAAAGCCAAAATATTTCCTTTCAATCAGAAATAAATGTGCATATCTATTAGAATCTTCCGAAACTAGTATTACCATCTGGCGTCAAGAATACCCCCAAAATTCCTATATTTAGGATGTGCTATGGAGAAAACGGCATGGTGAAATTTTTTGAAACTTTAGCAGATAATGTATTTAGACATAACTATTCCATAATGCAAATTTAATGATGGGAAAATTTTAGGGTAACCCAGATCTACACCGCTAAGTGGTCTTCATATGTGAGTAAAATACCAACCCTAGCATATAACTAGATCAGCAGCGTTGTTATCAAGAATATTCTAATCTTGAACTTTATACATAATACCTTAAGATGTTTTTAGTTCTGTAAAAGAGAATAAAGGTAATAACAAAACTACCGAACTCCGAACAATCTTACAAAGGGAAAGTCAAAACTCATAATTATATAAACAGACAAAATCAGTCAACAACCGGAAAACTGTGAAAACCGTAATAACCCTGACTTGGTACAGGCATTTCTAAAGAAATGGTGGGTTGAATCAGATTTTAAAGCGCCAAACCTCCCGCTTTCATTACGGTTCAAAGGTTCCGGCTGTCACTGTAACAGTATTTAAATACAGGAACAAAATAGGGAAAATAGTTGTCAAAGCAGTACCATATTCGGTGACGTAAATGTCAAAAATATTTTTACGTCACACATTGACAAAAAAAATTCTTGACATTTTTGACTTCTTTATCTTTATACATTTTCACTATATGAAAATGCATCGCTTATAATTTTTTCTGCAGAGACGGAATATATTTCGA
Organism: Bathymodiolus septemdierum; assembly: GCA_963383655.1. NCBI lineage: Eukaryota > Metazoa > Mollusca > Bivalvia > Mytilida > Modiolidae > Bathymodiolus > Bathymodiolus septemdierum. Next base: position 62,849,594 of record OY726529.1, read on the forward strand.
CAAGATATTGGTATCGGAATATAAACTTTCTAAGAGATCGAATAAGGCGAATCTTTTTATAGCCCTTGTCCAGTAGCCTGTTTCTCAGATGAAGATGACGTTTCAGGAAATCAGAATAATTGTTACTGGCCCTTGCATAGCGAATCAATTGCGAGATGTAAACACCATATGCAGGAGAAGCTGGTATATTGATGCACATGTTTGGAAAATTTATGATTTTAAAATTGAAGTCGTCCCGATGGTCTTAACCACAATCCAAGCATCATTTTGGAAGTGGTCTTCGGCGATCAATCTACGAACGTGATTCGGGGGAGTGATCGTTTTTAAATAGCGTTTATAGAGTGGTAATTGGTGACCTGTTGAAAGCTTTCATGATTGGTGATCTGTGATAAACTCTCACGAACGGTGACTTATGTCAATTGATGCAATGTTTATAGTATGTAACAAGTTTATTCCATGATCAAGCGATTCGACATTTATTCAATGCCATTTAATACAAGCAGTAGTTCATTTCATGTTAAATTATGAAGTAGAAAAAACAGTGCTGACCAACAATTTCACACATATGACCAGACAACTATCACCTAACATCATTGAAAACTGAAAGAACCACGACAAATGCCGATCGAAATTCAGGTCTAACAATAAATGTGGCGGGGTTTAACCGGTTCATGTGACCCCAATCATATCTACCACTGAAAAAACACCCTACTAAGTATGTTGTTATTTTATCTTACAAACTTAAACTTCCTTGTTGCGTTATCTACTCTTTGAAAGTAATTCCTCAACTAGACAAAGATAAGGATATATGTACATGCATTTGATAATGGCGTCTTTCAGCAACTTATTTCTGACAAAACTTTTTCTTATTTTCTTCATGGTTGGTATGTATTTGCAGTAATATTTATTTTCTATTTGTCTTTTTTATACCAATATTCAAAATTAAAATTCACTAGATCTATTTGACTATATCTTGGTAGAATGATACTGTCTTATTGAAGAAAAAACAACCATATACGAACATGTTGGAAACATATGACTTTCATATTCAATCTATTATTGTCTACCTCAATATGTCAGACATTTATCATTATGATTGTTGGGTGTTTAGCCTCTAGCATATAATATCCCATGCATATTTCAGACAAGAACAATTTCATATATTAAACTGATACAGAATGCGGGAGGGGTGCGAAAGTAGAGGCACATACTTTGACTGCCACTGCAAATGTATGAAGAGCTGGGTAGGAAAGAACACGGTAGCCTTTTGTGACAAGTTGTTTGGGAATTTCTATACACGGCACCATCTATGATCCACGGACATGCATTCCATATAATAACCTCATAATCCCTATCGAGAGAGCAATCCTACACGTGATGACGCCAACTTAACCACAAATAACCCCTGTTCAGAAGATCCATTGGAACTTTTGTTTGCGATTGAATATGTCAAATAGGCATTATTGCCGGATGCGTGTAGGTTTGGTTTATGGTGTTTAACTCCACTTTCAACAATATTTCAGTTATATCGTGGTGGTGAGTTTTATTAGTTGTGGAAATCGGAGTACCCGGAGAAAACCATCGACCTGCCGCAAGACAATGACCAACTTTATCACATAATGTTGCATCAAGTACTCCATACCTGACCAGGATTCGAACTCACAACGATCACGACCCCGATGGCCCTTGAAGACAAAATGACAAAGCAGAATATTTGACACTATGTAGTTTAAACTTGCTTTTATTTATCATACAAAGAAAAATGTACTTCTGATTTCAGACACCGTCCATGGTGAATGTGGACTGGGATGGATTCATTGGAATAATTCGTGTTATTTATTCAGTTCCGATGCATACAATTGGTTGGATGCACAGGTAAATCTGCGTGTTCTTTGGGTATATACAGGATCTGGAAGTTTCCAACGTCATATGTCCTGTTTTTGTCTGTTCAGTGAGTTAATGTGAGAGGTGATTGTTTGTTTTGTTGATATTGGTCGAATTATTAACCTTCACTGTCTAAGCTTTCTTTACATATTATAGCATCTTTCCACATTCATGCTTTTTCACCGGGTTTACAACACGAGCAACTCGACGGGTACGTGTGAAGGGGCGGTTTTACCTTTCGAAGCACCTGGGTTCACTCCTGGTTTTTAGTGGGTTACATTTTGCTCGATCTTTAATTTTTTGTTCAGTATTTTATAGATACATATTTGTCCTTTTGTTCCCTTTTGTTTTGCCATTGTATTGTCTGTCCTTCGACCTGTGGCTTTTCATATCGTATCATATCACGATTACTCACTTTTGGGGGATCATGCTCCGCATTTACATAATTATATTTACACGATATACTATAAATATATATTTGTTAGCTTTCATAAATAGAATGAACATATTCTTTTGTATTCTTAGATTAGCTGTCGTGCACATAATGCCCGACTGGCTGAACCCAAAAACAAGATGCAGTCTGACTATTTGATAAGCATCGCAATATCAATTGGAAAACGTAAGTAACATGTTTAAAAACCGAACGGTTGTCAATGTACTCACTATGTTGTCAGAGGCAGTGCCGAATTTAGACGAAGCGAGGCCCTAGACTAATCCATTTGTGAGGCCCCACCTAATCCACCACCTTCTCATCCCTAAAGTATAGATGACATTAGCCTTTACACCATCCTCCTCCCTAAAGTATAGATGACATTAGCCTTTACACCATCCTCCTTCCTAAAGCATAGATGACATTAGCTTTTACACCATCCTCCTCCCTAAAGTATAGATGAAATTAGCATTTACACCATCCTCCTCCCTAAAGCATAGATGACATTAGCCTTTACACCATCCTCCTCCCTAAAGAATAGATGACATTAGCCTTTACACCATCCTCCTCCCTAAAGCATAGATGACATTAGCCTTTACACCATCCTCCTCCCTAAAGCATAGATGACATTAGCATTTACACCATCCTCCTCCCTAAAGTATAGATGACATTAGCCTTTACACCATCCTCCTCCCTAAAGAATAGATGACATTAGCCTTTACACCATCCTCCTCCCTAAAGTATAGATGACATTAGCCTTTACACCATCCTCCTCCCTAAAGTATAGATGACATTAGCCTTTACACCATCCTCCTCCCTAAAGAATAGATGACATTAGCCTTTACACCATCCTCCTCCCTAAAGAATAGATGACATTAGCATTTACACCATCCTCCTCTCTAAAGTATAGATGACATTAGCCTTTACACTATCCTCCTCCCTAAAGCATAGATGACATTAGCCTTTACACCATCCTCCTCCCTAAAGCATAGATGACATTAGCCTTTACACCATCCTCCTCCCTAAAGCATAGATGACATTAGCCTTTACACCATCCTCCTCCCTAAAGTATAGATGACATTAGCCTTTACACCATCCTCCTCCCTAAAGTATAGATGACATTAGCCTTTACACCATCCTCCTCCCTAAAGCATAGATGACATTAGCCTTTACACCATCCTCCTCCCTAAAGTATAGATGACATTAGCCTTTACACCATCCTCCTCCCTAAAGTATAGATGACATTAGCCTTTACACCATCCTCCTCCCTAAAGAATAGATGACATTAGCCTTTACACCATCCTCCTCCCTAAAGCATAGATGACATTAGCCTTTACACCATCCTCCTCCCTAAAGTATAGATGACATTAGCCTTTACACCATCCTCCTCCCTAAAGGATAGATGACATTAGCCTTTACACCATCCTCCTCCCTAAAGGATAGATGACATTAGCCTTTACACCATCCTCCTCCCTAAAGCATAGATGACATTAGCCTTTACACCATCCTCCTCCCTAAAGCATAGATGACATTAGCCTTTATACCATCCTCCTCCCTAAAGCATAGATGACATTAGCCTTTATACCATCCTCCTCCCTAAAGAATAGATGACATTAGCCTTTATACCATCCTCCTCCCTAAAGCATAGATGACATTAGCCTTTATACCATCCTCCTCCCTAAAGCATAGATGACATTAGCCTTTATACCATCCTCCTCCCTAAAGAATAGATGACATTAGCCTTTACACCATCCTCCTCCCTAAAGAATAGATGATATTAGCCTTTACACCATCCTCCTCCCTAAAGCATAGATGACATTAGCCTTTATACCATCCTCCTCCCTAAAGTATAGATGACATTAGCCTTTACACCATCCTCCTCCCTAAAGAATAGATGACATTAGCCTTTACACCATCCTCCTCCCTAAAGCATAGATGACATTAGCCTTTACACCATCCTCCTCCCTAAAGCATAGATGACATTAGCCTTTACACCATCCTCCTCCCTAAAGCATAGATGACATTAGCCTTTACACCATCCTCCTCCCTAAAGCATAGATGACATTAGCCTTTGCACCATCCTCCTCCCTAAAGCATAGATGACATTAGCCTTTACACCATCCTCCTCCCTAAAGCATAGATGACATTAGCCTTTACACCATCCTCCTCCCTAAAGTATACATGACATTAGCCTTTACACCATCCTCCTCCCTAAAGCATAGATGACATTAGCCTTTACACCATCCTCCTCCCTAAAGCATAGATGACATTAGCCTTTACACCATCCTCCTCCCTAAAGCATAGATGACATTAGCCTTTACACCATCCTCCTCCCTAAAGCATAGATGACATTAGCCTTTACACCATCCTCCTCCCTAAAGCATAGATGACATTAGCCTTTGCACCATCCTCCTCCCTAAAGCATAGATGACATTAGCCTTTACACCATCCTCCTCCCTAAAGCATAGATGACATTAGCCTTTGCACCATCCTCCTCCCTAAAGCATAGATGACATTAGCCTTTACACCATCCTCCTCCCTAAAGCATAGATGACATTAGCCTTTACACCATCCTCCTCCCTAAAGTATAGATGACATTAGCCTTTGCACCATCCTCCTCCTTAAAGCATAGATGACATTAGCCTTTACACCATCCTCCTCCCTAAAGCATAGATGACATTAGCCTTTGCACCATCCTCCTCCCTAAAGCATAGATGACATTAGCCTTTACACCATCCTCCTCCCTAAAGCATAGATGACATTAGCCTTTACACCATCCTCCTCCCTAAAGCATAGATGACATTAGCCTTTACACCATCCTCCTCCCTAAAGCATAGATGACATTAGCCTTTGCACCATCCTCCTCCCTAAAGCATAGATGACATTAGCCTTTACACCATCCTCCTCCCTAAAGTATACATGACATTAGCCTTTACACCATCCTCCTCCCTAAAGCATAGATGACATTAGCCTTTGCACCATCCTCCTCCCTAAAGTACAGATGACATTAGCCTTTACACCATCCTCCTCCCTAAAGCATAGATGACATTAGCCTTTACACCATCCTCCTCCCTAAAGCATAGATGACATTAGCCTTTGCACCATCCTCCTCCCTAGAGCATAGATGACATTAGCCTTTACACCATCCTCCTCCCTAAAGCATAGATGACATTAGCCTTTGCACCATCCTCCTCCCTAAAGCATAGATGACATTAGCATTTACACCATCCTCCTCCCTAAAGGATAGATGACATTAGCCTTTACACCATCCTCCTCCCTAAAGAATAGATGACATTAGCCTTTATACCATCCTCCTCCCTAAAGAATAGATGACATTAGCCTTTACACCATCCTCCTCCCTAAAGAATAGATGACATTAGCCTTTACACCATCCTCCTCCCTAAAGCATAGATGACATTAGCCTTTACACCATCCTCCTCCCTAAAGGATAGATGACATTAGCCTTTACACCATCCTCCTCCCTAAAGAATAGATGACATTAGCCTTTACACCATCCTCCTCCCTAAAGCATAGATGACATTAGCCTTTACACCATCCTCCTCCCTAAAGCATAGATGACATTAGCCTTTACACCATCCTCCTCCCTAAAGAATAGATGACATTAGCCTTTACACCATCCTCCTCCCTAAAGCATAGATGACATTAGCCTTTACACCATCCTCCTCCCTAAAGCATAGATGACATTAGACTTTACACCATCCTCCTCCCTAAAGAATAGATGACATTAGCCTTTACACCATCCTCCTCCCTAAAGCATAGATGACATTAGCATTTACACCATCCTCCTCCCTAAAGTATAGATGACATTAGCCTTTACACCATCCTCCTCCCTAAAGTATAGATGACATTAGCCTTTACACCATCCTCCTCCCTAAAGAATAGATGACATTAGCCTTTACACCATCCTCCTCCCTAAAGTATAGATGACATTAGCCTTTACACCATCTTCCTCCCTAAAGCATAGATGACATTAGCATTTACACCATCCTCCTCCCTAAAGTATAGATGACATTAGCCTTTACACCATCCTCCTCCCTAAAGTATAGATGACATTAGCCTTTACACCATCCTCCTCCCTAAAGTACAGATGACATTAGCCTTTACACCATCCTCCTCCCTGAAGTATAGATGACATTAGCTTTTACACCATCCTCCTCCCTAAAGTATAGATGACATTAGCCTTTACACCATCCTCCCTAAAGTATAGATGACATTAGCCTTTACACCATCCTCCTCCCTAAAGTATAGATGACATTAGCCTTTATACCATCCTCCTCCCTAAAGCATAGATGACATTAGCCTTTACACCATCCTCCTCCCTAAAGAATAGATGACATTAGCCTTTACACCATCCTCCTCCCTAAAGTATAGATGACATTATCCTTTATACCATCCTCCTCCCTAAAGCATAGATGACATTAGCCTTTACACCATCCTCCTCCCTAAAGCATAGATGACATTAGCCTTTACACCATCCTCCTCCCTAAAGGATAGATGACATTAGCCTTTATACCATCCTCCTTCCTAAAGAATAGATGACATTAGCCTTTACACCATCCTCCTCCCTAAAGCATAGATGACATTAGCCTTTACACCATCCTCCTCCCTAAAGTATAGATGACATTAGCCTTTATACCATCCTCCTCCCTAAAGTATAGATGACATTAGCCTTTACACCATCCTCCTCCCTAAAGTATAGATGACATTAGCCTTTACACCATCCTCCTCCCTAAAGTATAGATGACATTAGCCTTTACACCATCCTCCTCCCTAAAGAATAGATGACATTAGCCTTTACACCATCCTCCTCCCTAAAGGATAGATGACATTAGCCTTTACACCATCCTCCTCCCTAAAGGATAGATGACATTAGCCTTTATACCATCCTCCTCCCTAAAGCATAGATGACATTAGCCTTTACACCATCCTCCTCCCTAAAGTATAGATGACATTATCATTTAGACCATCATGTTTAAGACCTTTGATTTTCTTGTTTCTAAAGGCTTAAACAAATATTTCGGTTTCTAATCTTTTTACATTGAGTGTACCTGATGAAGGTTACTGTAAAAACTCGTCGTGTGCAGTGTATTAGATATCAACGTTTTATATTCCACTTAAGCAGTGAACACATAACAAGTGGATGTGCAGCCATTGCTATATGACACAAACAAGTTTAATGAATTGATATTTCCTAATTTCAGCTATCCTAGAACAGAAACGGAAATCATTGGTTAACGTATTAAATATATTAGAAACAACTTTGTGTTAGTTTATTATCAATAATGAAAAAAACAAACCAGTCAAGTCGAAATTCCAGAATATGAAAAACAAACTACTGAAAGTCTACACAAAGCCATATATCAAAATAAGTCACATACACGCTTTACAAAATGACAAAGAAGTGTGAGAGTAAGAAAAGATTAAAATATCTCCCGGTGTATATGTTCCTTATACAATGAAAAGAAGAACCTATTTATTCAGCATATTTACAAGGTACATTTCAGAAGGATGTGCTGGCATAATAGATGTATCAAAGACTTTCTGACTAGACAGGGATGGTTGATGTGCTGGCATTATAGATGTATCAAAGACATTCTGACTAGGCAGGGATGGTTGATGTGCTGGCATTATAGATGTATCAAAGACATTCTGACTAGGCAGGGATGGTTGATGTGCTGGTATTATAGATGTATCAAAGACATTCTGACTAGACAGGGATGGTTGATGTGCTGGCATTATAGATGTATCAAAGACATTCTGACTAGGAAGGGATGGTTGATGTGCTGGCATTATAGATGTATCAAAGACATTCTGACTAGACAGGGATGGTTGATGTGCTGGCATTATAGATGTATCAAAGACATTCTGACTAGGCAGGGATGGTTGATGTGCTGGCATTATAGATGTATCAAAGACATTCTGACTAGGTGGGGATGGTTGATGTGCTGGCATCATAGATGTATCAAAGACATTCTGACTAGGCAGGGATGGTTGATGTGCTGGCATTATAGATGTATCAAAGACATTCTGACTAGGCAGGGATGGTTGATGTGCTGGCATTATAGATGTATCAAAGACATTCTGACTAGGCAGGGATGGTTGATGTGCTGGCATTATAGATGTATCAAAGACATTCTGACTAGGCAGGGATGGTTGATGTGCTGGCATTATAGATGTATCAAAGACATTCTGACTAGGTAGGGATGGTTGATGTGCTGGCATTATAGATGTATCAAAGACATTCTGACTAGGCAGGGATGGTTGATGTGCTGGCATTATAGATGTATCAAAGACATTCTGACTAGGCAGGGATGGTTGATGTGCTGGCATTATAGATGTATCAAAGACATTCTGACTAGGCAGGGATGGTTGATGTGCTGGCATTATAGATGTATTAAAGACATTCTGACTAGGCAGGGATGGTTGATGTGCTGGCATTATAGATGTATCAAAGACATTCTGACTAGGCAGGGATGGTTGATGTGCTGGCATTATAGATGTATCAAAGACATTCTGACTAGGTAGGGATGGTTGATGTGCTGGCATTATAGATGTATCAAAGACATTCTGACTAGGCAGGGATGGTTGATGTGCTGGCATTATAGATGTATCAAAGACATTGTGACTAGGCAGGGATGGTTGATGTGCTGGCATTATAGATGTATCAAAGACATTCTGATTAGGCAGGGATGGTTGATGTGCTGGCATTATAGATGTATCAAAGACATTGTGACTAGGCAGGGATGGTTGATGTGCTGGCATTATAGATGTATCAAAGACATTCTGATTAGGCAGGGATGGTTGATGTGCTGGCATTATAGATGTATCAAAGACATTCTGACTAGGCAGGGATGGTTGATGTGCTGGCATTATAGATGTATCAAAGACATTCTGACTAGGCAGGGATGGTTGATGTGCTGGCATTATAGATGTATCAAAGACATTCTGACTAGGCAGGGATGGTTGATGTCATGTTGGTTTTTAGGAGGGTGCGAGGTGGCATCATACGTCTAATTACTGGCTATGAGGAAATATCAAGCTTATGTTCGCCGTGTCAAAACATATGTGTATATCCCGAGGGGGAAGCGGAGGGAAAGGGTGGTATCGAGGACGACAATAAGCTTATTATTGACCGAATATCTTGTATACATAAGTGTTTTATTGTGCCAAAGGCAAATAGAAAATCTTGAGTAATATAGGGTTAGAGTTATGATTGCTAACGTCACTTTAAACAATATATATCGTAGTGGTCAGTTTTATTGGGAGAGGAAATCGCAGTACTCAGAGAAAACCACCGACCTGTCGCCAGTCAATGACGAACTTTATTATATAATGTTGTATAGAGTATATCATAAGCGGGATTTGAATTCACAATTTTAGTGGTGATAGGCATTGATTGTACAGGTAGTTGTAAATCCAACTTCCATACGATCGCGATCACGACGGTCCCTCTATGATTTGCGACATAGAACGATGATTTACGTGGTCAAATGTTGTGGATCGTCCCATGATTGAAACACAACAATTACACGTTTGTGTATAAACACAACAACTACACGTTTGTGCATACAAATATCTACCATCTTGAAACTTTTGCGTTCAGAAGATTTAAGATGTGCTACACTGTATACAATACAAAATTATACAAAATTTATATATTTTTCAAATAAATATCAACAAATTCCTCGTATCGAGAATGCATTGCTAACGTGACAAGTGCACTTTTGGACAAGTATTTAAATTCATCCAGTTCTTTATTTTTGCATTTTCTATATAAAAAGCTGTCCCTAGATATATTAGAATTAAAACTATGTTAAGATTATATAAGGAACAATGTGGACAAGCTCATTAATTGCTTATGTCCCTTTCTTCCTAGGAACTCTATAATTTGTGGGCATATTGCCGTCTCTGTTGTCGAATAATCTGAGACCGAAACACGACTTTCTTTTAAATTTATAACGATGCTAAATACTTATAGCTTGTGTTTTGTTTTCTTGCTTTGTTTCTGTGTTTTGTTTTTATGTTATTCAATTGTAGCATTATACTTTATTCCTTATTGCTGTTAACAGCCATTATTGTTATTGCTGTTAACAGCTATTATTGTTATTGCTGTTAACAGCCATTATTGTTATTGCTGTTAACAGCCATTATTGTTATTGCTGTTAACAGCCATTATTGTTATTGCTGTTAACAGCCATTATTGTTATTGCTGTTAACAGCCATTATTGTTATTGCTGTTAACAGCCATTATTGTTATTGCTGTTAACAGCCATTATTGTTATTGCTGTTAACAGCCATTATTGTTATTGCTGTTAACAGCCATTATTGTTATTGCTGTTAACAGCCATTATTATTATTGCTGTTAACAACCATTATTGTTATTCGCGTAACGTAAATCACCCGACACCATATAACTGAAATCTTGTTGAAAGTAGCGTTAAACACCACAACCATAACATGTTAATAAGCAATTGTGACAAGTTATTTTTGATATTATACTATGCAAATTCAATGAGACAACAAAAGGGTTGGGGTTTCAATAATATTTCAGCTTTATCGTGGTGGTCAGGGAAATAAGAATAAATATGCCTTAAAGTAAGCCATTATTAAAATTAATTTAGAGAGTACAAACAATACATGTCTAATGTCTGTAAATATGGGTTCAAGCCCATGTCAGGCCAAACCAAATAATATAAAATGGGTATTGGCTAATTATCCGCTAACCACGCAACATTAAGGAGTAAATACTGGTTGAAGTTGACTGAGTGGAGCACCATACCTATCCGTGGATTTTTTGGGGATTTTTGGTGCTTAGCGCCACTTTCAGCAATATTTCAGCTACATTATGGCGACCAGTTTTAGTGGTGGAAGAAGCCGGAATACCCGGAGAGAACTTATCCGTGGACTGTTGTTTCAATGAAGTAACACTTTAAAAATCCAACTATGCGTGATTCTCGATAATAAACCGGATATGATCTCATTGGAATTTAATTTGTTCTCTGCGTGATATAATCTCATTGGAATTTAACTTGTTCTCTGCGTGATATAATCTCATTGGAATTTAGCTTGTTCTCTGCGTGATATAATCTCATCAAAATTTAACTTGTTCTCTGCGTGATATAATCTCATCATAATTTAACTTGTTCTCTGCGTGATATAATTTCATTGGAATTTAACTTGTTCTCTGCGTGACATAGCTGAAAATTTACTTACTTGGCGTATGGTTATAAATAGCAATCACTCACTCATTCATTAAATATTTAACTTACTGTCAAATGTCTTATGTGACCGTCCATTGAAGTAGAGTCACATAATATGGGTGGTAGCTAAATACAGGCTTGATAAATATATGAAATACACTGTGAAGGGAATTAAAATTAAAAGCATATAATTGAAGTTATTGCTAAATAGAGGTGGTCGGTAAGCATGTTTAACTATATTTGTATTTGTGACGAAACGACAGGAAATGCCCTGCGAACGTTGCATATAATTCTGTTGCTCACAATCATACAAAAACTCGTATTAAAAGACACTATATGTCTACAAATTATACTGGAAACCTTATTTGCAAGACTGATACCTAAATTTGGAACACACATAATTACAAGAAGATGTTAGCGATGTTGTCAATCTCGCATGAACCGCATCGGTAGCGTAATGGTTAGCGTGTTCGACTCGAGTGCGGTAGATCGTGGGTTCGAGCACCGGTCGGGTCAAATCAAAGACTATAAAATTGGTATTTGTTGCTTCTCCGCTAAGCACGCAGCATTAAGGAGAAAGAGCAAAGACTGGTTGGCTCGGAATCAAGATAATGTGTCTGAGTGGAGCGAACCTCATCGCCATCTCATTGAAAATTAACTTGTTCTCGCCATGATATAGCTGAAAAAATTGCTGAATTGGCGTTAAACAACAATCATTCACTCACTCACTCACTCAATCTCGCATGTCACTCTGTTACCCAGCCTCATACAAAAAGTCACATGAAAAGATCCTATATATCTAAAAATTATACTGGAAACCTTTGTAGCAAAGCTGATACCAAAGCATCAAATATACACAGGATGTTGGTGAGTTATCTTTAATATTTACGTCTGTAGTGAGTGAACTGTAATGAAAAATCATACCTGTACTAGGTTTTCATGTAAGTATGATGTCTTTCCGTAGTAAAATAAAGTGGTGATAGACACTGATTGTAAAGGTAGTTGTAAGGCGAAAGTAAAATAAGGGTGGACCGTTATGATGTAATTTCCCCATTATGTTTCTTATAATAACAAGGTTTATTATTTGTTTTGTTTTAATCTTTTTCTTTTCTTTTGTTCTTGTTATTTTTATTTATTGTAGTCTTGTTTATTTTTATTTTTTTTTTAATGAAGACATTTGAAAATGTTTACAATTTTTTTTAAATACATATTTCGTCTTCCATTCTGTTTAATGATTTCAAATCATTTACTGATTCTCCTCAAATTATTTAGTTATTAAAAAGGCTGATAAGATCATTGACATATTTATACACAATTATCTAATCTTTATTTTGATCAGGAATACGTGTCAGTATTTTTTTTCATATATTGTAAGCATTTCCATCTTATATTTCATTATGGAACCCTCAGGGTTTTTACTACTTTTGAAGGTGTTTTTGGTGGTCTCAAAAACAGAATTGCACAACTCATAGACTATATTAAGGGGCTAGAGGTATGGTGTTTAATGCCACCTTTAACAATATTTCAGAAAAATCATGCCGGTCAGTTTTATTGGTGGAGGAAACTGGCGTACCCGGAGAAAACCACCGACCTGCCACAAGTCACTGACAAACTTTATAACATAATGTTGTACCGAGTACACCCCACCTGAGCGAGATTCGAACTCACAAAGTTAGTGGTGATAGGCACTTATTGTAAAGGTAGTTATAAATCAAAAATAAAATAAGGGTGGACCGTTATGATGTAATTTCCCCATTATGTTTCTTATAATAACCAAGTTTTATTATTTTTTTGTTTTAATCTTTTTCTTTTCTTTTATTCTTGTTTTTTTTAATTTATTGTAGTCTTGTTTTTTGTTTGTTTTTTTTTGCTTGTTTTTTTTTATGAAGGCATTTGAAAATGTTTACAATTTTTTTAAATACATATTTCGTCTTGCATTTTGTTTTATAATTTCAAATCATTTACTGATTCGCCTCAAATTATTTAGCTATGAAACAGGAAATCATTGACATATTAATACACAATTATCTAATCTTTATTTTGATCATGAATACGTGTCAGTATTTTTTTTCCTATGTTGTAAGCATTTGCACCTTATATTTCATTATGGAGCCCACAGGATATTTATTAATTTTGAAGGTGTTTTTGGTGGTCTCTATAGCAGGTAATTACCGAACAAGTAAAAAACAGAATTACACAACTGGTAGACTAAATTAAGGGGCTAGTTGTATGGTGTTTAACGCCACCTTTAACAATAATTCAGAAAAATCATGCCGGTCAGTTTTATTGGTGGAGGAACCGGCGTACCCGGAGAAAACCACCGACCTGCCACAAGTCTTTGCAGGGGTGGATCCAGGATTTCAAGTTAGGGGGGCACACTTAAAAAAATTTGCGCCGAACGGAGGGAGGTGCGAAAATGTTTGGGGTATTTCGTGTGAAAAATCCCGATTTTACGCCAAAAAATCATATTTTTTCCAATTTTAATCCCCTGGATCCGCACCTGCTTTGGCGAACTTTATAGCATAATGATGTATCGAGTATACCTCACCATAAGCGGGAGTAAAACTCACAACGTAAGTGGCAATAGGCAATGATTGCATAGGTAGTTGTAAATCCATTAATGCAGTTTCTTAATACATAAAGTTTATGTGTATTCGGCTCAAAACTAGGGAAAATCTCGATGAATCTCGTCTTTACCCCTGTCTTTACCCCTGTCTTTACCCCTGTCTTTACCTCTGTCTTTACCCCTGTCTTTACCTCTGTCTTTACCCCTGTCTTTACCCCTGTCTTTACCCTTGTCTTTACCCCTGTCTTTACCTCTGTCTTTACCCCTGTCTTTACCCCTGTCTTTACCTCTGTCTTTACCCCTGTCTTTACCTCTGTCTTTACCCCTGTCTTTACCCCTGTCTTTACCTCTGTCTTTACCTCTGTCTTTACCTCTGTCTTTTCCTGTCTTTACCTCTGTCTTTACCTATCTTTACCCTTGTCCTTACCTCTGTCTTTACCTGTCTTTACCTCTGTCTTTACCCCTGTCTTTACCCCTGTCTTTACCCCTGTCTTTACCTCTGTCTTTACCTCTGCCTTTATCCCTGTATTTACCCCTGTCTTTACCCCTGTATTTACCCCTGTCTTTACCTCTGTCTTTACTTCTGTCTTTACCTCTGTCTTTACCTCTGTCTTTACCCCTGTCTTTACCTCTGTCTTTACTTCTGTCTTTACCTCTGTCTTTTCCCCCGTCTTTACCTCTGTCTTTACCTCTGTCTTTACCCCTGTCTTTACCTCTGTCTTTTCCCCTGTATTTACCTCTGTCTTTATCTCTGTCTTTACCTCTTTCTTTACCTCTGTCTTTACCTCTGTCTTTTCCCCTGTCTTTACCTCTGTCTTTATCCATGTCTTTACCTCTGTCTTTGCCCCTGTCTTTACCCCTGTCTTTACCTCTGTCTTTACCTCTGTCTTTACCCCTGTCTTTACCCTTGTCTTTACCCCTGTCTTTTTCCCTGTCTTTACCTCTGTCTTTACCCCTGTCTTTTCCCCTGTCTTTACCTCTGTATTTACCCCTGTCTTTACCTCTGTCTTTACCTCTGTCTTTACCCCTGTCTTTACCCCTGTCTTTCCCCCTGTCTTTTCCCCTGTCTTTACCTCTGTCTTTACCCCTGCCTTTACCCGTCTTTACCCCTGTCTTTTCCCCTGTCTTTACCTCTGTCTTTACCCCTGTCTTTACCCGTCTTTACCCATGTCTTTACCCCTGTCTTTACCTCTGTCTTTACCCCTGTCTTTACACCTGTCTTTACCCCTGTCTTTACCTCTGTCTTTACCCCTGTCTTCACCTCTGTCTTTACTCATGTCTTTACCCATGTCTTTACCTCTGTCTTTACCTCTGTCTTTACCCCTGTCTTTACCCCTGTCTTTACCTTTGTCTTTATCCCTGTCTTTACCTCTGTCTTTACCTCTGTCTTTACCCCTGTCTTTACCTCTGTCTTTACCTCTGTCTTTACCCCTGTCTTTACCCCTGTCTTTTCCCCTGTCTTTCCCCTGTCTTTACCTGTCTTTACCCCTGTCTTTACCTCTGTCTTTACCTCTGTCTTTACCCTTGTCTTTACCTCTGTCTTTTCCTGTCTTTACCTGTCTTTACCCTTGTCCTTACCTCTGTCTTTACCTGTCTTTACCTCTGTCTTTACCCCTGTCTTTACCCTTGTCTTTACCTCTGTCTTTACCTCTGTTTTTACCCCTGTCTTTACCTCTGTCTTTACCCCTGTCTTTACCCCTGTCTTTACCTCTGTCTTTACTTCTGTCTTTACCTCTGTCTTTACCTCTGTCTTTACCCCTGTCTTTACCTCTGTCTTTACCTCTGTCTTTACCTCTATCTTTTCCCCTGTCTTTACCTCTGTCTTTACCTCTGTCTTTACCCCTGTCTTTACCTCTGTCTTTTCCCCTGTATTTACCTCTGTCTTTATCTGTCTTTACCTCTGTCTTTTCCCCTGTCTTTATCAAACTTTATCTCTGTCTTTGCTCCTGTCTTTACCCCTGTCTTTACCTCTGTCTTTACCTCTGTCTTTACCCCTGTCTTTACCCCTGTCTTTACCCCTGTCTTTTCCCCTGTCTTTACCCGTCTTTACCCCTGTCTTTTCCCCTGTCTTTACCTCTGTCTTTACCCCTGTCTTTACTCCTGTCTTTACCTCTGTCTTTACCTCTGTCTTTACCCCGGTCTTTACCTCTGTATTTACCCCTGTCTTTACCTCTGTCTTTACCCCTGTCTTTTCCCCTGTCTTTACCTCTGTCTTTACCCCTGTCTTTACCCGTCTTTTCCCCTGTCTTTTCCCCTGTCTTTACCCGTCTTTACATCTGTCTTTACCCCTGTCTTCACCTCTGTCTTTACTCATGTCTTTACCCCTGTCTTTACCTTTGTCTTTATCCCTGTCTTTACCCCTGTCTTTATCTTTGTCTTTATCCCTGTCTTTACCTCTGTCTTTACCCCTGTCTTTACCTCTGTCTTTACCCCTGTCTTTTCCCCTGTCTTTATCTCTGTCTTTACCCCTGTCTTAACCCGTGTTTACCCCTGTCTTTTCCCCTGTCTTTACCCCTGTCTTTACCCGTCTTTACCCATGTCTTTCCCCCTGTCTTTACCTCTGTCTTTACCTCTGTCTTTACCCCTGTCTTTACCCCTGTCTTTACCTCTGTCTTTACCCCTGTCTTTACCCCTGTCTTTACTCATGTCTTTACCCATGTCTTTACCTCTGTCTTTACTTGTCTTTACCCCTGTCTTTACCTCTGTCTTTACCTTTGTCTTTACCCGTCTTTACCCCTGTCTTTCCCTCTGTCTTTACCCCTGTCTTTACCTCTGTCTTTACCCCTGTCTTTACCTCTGTCTTTACCTCTGTCTTTACCCCTGTCTTTACCTCTGTCTTTACTTCTGTCTTTACATCTGTCTTTACTTCTGTCTTTACCTCTGTCTTTACCTCTGTCTTTGCCTCTGTCTTTGCCTCTGTCTTTACCTCTGTCTTTGCCCCTGTCTTTACCCATGTCTTTACCCCTGTCTTTACCTCTGTCTTTACCCCTGTTTTACCCCTGTCTTTATCTCTGTCTTTACCCCTGTCTTTACTTCTGTCTTTACCTCTGTCTTTACTTCTGTCTTTACCTCTGTCTTTACCTCTGTCTTTGCCCCTGTCTTTACCCATGTCTTTACCCCTGTCTTTACCTCTGTCTTTACCCCTGTTTTACCCCTGTCTTTATCTCTGTCTTTACCCCTGTCTTTACCTCTGTCTTTACCTCTGTCTTTACCCCTGTCTTTACCTCTGTCTTTACCTCTGTCTTTACCCGTCTTTACCTCTGTCTTTACCTCTGTCTTTACCCATGTCTTTACCTCTGTCTTTACCTCTGTCTTTATCCCTGTCTTTACCTCTGTCTTTATCCCTGTTTTACCCCTGTCTTTACCTCTGTCTTTACCCCTGTCTTTACCTCTGTCTTTACCTTTGACTTTACCCCTGTCTTTACCTCTGTCTTTACCTCTGTCTTTACCTCTGTCTTTACTTCTGTCTTTACCCCTGTTTTACCCCTGTCTTTACCTCTGTCTTTACCCCTGTCTTTACCTCTGTCTTTACCCCTGTCTTTACCCCTGTCTTTATCCATGTTTTTACCCCTGTCTTTACCTCTGTCTTTACCTCTGTCTTTACCTCTGTCTTTACCCCTGTCTTTATCTCTGTCTTTTCCCCTGTCCTTACCTCTGTCTTTATCCATGTCTTTACCTCTGTCTTTGCTCCTGTCTTTACCCCTGTCTTTACCTCTGTCTTTACCCCTGTCTTTTCCCTTGTCTTTACCTCTGTCTTTATCCATGTCTTTACTCCTGTATTTACCTCTGTCTTTACCTCTGTCTTTACCCCTGTCTTTACCTCTGTCTTTACCCCTGTCTTTACCTCTGTCTTTACCCCTGCCTTTAAGATTCATACACATATACTTTATATTTTAAGACACCGCACTAATATTGCCTTATCAGAATTATGGAATAATCTAGGAATTAAGAGATTTGCTTAATTTGTACTCTAATGAGAAACCCGGATTACTGATGTTTGTCGTTTTCTATCGCATACCTAATCGTCATGTTATGTTTACAAACGTTAGGGAACACCGAAGAGGCAACTAAAAATGGACAATCCAGAGACACTGGCAACATAGTGTACACAACACGAAG
The DNA here is from genome assembly GCA_963383655.1 of Bathymodiolus septemdierum. NCBI lineage: Eukaryota > Metazoa > Mollusca > Bivalvia > Mytilida > Modiolidae > Bathymodiolus > Bathymodiolus septemdierum. Next base: position 62,867,814 of record OY726529.1, read on the forward strand.
AACCCCCCCCCCCCAAAAAAAAAACTAAACCAACGCAATAGGTGTTGGACACAACTATACGCAAACAAACACAAATAACGTAAACAAGACGTGAGCCCTCCTACAAACAACTGAAGGTAAAGAAGAACCAAACAAACACAAATAACATAATCAAGACATGAGCACTCCTACAAACAACTGAAGGTAAAGAAGAACCAAACAAACACAAATAACATAAACAAGACATGAGCCCTCCTACAAACAACTGAAGGTAAAGAAGAACCAAACAAACACAAATAACATAAACAAGACATGAGCCCTCCTACAAACAACTGAAGGTAAAGAAGAACCAAACAAACACAAATAACGTAAACAAGACATGAGCCCTCCTACAAACAACTGAAGGTAAAGACGAACCAAACAAATACAAATAACATAAACAAGACATGAGCCCTCCTACAAACAACTGAAGGTAAAGAAGAACCAAACAAACACAAATAACATAAACAAGACATGAGCCCTCCTACAAACAACTGAAGGTAAAGAAGAACCAAACAAACACAAATAACATAAACAAGACATGAGCCCTCCTACAAACAACTGAAGGTAAAGAAGAACCAAGCAAACACAAATAACATAAACAAGACATGAGCCCTCCTACAAACAACTGAAGGTAAAGACGAACCAAACAAATACAAATAACATAAACAAGACATGAGCCCTCCTACAAACAACTGAAGGTAAAGAAGAACCAAGCAAATACAAATAACATAAACAAGACATGAGCCCTCCTACAAACAACTGAAGGTAAAGACGAACCAAACAAATACAAATAACATAAACAAGACATGAGCCCTCCTACAAACAACTGAAGGTAAAGAAGAACCAAACAAATACAAATAACATAAACAAGACATGAGCCCTCCTACAAACAACTGAAGGTAAAGAAGAACCAAACAAATACAAATAACATAAACAAGACATGAGCCCTCCTACAAACAACTGAAGGTAAAGACGAACCAAACAAATACAAATAACATAAACAAGACACGAGCCCTCCTACAAACAACTGAAGGTAAAGAAGAACCAAACAAACACAAATAACATAAACAAGACATGAGCCCTCCTACAAAAAACTGAAGGTAAAGACGAACCAAGCAAATACAAATAACATAAACAAGACATGAGTCCTCCTACAAACAACTGAAGGTAAAGAAGAACCAAACAAATACAAATAACATAAACAAGACATGAGCCCTCCTACAAACAACTGAAGGTAAAGAAGAACGAAACAAATACAAATAACATAAACAAGACATGAGCCCTCCTACAAACAACTGAAGGTAAAGAAGAACCAAGGAAACACAAATAACATAAACAAGACATGAGCCCTCCCACAAACAACTGAAGGTAAAGACGAACCAAACAAATACAAATAACATAAACAAGACATGAGCCCTCCTACAAACAACTGAAGGTAAAGAAGAACCAAGCAAATACAAATAACATAAACAAGACATGAGCCCTCCTACAAACAACTGAAGGTAAAGAAGAACCAAACAAATACAAATAACATAAACAAGACATGAGTCCTCCTACAAACAACTGAAGGTAAAGAAGAACCAAACAAATACAAATAACATAAACAAGACATGAGCCCTCCTACAAACAACTGAAGGTAAAGAAGAACCAAACAAATACAAATAACATAAACAAGACATGAGCCCTCCTACAAACAACTGAAGGTAAAGAAGAACCAAACAAGCACAAATAACATAAACAAGACATGAGCCCTCCTACAAACAATTGAAGGTAAAGAAGAACCAAACAAATACAAATAACATAAACAAGACATGAGCCCTCCTACAAACAACTGAGGGTAAAGACGAACCAAGCAAACACAAATAACATAAACAAGACATGAGCCCTCCTACAAACAACTGAAGGTAAAGAAGAACCAAACAAGCATAAATAACATAAAAAAGACATGAGCCCTCCTACAAACAACTGAAGGTAAAGAAGAACCAAACAAATACAAATAACATAAACAAGACATGAGCCCTCCTACAAACAACTGAAGGTAAAGAAGAACCAAACACACACATATAACGTAAATAAGACATGAGCCCTCCTACAAACAACTGAGGGTAAAGACAAACCAAACAAACACAAATAACATAAACAAGACATGAGCCCTCCTACAAACAACTGAAGGTAAAGAAGAACCAAACAAATACAAATAACATAAACAAGACATGAGCCCTCCTACAGACAACTGAAGGTAAAGAAGAACCAAACAAACACAAATAACATAAACAAGACATGAGCCCTCCTACAAACAACTGAAGATAAAGAAGAACCAAACAAACACAAATAACATAAACAAGACATGAGCCCTCCTACAAACAACTGAAGGTGAAGAAGAACCAAACAAATACAAATAACATAAACAAGACATGAGGCCTCCTACAAACAACTGGAGGTAAAGACGAACCAAACAAATACAAATAACATAAACAAGACATGAGCCATCCTACAAACAACTGAAGGTAAAGACGAACCAAACAAATACAAATAACATAAACAAGACATGAACACTCCTACAAACAACTGAAGGTAAAGAAGAACCAAACAAATACAAATAACATAAACAAGACATGAGCCCTCCCACAAATAACTGAAGGTAAAGAAGAAGCAAACAAATACAAATAACGTAAACAAGACATGAGCCCTCCTACAAACAACTGAAGGTAAAGAACAACCAAACAAATACAAATAACATAAACAAGACATGAGTCCTCCTACAAACAACTGAAGGTAAAGAAGAACCAAACAAATACAAATAACATAAACAAGACATGAGCCCTCCTACAAACAACTGAAGGTAAAGAAGAACCAAACAAATACAAATAACATAAACATGACATGAGCCCTCCTACAAACAACTGAAGGTAAAGAAGAACCAAACAAATACAAATAACATAAACAAGACATGAGCCCTCCTACAAACAACTGAAGGTAAAGAAGAACCAAACAAATACAAATAACATAAACAAGACATGAGCCCTCCCACAAACAACTGAAGGTAAAGAAGAACCAAACAAATACAAATAACATAAACAAGACATGAGCCCTCCTACAAACAACTGAAGGTAAAGAAGAACCAAACAAATACAAATAACATAAACAAGACATGAACCCTCCTACAAACAACTGAAGGTAAAGAAGAACCAAGCAAACACAAATAACATAAACAAGACATGGGCCCTCCTACAAACAACTGAAGGTAAAGAAGAACCAAGCAAACACAAATAACATAAACAAGACATGAGCCCTCCTACAAACAACTGAAGGTAAAGAAGAACCAAACAAGCACAAATAACATAAACAAGACATGAGTCCTCCTACAAACAATTGAAGGTAAAGAAGAACCAAACAAATACAAATAACATAAACAAGACATGAGCCCTCCTACAAACAACTGAAGGTAAAGAAGAACCAAGGAAACACAAATAACATAAACAAGACATGAGCCCTCCTACAAACAACTGAAGGTAAAGAAGAACCAAACAAATACAAATAACATAAACAAGACATGAGCCCTCCTACAAACAACTGAAGGTAAAGAAGAACCAAGGAAACACAAATAACATAAACAAGACATGAGCCCTCCTACAAACAACTGAAGGTAAAGAAGAATCAAGGAAACACAAATAACATAAACAAGACATGAGCCCTCCTACAAACAACTGAAGGTAAAGAAGAACCAAACAAATACAAATAACATAAACAAGACATGAGCCCTCCTACAAACAACTGAAGGTAAAGAAGAACCAAGGAAACACAAATAACATAAACAAGACATGAGCCCTCCTACAAACAACTGAAGGTAAAGAAGAACCAAACAAGCACAAATAACATAAACAAGACATGAGTCCTCCTACAAACAATTGAAGGTAAAGAAGAACCAAGGAAACACAAATAACATAAACAAGACATGAGCCCTCCTACAAACAACTGAAGGTAAAGAAGAACCAAACAAGCACAAATAACATAAACAAGACATGAGTCCTCCTACAAACAATTGAAGGTAAAGAAGAACCAAACAAATACAAATAACATAAACAAGACATGAGCCCTCCTACAAACAACTGAAGGTAAAGAAGAACCAAGGAAACACAAATAACATAAACAAGACATGAGCCCTCCTACAAACAACTGAAGGTAAAGAAGAACCAAACAAATACAAATAACATAAACAAGACATGAGCCCTCCTACAAACAACTGAAGGTAAAGAAGAACCAAGGAAACACAAATAACATAAACAAGACATGAGCCCTCCTACAAACAACTGAAGGTAAAGAAGAACCAAGGAAACACAAATAACATAAACAAGACATGAGCCCTCCTACAAACAACTGAAGGTAAAGAAGAACCAAACAAATACAAATAACATAAACAAGACATGAGCCCTCCTACAAACAACTGAAGGTAAAGAAGAACTAAACAAATACAAATAACATAAACAAGACATGAACCCTCCTACAAACAACTGAAGGTAAAGAAGAACCAAGCAAACACAAATAACATAAACAAGACATGGGCCCTCCTACAAACAACTGAAGGTAAAGAAGAACCAAGCAAACACAACTAACATAAACAAGACATGAGCCCTCCTACAAACAACTGAAGGTAAAGAAGAACCAAACAAGCACAAATAACATAAACAAGACATGAGTCCTCCTACAAACAATTGAAGGTAAAGAAGAACCAAACAAATACAAATAACATAAACAAGACATGAGCCCTCCTACAAACAAAAGAAGGTAAAGAAGAACCAAGGAAACACAAATAACATAAACAAGACATGAGCCCTCCTACAAACAACTGAAGGTAAAGAAGAACCAAACAAATACAAATAACATAAACAAGACATGAGCCCTCCTACAAACAACTGAAGGTAAAGAAGAACCAAGGAAACACAAATAACATAAACAAGACATGAGCCCTCCTACAAACAACTGAAGGTAAAGAAGAACCAAGGAAACACAAATAACATAAACAAGACATGAGCCCTCCTACAAACAACTGAAGGTAAAGAAGAACCAAACAAATACAAATAACATAAACAAGACATGAGCCCTCCTACAAACAACTGAAGGTAAAGAAGAACCAAGGAAACACAAATAACATAAACAAGACATGAGCCCTCCTACAAACAACTGAAGGTAAAGAAGAACCAAACAAGCACAAATAACATAAACAAGACATGAGTCCTCCTACAAACAATTGAAGGTAAAGAAGAACCAAGGAAACACAAATAACTTAAACAAGACATGAGCCCTCCTACAAACAACTGAAGGTAAAGAAGAACCAAACAAACACAAATAACATAAACAAGACATGAGTCCTCCTACAAACAATTGAAGGTAAAGAAGAACCAAACAAATACAAATAACATAAACAAGACATGAGCCCTCCTACAAACAACTGAAGGTAAAGAAGAACCAAGCAAACACAAATAACATAAACAAGACATGAGCCCTCCTACAAACAACTGAAGGTAAAGAAGAACCAAACAAATACAAATAACATAAACAAGACATGAGCCCTCCTACAAACAACTGAAGGTAAAGAAGAACCAAGGAAACACAAATAACATAAACAAGACATGAGCCCTCCTACAAACAACTGAAGGTAAAGAAGAACCAAACAAACACAAATAACATAAACAAGACATGAGCCCTCCTACAAACAACTGAAGGTAAAGAAGAACCAAACAAACACAAATAACATAAACAAGACATGAGTCCTCCTACAAACAATTGAAGGTAAAGAAGAACCAAACAAACACAAATAACATAAACAAGACATGAGTCCTCCTACAAACAACTGAAGGTAAAGAAGAACCAAGGAAACACAAATAACATAAACAAGACATGAACCCTCCTACAAACAACTGAAGGTAAAGAAGAACCAAACAAATACAAATAACATAAACAAGACATGAGCCCTCCTACAAACAACTGAAGGTAAAGAAGAACCAAGGAAACACAAATAACATAAACAAGACATGAGCCCTCCTACAAACAACTGAAGGTAAAGAAGAACCAAACAAGCACAAATAACATAAACAAGATATGAGTCCTCCTACAAACAATTGAAGGTAAAGAAGAATCAAGGAAACACAAATAACATAAACAAGACATGAGCCCTCCTACAAACAACTGAAGGTAAAGAAGAACCAAACAAGTACAAATAACATAAACAAGACATGAGTCCTCCTACAAACAATTGAAGGTAAAGAAGAACCAAACAAATACAAATAACATAAACAAGACATGAGCCCTCCTACAAACAACTGAAGGTAAAGAAGAACCAAGGAAACACAAATAACATAAACAAGACATGAGCCCTCCTACAAACAACTGAAGGTAAAGAAGAACCAAACAAATACAAATAACATAAACAAGACATGAGCCCTCCTACAAACAACTGAAGGTAAAGAAGAACCAAGGAAACACAAATAACATAAACAAGACATGAGCCCTCCTACAAACAACTGAAGGTAAAGAAGAACCAAGGAAACACAAATAACATAAACAAGACATGAGCCCTCCTACAAACAACTGAAGGTAAAGAAGAACCAAACAAATACAAATAACATAAACAAGACATGAGCCCTCCTACAAACAACTGAAGGTAAAGAAGAAACAAACAAATACAAATAACATAAACAAGACATGAACCCTCCTACAAACAACTGAAGGTAAAGAAGAACCAAGCAAACACAAATAACATAAACAAGACATGGGCCCTCCTACAAACAACTGAAGGTAAAGAAGAACCAAGCAAACACAAATAACATAAACAAGACATGAGCCCTCCTACAAACAACTGAAGGTAAAGAAGAACCAAACCAGCACAAATAACATAAACAAGACATGAGTCCTCCTACAAACAATTGAAGGTAAAGAAGAACCAAACAAATACAAATAACATAAACAAGACATGAGCCCTCCTACAAACAACTGAAGGTAAAGAAGAATCAAGGAAACACAAATAACATAAACAAGACATGAGCCCTCCTACAAACAACTGAAGGTAAAGAAGAACCAAACAAATACAAATAACATAAACAAGACATGAGCCCTCCTACAAACAACTGAAGGTAAAGAAGAACCAAGGAAACACAAATAACATAAACAAGACATGAGCCCTCCTACAAACAACTGAAGGTAAAGAAGAACCAAGGAAACACAAATAACATAAACAAGACATGAGCCCTCCTACAAACAACTGAAGGTAAAGAAGAACCAAACAAATACAAATAACATAAACAAGACATGAGCCCTCCTACAAACAACTGAAGGTAAAGAAGAACCAAGGAAACACAAATAACATAAACAAGACATGAGCCCTCCTACAAACAACTGAAGGTAAAGAAGAACCAAACAAGCACAAATAACATAAACAAGACATGAGTCCTCCTACAAACAATTGAAGGTAAAGAAGAACCAAGGAAACACAAATAACATAAACAAGACATGAGCCCTCCTACAAACAACTGAAGGTAAAGAAGAACCAAACAAGCACAAATAACATAAACAAGACATGAGTCCTCCTACAAACAATTGAAGGTAAAGAAGAACCAAACAAATACAAATAACATAAACAAGACATGAGCCCTCCTACAAACAACTGAAGGTAAAGAAGAACCAAGGAAACACAAATAACATAAACAAGACATGAGCCCTCCTACAAACAACTGAAGGTAAAGAAGAACCAAGCAAATACAAATAACATAAACAAGACATGAGCCCTCCTACAAACAACTGAAGGTAAAGAAGAACCAAGGAAACACAAATAACATAAACAAGACATGAGCCCTCCTACAAACAACTGAAGGTAAAGAAGAACCAAGGAAACACAAATAACATAAACAAGACATGAGCCCTCCTACAAACAACTGAAGGTAAAGAAGAACCAAACAAATACAAATAACATAAACAAGACATGAGCCCTCCTACAAACAACTGAAGGTAAAGAAGAACCAAGGAAACACAAATAACATAAACAAGACATGAGCCCTCCTACAAACAACTGAGGGTAAAGACAAACCAAACAAACACAAATAACATAAACAAGACATGAGCCCTCCTACAAACAACTGAGGGTAAAGACAAACCAAACAAACACAAATAACATAAACAAGACATGAGCCCTCCTACAAACAACTGAGGGTAAAGAAGAAACAAACACACACATATAACGTAAATAAGACATGAGCCCTCCTACAAGCAACTGAGGGTAAAGAAGAACCAAACAAACACAAATAACATAAACAAGACATGAGCCCTCCTACAAAAAACTGAAGGTAAAGAAGAACCAAACACACACATATAACGTAAATAAGACATGAGCCCTCCTACAAACAACTGAGGGTAAAGACAAACCAAACAAACACAAATAACATAAACAAGACATGAGCCCTCCTACAAACAACGGAGGGTAAAGAAGAACCAAACACACACATATAACGTAAATAAGACATGAGCCCTCCTACAAACAACTGAGGGTAAAGACAAACCAAACAAACACAAATAACATAAACAAGACATGAGCCCTCCTACAAACAACTGAGGGTAAAGAAGAACCAAACAAGCACAAATAACATAAACAAGACATGAGCCCTCCTACAAACAACTGAGGGTAAAGAAGAACCAAACAAATACAAATAACATAAACAAGACATGAGCCCTCCTACAAACAACTGAGGGTAAAGAAGAACCAAACAAATACAAATAACATAAACAAGACATGAGCCCTCCTACAAACAACTGAAGGTAAAGAAGAACCAAACACACACATATAACGTAAATAAGACATGAGCCCTCCTACAAACAACTGAGGGTAAAGACAAACCAAACAAACACAAATAACATAAACAAGACCTGAGCCCTCCTACAAACAACTGAGGGTAAAGAAGAACCAAACAAACACAAATAACATAAACAAGACATGAGCCCTCCTACAAACAACTGAAGGTAAAGACGAACCAAGCAAATACAAATAACATAAACAAGACATGAGTCCTCCTACAAACAACTGAAGGTAAAGAAGAACCAAACAAACACAAATAACATAAACAAGACATGAGCCCTCCTACAAAAAACTGAAGGTAAAGACGAACCAAGCAAATACAAATAACATAAACAAGACATGAGTCCTCCTACAAACAACTGAAGGTAAAGAAGAACCAAACAAATACAAATAACATAAACAAGACATGAGCACTCCTACAAACAACTGAAGGTAAAGAAGAACCAAACAAATACAAATAACATAAACAAGACATGAGCCCTCCTACAAACAACTGAAGGTAAAGACGAACCAAACAAATACAAATAACATAAACAAGACATGAACCCTCCCACAAATAACTGAAGGTAAAGAAGAACCAAACAAATACAAATAACGTAAACAAGACATGAGCCCTCCTACAAAAAACTGAAGGTAAAGAACAACCAAATAAATACAAATAACATAAACAAGACATGAGTCCTCCCACAAATAACTGAAGGTAAAGAAGAACCAAACAAATACAAATAACATAAACAAGACATGAGCCCTCCTACAAACAGCTGAAGGTAAAGAAGAACCAAACAAATACAAATAACATAAACAAGACATGAGCCCTCCTATAAACAACTGGAGGTAAAGAAGAACCAAACAAATACAAATAACATAAACAAGACATGAGCCCTCCTACAAACAACTGAAGGTAAAGACGAACCAAACAAATACAAATAACATAAACAAGACATGAGCCCTCCTACAAACAACTGAAGGTAAAGACGAACCAAACAAATACAAATAACATAAACAAGACATGAGCCCTCCTACAAACAACTGAAGGTAAAGAAGAACCAAACAAATACAAATAACATAAACAAGACATGAGCCCTCCTACAAACAACTGAAGATAAGGAAGAACCAAACAAATACAAATAACATAAACAAGACATGAGCCCTCCTACAAACAACTGAAGGTAAAGAAGAACCAAACAAATACAAATAACATAAACAAGACATGAGCCCTCCTACAAACAACTGAAGGTAAAGAAGAACCAAACAAATACAAATAACATAAACAAGACATGAACCCTCCTACAAACAACTGAAGGTAAAGAAGAACCAAGCAAACACAAATAACATAAACAAGACATGAGCCCTCCTACAAACAACTGAAGGTAAAGAAGAACCAAGCAAACACAAATAACATAAACAAGACATGAGCCCTCCTATAAACAACTGAAGGTAAAGAAGAACCAAACAAGCACAAATAACATAAACAAGACATGAGCCCTCCTACAAACAACTGAAGGTAAAGAAGAACCAAACAAATACAAATAACATAAACAAGACATGAGCCCTCCTACAAACAACTGAAGGTAAAGAAGAACCAAACAAATACAAATAACATAAACAAGACATGAGCCCTCCTACAAACAACTGAAGGTAAAGAAGAACCAAACAAATACAAATAACATAAACAAGACATGAGCCCTCCCACAAATAACTGAAGGTAAAGAAGAACCAAACAAACACATATAACGTAAATAAGACATGAGCCCTCCTACAAACAACTGAGGGTAAAGACAAACCAAACAAACACAAATAACATAAACAAGACATGAGCCCTCCTACAAACAACTGAGGGTAAAGACAAACCAAACAAACACAAATAACATAAACAAGACATGAGCCTCCTACAAACAACTGAGGGTAAAGAAGAACCAAACAAACACAAATAACATAAACAAGACATGAGCCCTCCTGCAAACAACTGAAGGTAAAGAAGAACCAAACACACACATATAACGTAAACAAGACATGAGCCCTCCCACAAATAACTGAAGGTAAAGAAGAACCAAACAAATACAAATAACATAAACAAGACATGAGCCCTCCCACAAATAACTGAGGGTAAAGAAGAACCAAACAAACACAAATAACATAAACAAGACATGAGCCCTCCTACAAACAACTGAAGGTAACGAAGAACCAAACAAATACAAATAACATAAACAAGACATGAGCCCTCCTACAAACAACTGAAGGTAAAGAAGAACCAAACACACACAAATAACATAAACAAGACATGAGCCCTCCCACAAATAACTGAAGGTAAAGAAGAACCAAACAAATACAAATAACGTAAACAAGACATGAGCCCTCCCACAAATAACTGAAGGTAAAGAAGAATCAAACAAATACAAATAACGTAAACAAGACATGAGCCCTCCCACAAATAACTGAAGGTAAAGAACAACCAAACAAACACAAATAACGTAAACAAGACATGAGCCCTCCTACAAACAACTGAAGGTAAAGAAGAACCAAACACACACAAATAACATAAACAAGACATGAGCCCTCCTACAAACAACTGGGGGTAAAGACGAACCAAACAAACACAAATAACATAAATAAGACATCAGCCCTCCTACAAACAACTGGAGGTAAAGACGAACCAAACAAACACAAATAACATAAACAAGACATGAGCCCTCCTACAAACAACTGAAGGTAAAGAAGAACCAAACACACACAAATAACATAAACAAGACATGAGCCCTCCCACAAACAAATGGAGGTAAAGAAGAACCAAGCAAATACAAATAACATAAACAAGACATGAGCCCTCCTACAAACAACTGAAGGTAAAGAAGAACCAAACAAACACAAATAACATAAACAAGACATGAGCCCTCCTGCAAACAACTGAAGGTAAAGAAGAACCAAACACACACATATAACGTAAACAAGACATGAGCCCTCCCACAAATAACTGAAGGTAAAGAAGAACCAAACAAATACAAATAACATAAACAAGACATGAGCCCTCCCACAAATAACTGAGGGTAAAGAAGAACCAAACAAACACAAATAACATAAACAAGACATGAGCCCTCCTACAAACAACTGAAGGTAACGAAGAACCAAACACACACAAATAACATAAACAAGACATGAGCCCTCCCACAAATAACTGAAGGTAAAGAAGAACCAAACAAATACAAATAACGTAAACAAGACATGAGCCCTCCCACAAATAACTGAAGGTAAAGAAGAATCAAACAAATACAAATAACGTAAACAAGACATGAGCCCTCCCACAAATAACTGAAGGTAAAGAACAACCAAACAAACACAAATAACGTAAACAAGACATGAGCCCTCCTACAAACAACTGAAGGTAAAGAAGAACCAAACACACACAAATAACATAAACAAGACATGAGCCCTCCTACAAACAACTGGGGGTAAAGACGAACCAAACAAACACAAATAACATAAATAAGACATCAGCCCTCCTACAAACAACTGGAGGTAAAAACGAACCAAACAAACACAAATAACATAAACAAGACATGAGCCCTCCTACAAACAACTGAAGGTAAAGAAGAACCAAACACACACAAATAACATAAACAAGACATGAGCCCTCCCACAAATAACTGAAGGTAAAGAAGAACCAAACAAATACAAATAACATAAACAAGACATGAGCCCTCCCACAAACAAATGGAGGTAAAGAAGAACCAAGCAAATACAAATAACATAAACAAGACATGAGCCCTCCTACAAACAACTGAAGGTAAAGAAGAACCAAACAAACACAAATAACATAAACAAGACATGAGCCCTCCCACAAACAACTGAAGGTAAAGAAGAACCAAACAAATACAAATAACATTAACAAGACATGAGCCCTCCTACAAACAACTGAGGGTAAAGAAGAACCAAACAAACACAAATAACATAAACAAGACATGAGCCCTCCCACAAACAACTGAAGGTAAAGACGAACCAAACAAATACAAATAACATAAACAAGACATGAGCCCTCCCATAAATAACTGAAGGTAAAGAAGAACCAAGCAAATACAAATAACATAAACAAGACATGAGCCCTCCTACAAACAACTGAGGGTAAAGAAGAACCAAACAAATACAAATAACATAAACAAGACATGAGCCCTCCTACAACCAACTGAAGGTAAAGAAGAACGAAACAAATACAAATAACATAAACAAGACATGAGCCCTCCTACAAACAACTGAAGGTAAAGAAGAACCAAGCAAACACAAATAACATAAACAAGACATGAGCCCTCCTACAAACAACTGAAGGTAAAGAAGAACGAAACAAATACAAATAACATAAACAAGACATGAGCCCTCCTACAAACAACTGAGGGTAAAGACAAACCAAACAAACACAAATAACATAAACAAGACATGAGCCCTCCTACAAACAACTGAAGGTAAAGAAGAACCAAACAAATACAAATAACATAAACAAGACATGAGCCCTCCTACAAACAACTGAGGGTAAAGAAGAACCAAACACACACATATAACGTAAATAAGACATGAGCCCTCCTACAAACAACTGAGGGTAAAGACAAACCAAACAAACACAAATAACATAAACAAGACATGAGCCCTCCTACAAAAAACCGGCGGTAAAGACAAACCAAACAAATACAAATAACATAAACAAGACATGAGCCCTCCTACAAACAATTGAGGGTAAAGAAGAACCAAACACACACATATAACGTAAATAAGACATGAGCCCTCCTACAAACAACTGAGGGTAAAGACAAACCAAACAAACACAAATAACATAAACAAGACATGAACCCCCCCTACAAACAACCGTTGGTAATGACGAACATGGTTTAATCCAGCTTAAGAAAAACAGTAAATTAATACATCGATACGGGGTATTGTTTACTTTCAGATATTGCGCAGGCCGAATGTGCATTGGGATGGATTCATTATGGCGATTCGTGTTACCTATTTAGCTCAGACTCGTACGACTGGTTTACTGCACAGGTAAAATGCAATTGTTTATACAGATATACGATAAAAGCACTTCCGTTTGGCGGGACGCTTGCTTGGTTTTTGGCACTACCATATATACACTTGGCCATAAGTTAGGGACCACCAGTTTTTCACTGTAATAAAAATATTGTTCTCAATGGTGTGAAAAAGCCTGCAGTTAGGCATAGCAAAGCCTTTTATGGATGAACACAATATAGCACAGACCACCAAAAAAGATCACGTATTTCTTCAAAGATGAGTAACCGGAAGTACTATAGCTCACAGAATTGAACTGAAAATTAAGTGAAACAAGTTTCAGTTTGGACTTCTGTTAAAAATACTTACACAACCAAAGCATGTTTAATCTGGTTGGAAAATGAAAACTAATCAATTTTCAACATGTATTACTCATGATACAGGAAATAACGAGTCTAACTGCCTCGTATCCTGTACAGTTCCTGAACACGTCTCCTCATTCCCTTAATCAAGCGTCTCAGTCTGTGTTGAGGGTACTGTTGCCATTCCTGTACCAAAACAGTCTCCAGTTCCTGAAGTATTGACACTTTGGGGTGCGTGCGTTCACTTTTCGTCCTAAATAATTCCATAAATGCTCTACTGGATTCATATCCGGTGACATGGCTGGCCAAGGTAGTAGCTCTATTGCCTCCTGTTGCAGATAGTTTTGCACTATACAGGCCCTATGTGGTCTAACATTGGCATCCATTAGAATTGGTCGACTTGTTAATGGATGACAGTCAAAATGAGGCACAACTAATGGGCACAGGGTCTGATCACGGTACTTGTATCCTGTTAAAGTCCCATCAAGGACATACAAGTCAACCTTACAGTTTACAGAAAAGCATCCCCAAACAGTAACACCAGCTCCACCAAATGCAGTTGTGCACATACTATGTTCCTGTATAAATGCTGTGTTTCTCGGTCTCCATACACGAACGCGGCCATCAACTGGAGTCAACAAAAACAACTTTCATCCGACCAGTGCACTCTCTGCCACGACCTGATATTCCATCCCATATGGTCACGTGCCCATTAAAGCCTGGTTGTTTTGTGGCGTATTGTCAGTAGCGGACGCTTTAAGGAGTCTATCTTCTTTTGGAGTCGTTTTCAGAGGCTTTCCTGTCCTTTTTCCGTTCTTTTACACTCCCGGTTTGATTCACGCGCTGCTTCAATCGAACAATGACCGAGTGGCTTACATTGAATCGTTCAGCAGTCTTTATGTAGGACATACCACCCCTTACCATGCCAACCGTTTGCCATCTCTCTGCATCTGACAGTTTTCGATGTGCCATGTTGAATAAAAGTTTACAAAGTTTAAAGTTTTACCTGTACTGTACATGCAGATACAGATTTGAAACCTCCGCCAAATTTGAGTTTTGTAAAGGTACAGATGAACTTATAAAAACCTGTTTCGTCGTTTACAGGTACCATGAAAGAATATATGTTTATGTATAAGACATATATATTTTAGCAAGAAAAAAAGCGATGTAAAAAATATTCTCCATTTCAAATTTGGTGGTCCCTAACTTATGGCCAAGTGTATATATTAGGTGAAACCTATCAATGCGGTCAACTCTATTAAACAGTCTCCTGTATTTAAAGGTAACATTTTCTTGTCCTGTCATAGAAAATTGAACCTCTTTTAAGAGGTCACCTATCTTATAAGGCCACTATCTATTTGTCCTAAAGATGACCTCTGAATAATAGAGATTTGACTTATATCCTGACATCACGTTATATTGTTATATGAACAGATATTTACAGAACATGTTAAAATAGAAGTATAGCCTAGATTACCTAATACTCCAATGAAAATTAACTCTGCCTTTACCTGAAATAATTATAACCTATGAACACTTACAATGGAAATGCTATTAGCTTAATGGTAGCCATAATTCAAGTATCAGCCTTATTATAATAAACAAATGGTACACATGAATGAATTATCGTGTTTTTGCTCATCTTTTTTGTATTCTGTGTTATGTTGTGTTTTGTTTTTTTGTCCTGTGTCTTGTGTACCCAATGTTAAAAGTGGCCGTGGTGATCGTGATCGTTTGGTAGTTGGATTTACTACTACCTGTACAATCAGTGTCTATTACCACCAAAGTTGTGAGTTTGAATCCCGAACATGGCGAGGTGTACTCGATACAACATTATGTGATAAATTTATCAGTGACAGTGGCAGGTCGATGGTTTTCTCGGGGTATTCCGGTTTCCTCCATCAATAAAACTGATAGACATGATATCACTGAAATATTGTTGAAAGTGGCGTTAAACACCATAACACTAACCCAATGTTACCATTGTCTCTGGATTGCCTATTATTGATTGTCCCTTTGGTTTTCTGTAACGTTTATATAGGCAAGATGCCCATTGCTTATGTCATCTATATTCTGAATGCTCATAATATTTGGTCACAAAACTGATAAAAAGTCAAAAGCGTAGATTGTCATGAAACAAAACAAACAACATCTGTAAATCACTGCAGGGAGACAGACATACACATATTTTATACTGTGTCATTTTAGATCATAAGTTATTATATTTTTCAGAGTAGTTGCCATGAGCACAACGCTAAACTTGCAGAGCCAGCCAACAAGTCACAAACTGATTACCTCATAAATATGGCATATATTATTGGAAAGGGTACGTAAGGCATGTATAGATATTACACCTCCGTACGGTTTATGTGTTTATAAGTAAGTGAGTGAGTTATTGTTGCTGCTTAAAGCCAAATGAGCAATTTTTCAGCTATATCATGACGAGAAGAATTTACATTAGTTAAGATGATGATGATATCCGCGTTGTACTAAGCGAACACATTGAGTTGGATTTTTATAGTGCTAACTCACTGAAACAACAGTCCAAGGGTAGAAGTGTCGCTCCACAGGGACATTGTATCCTGGTTCCGAGCCAACCAGTCTTTCCTCTTACTTCTTGATACAACGTATTTAAGCGGAGAAGCAACAAATACCGAATTCATAGTCTTTGGTTTGACCCGACCGGGGCTCGAATCCACGATCTACCACATTTGACGCGAGCACGCTAACAATTACACCGCGGATGCGATATATGTGTTTTTAAGCTCTAGTGTATATATATAATACTCAATCTGAAGTGGGCATACTTGGTTGAGAATGCGATCAAAATCATGACCGAAATTATTTTAAATGGTTAACTTAATATAAACTGATTTTGTTAATTTTATTCTACATAAACGATAGCAGGTGTCATCGTTGTCATGATGGTATGATACTTGGATTTACAACTACCTAGTATTCAACCCACTAAAGTTGTGAGTTCGAACCTCGCTCATGCCGAGGCGTATTCGATACAACACTATGTAATAAAGTTTGTCCGTGACTTGCGGCAGGTCGGTGGCATTCACCGGGTACTCCGGTTTCTTCCGCCAATAGAACTGACCACCACGATATAGCTGAAAGTTCTGTCGGTAAACACCATAAATTCAACCCTAACACATAAAAAGATAATAAATTGCTAGATAACGAAGTACTTATCTACATTGTACCTACATTGTAGTAGGTGATAAGATTCTTTAATGAATCAAGCTATTTCCTAAATCCGCAATGTTATAGTATGAATTATAATCAAACATTTACATTGTTTTCTAGTAAAGACTTTTGAACAAGTTTATAGGAATAAGTTACTTAGATTAGAAACCTATTTAACTAGGCGTTTCTTAATTGTGATAAATTCGTAGTATACAAAGAACCAAGCATAATTATGAAATAAGCTTACTATTATAAACTTTTGACAAAATATCATTTCTCAGTATAGTATTGGCACAGACCAATACCCCCCGAGGGAACTCCAAGATATAGTTTTAAGGACCAAGTACATCCACTATGGGGTACAAGTCCTTCTTAAATGGTGTCTGTCAAATACACAACTTGTCCTTCGGATTGTACGTAAACGAGTGTCTCGTTTTTGGAGAACCACGAGATTCTTGTAAGAGTTTGTTAGAGGTCGGTTGTTACCTGTTACACGGCCAAATGTTGCGACGTTCTGCATCAGATTTGTTTTTCTTCTTGTGGCAAGGATCCATCAAAGCTTCACCTTTAACCTTTATTATATATTGTTTGACAACTTGTTCTCGTCATGCACTTTATGTTTAACAACAATCAATCACATATCATAATTAATTGAAAATAAAATGTTAAACAGCAATGATTAGTAACAGGAAGATGTGGCAGAGTTGAATTAAATTATATACACCGAGCAACATCAAAACAACAAACATGTCCAGATGTAGCGTTCATCGACACAAATAGAGAATACCACTCGACTGTAGGCTAGGGACCGTTATTAAATTATATACACCAAGCAACATCATAACGACAAACATGGCCAGATGTAGCGTTCATCGACAGAAATAGAGAGTACCACTCAACTGTAGGCTAGGGACCGTTATTAAATTATATACACCAAGCAACATTATAACGACAAACATGGCCAGATGTAGCGTTCATCGACAGAAATAGAGAGTACCACTCAACTGTAGGCTAGGGACCGTTATTAAATTATATACACCAAGCAACATCATAACGACAAACATGGCCAGATGTAGCGTTCATCGACAGAAATAGAGAGTACCACTCAACTGTAGGCTAGGGACCGTTATTAAATTATATACACCAAGCAACATTATAACGACAAACATGGCCAGATGTAGCGTTCATCGACAGAAATAGAGAGTACCACTCGACTGTAGGTTAGGGACCGTTATTAAATTATATACACCAAGCAACATCATAACGACAAACATGGCCAGATGTAGCGTTCATCGACAGAAATAGAGAGTACCACTCGACTGTAGGCTAGGGGCCGTTATTAAATTATATACACCAAGCAACATCATAACGACAAACATGGCCAGATGTAGCGTTCATCGACAGAAATAGAGAGTACCACTCAACTGTAGGCTAGGGACCGTTATTAAATTATATACACCAAGCAACATCATAACGACCAACATGGCCAGATGTAGCGTTCATCGACAGAAATAGAGAGTACCACTCAACTGTAGGCTAGGGGCCGTTATTAAATTATATACACCAAGCAACATCATAACGACAAACATGGCCAGATGTAGCGTTCATCGACAGAAATAGAGAGTACCACTCGACTGTAGGCTAGGGGCCGTTTCACACTGATTTTTGGGTATAAGTTTTGCTCATTGTTGAAGACCTTACTGTGATTGTGGAACGCAGAACAGCAATAAAAGTGCTGTTCATTTGCTTGAACATGCCACACTATAGCTGAAATACCACTCAAGTTGGCATTAAGCACCAATCAATCAATAAAATCAACCTTTGCTTGAATTTATGTCAAAGCGTAATGTTGAACAGTCTATCATGTTCATTTATATCCATATATTTTCTTACTATTTGAACCGGTTAAGGGGGTAGGCCTGGGGTATGGGAGATAACTCTATTTCCAGTGTCTTCTCAAATATATGATCATCTGTGCGTTTGAAAATTCCCCCTCAATTCCAAGCTTCTTGGTGACAAAGACTGTTTATATTTGATATGGCCAGTTAAAAAAATGACTTCTTTTCCTTTTACCTTTCCATAGCTGTGCTCCTTGCAGGGCTCACCGAACCAGGCAAAGTGGGCGATGTTCTCGCCCTATATCGGCTGAAGTCGCCTTGTTTCTTTTTGCAAGTCACTCTTTTCTTGCAAATAATCTTCGTTTTATGGTAAAGCTGATTGTCAAAACAATTGTAATCAATGGGAAGATACATAAGAATAAGAGGAAAAGGTTTTATTCAAGCAATAAAGAAGGTTTAATTTGTTGATACAAAAGTATCACGGCAAACTTCTGCAAATTTGTGCTGACGAAATTCCAGGTGAATATTAAATCCCAAATCTTAAAATATGCAAACAGACGCTTCCTTTACCAAATTGTGTTATATTCTAATTATTTTGACAAAACTTGAGTTATTTGTAGCTTTTTAAAAGCTAAACAATCAACATGTCCAAGTTTTAAATACGGCGATCATGGGGATGTAGGAAGTCGGGGGAAGGAAACGAACATTTAGATGTCATTGACAGATTTCAAGGCAAAAATTAATAAATCTAAAATCAATAAATATAAGATCAATAATAATAATAAAACAAATACAAAACATGAATTTAATGTTAAATATGAAAGACATAAACAAGATATTAGCAAAGACACACTTCAAATGCAAAAAAAAGTTAAAAAACCCACATTTTTGCGAAAACATGTCTCCCTGTCATGCCTTCACTTCTCCCTCATCTTCTAAGACAACTAAATAATAACCAGAATCGAACGAATACAACTGGAGCACAGAATTTGAAAGAATTTAACAATACAGCTGGGTGGCTGGTCTGTGTTTTTTGTGTTTTTTGTTGTTGTAATGAATTAATCTCAAGTAGAGTCACCCTCAAACCACCCCTCCCCCTCCCCAGCCGACTTGAAAATAAAAAAGACAAATGCAGACATTTGGTAATTTGGACATCCACTTTGTCAATTATAAGAATTCAAAAGCTTTTTTTTATTGGTAACTAGTTATTTTTTATCTCACAAACAAAGAAACTAGCAAAGGATGGGCGTGTGATAACTTTCCTCGACAATTTCATTTTTTTCTGGATGCCATCCATGAAAAACAAATTTAAATATTTTAAAAATCTGACGGTAAAAGTTTGTCAAATTTGGTGCAATGATGTCTATATGTCTATTCTTCAGTGTGACATTTCTTGGTGGAAATTAATTGACAGGAATTTTTTCAATCCGATTTTTAATACCAAGGTGGTCCTCAGGGCATCCCCCCTTTTATGCAGTTTCCACTGTTTTACACGTGATTATCTCCAAACAGGATATTCAGATATGCTAGATATTTCATATTTATTCAACAACAACACTCTCAAGTGTATTAAAGCCAAGATATTCCCTTTCAATCAGAAATAAATGTGCATATCTATTAGAATCTTCCGAAACTAGTATTACCATCTGGCGTCAAGAATACCCCCAAAATTGCTATATTTAGGATGTGCTATGGAGAAAACGGCACGGTGAAATTTGTTGAAACTTTGGCAGATAATGTATTTAGACATAACTATTCCATGATGCAAATTTAAAAAAAATTGAATGATGGGGAAAATTTAGGGTAACCCAGATCTACCACCTTAATGTCTCGTATTGTGCAGAACAAAATGATAAATGCACAGATAAGATGCATAGGAATTGTAATACCGAATAACGGGTAATTTCTATGGTATTCTTCGGTCAACTCCGTACCGCAGAAAATAAAATAGTAGAATATTATGTTAAATAAATGATTAATGTCAAGATAGATGCTCTACTCATGTACATATCATTAGGTGTAGATATAGTCGTATATTAATATTCACTGAAAAGTACGCATGCGCGGTACATTTCCACTTTGTCATTATTTGAGTTTATATTGGTCCGGAAATATGTGTATTTAATCCAATGAAAACGTCGATGATATACCATTCTTTATAGGTGCAACATATTGGCTAGGGGGTAGAGATGACGTCGTTGAAGGTACCTGGCAGTGGTCATCATCTGATAATATCATTACATATAAACCATGGTCGACTGGTCAACCTGATAATTATAATGGTATTGAGGATTGCTTAGAAATATGGTGTTTTAGTGCCAATTGCAATTTTAATGACGGGCCTTGTACCATTAAAAATCATTTTATCTGTGAAAGAAGGTAATTATGTGGTTTTAGAAATAATTCATGGAAGCCATACTGTGTTGTGAGTTTTAACATGGGTTTGCGGATATTAGTATTTTATGTCGAGTGCCAACCCATGTTAAAGCTTACAACACAGTATGACTACCGGGAATTATTTCGATTTTGATATCTCTAACAGTACAAATATGTAGTAAAGTTTGATGGTAAAGGTGGTATTATATTTACGCTTGCGCGCAAAATCACACACAATTAATGCGGCGCATGTTGACTGTTCTATCTTTCAACCTGCCAAATTCGAGAAGACATGTGCTTTTAGGATGAGAAAGTCGTATTGATGCAACAGCCGTGTCAATAATATTGTATTTGCACGTTTTATTTACACATCGCATATTTTATTAATTTTTTGATATGTTGATTATTTTCAGTGAACATAGATGCTTAAAACGTTGAAACAGTGTAATTAATTTTATTTTGTGATTTTATCACCTGGCTTAAATGTGTGCACCGCACATGTGCTAACGAGATTCTATCATCTAAATAAATCGTTCGTTTGTTTACAAATCAAAGGAAGGACGTCATATTAGAATTACATTTAATATTGTTTAATAGACTCTTTGATATTCATTAATATGACTATTTACTCTCATTTACTTGTGAATCACTTAGTACATATTAGAGAGGTTTCGCTCTCGACAATGGGATCATGGATAATAAGAGTGCGTAAATCGAAGAACAGATAGTATAATAAACAAAAAAATAAAGAAACAACTAATTATCTACAAAAGAGTACACAGAACACTAAAATTTGAACTACAAGAACCTCACCACTAAATAAACGTTAGTGAAATCCGAAGGGGCAATCACGAACGGACAATCTAGAAGACACTGGCAACATTGGACACACAAGCCAGAGGACGAAGACAAAAAAAAACCAACATAACACAGGAAACAAAAAACTGGAATGATAAGCTGTTCATATCCCACAAGTGACACCTGTCGTATTACTCATGTTATAAGACGTAGACGTGTTTGAGTAGCTTTTCCAATAGTCAACTTCCCTTTCATTAGTAGCAATATTCTAGCATCACCAACATATGGAGATTACATTTCACAACTCATATGTTATTCTAGGGCGTGTGCTAAGTACAGTCATTTTCTTGAAGGAGCTCAGGTGGTAACGCAAATGGTACTCAAATATGCTGCGTTACTCCTAGGTTGAAGTCATCCCTACACGAATTATATGGTAGTCATCACGAACTGGTTTCCATTACGAAATCCTTATCTTAAATGACAATGGATCTTTTCCCTTTCACATATAATTTTTTTCTTTCCTCTCTCACCGATAATACTATACCAGTTACACGGTATGTGTCTTATACGAAGCAGGAACTGCTAGCTTTTCGTGAGCGCATGGGTTCACAGCCTGTATATTGGTGGGTCCTTGTGACTCATATTTTGGTTTTCTGTTTGCTTGTCTTTGTTCTGTGTGGCTATTGTTGTCGGTGTGTCAGGATTGTCCATTCAGGATTGTTCCTGAAAACATTCCTCATCGAGAGCGTCCATCCACATATCCGCCACCCAGGGACGCACTGAGAAGCTCTGTGGATTTGAGTCGCCATGGAAACCTTCACCAGTACCCAGAAAATTCAAAGTGAATTTTATTCCCGTTCTTCATTCATGTTATAGAAAATTCATTTATCGACCTTTCACTTATTTAATTTTTATATGGAACGTATTACGACATGTCAATCAAACATTTTTGTTCATTTCAGGTATCCTGGACCTGGTGCAGAGGTTGTTGGCAAATAACAGTCATGTTTGGTTACAAAAATGAAAGAAAAAAGACATATCTTGCTGTTCATTATTACATATCGTGTTTGTTACCGTTTTCGAAGCATCTTGCACTTGACTTATTGATTTTCCGTTTCTTATTTTTATTATCCTTTAGATACTATGAAACTACAACAAAGCCAGGTGATATCTTATTTTCGGTCTCAATGCACCTCCCCTTCGATATGTGTATGGGATGGATCATTTACTCAATTCGACATTAAAATGAGACGTATATTCATGACTTATCATCAGGTTTGTTACACGAGTAACACGCCGGCAGCCATCTGTGAGCTTATCCCTGTTTTTATTTTTGGTTAGGGATTGTGTTGGTTCCTTTTTGTTTTGTTTTGTTTGATTTGCTTGTGTTCGAGTGGAGTAACATGTCTATCAGCGGACTGTTGTTTCAGTGAGCTAGCACTATAAAAGTCTAAGCCAGCGTGTTGATCTAGTACAAAGCGGACATCATACATCATAACATTGAAATGCAACTTGTTCTCGCCATGATATACCTGCAAAAATTGCTCGTTTAGAGTTAAACAATCATCACTCATTCTCTAACAGATATAGATAGCGTTAATATTAGCAATGTTTGTTAATTATTTCTCTTCGTCTTTTTTCAGAGACCGTCGTGGTCGTGATCGTATGATAGTTGGATTTACAACTACCTATGCAATCAATGCATATCGCCACTAACGTTGTGAGCTCGAATTCAGTTCAAGCAAGGTGTATCCGATGCACATTATGTGATGAAGGTTGTCAGTGATTTGCGACAGGTGGGTGGTTTTCTACGGGTACTTCGGATTCCTCCAATAGTAAAACTGACCGGCACGATATCACTAAGATATTGTTGAAAGTGGCATTAAACACCATAACCCTCACCCGTCGTTTTTATTTTCACCGTGCTCGTGTCGTTTTCAATTGATTTGTGATCTTTTTTTGTACATATATAGTTATTTTTCGGAACGTCTGTAGCATTTTTTTTTCAGTATTCCAATACAATGTACAACCAGTAAACAATACCACTGTTATTACTGCAGCAGGCCTTTGCTGATTAAATTAAACGTTAGTTTTGAACTGCAAAAGGTGATAGCAAAGCATCTACATTGTACTTTCAGACAGAGTCGTAAAGGTGAAGGTATGTTTTATTATAGTGGTCGACAAAAAACTGCACAGTAAACCAAAGATTGAGCAATACGAATCCACTGATAACCGGAAGTGAACTGGGGTGCTCCGGAAGGGTAGGTAATTCATGTCCTACTATTCACACCTTCATGTTAATGTTAAAATACACAAATATAATCCGATGAGGAAATCGTGTTTGACACCAGTTTATCTAAATAAATACAAATAGCATATTTAGGCATAACCCCCTTAAAAAATTGAAGAGAAGTCGAAGCGAGCTTCCTGTTACGCGGATTCGTAACGGACATCATATCAAGGAACTAAAAAACATGAATATATTTAATTGGACAAAAGGATCAATACAAACTTCACTTAAGACGGGGGGAACTCAGTTGTTACGGAGGAATAAGCAGCTCCTGCTCCAGTGGTTGCACATGTCCTCTTACTCTAATTAAAGAGGATTGAATGTTCAGATTGTGACAAACGGAATATATCTGTGATTTTCTGTGATATTTATATCCCGTAACGGTTTACCAAGTTATCATGGCTACCGTAAAACTTTCGAAATCATTACTTTATTGTAGAAATATGTAAGTAAAGTGTGATAATACCAAAAGTGATAATCAGAAGCCGTAAATCGAAGAAGGACAGATAATACAAATATGATCTACAAAACATTACACAGAAAAAACACTGAGCAACTAAAAGACTACTAAAAACCAGTGACGAATTCAAGGTTTCTGGAGGAGTGGGCAGTTTCTGCTTCACTGGTGGTCTTCCAAAGTTCAGCGTCCTTCTTCGATTTACGGGTTTTGATTACCCCTTTGGTATCTACAAGCTCTTCTTGCATTATATTGTATTATACATTCCTCATTGTATATTAATAATGCGACTTATCTCACCTTTGTTGTGAATGCCAGTCTTCTTATCATTATTAATATAGTATTGTACTTAAGATAATCAGCTTGTGACATGATGATAAGTAAACCATGTCTTTACCTACAGTTGTGCCTGTATTTTACAATCTTATTCGGTATGTACAATGTATACATTCTCCTAGGTATAGATCATAACGGTAATTAGTTTCAATCTTAGGCTAAAATGGAACCGCATCGGTGGTGTAATGGCTAGCGTCCTCGCCCCAAGTTAGCACAATTAAAATCTAACTAAGCGTGTTGGTCTAGTACAAAGTGGATACCACCATATCATTGAAATATAACTTGTACTCACCATGATTTAGCTGACAAAATGCTCATTTGACGTTAAGCAACAATTACTCACCCATTAGTTCATATACAGTGACACTGATATACGTCTCCAACAAACTGAACTCACAAATTCAATTAAATCGACGCTTGAATGGTATTGTTTTACTGCCTCATTTGAAAATTTCAAAAAAGAGGAGGCGCAATGTGGCCTCTAAATTTGAAAAGTCAAATAGTCGTTCTTCCGTGTACGCCGTTTTCCTCCACCATTAAAATTGATCGCCACGATATAACTGAAATATTGCTGAAAGTGGCGTTAATCATCTTACCCTAAGGCATGTTTCTATGTGTTTACATATTGTTGAATTCGTTCCTGTCCTCAATATGTTTGCAGTATTTGCCACAAGACGTTAATCTACCAGTCCTTTTACTGACGTTTTTTGTATTACAATGGTAAATAAATACCGGTAGTCAAATCTGTATAAGGTGTCATAATTGGAACAAAGACAACGTGGTCTTTTAAGACAGGAGATCTCTTAAAACAGGTTCAATTCATATGAATTGTTCTATGACAGGACGAAAAAGATGACATTTAAGTACAGGTGACTGCTTAATAGAGATGACTGCATGGGCAGGTTGGATCGTACAGGAACAAATATTTATGAACATTTCACAGATATATATATATATATGTGACACTGATGGATATATAATGGTGTCAAACATATCTTTACGATCTTCGTCCGATGTCTATTTTCGCCTTGGCAAAAAACGCAATATAAATTTCAAAACTTCTGATTACCCCTTTTGTATCTCTACTTACGGTTTTGTAAATGAACCGTTAGTGCATGTTAATTAACCATACGTTTGAAATCATATAACTTTAATGGATGTTTAGTTTTCAGATTTTATTAACCAATCCTGCGGATTCCACTAACAGGTTTAACCCTTTCCCCCCCCCCCCCTCCCCCCCCCCCCCCACCACCACCACCACCACCACACACACACACGTTTGTGCCTGCCCCAAGTCAGGTTTTTGTATATCCAACGTCATGCGTTGTGGTCTTTATGTTTGTTTACAGTGACTTCAGTTAAGATGGGAGGTGTGTGTTCGTTTTGCTTATATTGGTAGAACTGTTGACCATCACTGTTTAAACGTTGCATTCATCAATTCGATTTATGTGGATTAATTTATGAATATACTGATCATCTTGTTGTAGGCACTGGAACATGTGAATGTCCAATAGGTTGGATTCATTACGCTGAGTCTTGCTATATGTTCAGTACTGATAACTTTACTTGGCTGAAAGCACAGGTAATTAGTAAGTGATTGTTGTTTATCGCCAACTCAGCAATGGGTTTTAGCTATATCTTGGCGAGAGCAAGTTAATTTTCAATGAAATGCTGATGAAAACACTTCCATGACCACGCAATTTCACTAAAAAAAATGGGGGTGAGCCCATACAACTAGTTTAATCCTGCCACTGTTTAGGAAAGTCAGCTGTCAGGTATGTGTATTGTAGAGATGTCAATTTTGTCTCGTTCTTCGTTTTTTCCATTAGATTTTAGAAATGTTCCGACAGAGTGGTATTTTTTGTTTTTTTCATTAGATTTTAGAACTGTTCCGACAGAGTGGTATTTTTTTGTTTTTCCATTAGATTTTAGAACTGTTCCGACAGAGTGGTATTTTTTTGTTTTTCCATTAGATTTTAGAACTGTTCCGACATAGTGGTATTTTTTGTTTTTCCATTAGATTTTAGAACTGTTCCGACAGAGTGGTATTTTTTTGTTTTTCCATTAGATTTTAGAACTGTTCCGACAGAGTGGTATTTTTTGTTTTTCCATTAGATTTTAGAACTGTTCCGACATAGTGGTATTTTTTGTTTTTCCATTAGATTTTAAAACTGTTCCGACAGAGTGGTATTTTTGGTTTTTCCATTAGATTTTAGAACTGTTCCGACAGAGTGGTATTTTTTTGTTTTTCCATTAGATTTTAGAACTGTTCCGACATAGTGGTATTTTTTGTTTTTCCATTAGATTTTAGAACTGTTCCGACAGAGTGGTATTTTTTTGTTTTTCCATTAGATTTTAGAACTGTTCCGACAGAGTGGTATTTTTTGTTTTTCCATTAGATTTTAGAACTGTTCCGACAGAGTGGTATTTTTTGTTTTTCCATTAGATTTTAGAACTGTTCCGACAGAGTGGTATTTTTTGTTTTTCCATTAGATTTTAGAACTGTTCCGACATAGTGGTATTTTTTGTTTTTCCATTAGATTTTAAAACTGTTCCGACAGAGTGGTATTTTTCGTTTTTCCATTAGATTTTAGAACTGTTCCGACAGAGTGGTATTTTTTTGTTTTTCCATTAGATTTTAGAACTGTTCCGACAGAGTGGTATTTTTTGTTTTTCTATTAGATTTTAGAACTGTTCCGACATAGTGGTATTTTTTGTTTTTCCATTAGATTTTAGAACTGTTCCGACATAGTGGTATTTTTTGTTTTTCCATTAGATTTTAGAACTGTTCCGACAGAGTGGTATTTTTTTGTTTTTCCATTAGATTTTAGAACTGTTCCAACAGAGTGGTATTTTTTGTTTTTCCATTAGATTTTAGAACTGTTCCGACAGAGTGGTATTTTTTTGTTTTTCCATTAGATTTTAGAACTGTTCCGACAGAGTGGTATTTTTTGTTTTTCTATTAGATTTTAGAACTGTTCCGACATAGTGGTATTTTTTGTTTTTCCATTAGATTTTAGAACTGTTCCGACAGAGTGGTATTTTTTGTTTTTCCATTAGATTTTAGAACTGTTCCGACAGAGTGGTATTTTTTGTTTTTCCATTAGATTTTAGAACTGTTCCGACAGAGTGGTATTTTTTGTTTTTCCATTAGATTTTAGAACTGTTCCGACAGAGTGGTATTTTTTTGTTTTTCCTTTAGATTTTAGAACTGTTCCGACAGAGTGGTATTTTTTGTTTTTCCATTAGATTTTAGAACTGTTCCGACAGAGTGGTATTTTTTTGTTTTTCCATTAGATTTTAGAACTGTTCCGACAGAGTGGTATTTTTTGTTTTTCCATTAGATTTTAGAACTGTTCCGACAGAGTGGTATTTTTTTGTTTTTCCATTAGATTTTAGAACTGTTCCGACAGAGTGGTATTTTTTTGTTTTTCCATTAGATTTTAGAACTGTTCCGACAGAGTGGTATTTTTTTGTTTTTCCATTAGATTTTAGAACTGTTCCGACATAGTGGTATTTTTTGTTTTTCCATTAGATTTTAGAACTGTTCCGACAGAGTGGTATTTTTTTGTTTTTCCATTAGATTTTAGAACTGTTCCGACAGAGTGGTATTTTTTGTTTTTCCATTAGATTTTAGAACTGTTCCGACAGAGTGGTATTTTTTGTTTTTCCATTAGATTTTAGAACTGTTCCGACAGAGTGGTATTTTTTGTTTTTCCATTAGATTTTAGAACTGTTCCGACATAGTGGTATTTTTTGTTTTTCCATTAGATTTTAAAACTGTTCCGACAGAGTGGTATTTTTCGTTTTTCCATTAGATTTTAGAACTGTTCCGACAGAGTGGTATTTTTTTGTTTTTCCATTAGATTTTAGAACTGTTCCGACAGAGTGGTATTTTTTGTTTTTCTATTAGATTTTAGAACTGTTCCGACATAGTGGTATTTTTTGTTTTTCCATTAGATTTTAGAACTGTTCCGACATAGTGGTATTTTTTGTTTTTCCATTAGATTTTAGAACTGTTCCGACAGAGTGGTATTTTTTTGTTTTTCCATTAGATTTTAGAACTGTTCCAACAGAGTGGTATTTTTTGTTTTTCCATTAGATTTTAGAACTGTTCCGACAGAGTGGTATTTTTTTGTTTTTCCATTAGATTTTAGAACTGTTCCGACAGAGTGGTATTTTTTGTTTTTCCATTAGATTTTAGAACTGTTCCGACATAGTGGTATTTTTTGTTTTTCCATTAGATTTTAGAACTGTTCCGACAGAGTGGTATTTTTTGTTTTTCCATTAGATTTTAGAACTGTTCCGACAGAGTGGTATTTTTTGTTTTTCCATTAGATTTTAGAACTGTTCCGACAGAGTGGTATTTTTTGTTTTTCCATTAGATTTTAGAACTGTTCCGACAGAGTGGTATTTTTTTGTTTTTCCTTTAGATTTTAGAACTGTTCCGACAGAGTGGTATTTTTTGTTTTTCCATTAGATTTTAGAACTGTTCCGACAGAGTGGTATTTTTTTGTTTTTCCATTAGATTTTAGAACTGTTCCGACAGAGTGGTATTTTTTTGTTTTTCCATTAGATTTTAGAACTGTTCCGACAGAGTGGTATTTTTGGTTTTTCCATTAGATTTTAGAACTGTTCCGACAGAGTGGTATTTTTTGTTTTTCCATTAGATTTTAGAACTGTTCCGACAGAGTGGTATTTTTTGTTTTTCCATTAGATTTTAAAACTGTTCCGACAGAGTGGTATTTTTTTGTTTTTCCATTAGATTTTTAGAACTGTTCCGACAGAGTGGTATTTTTTGTTTTTCCATTAGATTTTAGAACTGTTCGACATAGTGGTATTTTTTGTTTTTCCATTAGATTTTAAAACTGTTCCGACAGAGTGGTATTTTTTGTTTTTCCATTAGATTTTAGAACTGTTCCGACAGAGTGGTATTTTTTGTTTTTCTATTAGATTTTAGAACTGTTCCGACATAGTGGTATTTTTTGTTTTTCCATTAGATTTTAGAACTGTTCCGACATAGTGGTATTTTTTGTTTTTCCATTAGATTTTAGAACTGTTCCGACAGAGTGGTATTTTTTTGTTTTTCCATTAGATTTTAGAACTGTTCCGACAGAGTGGTATTTTTTGTTTTTCCATTAGATTTTAGAACTGTTCCGACAGAGTGGTATTTTTTGTTTTTCCATTAGATTTTAGAACTGTTCCGACAGAGTGGTATTTTTTTGTTTTTCCATTAGATTTTAGAACTGTTCCGACAGAGTGGTATTTTTTGTTTTTCCATTAGATTTTAGAACTGTTCCGACAGAGTGGTATTTTTTGCTTTTCCATTAGATTTTAGAACTGTTCCGACAGAGTGGTATTTTTTGTTTTTCCATTAGATTTTAGAACTGTTCCGACAGAGTGGTATTTTTCGTTTTTCCATTAGATTTTAGAACTGTTCCGACAGAGTGGTATTTTTTTTTTCCATTAGATTTTAGAACTGTTCCGACAGAGTGGTATTTTTTTGTTTTTCCATTAGATTTTAGAACTGTTCCGACAGAGTGGTATTTTTTGTTTTTCCATTAGATTTTAGAACTGTTCCGACATAGTGGTATTTTTTGTTTTTCCATTAGATTTTAGAACTGGTCCGACATAGTGGTATTTTTTGTTTTTCCATTAGATTTTAGAACTGTTCCGACATAGTGGTATTTTTTGCTTTTCCAATAGATTTTAGAACTGTTCCGACAGAGTGGTATTTTTTGTTTTTCCATTAGATTTTAGAACTGTTCCGACAGAGTGGTATTTTTTGCTTTTCCATTAGATTTTAGAACTGTTCCGACAGAGTGGTATTTTTTGTTTTTTCATTAGATTTTAGAACTGTTCCGACAGAGTGGTATTTTTTGTTTTTCCATTAGATTTTAGAACTGTTCTGACATAGTGGTATTTTTTTTTTTTTCATTGTATTATATATATTATTTTGAACACTTTTAAATACATTTGCATATTTGATGACGTAAGTTGTTTTACAATGTAGTAATTATTAGTAATTGTATTCAAAAGCACGTTTTAAAATTTCATTTTAAGCGATATTGTTCTGTAAATATTGCATACAATGTTCTATTTTCTGTATGATAATCGGATTTACACCTACCTATGCAACCAGTGCCTATCCCATTCATGGCGAGGTGTACTCATGCAACTTTATGCTATTAAGTTTGTCAGGTTTGAACTCAGATTTCATAGGTAGTTGTAAATCCAACTCACATACGACCACGACTACCCCTGAATTATGAGGTGATTAATATATATTACTGTTAAACATAGATTCATATGTGATTGGTCTATTTTTTTCATATTAGTATTCCTGTCGAGCTCATGATGGCCGTCTTGCTGAAATCTACAGTAAAGCACAGTCAGACTACTTACAATATATGGCAAGCATTCTTCGTAACGGTAATTATATACTGTCAACGTACTTTTATTCGTTGGCACCAATTTTTGTGGTTTCTACAAAATGCATTGATCCATGGAAATTTGAATTCGTGGTTTCAAACAATACATGCAACAATCAATGGGAAAATAGTATTTCGTTGGATTTTTATTTTCGTGGTTTAAGTCAACAACAAAATCAGCGAAAATTAGAACCCCATGATTAATAATGACTTCACAGTATCTCATATCAGAAAAATACATCACATCGGTCAATAAACTGGAGATGTACAACGTTAGAGATGCTCACTTGGCATTAAACAAGAATCACTCACCCATGAATTAAAACAGGTTTAAGTATGTACTCTCTATATACAACTTTCGTCATTGTGTTGTCTGTTCTTTTTCGATTTACCGATTCTTATTACCCCTATGACATCTTCAAACTCTTCTTATTCCTTAGATCAATCAACACTGCATATTAAGTCGAATTTATGTTTTCGTTAAATTATTCGTGTTTGAAATCTTTTTCGTGAAAGATACGCATTAATACATTTATATATACTCTGTGGAAAATGGAATTTCATTGGTTTTCATTACATAACGTTGTTGCTCCGCTGTGAAACAATAGATGAACATGTTGACGAATTGTATTTATTTCTGAAAAGCACATATTGGGAACATATTTTGGAGAAAATTTGATCGACATTAGAGGTGGAGCCGATGTTGACCCACTTGTAGCACCCGATCTTTTATATACGCGGGTTGGAATCCCATTAATCTGGTAAATGCTGCCATATTGTTATACATGTTCAATGTCAGGACCTAGATTCAGACCATCTTCTGTCGTGTTCTAATTGTTACATTATATTATCCGTCACAACATGACATATTTGTCTAATATTACCGCATTGACTCAGTGGAGTCAACCAAAAGACTTATAAGATTGGTATTTGTTGCTTCTCTGCTAAGCACGCAGCATTAAGGACAAAGATCAAAGACTGGCTGGCTAGGAATCAGGATAATGTGTCCGAGTGGAGCGACATGTCTATCCAAGGACTGTTGTTTCAGTGAGCTAGCACTATAAAAATCCAACTCAGTGTGTTGGTCTAGTACAAAGCGGATATCATCATCATCATCTCATTGAAAATTAACGCCATGAAAAATAATCACCCTCGGGATGACAACTTTCGATGTTCACCTCATATGAAAACAGTGATTGTATATTATTTATGTTTCAGCAACTGATTATTGGTTAGGGGGCAGAGATGATGTAATTGAAGGTACGTGGCAGTGGTCGTCAACAGACAGCGTATTTACATACAACGACTGGTTTCCAGGGGAACCATCTAACAGTTATAATGCAGAGGATTGTCTAGAGCTAAATGCCAGATTCCACTGGAAATGGAACGACTCTAATTGTACTATTGCCCAACCTTTCATCTGTGAAAAACGGTATGCTTTTAATTGATATGTCCAGTTATTCTGTATAATGCAGTTATCTTCCATGTGAAGTTTATAGCTAATACAGTGAGTGAGCGATTTTATTTAATGCCAAATGAGCAACATGTCAGCTATATCATAGATAGAACCAGTTACATTAAATGAAATGATCATGATGTCCGCTTTATAGTAGACCAACACGCTTAGTTGGATTTATAAAGTGCTAGCCCACTGAATCAACAGCCCACTTGTAGACATGTCGCTCCACTTGGACATATCATTCTGATTCCGATCCAACCCGTCTTTGCTTTGCACTTACTCCTTAATGTTGTTTGTTTAGTGGAGAAGCAACAAATAGCAAATTTGTAATCTTTGGCTTGACACGACCTGGACTCGAACCCACGATCTAAAGAACTCGAAGCCATCAGATCAAAATGGTAACAATGGGAACTCTACACAACCTATAATTAGATGAAGTTCTCTCACATTAATGTCTCGGTTCTTATTACTTACATTATGTGTGTAAATAAAGATTATCAAGTTAATGTTCGAAACATGACTGACTGAATTAGTGACACTGGATAGACAATCCATTTACCCTATTTATTTGCTAAACAATTGTATTGAGGCAATTACAAACAAATAAAACACAATAAAAGACAAAACAAAAACAACAACAACAAAATCCATCACTGTCGGAACAGTTCCACAGTGAAATAGAAAAATCGTGAAAAAAGGCAAAATCCACACCCTTAAAACATATGCATGATCTCTCACTTCTTTGTCTTGGTTGCGGGGTTAAGCTAGTTTTATGGGGCCTAAATCTCCTTTTTTAATGAAATGGTGTATAAAATTCTAGGTGAACAGCGTTGTTATCACATTTGCTCCTCGTGACACATAGTCTATTGCATTTGTCTTATATTTTCAGATACCCTGACCAGGAAATTATTGGATGAAGCAGTTTGCTTGAAAATCATGTCCTGGAAATTTTACGAATATATTAGGATTATTATATTTCGTGTTTCAATTCATTCCACATGCCATATTGTTATTTTCTTTTCTATTGAAGGGCTGTCGTGGTCATGATCGTGTGGTAGTTGGATTTACAACTACCTATGCAATCAGTGTCTATCATCACTAACGTTGTTAATTCCAATCCCGCTCATGGCGAGGTGTACTCGATACAACTTAATGTGATAAAGCTTGTCAGTGACTTGCGGTAGGTCGGTGGTTCTCTCAGAGTACTCATGTTTCAACCAACCAATACAATTGACCGCAACGATATAACTGAAATATTGTTGAAAGTGGCGTTAAACACCATAACGTCCAACACTTTTCTATTGAAGGTGAGTTATCAATTTGGAGATTCTCATTAAAAATTGATGTACTCGATACTAGCTCGTGTGAAAAGTTCGTTCATTGGCTGGAAAACAGGTCAATGGTTTTCTCCAGGCGACCGTGTGACTGTTAGTAAGATCATAATTCTCATAGTAGACGTAAGTGTACCCTTAGAAGTTGTGATCATTTTAATAATGAATAGTATAAATGACTTACATTACTAATCCTATCTCTTAACTTACAAGCACTACACTCGTCGTCTTGGTTATATTGAAGAAACAAGGAAATAAGTACTATCATGTCAGTACACGAAGGTTATATAGAATGTGATTGATGTACTTGATGTACAAACACAAATAATAGAGAGTAAAACAAGACGTACAATAGGTTAATGACTCAACTAAAACAGTCAGTGTCATCAGTAATCAACTACAATCAGTATGCAGATGATTTAGAAACCTTTTAGGGGGGATTTTTCTTCCTTGAGACAAATTATTTTTTCATACGGAACAAAAATCATATTATTTTTACATCAAAAATGGCAATTTGTTTTTTAATTTTACTAATTTCTTTGAAAATTGCAGGGTCATATTATTTTTATTTTTTATTTTTTGCATCTTTCGAGACAAATTATATTTTTCTATGGATTATTGTAACATAATTTAAAAAAAAACACAAACAAAATACCCCCCCCCCCCCTTAAAAGATAAATGATAGTACCCTTTGAAAGCAGAAAATATAGATATTATTAGTGTATAATAATAGAAGCTGGATGGCATCGTCACCTTTCTACTCGTAATGGATTCTAATAGTTCAACGAAAAAAGAAAACACTTTTATTCTTTAAATAAACGTTGGAGAAAAATGGATAGCCCAAAGACACTGGCAACAATGGTCCCACAAGACACAGGAAGAAGACAACTGAAAAAAAAACACAAAAAAACCAAAGAATCACAACTCCATACAAAAAACTAAAAAGATGAGGAACAGGGACCCCACCAAAACCCGGGGGTGAACTCAGTTGCTCGCTAAAACTTAACTAGTATCTTGAAGGATAATAGTATTTCACAAGGATTCACTTCAATTTAACTGAGTATATATTTGTATTAAGCGCAGGTGGGACCGTCGTGGTCGTGGGAGCTGGATTTATAACTACCTATGTAATCAGTGCATGTCACCACTAATGTTGTGAGTTCGAACCCCGCCCAGGCGAGGTGTACTCGATACAAGATTATGTGATAAAGTTTGTCAGTGACTTGTGGCAGGTCGGTGGTTTTCTCCGGGTTCTCTGGTTTCCTCCACCAATAAAACTGACCGCCATGATATAGCTGAAATATTGTGGCGCTAAAAACCATAATACCAAGCCACACCTAACAGCAGGTAAAACTTAACTAGCATTTTAAGGGATAATAGTTTTTTACAAGGTTACACTTCAATTGACCTGCATATATATTTGTCTTAAATTATCCTGTATGCATGTACAGGTATGTGCATGCATTACAGACGACTAAGAAAGAATCCGTTCTTATTTCAAGACTTGTAATGGTCAAGAAAGTTAAATTGTTTGTAATGGCATAATTAAGTCCACAAACGAAGCTTGGAGACTTATTGTGTTTGCACCGTTTCTTCTTCTTCTTCTTATTATTATTATTCTTTCTTTCTTTCTTTCTTTCTTTCTTTCTTTCTTTCTTTCTTTCTTTCTTTCTTTCTTCCGCCAAAAGTTTATCCGACACATTTCTCGGCGACTACTGAACGGAAATCAAGGAAACTTCATAGGAATGCTAAACACTATGAGTAGTGATGTGCAGACTACTTTCAGAATTTTCAAAATGGCCGCCGTTGCCATGGAAACGGCCAAAATGCTAAAAAATTGAAAAATAAAAATGATCATAGCAGATTACTCGCCGAAGAGAAATTGATCAAACTTGTTAGGAACAACATCCACATCTAGTGAAACGAGATAAGCCAAAAAAATCGGAATCGGTTGGACAAACTTTGCCGCAGTTGTCATAGAAACAAAAAAGGGGGGATTAAATTTTTTTTGGATTCCTTTCATCAAACTTCATGAAACTTTGTAAGAATATCCACCGTACTGTGTGGGAGCTTTTGGGGGGTTGAAAAAAATCAAAATGGCGACCGTTGCCATGGTAACCAAGATGCAAAAAATGTTAAATTCAAACCGTACAGCGGATCCTTTTGAAACTTGACACAAAAATAGATCATCACTCAAAGTTGTGCTCTTTGTTATTAAAATTTTCAAAATGGCCACCAATATAAAAATAAAATAAATCGTTAAAAAATCAAAAATGAACAGATTTCAATGGCGACCATTTTGGTTTGCTATGGTGGCCATTTTGAACCAAAAATGGCCGCCAAGATACAAAAATCCTCCGATTTGGGCGAAATTTGGTTTCCAAGTAGATTATGATGTTGCAAATTGATATTCATCGTTTGCTCCGTTTCTTATTATGTCCCTCAAACGTAGTTTCAGGAGACATATTGTGTTTACTCTGTTTCTTATTAAGTCCCCAAACGAAGTTTGGAGACTTATTTTTTTTGCATCGTTTCTTATTATTATTAAGTCCCCAAACGAAGTTTGGAGACTTATTGTTTTTGCACCGTTCCTTCTTCTTCTTCTTATTATTATTATTATGAACATATGTCAAAATCTTTGACCTCACTTATACCGGAAATTGCCAAAGGGATTTCCACAAGACTTGGCATATATATTAAATAGGGTTGGTAGAATATTCTGACCAAAAAAAGTCGCGAGCGAATGGCTGCCATTTTCAAATTGGCCGCCGACAAAATTGGCAAAAATTCAATGTTCTCTGATTTCAATGAAAATTGATATCCCTTTTTTGTTTTAAAAGGGGTCCAAATAGGGGTGAGGTTTACAAAAGAAACATGTGCTTCAATTATTTTTTTTATTTCTGCTCACCTCTCAAATTCTATTACTTCTGACAACAGGGACCCTTATAATGTCCTGAATTCTGATATGAGGGTCGTTTGGGGACTTCTGTGTATTGAATCCAAACACAATCAAACCTCGTTTTAAGGTGAATTATTTCGTGTATTTGAATTAATTAGGTTTTTAAATAGACAGTAAAGTACAGTTATCATTCAATATTCAACTTGTCGTAAACACTTCTCGGCCCTTTCCTCATTCATGATTTATCACCGGGTTTGTAACTGGATTAACACGACGGATGCCACTAGTGGAGCAGGAATTACCTACCCTTCCGGGACACCTGAGTTCACCCGGTTTTTAGTTGGGTTCGTGTTACTCGATCTTTAGTTTTATGTGTATGTTTTGTAGATCGTTGTTTGTCCTTTTGTACTTTCTCTTTTGGCCATTGTGTTGTCTGTTCTTCTTCAATATACGGATTCTAATTAACCCTTTGGTATCTTCAAACTCTTTGTAAAAGATATTTGAAATTTTGCTCTCTTTTTGTATACTGTATGAAAACGTAAATATCAAATTTATTGCGCAGAACACGTTTCTGGAATCACCATCATCGGGTACGTCCAAGGTCGAAAGTTTGGAAAACCAAATAGTTGTAAATATGATTGGGAGCAATAAAACCAAAGGACAACCAAAATGAACTAATGTCACCTATGCCAGAGGGAGGAGATCCGTAGATTTAATAATGTGCCGGAACACTGACTACTGGGGAACTACTATCCACCAACAGAATGTTTTTTAATATAGATTTGAGGGAACATGTTGCTTCGCTGGACATCGTCGATCAACTGTTCCCCCCAGAGACAGCTTTTTTGGTGGTAGGACCAACGCCATTAAATTGTACCATGAAGTCAAGGAACCCGAGAAGACCATAGAATACTTCGATCTCACAAGGTGCACGCACAAAAAAATAGATAATAATAATTCAGAACTCATCAAATGTCATCTATACATGACATCGTAGTGACTAAGAAGATCGAATCTGTTAGGACATTAAATACGTGTAAACTATCTAGATTATCTAGGAAATCAGGAAACTATGCAATACAATAGAGGAAAAGGAACACAAAATGATGTACACCAAGCGTCGTCTACTAAACGATTCTACTACGTTACTGTTTAGTGAATGACATACTCTTGATATATTGTGTGAGAACCTATAGCAAAATAAAAATGACAGAGCATAACGCAGGAGATGCAGCAATTTCTCAGCTTTGAAATGCATTATGCACTTCCATGAAAGCACAAACCCCATGGTATGATATACCATTACAAAGAGAAAATTATCAGCTACCCCAATATGTAGATTACAACTTGTTTCCTGTTAATATTTATGAATACCATCTCCATAACATGTTAATGTTTAAATAGAAACACCTAATTGTGTTTTAGCCGATATCAGAAAAAAGTTTGCTAAATTCTAATATTTCAAAATCTTCTACTTTTCTTAACAAATGTGCACTACTAATAGCATAGTCAAGAATGATATTATTTTCACTCGTGGGATTACTAGATTGGTCTTTTCTGACTCTACCATTTAGTACAAACATATTATTATTTTTACAAAAACTGATAAGTTTTCGACCATAGTTATATACAATATCATCGGGATTATTTCTAAGTCGTGGGATATCTAAGTCATCTAAAATATATGCATCATAAATTTCATTTGTGTAGATAAACTCATAGGATTCTTCAACTTCATTAAAATCTAACAATTTTGCAGTGCGACTATTAAAATCGCCAACCTAACAGATATAATCTGTTTTTTTCATTAATTTAAAAAAATTCAAGTTCTATTTCTGATATTGCATCATCTGATGTATATCTAGTGTTTTCAGGGAGTATATAAATAATACCGAATATAGCATTTTGCAACAAATTAAATATTTCTTTCTTAATACTAAGCCATAATATACATAGGGACAATCAGTATCTATTGGAGTTATAAAGTTTTCTAAGTAATTTCTGTAGTCAAGTGCTATACCACCAGACCTATGATTCGAAATCTTTGTTTGTGCACAGGCTAACTTGTGCCTTATTTCATGTTTCCATTTTAGCTGAAAATTCCTTTAAGTTATATTCTAACATAACATTCTTCTTTCGTTTTGTTAACAAACGAGCGATTTATCGATTGGGTATAATCTTATTAGCACATACGCCGGTGTATGTGACTGACTTTCCCGTCATAAATGTACATGTTGATGAATTATCGTCTGCTCGAATTTGACGGCATAAATTGTGTGCGACATTGTCCGCAAACGTAAGTATAAATTACCGTCTACCAATCAAAGCATACTACCGTATTTGTACTCTTAGACATATCAGAATCGAAATAAATCATGGAAGCCAAAATGTGTTTTGAGTTTTAACATGGGTTGGCGGATATTAGTAAATTTTATCCGCCAACCCATGTTTAACTCAAACCACATTCTGGCTTCCATGATTTATTCCTTAAATAGTATCCCATTTTCATATATCTACATACATGTACTGTGATTCCAAAGTGCCAAATTTAAAAAAAAAAAATTCAGACTATTTCTAGATATGTAAACTGTCAAACTGATATCATTTTGTTTGGTATTTAAATCTTTTTTTTTTTTATCATAATGCATCTTCACTGTCGTCAAAGAGCTCCGATCGAAAATGTTTGGTCAACATCCGGGATATTTTAAAGCGGTATTCTTAAAGCAGACACGGATAATTATCGTAAGTATTTATAAATATACTGTGTATATAATGTTTTGAATTATGATGCTTTATGATTGTTATTATTATTAATTTCATTTTTTGTCCAAATATCATTTATTTTTGCAGTGTAAAATTAGATATTTCTATAAGTTATAGGGAATCCGGCTTCAAAATCATTACAATCAACTGAAATATCGCTATATCTTGCAGTTACGAATGAGTTAAATGTTGAACAAGAAGAAAACA
The DNA here is from genome assembly GCA_963383655.1 of Bathymodiolus septemdierum. Lineage (NCBI taxonomy): Eukaryota > Metazoa > Mollusca > Bivalvia > Mytilida > Modiolidae > Bathymodiolus > Bathymodiolus septemdierum. Next base: position 62,908,408 of record OY726529.1, read on the forward strand.
ATATTGATGAGTGATTGATTTTCCTTAAAAAATACTATTTTGTTGATGAAAGGTCAATTAATAACTAGTTATACCCTAAAACATGATGTCAACAGATGTCAACAGATGTTTTTGAAATCCGGCTTGGTCAAAATGTAAACATGTATACAAACCGGTTGGGTCATTAATAAATATGTAAATACCACTGATCTTATTGTTATTGAGCGTTATATTGCAATTTAACAATAGTTATGATTAAGAAATATCTCAAAGGCGATAAATACTGATCCATAGTATGAATATTCGCCATGGCTGCTAATTTCAGCTACTTTGTACAATAAAAAAAAATCGTTATTTCTATGTTAAATTGCTACTGTCACGAACACTTGATTTTTTTTAATGATTTTTGTGGCACTGACATCACGGTTGGTGCTCAATACGCTACACTCACTTTAAATAGCTGTCCAGGCGCATCAATTGAGTAGTGGGAGATTCTTTTTATAACGCAATATTTTAATTTTATACTCGTTGATAACGAAATAAATCACTCTGAAAATAACTCCATGGATACGATATTTAAGTTTCTTCACAGTATAATGTTTACATTAACATTACAGATAAGCAAATTAACAAAGGTTGTAGTATTGAATTCCTTTCCGCACGGATGATTTTGGCAGTTTGCATACAAAGAAAATGTTAGGTGTACTCGATTAATGCAACGTTCGTTACAAGTTGTAATATTACAAATGTTCGTGCTTTGCTCACTGAAAATAGAGTCTCAGTGGTCTGAGCCTATGTCGTTCACCTTTCATTCTGCTCTGAGGAAACTTAATACAGACAGAACCTTCTATAGGTGCTTCCCACCAAAGTTCGGCTCATTTGGCTAAGCAGTTTCAGAGAAGAAGATTGTTAGAAATCGGCCAATCAGAAACAAGAATTGTCTGTGGCGGCCATGTTTGTCAACGGATCGGGATGAAATGTGCAATCTTTATAGAAGACCTTCCATAGTTGCTTCCTACCAAGTTTCGGTTCATTTGGCTAAGCAATTTGAGAGGAGAAGATTTTATAAAATCGGCCAATTAGAAACAAGAATTGTCTGTGGAGACCATGTTTGTTAACGGATCGGGATGAAATGAGCAATTTTTATAGAAGACCTTACATAATTGCTTCATACCAAGTTTCGATTCATTTGGCTAAGAAGTTTTAGAGCAGAAGATTTTTTTTTAATCTGCCAATCAGAAACTAGAATCGCTTGTGGCGATCATGTTTGTTAACGGATCGGGACGAAATGAGTAATCGTTACAGAGGACCTTCCATAGATGTTTCCTACTAAGTTTCACTTCATTTGGTTGAGGCGTTTCAGAGGAGAAGATTAAAATGTGAATAGTTAATGGACGACAGAAAACAAACGAAAGACGACTGACGACGGGCGCCAAGTGATGGTAAAAGCTCACATTGCCTTTGGCAAGGTGAGCTAACAACAGTCATTGGATAGATGTGTCGCTCCACTCGGACACATTATTCTGATTCCGAGCCAACCAGTCTTTGCTCTTTCTCCTTAATGCTGCGTTCTTAGCAGAGAAGCAACAAATACCAATTTTATATTCTTTTGTTTGACAAGACCGCAGTTCGTACCCACAATCTATCGCACTCGAGGCGAGCACGCTAACCATTACGCAACTGATGCGGTTCCCTATTTTTATTATTTTTTTAATCAAAATTTCTTAAGGAGTTATGGACCCTTGAACCAAGGTGACAGTGGTCAATACTCAGCGTATATTTTGAAGAATTAATATATACAGACTGTGTATTTGTAATAGATAATTGGTATCAAGACGGATAAATGTGTATAAAACATAGTGTTTACGACATTTCCTGTTAAGCAGTATTATTTTACATATAAAAAAAACCAAAATAATGGCCGAGACAACCGCACAAAATGTAAACAATATGGCGTCCTATGCCGATGCAGCAAAACAACATACAATCTTCCGAGATTGCAGTGATCAATTAAGTGGAGTAAAGCCAATATTTATATTGGAATCCGATGTTCTAGGCAAACTCAAAGCTGATTCTGGCCCAGACAACGGTTACAAAAATGAATTTCTAGTCCCTACAGAAGTATACAGAGCTGTGGGACAGCATATCAATGTTAGTAATATGATAGGTCTACAACGTGTACGTGGCCTATGGAGGATATATATAGACAATCAAGAAGATCGTGAACTACTACTTTCATCTACCTTGGTGCTTAGAAACAAATCAGTAAACTTTTACACAAGAAATCCCAGGTATGCATTCAAAGAAAAAACTGATACAACAAAGGTGTGTGTGAAAGATATACCTTTATCAGCAGATGACGGACAAATCATCAAGGCCCTAGAAGATCATAATTGTGATATAGTAAAGTTCTTTAGGGAACGCCTACACATCGACAACTACCTCACGAAATGTCAAACAGGAGACCGAATAATTATATGTAATCCCATTGACACACCTCTACCCCGCTCGCTTGTAATCGGGAAATATAGAGCAACCATTTTGCATTACGGCCAACCTAAGCCATGGGCCGAAAAGCTCAAATGTTCCAAATGTCTTGGAAATGGCCATAAAGCAAATGAGTGTGTAGCCGATTGGCGATGCCGTATTTGTGGAGTTCTGGGACACAAACAATCGGAATGTAAAAAAGAATCATTCTCTGATCATGGAGACGATTCGAGTAGTGAATCTGATATAGAAAATGATAATAAAGATGAAAATCATGTTGATGATCAAGAAAACGACATGACAAACAATTCAAAAGAAGAAGAAGAAAAAACTGTACAAAATCCTCCAATCGAAAACCATGATAATAGCAGAAATACTGAGACAATGGAAGGAAAACTAGAACAGTCTCAATCTATCCTTGGCGAACAAAGAAATGGAGATAAACCGACCGCAATTATGAAAAAACAACAACAAATGACACAATATCTCAATGAAAAACTAGCAGGAAATATTAACAGTGAAGACTCTAGCAAGTCGACATCGAAAAACTAGAGGCTCCCAGGAGCCTGTATAGCTCACCTGGGTATAATAACAACATCAGTCAATAAAACTTGATAACTTCGGCAAAAAAAATTAACATATGTAGCCTTCGTCATTGCAGACCCCTTCTACAAACAAATGTGGGCAGGGGTTCCCCCTTTAATGTAAGTTATCAAAATTGCTGTAAAAATACATATATGTCAATGATTCTCAAAATTTAGCTTTTCCTACTTCACATTTTGTAATAGAGTTGCTTCCCTTTGATTATTTGAGTAACCAAAAGCAGTGAGTCAACAAAAAAATGCATTTCAAGAGGAATAACTCTTGACAGTTGTCGCATATTTTTAACTGTGGGAAATTTTTTGTAGATCTTGACATGCTGAACATTTTTCCGTGTAAACTTTCCCTCTATCTCTAATAGTTTTTGAGATACAAGATGATAGTATTACAATTGAGAACATTTTGATGAAAAAAGGGCAATAACTCCAAAATGGCTAATAGGATTTACTTCAAAATTGCAGGGTAGGAAGATCTTGACATGCTGCAAATTTTTGCAATTTAAACTTAACCTTTATCTCTTATAGTTTTTGAAATATAAGATGAAAAGTATTATATTTTTTTTATAAATTTGATGAAAAAAGGACAAGAACTCCAAGATGGGTAATCAGATTTACTTCAAAATTGCAGATTAAAAAAAAATTGATCGAAGGGCCGAACCGCCAGACACATTTTTGGAAGAAAACCATCCAATGACTATTTCATCAAAATTTTGTTCTTATTGAGCAAATGGTTTCAGACAAAAAGATTGTTATGGGAATTTCCCATAGGGTCCTATGTTAAATTAAGTTCGACTGTGGCGGCCATCTTGGTCGGTGTTCTGAAAGGCCAGACACAATTTTGGAAGAGGACCACCCAAGGATCATTTCAGCAAAGTTTGGTTGAGATTGGCACAGTAATTTAAGGGGAGAAGATTTTTTTTAAATTTTCATTCCCCCTTTTTTCTAATTTGCATAATCGGTCAAAATAGGCAAAAGTTCAAAGTTCATAAAAAATCCCGTAATATATGTTAAAAAGCTCATCATTATGCTTATACAGTTCAAATTTGGGCACTTTCTGGCTTAAAGTAGAGCAGTTTTGGCCATTTGAAGAAATTTCTATTTTAAGTCATGGCGGCCATCTTGGATACAGGACGGCGGTGATGGACACAATTTTGAAAGGGGACCACCCAAGGATCATTTCAGCAAAGTTTGGTTGAGATTGGCACAGTAGTTTCAGAGGAGAAGATTTGTTTAAATTTCATCCCCCCTTTTTTCTAATTTGCATAATCGGTCAAAATAGGCAAAAGTTCAAAGTTCATAAAAAATCCCATAATATATGTTAAAAAGCTCATCATTATGCTTATACAGTTCAAATTTGGGCACTTTCTGGCTTAAAATAGAGCAGTTTTGGCCATTTGAAGAAATTTCTATTTTTAGTAATGGCGGCCATCTTGGATACAGGACGGCACTGACGGACACAATTTTGAAAGGGGACCACCCAAGGATCATTTCAGCAAAGTTTGGTTGAGATTGGCAAAGTAGTTTCAGAGGAGAAGATTTTTTTTTAATTTCATCCCCCCCTTTTTTCTAATTTGCATAGTCGGTCAAAATAGGCAAAAGTGCAAAGTTCATTAAAAATCCCGTAATATATGTTAAAAAGCTCATCATTATGCTTATACAGTTCAAATTTGGGCACTTTCTGGCTTAAAATAGAGCAGTTTTGGCCATTTGAAGAAATTTCTATTTTTAATCATGGCGGCCATCTTGGATACAGGACGGCGCTGACGGACAAAATTTTGAAAGGGGACCTCCCAAGGATCATTTCAGTAAAGTTTGGTTGAGATTGGCACAGTAGTTTAAGAGGAGAAGATTTTTTTTTAATTTCATCCCCCCTTTTTTCTAATTTGCATAATCGGTCAAAATAGGCAAAAGTTCAAAGTTCATAAAAAATCCCATAATATATGTTAAAAAGCTCATCATTATGCTTATACAGTTCAAATATGGGCACTTTCTGGCTTAAAATAGAGCAGTTTTGGCCATTTGAAGAAATTTCTATTTTTAGTAATGGTGGCCATCTTGGATACAGGACCGCACTGACGGACACAATTTTGAAAGGGGACCACCCAAGGATCATTTCAGCAAAGTATGGTTGAGATTGGCACAGTAGTTTCAGAGGAGAAGATTTTTTTTTAATTTCATCCCCCCTTTTTTCTAATTTGCATAATCGGTCAAAATAGACAAAAGTTCAAAGTTCATAAAAATCCCGTAATATATGTTAAAAAGCTCATCATTATGCTTATACAGTTCAAATTTGGGCACTTTCTGGCTTAAAATAGAGCAGTTTTGGCCATTTGAAGAAATTTCTATTTTTAGTCATGGAGGCCATCTTGGATACAGGACAGCGCTGACAGACACAATTTTGAAAAGGGACCACCCAAGGATCATTTCAGCAAAGTTCGGTTGAGATTAGCACAGTAGTTTCAGAGGAGAAGATTTTTTTTTAATTTCATCCCCCCTTTTTTCTAATTTGCATAATAGGTCAAAATAGGCAAAAGTTCAAAGTTCATTAAAAATCCCGTAATATATATTAAAAAGCTCATCATTATGCTTATACAGTTCAAATTTGGGCACTTTCTGGCTTAAAATAGAGCAGTTTTGGCCATTTGAAGAAATTTCTATTTTTAGTCATGGCGGCCATCTTGGATACAGGACGGCGCTGACGGACAAAATTTTGAAAGGGGACCTCCCAAGGATCATTTCAGTAAAGTTTGGTTGAGATTGGCACAGTAGTTTAAGAGGAGAAGATTTTATTTTAATTTCATCCCCCCTTTTTTCTAATTTGCATAATCGGTCAAAATAGGCAAAAGTTCAAAGTTCATAAAAAATCCCGTAATATATGTTAAAAAGCTCTTCATTATGCTTATACAGTTCAAATTTGGGCACTTTCTGGCTTAAAATAGAGCAGTTTTGGCCATTTGAAGAAATTTCTATTTTTAGTCATGGCGGCCATCTTGGATACAGGACCGCACTGACGGACACAATTTTGAAAGGGGACCACCCAAGGATCATTTCAGCAAAGTTCGGTTGAGATTGGCACAGTAGTTTCAGAGGAGAAGATTTTTTTTAATCTCATCCCCACTTTTTTCTAATTTGCATAATCGGTCAAAATAGGCAAAAGTTCAAAGTTCATAAAAAATCCCATAATATATGTTAAAAAGCTCATCATTATGCTTATTATACAGTTCAAATTTGGGCATTTTCTGGCTTAAAATAGAGCAGTTTTGGCCATTTGAAGAAATTTCAATTTTTAGTAATGGTGGCCATCTTGGATACAGGACGGCACTGACGGACACAATGTTGAAAGTGGACCACCCAAGGATCATTTCAGCAAAGTTTGGTTGAGATTGGCACAGTAGTTTCAGAGGAGAAGATTTTTTTTTATTTCATCCCCCCTTTTTTCTAATTTGCATAATCGGTCAAAATAGGCAAAAGTTCAAAGTTCATAAAAAATCCCATAATATATGTTAAAAAGCTCATCATTATGCTTATACAGTTCAAATTTGGGCACTTTCTGGCTTAAAATAGAGCAGTTTTGGCCATTTGAAGAAATTTCTATTTTTAGTAATGGTGGCCATCTTGGATACAGGACGGCACTGACGGACACAATTTTGAAAGGGGACCACCCAAGGATCATTTCAGCAAAGTATGGTTGAGATTGGCACAGTAGTTTCAGAGGAGAAGATTTTTTTAAATTTCATCCCCCCTTTTTTCTAATTTGCATAATCGGTCAAAATAGACAAAAGTTCAAAGTTCATAAAAATCCCGTAATATATGTTAAAAAGCTCATCATTATGCTTATACAGTTCAAATTTGGGCACTTTCTGGCTTAAAATAGAGCAGTTTTGGCCATTTGAAGAAATTTCTATTGTTAGTCATGGCGGCCATCTTGGATACAGGACGGCGCTGATGGACACAATTTTGAAAGGGGACCACCCAAGGATCATTTCAGCAAAGTTTGGTTGAGATTGGCACAGTAGTTTCAGAGGAGAAGATTTGTTTAAATTTCATCCCCCCTTTTTTCTAATTTGCATAATCGGTCAAAATAGGCAAAAGTTCAAAGTTCATAAAAAATCCCATAATATATGTTAAAAAGCTCATCATTATGCTTATACAGTTCAAATTTGGGCACTTTCTGGCTTAAAATAGAGCAGTTTTGGCCATTTGAAGAAATTTCTATTTTTAGTAATGGCGGCCATCTTGGATACAGGACGGCGCTGATGGACACAATTTTGAAAGGGGACCACCTAAGGATCATTTCAGCAAAGTTTGGTTGAGATTGGCTCAGTAGTTTAAGAGGAGAATATTTTTTTTTAATTTCATCCCCCCTTTTTTCTAATTTGCATAATCGGTCAAAATGGGTAATGGGATTTACTTCAAAATTGCAGGGTAGGTAGATCTTGACATGCTGCACATTTTTGCAATTTAAACTTAACATCTATCTCTAAATATTTTTTGAAATATAAGACGAAAAGTTTTAAAATTAAAATTTTTTTTTATGAAAAAAGGGCAATAACTCCAAGATCGGTAATCAGATTTACTTCAAAATTGCAGGGTAGGTAGATCTTGATGTGCTGATCATTTTTACCCCACGTCAGATTTTTGATATTATTAACGGTTTTTGAGTTATTACCCAAAACCTGCAATTTTACCATATGTTCTATTTTTAGTAACAGCGGCCATGTTGGTTGGTGCACGGCATCACCGGACACAATTTTGAAACTAGACACCCTAGTGATGATTCAGACCAAGTTTGGTTTCCATTGGTTTAGTACTTTCAGAGGAGAAGATTTTTGAAAAAGTTTACGACGTACAACGGACGCCAAGTGATGGCAATAGCTCACATGACCCTTTGGGTCAGGTGAGCTAAAAAGAAAGGGCATTCAGAATTGTTAGAAAAATCTCCAGTCACTCCTCCTGATGTCCTTCATGACAAAGAAAGAGGGAAAGGAGCGAAAAAGGCAAAAAAAACAGGTCGATAAATATGATCCTGTAAAAAAAACTACTGTATATTGACTCATTAATTTTTAATAATTCTTATAAAAAACATTAAAAAAAATTATATATATATAAATGTATAGTTCTCATTTAAACTTCATCTTCTCATCGGTTTGTTACATTTTCTACATGCTCTTAGTAACAAGTAAATATGGCATAACAGCTGCGACAGTGCTGCAAGAACAATTTGGCACATGTAATGATCATCTGAATCTTCAATGTCTTAGGTTGATGACACATGTATGTACTGATCACAAACAGGTACAGGAACTACATCTGAAAAATCAATTAAATAGAGGTTATAACAAATTACCAAAAAAAAAAAATCTTACAAAAAAATTAATAAAGCCTTTCTCTTCAATAAAGTCTTCAAAAAATTGGACCATAGTAAAGTATTTGTACAATTCATATCCATGTGTATTAATAATAATATTGGTGAATACAATACTAAGACATTTATATACATATCATGTACTATTGTGTTTAGATACTTTGTATATACAGGTTTTAAAAACGTATTAGCTTCATGTTTACTGTATTTTTTAATACTTTGTGCTGAACTCTATGTGCTAATGCTACAGAATAATTATACATTATCTTATTTTTACAAATATGTACACATTATATCTTTTTTTAACCATAATGCACAAAAAGACATAAATAATAAGAAATACATGTGTCATGAAAGGAATATTATGTGCATTATTAATTGTTTGCTGATTTGTAATTGTGTCCATGTTTTATTGTGTTTGTATGTCTATGTATATGTTCTATGTTTCGTTTTCCAAGGACTACACGTGGTCCTGTTTATAAACAAAGTCACGTGTCCTATTTATATAACAACCTTGACATTTGGGTAAAGAAACAACGATAAAATATGCATAAGGATATAGGGAAAGATTCAACATCTATAAATGATTGTCATCCTAGTATTTGTAAAATTAAAGATAGATGTATCACAAATGATTGTAACAGTGAGTTATTTTTCAAACCTGCTTCAGATGAATTTATAGAAAAACAGATAAACAAGATTAATATTAAAAAAGCTACTGGTATTGATCAAATATCCCCTAAAATACTTAAGATAGCTAAACATGCTGTGGTAGCTCCAATTACCCAACTTATAAATTTATCAATTAATACTTGTACTTTTTCAGACAAACTGAAGATAGCACAAGTAGTACCAATTCACAAAAAGAATAGTACTCTTTTGAAAGGTAATTATAGACCAGTTAGCATCTTACCAACAATATCAAAAAAAATTGAAAGGGCTATAGATGAACAATTGGTAACATTTTTTGATTTACATTTTAATATATATTTGTCAGCATTTAGATCAGGTTACAGCTGTCAAGACACTCTAATTAGAATAATTGAAGATTGGAAGAATCTGTTAGATAATAACCAATATGTCGCTGCCATCTTAATGGACTTATCAAAGGCCTTTGACTGCCTTCCCCATAACCTTTTACTATTGAAATTAGAAAACTATGGTGTATCAGAAAATTCTTTAAAATTATTACAAAGCTATCTTACTGGAAGAAAACAGTGTGTTAAAATAGGGTCTGTTTGTAGTTCTTTTCTTGATATATACAAAGGAGTGCCCCAAGGATCCATTCTGGGGCCTGTGATGTTTAATATCTTTATAAATGATATTTTTGATTTTGTGAAAAAGGGAGATCTGCACAATTATGCAGATGATAATACTTTATCTTACGGAAGCAACAGTGTAGATGATGTTATTGAAACTCTTGAAGAACAGAGTGCTATACTTATTAAGTGGTTTACTGAAAATCACATGCAGGCTAATCCTGATAAATTTTAGGCCATTTCAATTGGTAGGAAAACACATGAGAAAAATTTAAGTCTTATGCTACAAGGAAATAAGATTGATTGTGAAGATGAAGTAAAACTTTTAGGTGTAACCTTTGATTTTAAATTAACATTTAATTCTCATGTATCACATATTTGTAAAAAGGCTTCTCAGCAACTAAATGTTCTAAAACGCATTGGAAAAAACTTGAGTAAACTTGGCAAGCTTACAATTTATTATTCTTTTATATTGTCAAATTTTAACTATTGCCCTTTAGTTTGGCATTTTTGTGGCGAAAGTAACACAAAGAAATTAGAGAAAATACAAGAAAGGGCTTTAAGGTTCATTTATAACGATTCAGACAGCTCCTATGAAAATTTACTTGAAAAATCAGTTACCTTCACTGAGATTAAGGAGATTACGTTCGATGGCTATAGAAGTTTTTAAGATAATAAATAAACAAACTCCTGTATATTTACATGATTTAGTAACTATAAAGAAAAGTTCTTACTCTTTTAGATACAACAACACTGTCAACATACCAAGAGTTAACACCACCAGGTATGGTTTGCATTCACTGAGATATGGTGCAGTAAAATTGTGGAACGAACTTCCAAATGACTTGCGTGAGGGAATAAGCTTAAATAATTTTAAAAACTTGATAAGCAAATGGGATGGGGATGGGTGCTCGTGTTCTTTTTGTTCCTAGAACTTTTATTCCGCAAGGTTTTCCGTGCCATGTCTCAGTGATGTGCATTTAAAATTTTTGTTTTCGCTTTGCTATACATATATTTCTTGCATGGCTCTGCTTATGTGCTTGCTTTATTTTGTATTTTAATCCCTACTTTTTTAGGGTAGTGCTTGTTTTCGTAGTGCTTATAACCTAATTATCTGCTGCTGCATTTTAATTATGCTTGAATTTTTATGTTTGTCAATGTATGTCCATGTATTTTTGTGGGTATATATATATACCTGTATGTGTAATTTGTATGTCAGTTTAAAAAAGCTCTTTCGAGCTTATTTTTTTATTGTTATTTATATGTTTCTAATTAAAGCATATACCAACAAAAAAATTTTTTTTTACTTAACTTGATGCTTTTCAGTTTAACTTGTGCTCTATTTTAGTGCTTGGCTATTTCTGCATGAATATTTTTAAAATATTTTTTTTAGAATATTTAAAAAAAATATGTTTTAAAAGTACATGAATATTTTATGTGTTTGAGTTAATTTGCTTCTTTGCTTAAATATAGACTGGTTATAATTTGCATGAATGTACTTGTATGTGTAATGGCTGCTAAATGTCGGCATCTTTTTTCTGTTTTGACCTCTGGTCCTGTGACAGTGGGTGTGCAGGGAGGCACTTGTGGGGGTCCAGAGGTCAAAACACAGAGATGTATGCATAGGTTTGTCTGGATGTGTATTGGTTTTGTATTGAATGACATGTTTTTGTTGTGCTGTATTTAATTTATGTAATTTTGTTATGCATATCGGTTTGAAAAGCTCTTGAGAGCTTATGTTGTATTGTTATAAAATGTACCGACTTTAAATAAAACTTTGATTGATAAACATATCAACAGTTAACAGCTGTTTAAAGGGAACGATTTTAAATGTAAATGAAAACTTTATAAAATGGGTATGTAATAAGAAATTTATTCAATTTGAGTATATAAAAAACAATCTAATAAGAAAATCTGAAGCTCATAAAAATAGGGTGACTAAATGTAATGAAAATCAGTCCAAAGAAGAAACAAAAAATAAAGCACCCAAAATAATCAATACATGTAAATATATGATAAACCAACCAGTAAACATTACTTATCAGGAGGCTCAACCGAGGGTAATTATAGGTAAATATACCAAAAACAAACCTGTAAACATTATCTATCAGGAGGATCCACAAAGGATAATTAGAAAGTGTGTTATTATACTCAATAGTAACAAAGAAAATAGTTTGACCACAATGATAATTAAAAGTATAAATATAACTTACCTTTTCTTTAAACCAATAATTCAAAATGAATCATAATATTCTACATATCTGCTCCATTAATACAAATGGACTTCAACAATCTGAAAAAAGACAAAGATTAATAGAATGGTCAAAACAACAACAATGTAATATCCTTTTAATGCAAGAAACTCACTTTTCACAAAATATTGAAAATAAATTAATACAAGATTTTAAAGGAAGTCTGTATCAAAGTAATGGTACAAGTAATTCAAGAGGGGGTGGCAATTTGGATAAAAAAGAATGTAGAGTTCAAATTAATTGATGAATATAAAGACAATGAGGGAAGACTGTTACTTATAAATGCCGAAATAAACAATGGTATTTACACTATAATAAACATTTATGCTCCCAATAATATGAAAAAAAGAAACACTTTTTTCAAACAAGTAGATAGATTTATCAATAAGTATAGTATAGGTCAGATAATACTAGCAGTAGATTATAATGATATTTTATCAAAAATAGAAACAAAAAAAATATATCAATCAAAGAAATTTGATAACTTGAAATCAATGATAAAATCACACAAACTTATTGATATATGGAGACAAAAAAACAAAACTAAAACACAATTTACCTGGAACAGGAAAGATAAATCTGAAGCAACAAGAATTGATTACTTTCTTGTCTCAACAGAAATCTTAATGAATTCTTATTCAAGTGACATAAGACCTATTGTGTTGAAATTTACCGACCATAATAGTATATCTTTAAAACTAAAGCTTTTCAAAGGTAATAAGGGAAATGGATATTGGAAACTAAACACAAGTATTTTAGAAAACCAAGAATACTGTAATTCCATTGAAAAATTAATCACTAAATATCAACACAAATTTAAAGAACAAACCAAATTAGATATTCTGTGGGATAACTTCAAACTAGAAGTGAGGGATAAAACAATTGATCATTGTAAAAAATTGGCAAATAGTAAAAAAAATGAAATTAAAAAACTGGAAAATGAATTAAAATACCTTGAAGAACTAAGTAATACTAGTACATATAAAGAAGATACATCATTAAAACAAAAACTAGAAATAACAATTAAAAAACTAGATAAACTGTATACTGGAAAAACAAAAGGGAGACAAATCAGATCTAGAGTAAAATGGATCGAAGAAGGAGAAAAAAATACAGCTTTTTTCTTGGGGTTCGAAAAAACAAGACAAACAAAAAAGGCTATAAATGAATTATAAAAAATACAGCTTTTTTCTTGGGGTTCGAAAAAACAAGACAAACAAAAAAGGCTATAAATGAATTATATGACAAAAATGGTAAATCTACTACTGATCAAAATGAGATAATGGAAATAGAAGTTGACTATTATAAAAAATTATATAAATCAACAAATCCAGATAATGACAAACTGAAAAAATATATTGAAAATACAAAAGTTCATAATAAACTAAGTAACAATGAAAGTGAGAAATTTGAGGGAGAAATAACTATAGAAGAATGTACAAATGCTATTTTTAAAATGAAACTAAATAAAGCTTCAGGACTCGATGGTTTAAGCGTCGAATTCTATAGAAAATTTTGGAATAGCTTAAAAAAACTTGTTACAAAAGTATTTAATTTTAACTATGAGAGGGGATATTTATCAAACTCACAAAAAATTGGAGCCATATCTTTAATTTTCAAAAAAAATGATCCATTATCTCTGGATAATTATCGTCCAATCACTCTTCTGAATACAGATACAAAAATACTAGCATATACAATAGCCCAAAGGCTTAAAGAAGTGTTACCATCCATAATTCACTCGGATCAAAAAGGATATGTTAAAAATAGATACATAGGTTTCAATATACGACAAATTCAAGACGTAATAGATCATTCAGAAAAGTTTAACATAGAAGGAGCCATATTATTTCTAGATTTTACAAAAGCATTCGACTCTTTAGAATGGTCGTTTATGACTGAATGTCTTGAAAAATTTGGCTTTAAAAGTTCATTCATAAGATGGATTCGAACAATGTATACAGATATAAAGGGATGTATTCTAAATAATGGGTGGGTTTCTGCCCCTTTTAAGGTTTTTCGAGGGATAAGACAGGGGTGTCCGGCTTCAGCTTTAATCTTCGTTCTAGCAGTAGAAATCATGGCCATTAAACTAAGAGAAACTAAACATATCAGGGGAATAGAAATCAAACTAAATAGTATAACAGGCAACTTAAAAATTTGTCAACTGGCTGACGACACTACATTATTTCTAAAGACAAAACACGAAATAACCATAGCTATGAATATAATTGAAGACTTTGGCAACCTTTCAGGCCTTAAATTGAACAAAAATAAAACCGAAGGAATTTGGCTAGGAAGATTAAAACATACTAAAGACAAATACGAAAACATTACTTGGACAAATGAACCCATTAAAAGCTTAGGAGTATATTTTGGATACAATAAGACTCAATGTGATCAATTAAACTATGAAAAGCAAATTAATAATTGTAAAGCCATAATAAAAAACTGGAACCAGAGAAACATCTCATTAATAGGAAGAATAACAGTGTTCAAATCACTAATACTGCCCAACATAACATTTACAGGTTCCTGCACAATAATACCAAAAGAATATATCCAAACCTTTAAAAATATTGTATATGAATTCTTATGGAAAGGAAAGAAAGATCCAGTTAAGCGATCGGTTTTATCTAATGACTATTTAGAAGGAGGGTTAAAAATGACCAATATAGATACTTATATAAAAGCCTTACAAATAAAATGGATATTAAGATTATTGGAAAATAGTAATGACAACTGGAAAATTATACCACAAAAGTATTTTGAGAATATAGGAGAAAACTTTCTCATATTTAATATGAATTTAGATAGCTTTAAATCTTTGGAAAATGAATTAACAAAAAATATTCCAGCATTTTATAAAGAATTATTGAAAACATGGATTACCTGTAGAGGGAGGGAAAATAAAAGTCCACACAATTTTAGAGAAATAAGAAAACAAATAATATGGGGAAATAAGTATATAAAATATAAAGGCAAATGTTTAGTAAAAGTTAATTGGATAAAAAGTGGAATCATTTTTATTAATGATATTTTAGATGAATATGGTCATATTTCAGAATATAAAATTATAGCCAAATTAAGAAACAAACAAAACTGGATATCTGAACTGAATATTTTGAAAAAGACAATCCCAAAACTGTGGAAAGAAACTCTGATAACACAAGATTCAATAAAAACTCAAGTAATTCCAAAAAAGTATGTCAAAATTGAAAAAAATCAGATCCAAAATCTACAAATAAAAAACAAAGAGGTGTATAAAATATTATTAGAATCTCAAGTAAAAGAAAAACCCATAGATTATACTAAATGGGAAAAATGCTTAAAGAAGGACAGAATGCATACTTTAACATGTATAACACAAACTTTATTTTTCACTTTTAATTATTTAGAGTTAAATAAATTAAAAATCTTTAAATGGAAACTTATTCACTTCATATTACCATGCAAAGAATTGTTAAAACAATGGAGAATAGTAAATAATAGTGACTGTCTGGTATGTAAAGAAAAAGAAAATTACAAACATCTTTACCTTGATTGTAAATATAACAAAAAATATTGGCAAGAGGTGAAAAAAATGACAACAAATCTTTATATAGGAGATCATGTTTTTAACATGGAATCTCTGGTTTTTGGCTACAAAATATATGACCAGGCATATTTTGATCTTAACCTGCTTATAACCTTAATATTTTTTTCTATATATAAAGCTTATTATATTTCAAATCAAAAACAAAAAAAAAGTAGATATATTTAATTTTTTTAAAGATGAGGTAAATAATGTGTTCGATACAAATATTTTTAGACAAGTCAAAACAGGAAATTTCATAAGCAAAGCACATGTATACCTAAACAGCTGATATATCACATGACTTCAGAATTCTTGTAATGTCACGTGATTTCACATGTGGAGAGAAAAAAAAATCAATAATATGAAACTTGTCTTCATCACTTATATTGTAGTAAACTCAATACTTACATGTCACAAATAAAACATTTTACAGCGGACAGAAGTAATCCTTTCACTCATAGATATCATATTCTAACAATTAGAAAATAAAGCGAACTACAATCAAAATAGGAAAAAGCAACACCGCAATCGTGCAGGTAATCCACGAGCATGAACAATTAACCTTTCGACCGTGATCGGTTTGAAAGTGTCAAATATCCGGATATTGTCAACAAAAAACATGTGAAAACACCATAGACAGCTATTATATGTTTATTACATGTCAGAATTACAATATATACTGGATATTAACTGTATAAGTGTACTAACAACATTTATTTTGAACTAAGCTTCATTAAATAGCAAATCCCTTGCTATTTAATGATTAACAACTAGGGATACTAGGTAAAAGCTGTATATCTAGTAAATTGTTAACAGCAATTAGTGCAATAAAATCTGTGATTAAAAAAAAAAAAAATTCTTATTGTCCTTCAATATATTATTTGAAAACAAAAATTAATCCAAAAACAATAAGAGTTACTTGATATCTATATAAACAGTGAGAGTTTCTACTTTTGTTCAAACACTCTTTGAATATTGCAATAATCCAACTGCATAGCAAATAAAGAAAAAGAATTGTTCTATACAAAATCATGACCATTCTGTCGAAGGTGACTTGGCGAATGCCAATTCTGCACAAACCGTTTTGTATTTCTTTCTTTTAATGTTATACAAAACATCCACATGTAAAATATTTTGACTCTGTGCTGTAGTTTTTTCACACAACTTTTATTCATTGAAGACTGTTTTTTGTTTTTTGTTTTTATCTATTTGCAAGTCGAACATATCCTTGACAAATTTTATAATGAACCTTAACTAAATTACAAAAAAAGAAACATAATTGTGATATTGAGCTGTTTTCGCTATTCTTTAAATTTTTTACATAGACAAAAGCGGTTCTGCTGAAAAACAATTTTTGGGACCCAACCGGAAAGTAGTGGCTGACAGAGCCGGTGTCGTAAAATTTTTAGCTACCCATGAAAATTAGCTACCTCAAACTTCCGGTAGCTAATTTTCATACGGCGGAGCATAATAATTAGCTACCTATGCAAATTAGCTACTTATAATTTTCTTGGCGTAAAATCGTGATTTTTCACACGAAATACCCCAAACATTTTCGTGCCTCCCTCCGCTCGGTGCATTTTTTTCAAGTGCGCCCTCCCCCTAACTTGAAATCCTGGATCCGCCCCCTGGATCTGTACACAATAGATATTAGTGGTGTTCATAATTGAAAAACAAAATGCTACCTATATGGCTGTATAGCATGTGATTAAGTTACAAACTATATTTTTTCAATTTACCATCGCGATGTATCATTTTTACAGCTATTAAAAAATAGATTGGTGGACTATATATGGTAGAATTTAATATTTATGTGATGTTCAAACTATGCAAATTATTCTTTAACTTAATAAGATCATATATGATAATTATTAATCACACTTTTATTATTGCTAACCGTGTTACCCTCTTGAAATAAAGAAATTAACTCATTTACTTACTTATTACACTATCTTCTGAATTCAAGAAATATATATATTTAATAATGAAAGTTGGGAACTTTATTTATTACAATATTAAAGAACTGGTAGCTATTAGATTAATTTCAAATCGAAACTGAAACTATTTGCACACTCTTGATGACAATTTCTTATTTGGATTTTGTAAAAATAGAACCCTAAATCATAAATTTCCAACAGAATGTGGAAGATGGCAAAATATGTGTACAGAACATGGTTTGATCCGATCGGGACTCGAATCCACGATCTACCGCATTCGAGGCGAGCACGCTAACGATTACACTACCGATAAGAGTCTTTGGTGAGCATTTCTGGTCTGTTTCTCAGCGAATACATATATTTCACTTTGTTGTCGACTGTCCCTTATATGAAAATATTAGAGTAAATTTTTTTGATAAAGTTATTGACTTATGTCTAAATTTTAGATACATGGACACATCATCAAAATTTGTCTGGCTATTTACTAATGAACATGAACAAGTTTTGAAAAAATTAGGTAGTTTTATAGAGGAATGTTTTTTGCTGCGAGGACACAATTGATCCTATAGATATCATTAGGTTAGGTGAATTATTATAGTTATTATACATGTTATATTATATTAAATATGAATTGATTTATGGTGGTATTTGATAGGCTCTGATCTGGCCGTGCAGTCACTGAACATAAATATGTTTTCCTGTTTTTTGTGTGTGTTTACATGTATGTCTCCAATCATTTCAATCATTGTATTAAATTGTTTGCCCCTTGTGGGCCCTTAATTGGCAATACAAAATTCTTATACTTATTCTTATATTGTCCAGGGGCGGATCCAGGATTTCAAGTTAGGGGGGGGGGGGAGCAAATTTTAAAAAATTGCGCCGAGCGGAGGGAGGCGCGAAACATTTTGGGGTATTTCGTGTGAAAAATCACTATTTTATGCCAAAAAATCTTATTTTTTCAAATTTTAGGGAGGGGCGCGCCGTATGCGCGCCCCCCTGGATCCGCGCGCCGAATGTGCGCTCCCCTGGATCCGCCCCTGTTGTCTACATAAATGACAATAGATAACGTAACAATACAAAATACATTGCGCAACGCACGGTCAACTTTTCGCGCTTTCACAATCCTTCGGCAGAAGACACATATAAAGCGACTTTTTGAGTACATGTATATAAACAAATTCATATTTCAAACCAAAGATTATCAACTGGTATTTGTTGCTTATAATGCAAAGCACGCAGAATTAAGGAGAAAGAGCAAAGACTGGTTGCTTCGGAATCAGGATAATGTGTCAGAGTGGAGCGACATGTATATCCGCGGACTGTTGTTTCCGTTAGCTAACACTATAAAAAAAACTAAGCGTATTGGTCTAGAAAAAAGCGGACATCATCATCATCTCATTAACTTGGTCTCGCCATGATATAGCTATAAAATTGCTGAGTTGGCGTTAAAAAACAATCGCTCACTCACTAAAGCTGTTACGTACAGTTTTTATATTTCCCCGACAATGTACGTATATTGTGTTTATTCTGCAATGTCTTATAGTTAAAAAAAAAAACAACTGGCAAATTGTCTAAAAAGAGCAGAAACAGACATCGTTCTAAGCGTTTTAGACGTCCGCGCTTATAGTGTAAGTTTCTCGGCGTCGCTCGACATGAATCAGTTACCAGAAAAACTATATCTTGGTCAAAATCTTAAGCAATATGTGATGAAAGAAGCTGTTATATATAACATCCTTAGGTACAGACAAAACAGATGTCACACCAATGAGGAACGATGGTCAGATCACAGCTGACACAAAGCAAAAATCCAACATCCCCAACAGTGTCAGTCCGTATTCACCGTAGAATCACAAGACAACATCCCCGACTGCACCAAAACCCACATCATAAAAACAGCACTCCCAATATCTCTACCAGGTGTAAAAGAAACTCCTACATAACATCAATACCCATAGATTTTGTGCTCCCAAAACTATTAAATTATTTGGCTTTCCAATCTTTTGATCTTGAGCTACCTGATGAAGGTTATTCCAGAAACGTTCATGTGCACTAAATTTGATATCTACGTTTTTATTACCTCTTTTTAGCAATGTAGCTATCTGAATGTTTTCTTTGAAAACAAGATACACTCATTGTTTAATATGATAGATACAAAATGTATGTAAAATTTCCAGGTAAATTAGTTACCTGTATCTCTTATGAAAATTATGTGTACAGAACTAAGTCAGATTGATAAAAGGTGCATTCATGTTGGGTTTTTGTCTTTCTTTTTGATATTTTTGATTGTTTTGTTTTGTTTTGTATTTGTTTGTTTTTGATAACAGATTAATATCTAATTTTATTTCTGTTTTTTTCTGTTTTGAGGATATAACTTCAGAAGGGCCTACAAATTTATACATATTGGAATAACAGTAGTACTTTAGGGTGCCTGCATCCTAATTTCTTATGTACATGTATCTCTATTCTTTATCAATAAATGTTTAGAGGTTTGCGTTTGTATTGAATCTTGACCTTGATGGGAGAGAGGTTTAAAGAGCTGCCTACACCTCATTTATCTTTCACTGCACTGTTCATCACTTGGATGATGTACTCAACCTTTAGAAAGTAGATTGCCAGACGATGGTACAACATATGAAAATGTCTGTAATGTCATTGAATATAGCCCAAATAAATATTTTGCATCATGCTGGTATGTTTTGTAAGTACAGATACTTGTGTCACACATACTTGCCAATTTAATAATTAAATAACAGCCATATATACATGATAATATCTCACACACAAAGTATCTTAACACAAGTTATTTCTTAAAGATTTTATTGAAAAACTCAGACAGGCATGGTGGAACATTAGCATACATATAATACAATACAATATATAGACTAGAGGCTCAGTAGGTTGAGAATATTTTTTAGAAATCAACCAATCAGCAACAAGAATTGCCTGTGGTGGACATGTTTGTTAACGGATCGGGACGAAATGAGCATTCTTTATAGAAGGCCTTCCATAGCTGCTACCTATCAAGTTTCGGTTCATTTTGCCAAGCGGTTTCAGAGGAGAAGATTTTTTATGAATCGACCAATCAGCAACACGAATTGCCTGTGCTGGCCATGTTTGTTAACGGATCCCAAATGAGCAATCTTTATAGAGGGCCTTCCATAGATGCTACCTACCACGTTTCGGTTCATTTGGCCAAACAGTTTCAGAGTAGAAGATATTTTAGGAATCGACCAATCAGCAACAAGAATTGCCTGTGCTGGCCATGTTTGTTAACGGATCCCAAATGAGCAATCTTTATAGAGGGCCTTCCATAGATGCTACCTACCACGTTTCGGTTCATTTGACCAAACAGTTTCAGAGTAGAAGATGCTTTAGGAATCGACCAATCAGCAACAAGAATTGCATGTGCCGACCATGTTTGCTAAGGGATCAGGACTAAATGAGCAATCTTTACAGAGGGCCTTCCATAGATGCTTCCTACCAAATTAGGTTCATTTGGTCAAGCGGTTTCAGAGGAGAAGATTTTTTTAGGAATCGACCAATCAGCATCAAGAACTGCCTGTGGCGGCCATGTTTGCTACGAATTGAGCCGAAATGAACAATCTTTATAGAGGACCTTCCATATATGCTTCCTACCAAGTTTCAATTCATTTGGCCAAGCGGTTTCAGAGACTTTTAGAAATTGACCAACCAGAAACAATAACTGCCTATGGCTATTCGATTTCAGAGGTGAAGATTTTTTAGAAATCAACCAATCAGCAATAAGAATTGCCTATGGTGGCCATGTTTGTTAATGGATCATGACGAAATGAAAAATCTTTATAGAGAACCTTGCATAGATGCTTCCTACTAAGATTCAGTTCATTGAGCTAAGGGGTTTCAGAGCAGAAGATTAAAATGTGAAAAGTTTACAGACGGACGACGGATCAAATGATCGCAATAGCTCACGTTCCCTTTGACAACGTCTGCTCAAAAGCTTTGATGAATACCAGAGTACAACACAAATTCTAACACGACGTTCTTCTTACGCTTTGTAGACAAACGAGCGATTTATCGATGGTATAATCTCGTTCACGCCGGTGAATGTGACTGACTTTTCCATTGGCAGCATAAATGGTGTGTGACACTTTCCGCAAACGTAAATACAAATTACCGTCTTCCAATCAAAGTATACTACCGTATTTGTAATCTTAGACATATCAGAATCGAAATAAATCATGGAAGCATGAATGTGTTTTGAGTTTTAACATGGGTTGGCGGATATTAGTAAATTTTATCCCTCTGGTTCGGGATAAAATACTAATATCCAACAATCCATGTTAAAACTCAAAACACATTTTGGCTTCCATGATTTATTTCTTAATTAGCGGGTCATTTTAACTGAGCCTGAATTACTCACCTGGTCATTTATACAGTTTATGTTCAATAAAATATAGATTTTGTTAAAAAAATATTTTATAAATTTCGAATTTAACAAATAAATATATGATTTTTGATTCTGTCACATCTCTCCAACAGCAAAAGTTACAACAAATCAGCGGGGAACCTCCAATGTAACGAAGGAATACGAGGTAGCTAATTTTCATGGGCAAACTTCTGTTGCTTATGTTTATGTTTGAATGGTGCCAGGTAGTTTATTTTTATGAATAACACTTTGACACCTGTGTCATACATTGAACAGATGTAAGGTAGTTTATTTTCATGGAAAACGTCAGGACTCCTATCCAATGTAACGAAGGAATGCGAGGTAGCTAATTTTCATGGGCAGGTAGCTAATTTTCATAGACCATGAAACGAAGGAATGAGAGGTAGCTAATTTTCATGGGCAAACTTCTGTTGCTTATGCTTATGTTTGAATGGTGCCAGGTAGTTTATTTTTATGGATAACACTTTGACACCTGTGTCATACATTGAACAGATGTAAGGTAGTTTATTTTCAACGAAAACGTCAGGACTCCTATCCAATGTAACGAAGGAATGCGAGGTAGCTAATTTTCATGGGCAGGTAGCTAATTTTCATGGACCATGAAACGAAGGAATGAGAGGTAGCTAATTTTTATGGGCAAACTTCTGTTGCTTATGCTTATGTTTGAATGGTGCCAGGTAGTTTATTTTTATGGATAACACTTTGACACCTGTGTCATACATTGAACAGATGTAAGGTAGTTTATTTTCATGGAAAACGTCAGGACTCCTATCCAATGTAACGAAGGAATGCGAGGTAGCTAATTTTCATGGGCAAACTTCTGATGCTTATGCTTATGTTTGAATGATGCCAGGTAGTTTATTTTCATGGATAACACTTTGACACCTGTGTCATACATTGAACAGATGTAAGGTAGCTTATATTCATGGGAAACGTCATGACTCCTATCCAATGTAACGAAGGAATGCGAGGTAGCTAATTTTCATGCGCAAACTTCTGATGGTTATGCTTATGTTTGAATGGTGCTAGGTAGTTTATTTTCATGGATAACACTTTGAAACCTATGTCATACAATGAACAGATGTAAGGTAGCATATTTTCATGGAACACGTCATGACTCCTATTCCATGCAATGAAGAAAGGTCGAGTAGCTAATTTTCATGGACAAGCTTCAGATGCTTATGCTCATGTTTGAACGGTGCAAGGTAGTTTATTTTCATGGATAACACTTTGAAACCTATGTCATACACTGGACAGATGCAAGGTAGCTTATATTCATGGAAAACTTCATGATTTCTATCCCATGTAATGAAAAAATTATGCTGACTAGTCTTTGCCTTTATTCTTTTACGCCATGTGCCAATATAAATTGTATAGTTTTTGGTTTGATCAGATCGTTGATCGAAATCACGATCTACCGCACATGATGCGAGTACTCGTAACTATTTCACCACAGGAGCGTTATTGCTTGTTATACTGAACTAAGCGTCTTCTTTCTTTGGAATAGATATAGTATAAACATATTTTATTAATTAATTCAATATTACACATTATGATAATACACATATAAATGGAATAGATATACAGTTTTGTATATATGCAAAGCAGAAAATGCATTATGTACAGATAAATAATATGATGGTTGATATATAGAAACTTGTTCATGTCACTATAAATATATAATTTTTTAAAAATATTATTAGACTTGAATTTATTTATATTATATATATATACATATATATATATATATATATATATATATATATATATATATATATATATATATACAACCCCGCGGGAACCCCGGTGTATAGAAATGGGACCGAGAGCTTCTTCGGCTTGAAGGGGCGACCGTCGGTTGTGCGGGTTGTATAAATTCACAACCAACCCGTCCTTCGGACGAGACGTAAATAATACCGAGGTCCCGTGTTGAGAGATTGCCATCCTCTTCGCACGTTAAAGAACCCAGTGTACTGTAACAGCTCATTATGAGCATATGAGACCTGTTGCACTGGCTAAATTATCCGTCCCTACCCATACACCTTTCCTTGTTTCGAGTCCCGTGGCGTTTAAATTTCTCGTCCTGAATGTAGCTGAAAAAATGCTCGCTGGACGTTAAACACCAACCAATCAATCAATCAATCAATCAATCATATATTTTATATCGAAATAACTTATTTTCATCCAGATTTTGCTCCATGTAAACAAGGATTTATATATATGTATAGTCGAGGGAAGAACAAAATTTTGACAGCTCAAAAATGTATTTCTAATACTGTTTGGTTTAATTTTCAGACCTATATATATATATATATAAATCCTTGGTGTAAATGAATGAATAGGAGCTTGCTATCCATTTCTGGGATAAATCTATTTAATTAAATAGATTTCCTCGCCTACATCCACCCCCCTTTTTTCGTTCAAAAATACTAATTACCAAGAATTTATCAAAACATGGTAAAAGGGGAATAACTGGCATAGTACTTTTAATGTATTATTAAGGTAGCTAATTTTCATGGCTATCATTTGGAACACCTTAGTGGTTTACGAAAATCTAGTTCCGAACGTCAAAAAGTAGCTAATAATTATGGTAGCTAATAATTATAGGACATCGGAACGAATGTACGTAAATAAACATTGTGTTTGTTACTGTAGTAAGTCTAAAACTATTCATGGTGGCACGCCAGTGCAAACTATCATGTATATAAGCATTACAAAGGGTTTGCGTACTTTAATTACACATATAGACTACTTTTTATAGCTTTATTTGATGATTTCAATCTCATTATTAGCATTTTTCATTGTTTATGTTCATCATTTTATCTATATCTGAGTAATCTATTAAGTTAACCACAGACACATAGGTAAAAACAAACAAAAATAATCGACCGATAACGACATCTTCTGGATTCAAGATATAATAATACTATATGATCATAATACTTACTTTTTGTCGTCGCCTGTATGTCAAACATGCCTAATTGACTGGTACCGGAAGATGACAGAACAATTCCATCCGGAGCTCTTTGACGACAGTGATCTTTACACTTATTACATATTAATAGTAATCAATTTTCTTAAGAAGATTTTGAAGATACCAAATGGGTTATCAGAATCCGTATATCGAAGAAGAACAGACAACACAATGGCCAAATGAGAAGAACAGACAGCACAATGGCCAAAAGAGAAGAACAGACAACACAATGGTCAAAAGAGAAGAACAGACAGCACAATGGCCAAAAGAGAAGAACAGACAGCACAATGGCCAAAAGAGAAGAACAGACAGCACAATGGCCAAAAGAGAAGAACAGACAGCACAATGGCCAAAAGAGAAGAACAGACAGCACAATGGCCAAAAGAGAAGAACAGACAGCACAATGGCCAAAAGAGAAGAACAGACAGCACAATGGCCAAAAGAGAAAAACAGACAACACAATGGTCAAAAGAGAAGAACAGACAGCACAATGGCCAAAAGAGAAGAACAGACAACACAATGGCCAAAAGAGAAGAACAGACAGCACAATGGTCAAAAGAGAAGAACAGACAGCACAATGGCCAAAAGAGAAGAACAGACAGCACAATGGCCAAAAGAGAAGAACAGACAGCACAATGGCCAAAAGAGAAGAACAGACAGCACAATGGCCAAAAGAGAAGAACAGACAGCACAATGGCCAAAAGAGAAGAACAGACAGCACAATGGCCAAAAGAGAAGAACAGACAGCACAATGGCCAAAAGAGAAGAACAGACAGCACAATGGCCAAAAGAGAAGAACAGACAGCACAATGGCCAAAAGAGAAGAACAGACAACACAATGGTCAAAAGAGAAGAACAGACAGCACAATGGCCAAAAGAGAAGAACAGACAACACAATGGCCAAAAGAGAAGAACAGACAGCACAATGGCCAAAAGAGAAGAACAGACAGCACAATGGCCAAAAGAGAAGAACAGACAGCACAATGGCCAAAAGAGAAGAACAGACAGCACAATGGCCAAAAGAGAAGAACAGACAGCACAATGGCCAAAAGAGAAGAACAGACAGCACAATGGCCAAAAGAGAAGAACAGACAGCACAATGGCCAAAAGAGAAGAACAGACAACACAATGGTCAAAAGAGAAGAACAGACAACACAATGGTCAAAAGAGAAGAACAGACAACACAATGGTCAAAAGATAAAGGACAAAGAACGATCAACAAAACATATATATAAAACTAGAAATCGATCCCCACTAAAAACCGGGGATGAACTCAGGTGCTCCGGAAGGGTTAGCAGTTCCTGCTCCACTAGTGACACATGTCGTGTTAATCTAGTTACAAACCCGGTATTAGTAATTTTGGGTGTTCAGCAACTATAGTTATTGGATGTTATACACTGTATGTGTATAGACCTATAAATGTTTGTTTTGTTATTATAAATAGATATTGAGTGTTATACAGTCAAACCTGTGTTAAGAGGTCACATTTGGGACAATGACAAATTGTCCTTTTAAGACAGGTGACCTCTTAAAAGAGGTTCCATTTATATGAAATGTTCTATGAAAAAAGTGACCTTTAAATACAGGCGACTGCATAATGGAGGTGACTGCATGGGCAGGTTTGACTTTATAAATAATATTGAGTATTAGAAATAGTGGGTAATATGGGTCGTTGGGTGTTATAAAATGGTGGGTGCTATGAATATAGATGGGTGCTAATGTGTTTTTGCGGAGTTATGAAAGGTGGGTGCTATAATAAAATATGGGTGGTAGAACAGTTTTATGGGTGCTATCATAGGTGGGTGTTATAATCAAAAATGTGTGCTATAAAAGGTGGGTGCTATAAATCAAGGATGGGTGTTTTTAAAGTTTCTTGGGTGCTATTATCAAAAATGGGTGCTATAAATCAAGGATGGGTGTTATAAAAGTTTGATGATTGATATAATAGGTGGGTGCTATAATCATGAATTCTGGATACCAACAGCCCCTTATGTAGTGTTATATCATAATTGTTGAGATGGAATATTACTGGGTCACGATTATCAGACAGCGTTGAGCTAGCACAATAATCAATAACCCCAGTGCGGTTCCAATTTCTTTTCTTTTAAGGTGAGAAAATAATATAAAACATTTTTGATTTTCTGTTTTTAATTATTTTCAATGATTATTTTTTATTTTATTTTAAAGCGAAGAGATAAATAAATAACATTGATAATGCATTTGTATGTATAATTTTATTGAGATCAATATTTAATGTTATATTATAGTTTTGTTCAATATAATAATAGGAGTTACCTAACTTGGGACGAAGTCCAATGAATTTTTATAAACAATAATATGAGACAGGTGCTACCTGTAGTGCCAGTGAAGCACAATCCACATTATCTGATACTTAAATCATGTAAATCCTTGGGATAATTGAAATAGAAATTTTACTTACTTTTGTGTACTTTTTGGAGTGTACTGTAGTACAATGTAAGGATGCTCTTTCCAGTTATTGAAACAGGCACGGACATGAATGCTTGCGAATCTGAAAAATTATCTGCCAATTTCACGCTCATTCAGTGCATCAAAATAGTGTCGAGATTTTTTGGGCCGATATATATCGGGGACGATTTATTTAGGGCCGAGATATATCGGGGACGACTTTTAACATTAATAACCCGAAGTAGTTCCAGATTACTGCGCATCCGATTTTCTGCAGATTTAACCATGTATTGTTTTCCGGTGTATCATTTCCGGTGCATGAAGTTTAAGCCATTAATGATATGGATCTGGAATCAAAATATTGTTATTTCTACCATTGTTGGGACTTCGTCCCATAATATAGCAATCGTAACTACTCGGCCATTCTCGCTACCCTGCAAATAACCTCGTACGTACATAGTAGAAATTCTTCTTAAATTGTTTGCCGGAAGTTAAGTTAAGTTAAGCTGCACAAAAATATAGTCCACGACAATCCAATATGGAACACATACTAAGTAAAATCTAATCATGCAAAACTAATTAAAACTTTAATTGAAATATAGAAAATTGCTTAAAATATAACTTTATCAAATTTTCATGTAACTGACATTTGAAAAGTAGTGCGATTTATACGCCTAATGCATACGAGGTTATTTGCAGGGTAACGAGAATGGCCGAGTAGTTACGATTGATAATATAGATGTTATTATTGGTATATTGTATTAAGTGGAAATAGTTAATAAAAAAAAAAGAACTTGTTACTCTGTCTGTAAATTGTAATTTAAAGCAAATTAATTCAAAGAATTAAGTGGAAAAGATATGTTCAGATTTACTTCATATAATTGCTGAAAGTTTATTTATAATCAGAAATTTTAAATACCAGATAAATATTTGAACACTTTAGATTAATATCTAATTATTATAAATTTATATTTGAAATGTTACTTTGATTTATTTCTAATATGAACTATTGAGATTGGGAACCGGACATTAGCCCCCAGACAAAAGCCCCCCTAGGACAAAAGCCCCCCCTGACAAAAAAAAACCCAATATTGAAATAATTATACAATCTTTTATACAAGCTTATTACATTTGTTTTATATTGATGGTAATACTAAAATATATCTTAAAGAATTAATACAAAAATAAAATACTTAAAAAAAATATATTTCCACATTTTAAGTTCATTTATAAAGTGTAAGTTAATAAAAACACTGCTTAATCCAGGGGCTTATGTCCAGGGGGCTCTTGTCCTAGACCCATTGAGATTATATATTTTGTAATTTATTTGTTTTGTATTGTGTCTTGTATTGAAATTGTTATCTGTATAATATAAGCTATCGACGAAGCCGGAGTCTCCCTCGTTCCCGGCCTAGCTGTTCTCCTGCCATTCCGAAGCTATACCATAAAACAATACGGAACTGGTGAACTTTATCAAACCCACCGAAAGAACACGCATAATAATACTGTGGATTTTGAAACATAATAAGTAGTGAAGTGTCATAATAAACGTGATAATATATACAATATAGACATGTAAGTATAGACAATGTGTTACCTACTTTAGATCACTTAATCATTGCTCCAATAAAAACATAATATATTGATTGTCAAATGCAGAATTGACCCATTTTAAGAACTCAAAGAGTTTCGATATTCTAATAAAGGATCGAGAAAAGAGGAAGTGTCCGAATATTTATATTCAATATCATAATCACGTGACACTCTGTGTGGTACGATATGCGTATTGTTTTGTATAATACCATTCATTTGTATGATCATTGAGAAGATGGGCGCAGAAGAAAAACAAGTTTGTTCTTTGACAGAAAAACTCACTCTAGAATCAGAATCTGTGTCTGTAGAATCTGATGAAAAGAAGAGAGAACAATGGGATAAAAAGATAGAATATATGTTGTCTATGGTGGGTTACATTGTTGGATTAGGAAATTTCTGGAGATTTCCCTATTTGTGTATGCGTAATGGCGGTGGTGAGTTTTCTAATTATTCATATTTTTTATTTTTTATTTATTTATTTTTGAAGGATTAAAATTGTTCGTTTATTCAATTTTTTAAATTTTTTATTATATACGGTGTGGGAATTTGTATTCTCAATGTGGTGGAGTTGCCTTGAGTTTGAAGAGCAGGAAAATGACGTACCCCCCCCCCCCCCCCCAAAAAAAAATATATAAAATAATGAATGTAATAAAAAAAAAAATAGCAAATAAAATAAAATATGAAAATAAAAAAAATATATATATACAAAATACATTAGGATGCGAGTATATAAATGTAAGCTTTAAAGTCACATCACAAAAGACTTGTACTTTTGAAACATTGTGTTAGTGTTCCGGGAATAAATAGGTTGTGCAACAGATTAATGTTAGTGCTTGGGAAGCAATGTTATATCGGTCAGACCGAATACCGAAGAGGTGTAATTGGTCGAACATACAATAATTACCTGTGACATGTGTATCTATCGTCTTACGATGATACTAATTATTGTAGAAGGAAACATCGTCAGTTAATTATCTATCTTATTATCTTATAGGGTCTCAGTAAACATCGTCAGTTAATCATCTATCTTATTATCTTATAGGGTCTCAGTAAACATCGTCAGTTAATCATCTATCTTATTATCTTATAGGGTCTCAGTAAACATCGTCAGTTAATCATCTATCTTATTATCTTATAGGGTCTCAGTAAACATCGTCAGTTAATCATCTATCTTATTATCTTATAGGGTCTCAGTAAACATCGTCAGTTAATCATCTATCTTATTATCTTATAGGGTCTCAGTAAACATCGTCAGTTAATCATCTATCTTATTATCTTATAGGGTCTCAGTAAACATCGTCAGTTAATCATCTATCTTATTATCTTATAGGGTCTCAGTAAACATCGTCAGTTAATTATCTATCTTATTATCTTATAGGGTCTCAGTAAACACAACAATTATTTATCTATCTTATTATCTTATAGGGTCTCAGTAAACATCGTCAGTTAATTATCTATCTTATTATCTTATAGGGTCTCAGTAAACATCGTCAGTTAATTATCTATCTTATTATCTTATAGGGTCTCAGTAAACATCGTCAGTTAATCATCTATCTTATTATCTTATAGGGTCTCAGTAAACATCGTCAGTTAATTATCTATCTTATTATCTTATAGGGTCTCAGTAAACATCGTCAGTTAATTATCTATCTTATTATCTTATAGGGTCTCAGTAAACACCGTCAGTTAATTATCTATCTTATTATCTTATAGGGTCTCAGTAAACACAACAATTATTTATCTATCTTATTATCTTATAGGGTCTCAGTAAACATCGTCAGTTAATCATCTATCTTATTATCTTATAGGGTCTCAGTAAACATCGTCAGTTAATTATCTATCTTATTATCTTATAGGGTCTCAGTAAACATCGTCAGTTAATTATCTATCTTATTATCTTATAGGGTCTCAGTAAACACAACAATTATTTATCTATCTTATTATCTTATAGGGTCTCAGTAAACATCGTCAGTTAATCATCTATCTTATTATCTTATAGGGTCTCAGTAAACATCGTCAGTTAATTATCTATCTTATTATCTTATAGGGTCTCAGTAAACACAACAATTATTTATCTATCTTATTATCTTATAGGGTCTCAGTAAACACCGTCAGTTAATCATCTATCTTATTATCTTATAGGGTCTCAGTAAACATCGTCAGTTAATTATCTATCTTATTATCTTATAGGGTCTCAGTAAACATCGTCAGTTAATTATCTATCTTATTATCTTATAGGGTCTCAGTAAACATCGTCAGTTAATTATCTATCTTATTATCTTATAGGGTCTCAGTAAACATCGTCAGTTAATTATCTATCTTATTATCTTATAGGGTCTCAGTAAACACCGTCAGTTAATTATCTATCTTATTATCTTATAGGGTCTCAGTAAACACAACAATTATTTATCTATCTTATTATCTTATAGGGTCTCAGTAAACATCGTCAGTTAATCATCTATCTTATTATCTTATAGGGTCTCAGTAAACATCGTCAGTTAATCATCTATCTTATTATCTTATAGGGTCTCAGTAAACATCGTCAGTTAATCATCTATCTTATTATCTTATAGGGTCTCAGTAAACATCGTCAGTTAATCATCTATCTTATTATCTTATAGGGTCTCAGTAAACATCGTCAGTTAATTATCTATCTTATTATCTTATAGGGTCTCAGTAAACACAACAATTATTTATCTATCTTATTATCTTATAGGGTCTCAGTAAACATCGTCAGTTAATTATCTATCTTATTATCTTATAGGGTCTCAGTAAACATCGTCAGTTAATTATCTATCTTATTATCTTATAGGGTCTCAGTAAACATCGTCAGTTAATCATCTATCTTATTATCTTATAGGGTCTCAGTAAACATCGTCAGTTAATTATCTATCTTATTATCTTATAGGGTCTCAGTAAACATCGTCAGTTAATCATCTATCTTATTATCTTATAGGGTCTCAGTAAACATCGTCAGTTAATTATCTATCTTATTATCTTATAGGGTCTCAGTAAACATCGTCAGTTAATTATCTATCTTATTATCTTATAGGGTCTCAGTAAACACCGTCAGTTAATTATCTATCTTATTATCTTATAGGGTCTCAGTAAACACAACAATTATTTATCTATCTTATTATCTTATAGGGTCTCAGTAAACATCGTCAGTTAATCATCTATCTTATTATCTTATAGGGTCTCAGTAAACATCGTCAGTTAATTATCTATCTTATTATCTTATAGGGTCTCAGTAAACATCGTCAGTTAATTATCTATCTTATTATCTTATAGGGTCTCAGTAAACACAACAATTATTTATCTATCTTATTATCTTATAGGGTCTCAGTAAACATCGTCAGTTAATCATCTATCTTATTATCTTATAGGGTCTCAGTAAACATCGTCAGTTAATTATCTATCTTATTATCTTATAGGGTCTCAGTAAACACAACAATTATTTATCTATCTTATTATCTTATAGGGTCTCAGTAAACACCGTCAGTTAATCATCTATCTTATTATCTTATAGGGTCTCAGTAAACATCGTCAGTTAATTATCTATCTTATTATCTTATAGGGTCTCAGTAAACATCGTCAGTTAATTATCTATCTTATTATCTTATAGGGTCTCAGTAAACATCGTCAGTTAATTATCTATCTTATTATCTTATAGGGTCTCAGTAAACATCGTCAGTTAATTATCTATCTTATTATCTTATAGGGTCTCAGTAAACACCGTCAGTTAATTATCTATCTTATTATCTTATAGGGTCTCAGTAAACACAACAATTATTTATCTATCTTATTATCTTATAGGGTCTCAGTAAACATCGTCAGTTAATCATCTATCTTATTATCTTATAGGGTCTCAGTAAACATCGTCAGTTAATCATCTATCTTATTATCTTATAGGGTCTCAGTAAACATCGTCAGTTAATCATCTATCTTATTATCTTATAGGGTCTCAGTAAACATCGTCAGTTAATCATCTATCTTATTATCTTATAGGGTCTCAGTAAACATCGTCAGTTAATTATCTATCTTATTATCTTATAGGGTCTCAGTAAACACAACAATTATTTATCTATCTTATTATCTTATAGGGTCTCAGTAAACATCGTCAGTTAATTATCTATCTTATTATCTTATAGGGTCTCAGTAAACATCGTCAGTTAATTATCTATCTTATTATCTTATAGGGTCTCAGTAAACATCGTCAGTTAATCATCTATCTTATTATCTTATAGGGTCTCAGTAAACATCGTCAGTTAATTATCTATCTTATTATCTTATAGGGTCTCAGTAAACATCGTCAGTTAATTATCTATCTTATTATCTTATAGGGTCTCAGTAAACACCGTCAGTTAATTATCTATCTTATTATCTTATAGGGTCTCAGTAAACACAACAATTATTTATCTATCTTATTATCTTATAGGGTCTCAGTAAACATCGTCAGTTAATCATCTATCTTATTATCTTATAGGGTCTCAGTAAACATCGTCAGTTAATTATCTATCTTATTATCTTATAGGGTCTCAGTAAACATCGTCAGTTAATTATCTATCTTATTATCTTATAGGGTCTCAGTAAACACAACAATTATTTATCTATCTTATTATCTTATAGGGTCTCAGTAAACATCGTCAGTTAATCATCTATCTTATTATCTTATAGGGTCTCAGTAAACATCGTCAGTTAATTATCTATCTTATTATCTTATAGGGTCTCAGTAAACACAACAATTATTTATCTATCTTATTATCTTATAGGGTCTCAGTAAACACCGTCAGTTAATCATCTATCTTATTATCTTATAGGGTCTCAGTAAACATCGTCAGTTAATTATCTATCTTATTATCTTATAGGGTCTCAGTAAACATCGTCAGTTAATTATCTATCTTATTATCTTATAGGGTCTCAGTAAACATCGTCAGTTAATTATCTATCTTATTATCTTATAGGGTCTCAGTAAACATCGTCAGTTAATTATCTATCTTATTATCTTATAGGGTCTCAGTAAACACCGTCAGTTAATTATCTATCTTATTATCTTATAGGGTCTCAGTAAACACAACAATTATTTATCTATCTTATTATCTTATAGGGTCTCAGTAAACATCGTCAGTTAATCATCTATCTTATTATCTTATAGGGTCTCAGTAAACATCGTCAGTTAATCATCTATCTTATTATCTTATAGGGTCTCAGTAAACACAACAATTATTTATCTATCTTATTATCTTATAGGGTCTCAGTAAACATCGTCAGTTAATCATCTATCTTATTATCTTATAGGGTCTCAGTAAACACAACAATTATTTATCTATCTTATTATCTTATAGGGTCTCAGTAAACATCGTCAGTTAATCATCTATCTTATTATCTTATAGGGTCTCAGTAAACATCGTCAGTTAATTATCTATCTTATTATCTTATAGGGTCTCAGTAAACATCGTCAGTTAATCATCTATCTTATTATCTTATAGGGTCTCAGTAAACATCGTCAGTTAATCATCTATCTTATTATCTTATAGGGTCTCAGTAAACACAACAATTATTTATCTATCTTATTATCTTATAGGGTCTCAGTAAACATCGTCAGTTAATCATCTATCTTATTATCTTATAGGGTCTCAGTAAACATCGTCAGTTAATCATCTATCTTATTATCTTATAGGGTCTCAGTAAACATCGTCAGTTAATCATCTATCTTATTATCTTATAGGGTCTCAGTAAACATCATCAGTTAATCATCTATCTTATTATCTTATAGGGTCTCAGTAAACATCGTCAGTTAATCATCTATCTTATTATCTTATAGGGTCTCAGTAAACATCGTCAGTTAATTATCTATCTTATTATCTTATAGGGTCTCAGTAAACATCGTCAGTTAATCATCTATCTTATTATCTTATAGGGTCTCAGTAAACACAACAATTATTGGCGGTACTTCACCACAGTATTTAATAATATAGATATATTTGTAACAAATGCAGATGAAAAACAAATGAAAATGAAGATGGTGGTTACCGCAGATTATGGCAACCATAAATGAATGTTAAATGTCTATGAGCGTGGGGTACACAGCTCTTTATGAAAATAATTTTTGAAGTTGCCGTAGGATACACCAGACAACAAGTTCGAAAATTTCCCTATTAAGAGTTCATGATTCGGAGTAGTTTGCATCTACGCAAAATTTCAGCGAATATGGCCACATATCTAACACCACATCCTGACTGTCTTAACACTGTCCTGATTAGAAAAGTACAAGTTCCAATGCAACAATTCCATATGCATAGTTTAGTCAAATAGCTACAATCTGGAGGTCCATTCTAATCATTTATGACGCCATCTGGAACTCTTTTCAAACAGACAATCACATGATCTGGCTGACAGAATTAATCTGAAATTATACATAAACTAAACCAGCAGTTTCTATTCTAGGAGTGTATAATCCTAAACATTTATATTTTTTAAAGGGAGAAAATGTGTGCGCGTACCTTGCTGCTGACAATTCTTTGAAAAAGGAAGTACATAATTCAAGTCACGTGATTACGTAACAAAGAGTCTGAATAGAATCGACCCGTACGATAACCGAATTTAAGTTCTATTTACCTTAAATTCTAATATATATTATTATTTCCCAGTAACTTTGGCAAACAAT
Organism: Bathymodiolus septemdierum; assembly: GCA_963383655.1. NCBI lineage: Eukaryota > Metazoa > Mollusca > Bivalvia > Mytilida > Modiolidae > Bathymodiolus > Bathymodiolus septemdierum. The sequence continues at coordinate 62,943,950 of OY726529.1, forward strand.
TGTGTTAATTGCTTGCATTTTTTTTGTTTATCTTCATTAAAACGGGAAACATATTTTTGACATTTAATGAACAATTTGCATTGGTTCTGGTATTTTAATGGTAAATGTAAATTTGCAAACCACAAAACAATTACATGGAAATAATTAAAATCATAGACAAGTTTAATATATTGAATGAAATTTAAGCCAACCGTTAAGCGATAAAATGAAAAACAAAACATACCACACTGTCGGAAGCGGCCATGAATATGTGTGTCAGGGTATCGATTTTGTCTCTTTTTAAAAATGAGCGGTCATGTATATGTATGTAAGTGGTATCGATTTTGTCTCTTTTTAAAAATGAGCGGTCATGTATATGTGTGTAAGTGGTATCGATTTTGTCTCTTTTAAAAGGTGAGCGGTCATGTATATGTGTGTAAGTGGTATCGATTTTGTCTCTTTTAAAAGATGAGCGGTCATGTATATGTTTGTAAGGGGTATCGATTTTACCTCTTTTAAAAGGTGAGCGGTCATGTATATGTGTGTAAGAGGTATCGAGTGGGCCTCTTTTTAAAAGGTGAGCGGTCATGTATATACAGTCAAACATGTCTTATGTGACCTTCCAAGGGAACATTGAAATAGGGTCACATTAGACAGGCGGTCACTTAATACAGGTTTAATTAATATAAAATGCACTGTGAAGGGAAATTACAATTAAGGTCACATAATATAAGTTATTGCTTAATAGAGGTGGTCACTAAAACAGGTTTGACTGTATGTGTAAGTGGTATCGATTTTGCCTCTTTTTATAAGTGAGCGGTCATGTATGTGTGTAAGGGGTATCGATTTTGCCTCTTTTTATAAGTGAGCGGTCATGTATATGTGTGTAAGGGGTATCGATTTTGTCTCTTTTTATAAGTGAGCGGTCATGTTTGTGTGTAAGGGTATCGATGTTGTCTCTTTTTATAAGTGAGCGGTCATGTATATATGTGTAAGTGGTATCGATTTTGCCTCTTTTTATAAGTGAGCGTTCATGTATATGTGTGTAAGGGGTATCGATTTTGCCTCTTTTTATAAGTGAGCGGTCATGTTTGTGTGTAAGGGGTATCGATTTTGCCTCTTTTCATAAGTGAGCGGTCATGTATATGTGTGTAAGGGGTATCGATTTTGTCTCTTTTTATAAGTGAGCGGTCATGTTTGTGTGTGTAAGGGGTATCGATTTTGTCTCTTTTTATAAGTGAGCGGTCATGTATATGTGTGTAAGGGGTATCGATTTTGTCTCTTTTTATAAGTGAGCGGTCATGTTTGTGTGTAAGGGTATCGATGTTGTTTCTTTTTATAAGTGAGCGGTCATGTATATATGTGTAAGTGGTATCGATTTTGCCTCTTTTTATAAGTGAGCGGTCATGTATATGTGTGTAAGGGGTATCGATTTTGTCTCTTTTTATAAGTGAGCGGTCATGTTTGTGTGTGTAAGGGGTATCGATTTTGTCTCTTTTTATAAGTGAGCGGTCATGTTTGTGTGTAAGGGTATCGATTTTGCCTCTTTTTATAAGTGAGCGGTCATGCATATATGTGTAAGTGGTATCGATTTTGCCTTTTTTTATAAGTGAGCGGTCATGTATATGTGTGTAAGGGGTATCGATTTTGTCTCTTTTTATAATTGAGCAGTCATGTTTGTGTGTAAGGGTATCGATTTTATCTCTTTTTATAAGTGAGCGGTCATGTATATATGTGTAAGTGGTATCGATTTTGCCTCTTTTAATAAGTGAGCGGTCATGTATATGTGTGTAAGAGGTATCGAGTGGGTCTCTTTTTATAAGTGAGCGGTCATGTATATGTTTGTAAGGAGTATCGATTTTGTCTCTTTTTATAAGTGAGCGGTCATGTATATGTTTGTAAGGGGTATCGTTTTTGTCTCTTTTTATAAGTGAGCGGTCATGTATATGTTTGTAAGGGGTATCGATTTTGCCTCTTTTTATAAGTGAGCGGTCATGTATATGTGTGTAAGAGGTATCGAGTGGGTCTCTTTTTATAAGTGAGCGGTCATGTATATGTTTGTAAGGAGTATCGATTTTGTCTCTTTTTATAAGTGAGCGGTCATGTATATGTTTGTAAGGGGTATCGATTTTGTCTCTTTTTATAAGTGAGCGGTCATGTATATGTTTGTAAGGGGTATCGATTTTGCCTCTTTTTATAAGTGAGTGGTCATGTATATGTTTGTAAGGGGTATCGAGTTTGCCTCTTTTTATAAGTGAGAAGTCATATATCTGTGTATTAGGCGTATTGGTTTTGCCTCTATTTGAAAGTTAGCGATCATGTATGTGTGTATAAGAGGTTTCAATTTTTGCCTCTTTTAAAAGTTTATAGCGATCAGGTATATGTGTGTAAGAGCTATCCAATTTTCCTCTATTTAAAATTAAGCGGTCATGCATATGTGTGTTAGAAGTATCCAATTTGCCTCTTTTTAAAAGTGAGCGGTCATGTATATGTGTGTAATTGTTATCGATTTTGTCTCTTTTTTAAGTGAACGGTCATGTATATGTGTTTAAGTGGTAGCGATTTTGCCTCTATTTAAAAGTGAGAAGTCATATATCTGTGTATTAGGCGTATTGGTTTTGCCTCTATTTGAAAGTTGGCGGTCATGTATGTGTGTATAAGAGGTATCCATTTTTGCCTCTTTTGAAAGTGAGTGGTCATGTATATGTGTGTAAGGGCTATCCATTTTTCCTCTTTTTAAATCATAGCGGTCATGCACATAGGTGGTTAAGAGATATCGATTTTGCCTCTTTATAAAATTTAGCGATCATGGATATGTGTGTAAAAGGTATCGAGTTTGCCTCTTTAAAAGTGAACGGTCATGTATACGTCTGTAAGAGGTATCAATGTTGCATCTTTTTAAAAGTAAACGGTCTTGTATATATGTGTGTAAGGGGTATCTATTTGGCCTGTTCTTAAAAGTAAGCAGTCACGTATATATGTAGTAGAGGTATCGAATTTGCCTCTTTTTAAAAGTGAGTGGTCATCTATATGAGTGTAAGTGTTAGAAGTATCGATGTTTGCCTCTTTATAAAAGTTAGCGGTCATGTATATGTGTGTAAGTGTTAGAAGTATCGATGTTTGCCTCTTTATAAAAGTTAGCGGTCATGTATATGTGTGTAAGTGTTAGAAGTATCGATGTTTGCCTCTTTATAAAAGTTAGCGGTCATGTATATGTGTGTAAGTGTTAGAAGTATCGATGTTTGCCTCTTTATAAAAGTTAGCGGTCATGTATATGTGTGTAAGTGTTAGAAGTATCGATGCTTGCCTCTTTATAAAAGTTAGCGGTCATGTATATGTGTGTAAGTGTTAGAAGTATCGATGTTTGCCTCTTTATAAAAGTTAGCGGTCATGTATATGTGTGTAAAAGGTATTAATTTTGCCTTTTTTTAAGAAGTGAGTGGTGATGTATGTGTATTAGAGATATCGATGTGTGTGTAAGATTTATCGATTTTGCCTCTTTTTTAAGAAGTGAGTGGTGATGTATGTGTATTAGAGATATCGATGTGTGTGTAAGAGTTATTGATTTTGCCTCTTTTTAAAGAAGTGAGTGGTGATGTATGTGTATTAGAGATATCGATGTGTGTGTAAGAGTTATCGATTTTGCCTTTTTTTAAGAAGTGAGTGGTGATGTATGTGTATTAGAGATATCGATGTGTGTGTAAGAGTTATTGATTTTGCCTCTTTTTTAAGAATTGAGTGGTGATGTATGTGTATTAGAGATATCAATGTGTGTGTAAGAGTTATCGATTTTGCCTCTTTTTTAATAAGTGAGTGGTCATGTATTTGTATTAGAGATATCGATGTGTGTGTAAGAGTTATCTATTTTGCCTCTTTTTTTAAGAAGTGAGTGGTGATGTATGTGTATTAGAGATATCGATGTGTGTGTAAGAGTTATCGATTTTGCCTCTTGTATAGGAAGTGAGTGGTCATGTATGTGTATTAGAGATATCGATGTGTGTGTAAGAGTTATCGATTTTGCCTCTTTTTTAAGAAGTGAGTGGTCATGTATGTGTATTAGAGATATCGATATGTGTGTAAGAGTTATCGATTTTGCCTCTTTTTTAAGAAGTGAGTGGTGATGTATGTGTATTAGAGATATCGATGTGTGTGTAAGAGTTATCGATTTTGCCTCTTTTTTAAGAAGTGAGTGGTCATGTATGTGTATTAGAGATATCGATGTGTGTGTAAGAGTTATCGATTTTGCCTCTATTTTAAGAAGTGAGTGGTCATGTATGTGTATTAGAGATATCGATGTGTGTGTAAGAGTTATCGATTTTGCCTCTTTTTTAAGAAGTGAGTGGTCATGTATGTGTATTAGAGATATCGATGTGTGTGTAAGAGTTATCGATTTTGCCTCTTTTCTAAGAAGTGAGTGGTCATGTATGTGTATTAGAGATATCGATGTGTGTATAAGAGTTGTCGATTTTGCCTCTATTTTAAGAAGTGAGTGGTCATGTATGTGTATTAGAGATATCGATGTGTGTGTAAGAGTTATCGATTTTGCCTCTTTTTTAAGAAGTGAGTGGTGATGTATGTGTATTAGAGATATCGATGTGTGTGCAAGAGTTATCTATTTTGCCTCATGTATAAGAAGTGAGTGGTCATGTATGTGTATTAGAGATATCGATGTGTGTGTAAGAGTTATCGATTTTGCCTTTTTTTAAGAAGTGAGTGGTCATGTATGTGTATTAGAGATATCGATGTGTGTGTTAGAGTTATCGATTTTGCCTCTTTTTTAAGAAGTGAGTGGTCTTGTATGTGTATTAGAGATATCGATGTTTGCCTCTATTTAAGAAGTGAGTGGTGATGTATGTGTATTAGAGATATCGATGTGTGTGTAAGAGTTATCGATTTTGCCTCTTTTTTAAGAAGTGAGTGGTCATGTATTTGTGTTAGAGATATCGATGTGTGTGTAAGAGTTATCTATTTTGCCTCTTTTTTTAAGAAGTGAGTGGTGATGTATGTGTATTAGAGATATCGATGTGTGTGTAAGAGTTATCGATTTTGCCTCTTGTATAGGAAGTGAGTGGTCATGTATGTGTATTAGAGATATCGATGTGTGTGTAAGAGTTATCGATTTTGCCTCTTTTTTAAGAAGTGAGTGGTCATGTATGTGTATTAGAGATATCGATATGTGTGTAAGAGTTATCGATTTTGCCTCTTTTTTAAGAAGTGAGTGGTGATGTATGTGTATTAGAGATATCGATGTGTGTGTAAGAGTTATCGATTTTGCCTCTTTTTTAAGAAGTGAGTGGTCATGTATGTGTATTAGAGATATCGATGTGTGTGTAAGAGTTATCGATTTTGCCTCTATTTTAAGAAGTGAGTGGTCATGTATGTGTATTAGAGATATCGATGTGTGTGTAAGAGTTATCGATTTTGCCTCTTTTTTAAGAAGTGAGTGGTGATGTATGTGTATTAGAGATATCGATGTGTGTGTAAGAGTTATCGATTTTGCCTCTTTTATAAGAAGTGAGTGGTCATGTATGTGTATTAGAGATATCGATGTGTGTGTAAGAGTTATCGATTTTGCCTCTTTTTTAAGAAGTGAGTGGTGATGTATGTGTATTAGAGATATCGATGTTTGCCTCTATTTAAGAAGTGAGTGGTGATGTATGTGTATTAGAGATATCGATGTGTGTGTAAGAGTTATCGATTTTGCCTCTTTTTTAAGAAGTGAGTGGTCATGTATTTGTGTTAGAGATATCGATGTGTGTGTAAGAGTTATCTATTTTGCCTCTTTTTTTAAGAAGTGAGTGGTGATGTATGTGTATTAGAGATATCGATGTGTGTGTAAGAGTTATCGATTTTGCCTCTTGTATAGGAAGTGAGTGGTCATGTATGTGTATTAGAGATATCGATGTGTGTGTAAGAGTTATCGATTTTGCCTCTTTTTTAAGAAGTGAGTGGTCATGTATGTGTATTAGAGATATCGATATGTGTGTAAGAGTTATCGATTTTGCCTCTTTTTTAAGAAGTGAGTGGTGATGTATGTGTATTAGAGATATCGATGTGTGTGTAAGAGTTATCGATTTTGCCTCTTTTTTAAGAAGTGAGTGGTCATGTATGTGTATTAGAGATATCGATGTGTGTGTAAGAGTTATCGATTTTGCCTCTATTTTAAGAAGTGAGTGGTCATGTATGTGTATTAGAGATATCGATGTGTGTGTAAGAGTTATCGATTTTGCCTCTTTTTTAAGAAGTGAGTGGTGATGTATGTGTATTAGAGATATCGATGTGTGTGTAAGAGTTATCGATTTTGCCTCTTTTATAAGAAGTGAGTGGTCATGTATGTGTATTAGAGATATCGATGTGTGTGTAAGAGTTATCGATTTTGCCTCTTTTTTAAGAAGTGAGTGGTGATGTATGTGTATTAGAGATATCGATGTGTGTGCAAGAGTTATCTATTTTGCCTCTTTTTTAAGAAGTGAGTGGTCTTGTATGTGTATTAGAGATATCGATGTTTGCCTCTATTTAAGAAGTGAGTGGTGATGTATGTGTATTAGAGATATCGATGTGTGTGTAAGAGTTATCGATTTTGCCTCTTTTTTAAGAAGTGAGTGGTCATGTATGTGTATTAGAGATATCGATGTGTGTGTAAGAGTTATCGATTTTGCCTTTTTTTAAGAAGTGAGTGGTCATGTATGTGTATTAGAGATATCGATGTGTGTGTAAGAGTTATCGATTTTGCCTCTTTTTTAAGAATTGAGTGGTCATGTATGTGTATTAGAGATATCGATGTGTGTGTAAGAGTTATTGATTTTGCCTCTTTTTAAAGAAGTGAGTGGTCATGTATGTGTATTAGAGATATCGATGTGTGTGTATTAGAGATATCGATGTTTGCCTCTTTTTTAAGAAGTGAGTGGTCATGTATGTGTATTAGAGATATCGATGTTTGCCTCTATTTAAGAAGTGAGTGGTCATATATGTGTATTAGAGTTATCGATGTATGCCTCTATTTAAGAAGTGAGTGGTCATGTATGTGTATTAGAGATATCGATGTTTGCCTCTATTTAAGAAGTGAGTGGTCATGTATGTGTATTAGAGATATCGATGTATGTGTATTAGAGGTATCGATGAGTGTGTATTAGAGGTATCGATGTATGTGTATTAGAGGTATCGATGTATGTGTTTTAGATATATCGATGTATGTGTATTAGAGGTATCGATGTATGTGTATTAAAGGTATCGATGTATGTGTATTAGAGATATCGATGTGTGTATTAGCGATATCGATGTGTGTGTATTAGCGATATCGATGTGTGTGTATTAGAAATATCGATGTGTGTGTATTAGAGATATCGATGTGTGTGTATTAGAGATATCGATGTGTGTGTATTAGATATATCGATGTGTGTGTATTAGAGATATCGATGTGTGTGTATTAGAGATATCGATGTGTGTGTATTAGAGATATCGATGTGTGTGTATTATAGATATCGATGTGTGTGTATTAGAGATATCGATGTGTGCGTATTAAAGATATCGATGTGTGTGTATTAGAGATATCGATGTGTGTGTATTAGAGATATCGATGCGTGTATTAGAAATATCGATGTGTGTATTAGAGATATCGATGTGTGTGTAAGAGTTATCGGTTTTTCCTCTTTTTGACACGCGATTTCTGTTCTAAGAGTCTGACAGCTGAATGGACGGTTATTGGATTGGTCTCTGTTTATTAAGAGTTCACTGATTACTAGATTAATATATTAGTGTTCCAAATATAATGTACTAAATGCATACATGATCTACATTGCACGTGTTTTAGTTAATTTGCTATTTTATGTAGGCTGTCAGATAGAAGAATATGTACCGGTTGCTGACCTATGTATGCCAACATTCTTACATATTCATGATATATGAAAGATAGTATAAAAGAATGGTAATTCAGTAGAGGTGTGAAGGTTGTTGCCCTATTTGTGTCAACATCTTACACATTCATGATATATGAAAGATAGTATACAAGTATGGTTTTTCAATAGAGGTTAATATCCAATAGTGTTTATCCTACACAGGGCAATTACCGTCGATGACTTGCACTATAGAGTTGACAATTTTGGATATTCACCAATTCTGAGGGCTGGAACTGTTTTATGAGAAATGACTGAAGAATAATTTTTCATTTTGTTTTAATTGTTAAAGAAACTTGAGAGTTGTAACTTTAAAAAAAAAACGTTAAGGCGTTTTTCTGGTTAATTTGTTTCTCAAATTTGTATACGATTTCACCATTACGTCATTCAACATATTCAATCACAGATAATAAATAAAATATATATATCAATTCTATATCATCATTGTGAAGAAGTTAGTGTCAATGGGAGGGTGAAATGAAGCCTTCAGATGCACAAGTCGGTAAAAATGTGAAGAAATATGTCTGTCAAACATTCTCGGAATTATCGCTTCTGGTTACATCTTCAGAATTTCGTATAGCATAAAGCAGTGTTACGAACGAAGACAATACTCTCGAAAACGACATTGAAAGGTACAATTGTAAGACAATCCCGGAAGAGACACGTTCACAATGAAACGTAGCAATTAAATACAAGCTCTAGTTTCTTTTTGACCACCATTGTGATTTATCTATTGCTTACACTGCATCATTTCACTAGGAAGGGAGGATTGGTGCCATCAAATTGGTTTAACACCAACACTTGCCTATTATTGAAGAACTTGCTTGCATCGCATCATTTCACTAGGAAGGAAGGATTGGTGCCATCAAACTGGTTTAACACCAACACTTGTCTATTATTGAAGAACTTGCTTACATCGCATCATTTCACTAGGAAGGAAGGATTGGTGCCATCAAACTGGTTTAACACCAACACTTGTCTATTATTGAAGAACTTGCTTACATCGCATCATTTCACTAGGAAGGAAGGATTGGTGCCATCAAACTGGTTTAACACCAACACTTGTCTATTATTGAAGAATTTGCTTACATCGCATCATTTCACTAGGAAGGAAGGATTGTTGCCATCAAACTGGTTTAACACCAACACTTGTCTATTATTGAAGAACTTGCTTACATCGCATCATTTCACTAGGAAGGAAGGATTGTTGCCATCAAACTGGTTTAACACCAACACTTGTCTATTATTGAAGAACTTGCTTACATCGCATCATTTCACTAGGAAGGAAGGATTGGTGCCATCAAACTGGTTTAACACCAACACTTGTCTATTATTGAAGAACTTGCTTACATCGCATCATTTCACTAGGAAGGAAGGATTGTTGCCATCAAACTGGTTTAACACCAACACTTGTCTATTATTGAAGAACTTGCTTACATCGCATCATTTCACTAGGAAGGAAGGATTGTTGCCATCAAACTGGTTTAACACCAACACTTGTCTATTATTGAAGAACTTGCTTACATCGCATCATTTCACTAGGAAGGAAGGATTGTTGCCATCAAACTGGTTTAACACCAACACTTGTCTATTATTGAAGAACTTGCTTACATCGCATCATTTCACTAGGAAGGAAGGATTGGTGCCATCAAACCGGTTTAACACCAACACTTGTCTATTATTGAAGAACTTGCTTACATCGCATCATTTCACTAGGAAGGAAGGATTGGTGCCATCAAACCGGTTTAACACCAACACTTGTCTATTATTGAAGAACTTGTCTAATACCAGTATTGTTACACTGTACAATGCTAAAAATACCAGCACTGTAATGTTACAATACCGGAAATCCAGTATCGTATATATACAATACTGGATGTACCAGCATCGTGCATTTACAATACTGTAATACCAGAATCGTTGATCTATGCACAATACCGGAAGCTCCAGTATTCTTCATCCAACAATACTGGTAATACTAGTATTGTAAAGCACACGATACAGGTTGTATTTAATAACATATATTTATACATGTTGTATTTAATAACATATATTTATACAGGTTGTATTTAATAACATATATTTATGCATGTTGTATTGTTGATAGATATATTGGTGTTGAAAAAAAAATTGTGTGATTTATTATGAAATTTAAAATAATGTTTAATTGTAAAAGGAATTATATTTTTATGTAACTTCATCACCTTGGCATCCTGGACCAAGGTGATAATTGTTAACAGGCAGAATAAGATAATAAAGAAGAAAAAACAAACAAAAAAACTATCTGAAGCAAAAGAATCATGTTCTAGCTTTGAAAAACAACTATCTGAAACAAAAGAAACATGTTCTAGCTATGAAAATCTGTTATCTGAAACAAAAGAAACATGTTCTAGCTATGAAAATCAACTATCTGAAACAAAAGAAACATGTTCTAGCTATGAAAATCAACTATCTGAAACAAAAGAAACATGTTCTAGCTATGAAAATCAACTATCTGAAACAAAAGAAGCATGTTCTATATAGGAAAATCAACTATCTGAAGTGAAAGAAAGCTATGATTATCAACTATCTGAAGTGAAAGAAACTTACGAAAATCAACTATCTGAAACAAACGAAACATGCTCTAGCTATGAAAATCAGCAATCTGAAATGAAAGAAACTTATGAAAATCTAATATCTGAAATGAAAGAAAGTTACGGAAATCAGCTATCTGAAATAAAGGAAAATTATGAAAATCAACTATCTGAAACTCATGAATGAGTAAGATGTTGGCACAATTAGGACAACAACCGCTACATATTCTTCTATCGGACAGCGTACATAAAATAACAAATAGGACAACAACCGCTGCATATTCTTCTATCGGACAGCCTACATAAAATAACAAATAGGACAACAACCGCTACATATTCTTCTATCGGACAGCCTACATAAAATAACAAATAGGACAACAACCGCTACATATTCTTCTATCGAACAGTCTACATGAAATAACAAATAGGACAACAACCGCTACATATTCGTCTATCGGACAGCCTACATAAAATAACAAATAGGACAACAACCGCTACATATTCTTCTCTTGGACAGCCTACATAAAATAACAAATAGGACAAAAACCGCTACATATTCTTCTCTCGGACAGCCTACATAAAATAACAAATAGGACAACAACCGCTACATATTCTTCTATCGGACAGCCTACATAAAATAGCAAATAGGACAACAACCGCTACATATTCTTCTATCGGACAGCCTACATAAAATAACAAATAGGACAACAACCGCTACATATTCGTCTATCGGACAGCCTACATAAAATAACAAATAGGACAACAACCGCTACATATTCTTCTCTCGGACAGCCTACATAAAATAACAAATAGGACAACAACCGCTACATATTCTTCTCTCGGACAGCCTACATAAAATAACAAATAGGACAACAACCGCTACATATTCTTCTATCGGACAGCCTACATAAAATAACAAATAGGACAACAACCGCTACATATTCTTCTATCGGACAGCCTACATAAAATAACAAATAGGACAACAACCGCTACATATTCTTCTAACGGACAGCCTACATAAAATAACAAATAGGACAACAACCGCTACATATTCTTCTGTCGGACAGCCTACATAAAATAACAAATAGGACAGCAACCGCTACATATTCTTCTATCGGACAGCCTACATAAAATAACAAATAGAACAACAACCGCTACATATTTTTCTATCGGACAGCCTACATAAAATAACAAATAGGACAACAACCGCTACATATTCTTCTATCGGACAGCCTACATAAAATAACAAATAGGACAACAACCGCTACATATTCTTCTGTCGGACAGCCTACATAAAATAACAAATAGGACAACAACCCTACATATTCTTCTATCGGACAGCCTACATAAAATAACAAATAGGACAACAACCGCTACATATTCTTCTGTCGGACAGCCTATATAAAATAATAAATAGGACAACAACCGCTACACATTCTTCTGTCGGACAGCCTATATAAAATAACAAATAGGACAACAACCGCTACATATTCTTCTATCGGACAGCCTACATAAAATAACAAATAGGACAACAACCGCTACATATTCTTCTATCGGACAGCTTATATAAAATAACAAATAGGACAACAACCGCTACATATTCTTCTATCGGACAGCCTACATAAGATAACAAATAGGACAACAACCGCTACATATTCTTCTATCGGACAGCCTACATAAAATAACAAATTGGACAACAACCGCTACATATTCTTCTATCGGACAGCTTATATAAAATAACAAATAGGACAACAACCGCTACATATTCTTCTATCGGACAGCCTACATAAGATAACAAATAGGACAACAACCGCTACATATTCTTCTATCGGACAGCCTACATAAGATAACAAATAGGACAACAACCGCTACATATTCTTCTAACGGACAGCCTACATAAAATAACAAATAGGACAACAACCGCTACATATTCTTCTGTCGGACAGCCTACATAAAATAACAAATAGGACAACAACCGCTACATATTCTTCTATCGGACAGCCTATATAAAATAACAAATAGAACAACAACCGCTACATATTCTTCTATCGGACAGCCTACATAAAATAACAAATAGGACAACAACCGCTACATATTCTTCTATCGGACAGGCTACATAAGATAACAAATAGGACAACAACCGCTACATATTCTTCTAACGGACAGCCTACATAAAATAACAAATAGGACAACAACCGCTACATATTCTTCTGTCGGACAGCCTACATAAAATAACAAATAGGACAACAACCGCTACATATTCTTCTATCGGACAGCCTACATAAAATAACAAATAGGACAACAACCGCTACATATTCTTCTATCGGACAGCCTACATAAAATAACAAATAGAACAACAACCGCTACATATTCTTCTATCGGACAGCCTACATAAAATAACAAATAGGACAACAACCGCTACATATTCTTCTATTGGACAGCCTACATAAAATAACAAATAGGACAACAACCGCTACATATTCTTCTGTCGGACAGCCTACATAAAATAACAAATAGAACAACAACCGCTACATATTCTTCTATCGGACAGCCTACATAAAATAACAAATAGAACAACAACCGCTACATATTCTTCTATCGGACAGCCTACATAAAATAACAAATAGGACAACAACCGCTACATATTCTTCTGTCGGACAGCCTACATAAAATAACAAATAGGACAACAACCGCTACATATTCTTCTATCGGACAGCCGACATAAAATAACAAATAGGACAACAACCGCTACATATTCTTCTATCGGACAGCCTACATAAAATAACAAATAGGACAACAACCGCTACATATTCTTCTATCGGATAGCCTACATAAAATAACAAATAGAACAACAACCGCTACATATTTTTCTATCGGACAGCCTACATAAAATAACAAATAGGACAACAACCGCTACATATTCTTCTATCGGACAGCCTACATAAAATAACAAATAGGACAACAACCCTACATATTCTTCTATCGGACAGCCTACATAAAATAACAAATAGGACAACAACCGCTACATATTCTTCTGTCGGACAGCCTATATAAAATAACAAATAGGACAACAACCGCTACATATTCTTCTATCGGACAGCCTACATAAAATAACAAATAGGACAACAACCGCTACATATTCTTCTATCGGACAGCCTACATAAAATAACAAATATGACAACAACCGCTACATATTCTTCTATCGGACAGCTTACATAAAATAACAAATAGGACAACAACCGCTACATATTCGTCTATCGGACAGCCTACATAAAATAACAAATAGGACAACAACCGCTACATATTCTTCTCTCGGACAGCCTACATAAAATAACAAATAGGACAACAACCGCTACATATTCTTCTCTCGGACAGCCTACATAAAATAACAAATAGAACAACAACCGCTACATATTCTTCTATCGGACAGCCTACATAAAATAACAAATAGGACAACAACCGCTACATATTCTTCTATCGGACAGCCTACATAAAATAACAAATAGGACAACAACCGCTACATATTCTTCTATCGGACAGCCTACATAAGATAACAAATAGGACAACAACCGCTACATATTCTTCTAACGGACAGCCTACATAAAATAACAAATAGGACAACAACCGCTATATATTCTTCTGTCGGACAGCCTACATAAAATAACAAATAGGACAACAACCGCTACATATTCTTCTATCGGACAGCCTACATAAAATAACAAATAGAACAACAACCGCTACATATTTTTCTATCGGACAGCCTACATAAAATAACAAATAGGACAACAACCGCTACATATTCTTCTGTCGGACAGCCTACATAAAATAACAAATAGGACAACAACCGCTACATATTCTTCTGTCGGACAGCCTACATAAAATAACAAATAGGACAACAACCCTACATATTCTTCTATCGGACAGCCTACATAAAATAACAAATAGGACAACAACCGCTACATATTCTTCTGTCGGACAGCCTATATAAAATAATAAATAGGACAACAACCGCTACACATTCTTCTGTCGGACAGCCTATATAAAATAACAAATAGGACAACAACCGCTACATATTCTTCTATCGGACAGCCTACATAAAATAACAAATAGGACAACAACCGCTACATATTCTTCTATCGGACAGCTTATATAAAATAACAAATAGGACAACAACCGCTACATATTCTTCTATCGGACAGCCTACATAAGATAACAAATAGGACAACAACCGCTACATATTCTTCTATCGGACAGCCTTCATAAAATAACAAATAGGACAACAACCGTTACATATTCTTCTATCGGACAGCCTACATAAGATAACAAATAGGACAACAACCGCTACATATTCTTCTATCGGACAGCCTACATAAGATAACAAATAGGACAACAACCGCTACATATTCTTCTAACGGACAGCCTACATAAAATAACAAATAGGACAACAACCGCTACATATTCTTCTGTCGGACAGCCTACATAAAATAACAAATAGGACAACAACCGCTACATATTCTTCTATCGGACAGCCTACATAAAATAACAAATAGAACAACAACCGCTACATATTCTTCTATCGGACAGCCTACATAAAATAACAAATAGGACAACAACCGCTACATATTCTTCTATCGGACAGGCTACATAAGATAACAAATAGGACAACAACCGCTACATATTCTTCTAACGGACAGCCTACATAAAATAACAAATAGGACAACAACCGCTACATATTCTTCTGTCGGACAGCCTACATAAAATAACAAATAGGACAACAACCGCTACATATTCTTCTATCGGACAGCCTACATAAAATAACAAATAGGACAACAACCGCTACATATTCTTCTATCGGACAGCCTACATAAAATAACAAATAGAACAACAACCGCTACATATTCTTCTATCGGACAGCCTACATAAAATAACAAATAGGACAACAACCGCTACATATTCTTCTATTGGACAGCCTACATAAAATAACAAATAGGACAACAACCGCTACATATTCTTCTGTCGGACAGCCTACATAAAATAACAAATAGAACAACAACCGCTACATATTCTTCTATCGGACAGCCTACATAAAATAACAAATAGAACAACAACCGCTACATATTCTTCTATCGGACAGCCTACATAAAATAACAAATAGGACAACAACCGCTACATATTCTTCTGTCGGACAGCCTACATAAAATAACAAATAGGACAACAACCGCTACACATTCTTCTATCGGACAGCCTACATAAAATAACAAATAGGACAACAACCGCTACATATTCTTCTATCGGACAGCCTACATAAAATAACAAATAGGACAACAACCGCTACATATTCTTCTATCGGATAGCCTACATAAAATAACAAATAGAACAACAACCGCTACATATTCTTCTATCGGACAGCCTACATAAAATAACAAATAGGACAACAACCGCTACATATTCTTCTATCGGACAGCCTACATAAAATAACAAATAGGACAACAACCCTACATATTCTTCTATCGGACAGCCTACATAAAATAACAAATAGGACAACAACCGCTACATATTCTTCTGTCGGACAGCCTATATAAAATAACAAATAGGACAACAACCGCTACATATTCTTCTATCGGACAGCCTACATAAAATAACAAATAGGACAACAACCGCTACATATTCTTCTATCGGACAGCTTATATAAAATAACAAATAGGACAACAACCGCTACACATTCTTCTGTCGGACAGCCTACATAAAATAACAAATAGGACAACAACCGCTACATATTCTTCTGTCGGACAGCCTACATAAAATAACAAATAGGACAACATACGCTACATATTCTTCTGTCGGACAGCCTACATAAAATAACAAATAGGACAACAACCGCTACACATTCTTCTGTCGGACAGCCTACATAAAATAACAAATAGGACAACAACCGCTACATATTCTTCTATCGGACAGCCTACATAAAATAACAAATAGGACAACAACTGCTACATATTCTTCTATCGGACAGCCTACATAAAATAACAAATAGGACAACAACCGCTACATATTCTTCTATCGAACAGTCTACATGAAATAACAAATCAATTGTAACACGTGCAATGATTTTATTACCACTGTGGTATCTTCAAACTTTTCACAAACCTATCATCAGTCAAGTAATATATTGAGTCATGTAGACAATTGCTGGCCATGTATTATACTAACTATTTTATCTTAGGTTTGGTTAGGTTTATGGTGCTTAACGCCACTTTCAACAATATTTCAGTTATATCGTGACGTTCAGTTTTATTGGTGGAGGAAACCGAAGAAAACCACCCACCTGTCGCAAGTCACTGACAAACAATGTTGTATTGGGTACACCAGGCCATGAATGGGGTTCAAACTCTCAACTTTACTCATGTAGTTGTAAATCCAACTACCATACGGACTATTTTTCTTTTAATAGATATACATTCATTAAAGCTTATAATCTTGCATGTTGTTTAATCTAAGTTTATTAAATAGTATTTTTTTCTCGGGGGGAGGGAGGGGGGGGGGGGGTTGTTATCGTATGGTAGCTGGATTTATAACTACCTATGCAATCAGTGCATATCGTCACTAACGTCGTGATTCCGAATCCAGCTCAGTCACGGTATACCGGGTATTCGATGGAACATCGTATGATTAACAAACTTGATCACATAATGTTGTATCGGTTACACCTCTCTATGAACAAGATTCGAATTCACAACTTTAGTAGTGATAGGCACTCATTGCACAGGTAGTTATACATCCAACTAGCATACCATCACGTCCACAGCGGACCCGACGAATATATTTAATTATTTTACTCAAATGGCCATCGACAATAAAGATACCCACTCTTCGACTACATACACACAAGGGACCGAGTGGCTCAATGAGTTAGGTACATGTAGTTGGATTAACTAACAACTAATACATGTCTATCACCAATACGGCGTGGGTTCGCGCCCGACTTTGTAGATTACAAAAATGATTCACTCGACTCGCAGCCGCAAGTGATAAAGCTTACCAGTTGCTTGCCCATGGTCGGTGGTTCTCTCCGGTTATTCCGACTTATTCCACCACTAAAACTTCTCGCCATGATATAGCTGAAATATGTTTGAAAGTGGCATTAAAACACCAAAAATCAAATCAAATCGACTGTATACACCATGTACACAAACCCAATTTTTTGTAGAATATTTACCAGTTAGCTCTAGCTTTACCTAATGTGGATTTTATTATTTATTTACAGGTGCCTTCCTCATTCCATTTGTTGTTTGTCTTATTTTCATTGCTTTTCCGATATTCTTCCTGGAGGTAGCATTAGGACAGTTCACTGCAAGAAGTATAATGCATTGCTGGGAAGCTTGTCCGATATTTAAAGGTAATTCTAATATCACCTCCTTCTTCCGCTTTGCAAACAAGCGAGCGATATATTTAAAATCTCATTAGCACATGCGCGGTGCACACATTTAAGCCAGATGATACAATCACAAAATAAAATCATTTAGACGGTTGTTAACGTTTTAAGCATCTATATTTACTGAAAATAATCAACATATCCACAATTAATAAATATGCGATGTGCAATTGATACGTGCAAACACAATATTATTGTTACGGATGCTCGACCAATAAGACTGACTTTCCCTTCGCAAAAGCACATGTTGATGCGTTATCGTCTGCAGTAATTTGAGTAAATATAAATAACCAACTATACCGTTTGTACTATTATACATATCAGAAGGGCCCGGGTGGCTCAATGAGTTAGGTAGTTGAATTACCTAACAACACATACAAGCCTATCACAAATACGGCGTGGGTTCGCGCCCGGCTTTGTACATTACAAAAAGGGTTCACTCGACTCGCAGCCGCAAGTGATGAAGCTTACTAGTTGCTTGCCCATGGTGGTTGGTTCTCTCCTGGTACTCCGACTTCTTCCATCACTAAAACTGGTCGCCATGATAGGGCTGAAATATTACTGAAAGTGGCGTTAAAATACCAAAAATCAAATATATGCATATCAGAATCGAAATAATTCATGGAAGCCATACTGAGTTTTAGCATTGGTTAGCAGCATATTAGTACGCGTTTACAAGACCAAACACCCGTTTAATTCAACCTTTAATACACGAGCACTTGCGGAGTCAGTGTAGCTATTACTATTCTCGTAGCTTCTGTAAACACGCCGTTTATTTTGAGTGTTGCCTTCTGCACTCTCTATGACAAATAATACGACATGTTAATTCTATGCGATTACATATATTTATATTATATATATATACGTCTAAAATGGTTTGTAAAACAACACCAAGTACACAAAACAAAGTGATAAAAAATTAAACACTTTGTTGAATGACACAATTTTGGTTCGACATTAGACATTGAAAAAAGTCTCTCTCTTTGTCATTCAAGAAAGTGTTTCATTCTTTATTACTTTGTTTTGTGTACTGGGTGTTGTTTTACAAACTATTTTAGACATAATTTATTTTATAGCGATAATGCAGAAATAAAGACTTATTAACGAGAATACTAGTGAATGAAGAATTCATATATTGTTGAAAATGGATTAACTTAGGAAGAAATTCTTTCAATATAATCAATTTACGTTGCATTAAGTTTAATAACGTTGAAATATAAATGAAAAAGTATAATAACCTTAATATATTTGTTTAGCCCCCGCCTCTTTTTATTAAGTGTCTATACCAAGCCAGGAAAGTGAGCGGTCATGTATAATGTGTGTCAAGGATGTCGATTTTGGATATTTTTCTGCGATTTTTCGATAGGATTTTAGAATTGTTCCGACAGTGTAGAATTTTTTTTTTTGTATTTCATGTTATTTCTGAAATTCCTCATTTTCCTTTTAATAAATCGACCAAGAAAAGTAGGCACGATCTATTAATAGGTTGATGCTAAAGCAGTATTAAACTATCAAATGTCCAGTTTCTAGTTTTCTGTTAAAGACTTTTATCATTTTTATCTTTAAGGTATTGGTGCGGGAATGGTAATCATGAATTTCATTTGCTCCTTATATTATGTAATGGTTATCACGTGGACGTTATACTACTTGTATAACTCCTTTATATCCCCGTTGCCATGGACAACGTGTGGGAACGAATGGAACACAGAAAACTGCACAGAGGACGGAAATTGGAAAAAAATCTTACAACAAAACGTCAACAGAATAAACATGTCATCTTTATACAATGAAACTTTGTTTTCGAATCAAAGTATGACTCTTAGCAACAAAACAATTGATAAAGATTTGATAGAAACATTTCAGAGTAAAAACTATTCTCAGAAAGTTATTAGCCAGGAAGAATTTTGGCAGTAAGTAACAATAATGTCAAATTTAACAGCATCGGTGATGAAACGGTTAGCGTGTTCGCATCGAGTGCGGTAGATCGTGTGTTCGAGCACCCGTCTGGTCCAAGCACAGACTATAAATAACATTGGCACGTGTTGCTTCACCTCTAAGCACGCAGCAATAGGTAGTTGAGCGACATGTCTACCTGCGGACTGTTGTTTCACTGGATAAATCAATCTAAGCGTGTTGGTCTCGTACAAAACAGACATCATATCATCGAAATGTTCTCTCCGTGACATAGCTAAAAATTGCTCTTTTCGCATTCATTCATACACTCAAATCTATAGTGTCTGGGAGTTCCATTCCAGTTTTGAGAATATCACAGTGCATCATATAAAAGAAATGTATTTCCCTACCTGAATGACGTTGTCCTATTTCAACAGTGGCTGGTTAAAAAGGGAAATAACTGAATTTCAAACATAAATGTGTATGTAAATATAAATTGTACGCCTTCTGATCACATATCACTAATTGCCTTATTCTATGAAATAACACTATTCAATCGATTTAATCTGCAGCAAAGTAGGCCCTTTTGATATTTTCTATGAACAGTGAATTAGAGTTACATCTAGGTTCCAATAGCTCAACATGTAACATGTGACAGGAGTACCAGAAAAAACCTATGTATCAGTCAGTGACAGTATATAGCAAAATGTTTTACAGTTAATACAATGTATTTACTCAAATATAATAAGTGCGGGGTAAAATGTGTTGCATGTGTCAAATATGGATCCAGGACAAGGGACATTTGAATATTAAGTTTTATTTTTATTGAACAGATACAACGTGTTAGACATGTCTACAGGGATAGAGGACATGGGACATTTGAATGTTAACATCTTCATCTGTCTGTTGGTATCTTGGATCATAATATATCTTTGTATTATGAAAGGCGTTAAGTCAATAGGAAAGGTTGGTACCAATGATAATAGATAAAATACTGAAATCAAAGAAATATAACGTCGTAACTATGACAATACTTATATACGGGATGATTTGTCTGATTAAAGCAAACACTACGATATTGTTTTTAAGACTAACATGGAGTGTCAAGGTCGGAGTTCGCCTGGATTGTGAATGTTCGACGCCACTTTCAACAATATCTCAGATATATCGTGGCGGTCAGTTTTAATTGGTGGAGGAAACCGGAGTGCCCGGAGAAAACCACCGACCTGCCGAAAGTCAATAACAAACTTTATCACATAATGTTGTATCGAGTACACCTCGCAATGAGCAGGATTCGAACTCACAGCGGAAGTGTACAAAGTGATCCGATTCACCGAAGAAAGAAAATAAAATGAACGTAGGTAGTTGTAGAAATTAATAAAAACGTAGATGTTTAATTTATTGCGCACGACGCGTTCCTGGAATATCGTTCATTTGTGTACGCTCGTAGTCAAATGCTTGGAAAGCCAAATAATTGAAGTCTTTGGAGGCAAACAAATCATAATGATTAAACAGGATTATCACATTCGTCTAAAGTTACCTGACGGAGGAGAACCTTAGCTGTAATAATAACATAGCATATTATTTAGGCACTGTGAATTTCAATAAATGATGAATGTAATTTCCATGTATTAGTATAATGCTTAAATAATCTTCTAATCATGTATTTCAGGTGGTTTACATTACAGCTACGCTACCATATATAATAATGGCCATAATGTTAGTCCAGGGCTGTACATTACCAGGTTCTGTAGATGGTATATTATACTATATCACACCGAACTTCTCCAGAATAACAGAGTCTAAGGTTAGAATTTATACTTAGGGGACGACCATTTAACTTGAAGGGGGGGGGGGCAGTATGTTTTTTTTCTAAAGAAAAGTATTCTGATTTTGATGGAGGAAAAAAAATAATCTGATTCAGAGTTTTTGTCATATAACCTAATGTTGAATTTTGTAAAAAAAATTCGCGCTTTGCGCAACAAAACAATTAATATTCTAACTCTTGTGTTGTCCGAAATTTTTTTTCGGAACGAAATAAAATACCATATCCCCCCCCCCCCCCCCCTTTCAAGTTAAATGGTCGGTCCCTTAGTACGAATCTCTTTCAAGAATACACAAACCTTAATACAATTACATTTTAATATTTCTGATTAAGCAATAATGCCAAGTTGACGTTTAACAACAATTAAATGCCTAAATTTAAATCAACTGTGACCCATTTCTGTATTTTACTGCAATAGAGTGAACAAGTAAAACCTAACATACCGTCGTAGCAGTTCTAACATCAAATAATACATTATAGAAACACAGGCAAATAATCAAATCTCCTTAGCACACATATACATGCCCACTGACGCTCCTGGCATGGTACGAGCACTTCAATAAAAAGTGCAACAAATTTATAGATACGACTCATTCTGACTAAGCATTAATCCGCATTCACAGCTAAAGTGCGATGGGATATGATGTCATAATGGGGGAAATGAGCATTGTTAATCACTGCACCTGGCTTAACTGAGGACAGTGACAGTGATGTACATGTGTGTACAAAGGGGTATCGATTTGAACCTCTGTGTTTCATGCTTTTCTGTCTGGATATTGATTGATTAATTTTATAGCTGCATTGTTTTACATCTACCTAACCAATGCGTGCCTATAGCCACTAAATATTTGTGAGTTCATTCTCGATACTAGATACAACAATATGTGACTCGTAGCAGGTCGGTGCTTTTCTCTGTGCACTCCGGTTTCTTCCACCTATAAAACTAACCTCAATGATATAACTGAAAAATTGTTGAAAGTGACGTTAAGCACCAAAAACATAACCCTATGAAAGGGGAAGTGGTGATTGTTAATTATTGTACTTGTTTTAGCTCAGGACAGTGAGAGTCATGTATATGTGTAGATTTGGACCTCTGTATTTGACGATTTTCTGTTGGTTCATGATTTTGTAAATGTGGAGCAGCATTGTTAAACATTCCTTTTTAATCAAAATGACAATCTAGAATAAT
Source organism: Bathymodiolus septemdierum (assembly GCA_963383655.1). Lineage (NCBI taxonomy): Eukaryota > Metazoa > Mollusca > Bivalvia > Mytilida > Modiolidae > Bathymodiolus > Bathymodiolus septemdierum. The sequence goes on from OY726529.1 coordinate 62,966,733, forward strand.
TACATCGTGTCTATAACTGTTTACTATTTATAGGTATGGATTGAGGCAGCTATTCAGGTGTTCTACTCCACATGTGTTTGCTGGGGACCACTTATTACAATGGCAAGCTACAACAAATTCCATAACAACTGTATGAGGTAAACACAACTCAGAACAACAGGTTTGGAATCGTGGCTTTGCTCAAAGAAAATTGAAATTTAGAACATTTACATTCTGAACATATGATTGGTTCACAAAGCACCACACAGAAAGCCAAAGACCGAGCAACACGAACCCCACCAGAACCCAGGTAAACGCAGGTGTTCCATAAGGGTCAGGACATCCTCTTCCACATGTGCCATTCAGCAAGTGTTTGTTAAGCGACATGGAGATCATCTAACATGAAAATCGTGTTGGATACAAGTATGCGTAAATAAATACAAATAACAGTGTTAGATACCAGTATACGTAAATAAATACAAATAACAGTGTTAGATACCAGTATACGTAAATAAATACAAATAACAGTGTTAGATACCAGTATACGTAAATAAATACAAATAACAGTGTTAGATACCAGTATACGTAAATAAATACAAATAACAGTGTTAGATACCAGTATACGTAAATAAATACAAATAACAGTGTTAGATACCAGTATACGTAAATAAATACAAATAACAGTGTTAGATACCAGTAAACGTAAATAAATACAAATAACAGTGTTGGATACCAGTGTACGTAAATAAATACAAATAACAGTGTTAGATACCAGTATACGTAAATAAATACAAATAACAGTGTTGGATACCAGTATACGTAAATAAATACAAATAACAGTGTTGGATACCAGTATACGTAAATAAATACAAATAACAGTGTTAGAGACCAGCATACGTAAATAAATACAAATAACAGTGTTAGAGACCAGCATACGTAAATAAATACAAATAACAGTGTTAGAGACCAGCATACGTAAATAAATACAAATAACAGTGTTAGAGACCAGCATACGTAAATAAATACAAATAACAGTGTTGGATACCAGTATACGTAAATAAATACAAATAACAGTGTTAGAGACCAACATACGTAAATAAATACAAATAACATTGTTAGAGACCAGCATACGTAAATAAATACAAATAACAGTGTTGGATACCAGTATCCGTAAATAAATACAAATAACAGTGTTAGATACCAGTATACGTAAATAAATACAAATAACAGTGTTAGATACCAGTATACGTAAATAAATACAAATAACAGTGTTGGATACCAGTATACGTAAATAAATACAAATAACAGTGTTAGATACCAGTATACGTAAATAAATACAAATAACAGTGTTAGCGACCAGCATACGTAAATAAATACAAATAACAGTGTTAGAGACCAGTATACGTAAATAAATACAAATAACAGTGTTGGATACCAGTATACGTAAATAAATACAAATAACAGTGTTGGAGACTAGCATACGTAAATAAATACAAATAACAGTGTTAGAGACCAGTATACGTAAATAAATACAAATAACAGTGTTGGATACCAGTATACGTAAATAAATACAAATAACAGTGTTAGAGACCAGCATACGTAAATAAATACAAATAACAGTGTTGGATACCAGTATACGTAAATAAATACAAATAACAGTGTTAGATACCAGTATACGTAAATAAATACAAATAACAGTGTTAAAGACCAGCATATGTAAATAAATACAAATAACAGTGTTAGAAACCAGCATACGTAAATAAATACAAATAACAGTGTTAGATACCAGTATACGTAAATAAATACAAATAACAGTGTTAGATACCAGTATACGTAAATAAATACAAATAACAGTGTTAGAGACCAGCCTACGTAAATAAATACAAATAACAGTGTTAGATACCAGTATGCGTAAATAAATACAAATAACAGTGTTAGATACCAGTATGCGTAAATAAATACAAATAACAGTGTTAGAGACCAGCATACGTAAATAAATACAAATAACAGTGTTAGAGACCAGCATACGTAAATAAATACAAATAACAGTGTTGGATACCAGTATACGTAAATAAATACAAATAACAGTGTTAGAGACCAGCATACGTAAATAAATACAAATAACAGTGTTAGATACCAGTATACGTAAATAAATACAAATAACAGTGTTGGATACCAGTATACGTAAATAAATACAAATAACAGTGTTGGAGACAAGCATACGTAAATAAATACAAATAACAGTGTTAGAGACCAGTATACGTAAATAAATATAAATAACAGTGTTGGATACCAGTATACGTAAATAAATACAAATAACAGTGTTAGAGACCAGCATACGTAAATAAATACAAATAACAGTGTTGGATACCAGTATACGTAAATAAATACAAATAACAGTGTTAGATACCAGTATACGTAAATAAATACAAATAACAGTGTTAGAGACCAGCATACGTAAATAAATACAAATAACAGTGTTGGATACCAGTATACGTAAATAAATACAAATAACAGTGTTAGAGACCAGCATACGTAAATAAATACAAATAACAGTGTTAGAGACCAGAATACGTAAATAAATACAAATAACAGTGTTGGATACCAGTATACGTAAATAAATACAAATAACAGTGTTAGAGACCAGCATACGTAAATAAATACAAATAACAGTGTTAGATACCAGTATACGTAAATAAATACAAATAACAGTGTTAGATACCAGTATACGTAAATAAATACAAATAACAGTGTTGGAGACCAGCATACGTAAATAAATACAAATAACAGTGTTAGAGACCAGCATACGTAAATAAATACAAATAACAGTGTTGGAGACCAGCATACGTAAATAAATACAAATAACAGCGTTAGATACCAGTATACGTAAATAAATACAAATAACAGTGTTGGAGACCAGCATACGTAAATAAATACAAATAACAGTGTTAGAGACCAGCATACGTAAATAAATACAAATAACAGTGTTGGAGACCAGCATACGTAAATAAATACAAATAACAGTGTTAGATACCAGTATACGTAAATAAATACAAATAACAGTGTTAGAGACCAGTATACGTAAATAAATACAAATAACAGTGTTGGATACCAGTATACGTAAATAAATACAATAACAGTGTTAGAGACCAGCATACGTAAATAAATACAAATAACAGTGTTGGATACCAGTATACGTAAATAAATACAAATAACAGTGTTAGATACCAGTATACGTAAATAAATACAAATAACAGTGTTAGATACCAGTATACGTAAATAAATACAAATAACAGTGTTAGATACCAGTATACGTAAATAAATACAAATAACAGTGTTGGAGACCAGCATACGTAAATAAATACAAATAACAGTGTTGGATACCAGTATACGTAAATAAATACAAATAACAGTGTTAGATACCAGTATACGTAAATAAATACAAATAACAGTGTTGGATACCAGTATACGTAAATAAATACAAATAACAGTGTTAGAGACCAGCATACGTAAATAAATACAAATAACAGTGTTAGATACCAGTATACGTAAATAAATACAAATAACAGTGTTAGATACCAGTATACGTAAATAAATACAAATAACAGTGTTGGAGACCAGCATACGTAAATAAATACAAATAACAGTGTTAGAGACCAGCATACGTAAATAAATACAAATAACAGTGTTGGAGACCAGCATACGTAAATAAATACAAATAACAGTGTTAGATACCAGTATACGTAAATAAATACAAATAACAGTGTTAGAGACCAGTATACGTAAATAAATACAAATAACAGTGTTGGATACCAGTATACGTAAATAAATACAATAACAGTGTTAGAGACCAGCATACGTAAATAAATACAAATAACAGTGTTGGATACCAGTATACGTAAATAAATACAAATAACAGTGTTAGATACCAGTATACGTAAATAAATACAAATAACAGTGTTAGAGACCAGCATACGTAAATAAATACAAATAACAGTGTTAGAGACCAGCATACGTAAATAAATACAAATAACAGTGTTAGATACCAGTATACGTAAATAAATACAAATAACAGTGTTAGATACCAGTATACGTAAATAAATACAAATAACAGTGTTAGAGACCAGCATACGTAAATAAATACAAATAACAGTGTTAGATACCAGTATACGTAAATAAATACAAATAACAGTGTTAGAGACCAACATACGTAAATAAATACAAATAACAGTGTTAGAGACCAGCATACGTAAATAAATACAAATAACAGTGTTAGAGACCAGCATACGTAAATAAATACAAATAACAGTGTTAGATACCAGTATACGTAAATAAATACAAATAACAGTGTTAGATACCAGTATACGTAAATAAATACAAATAACAGTGTTAGAGACCAGCATACGTAAATAAATACAAATAACAGTGTTAGATACCAGTATACGTAAATAAATACAAATAACAGTGTTAGAGACCAACATACGTAAATAAATACAAATAACAGTGTTAGAGACCAGCATACGTAAATAAATACAAATAACAGTGTTAGAGACCAGCATACGTAAATAAATACAAATAACAGTGTTAGAGACCAGCATACGTAAATAAATACAAATAACAGTGTTAGAGACCAGCATACGTAAATAAATACAAATAACAGTGTTAGATACCAGTATACGTAAATAAATACAAATAACAGTGTTAAAGACCAGCATATGTAAATAAATACAAATAACAGTGTTAGAGACCAGCATACGTAAATAAATACAAATAACAGTGTTAGAGACCACCATACGTAAATAAATACAAATAACAGTGTTGGATACCAGTATACGTAAATAAATACAAATAACAGTGTTAGATACCAGTATACGTAAATAAATACAAATAACAGTGTTGGATACCAGTATACGTAAATAAATACAAATAACAGTGTTAGAGACCAGCATACGTAAATAAATACAAATAACAGTGTTAGATACCAGTATACGTAAATAAATACAAATAACAGTGTTAGATACCAGTATACGTAAATAAATACAAATAACAGTGTTGGAGACCAGCATACGTAAATAAATACAAATAACAGTGTTAGAGACCAGTATACGTAAATAAATACAAATAACAGTGTTGGATACCAGTATACGTAAATAAATACAAATAACAGTGTTAGAGACCAGCATACGTAAATAAATACAAATAACAGTGTTGGATACCAGTATACGTAAATAAATACAAATAACAGTGTTAGATACCAGTATACGTAAATAAATACAAATAACAGTGTTAGAGACCAGCATACGTAAATAAATACAAATAACAGTGTTGGATACCAGTATACGTAAATAAATACAAATAACATAAATAGATTATGAACTCCTACAACACAAGTGGGAGTCTAGACGAATCAAACATCGTATTTACGCCAAATTCGTAGTGCACATCATAACACTGAACCAAATATGTGGAGACATGTAATTTGACAACATTAACAATACAAACCCCACCATGACAAGTAAAGCAAATCGGTAGTGAAGTCGGAATGGTAAGCAGCTCCCGCTCCACATGTGGCACCCGTCGTCTCACTCTTGTTACACATTCACTGATAGGTCACGAATGAAGAAAGGAACAGATTGTGGTTACTACAAACGCAGCATAGTTGTAGTCATTGGTAACGGTTTACCAAGTCATGATGGCGACCGTAAAACTTTCGCAAAAAATTAAACCTCATAATGTGACGTCACACTGACCGATATTTTCCAATATCAGAGTGAGTTCGTTGATACTCAGTGAGATAAAAGGAAACATTTCAATTAATTGACAAGTATATATATATAACAATGTTCCGTGTTACAGGGATGCAGCGTTACTCCTTACATTGGGGGAAGGATTCAGCGTGTTCGGTGGATTTGTAGTGTTTTCAGTCCTCGGGTTTATGGCACACACAAATGGTGTTGGTGTAGAAGAGATTGCAAAGTCAGGTAAACTTTGTTCTCATATAATCTTTTATCATACACTCGTTCTATTTGAACAGTAAAATTGCATGGACTGGATATTTTTTGTTATATAGTGTCACTGACCGAAATATAGCTTTTCTGGTACCTCTTTCAAATGTTTTATCTGTTGAGCTTTGGAATTCTAGTTGCAAGTAGGTTTACTTCCTGTTGACAGAGAATACCAAAAAGAGGCAATCAAAGGATAATTATATAATTTTATTATTTATATCAAAATATTACCGCCAATGGCAAATTTAATGCGACTTTTCTGAAGGATGAACACAATATTAATTCCGAACATTAAAATACAAAGTGTATTTGTATTCGACGCAAAACTTGGAAAACGCCTTTGTCTCAGTTTTTAAGCCTCATACTCACAAACTTAATATCTTAAGACACTGCATTAATATTGTATATTTATTATTTTACTTCAGTTATTGAAAATGAATAAGCTTGCTCAGAGTCGCATCGGTGAAATATCTTTAATATGTTTCTGCTTGAAGGCTCCACAGAGGGCATTGCCAAAAATATGTTAATAACGACGATTGTTTCTGGTCTTTTTAGATAATTTGGCAGTTGTTATTCTTTTTTCTTTGACATGGCAAGACAAATACACATTTATTTGCACTCACTGCGAAACAGGACACAACATCTCACCAAATATTCGCTTTACTACTTGTTTATGAGTACTTACATATAAATTTGATATTCTCCAACATTGTACGTACATTGTCTATTTGCTATAGGTTTGTTTGTTTTTTTTTTTACATCATAATATAGTTTATTCAGTTAGCTTTAATATAACCTTACTTGAACTTTTCAATAGTGTTTTTATCCATCAAAGGTATCATTAGTATTATAAATGTAACGCTCATTTCACGGCGATAAATGTGTTCAACATAGCATAAATTTCATTATCATAATCGATGTTATCATTGTCTACTAAGCTCACAAGCTTACTTTGATCTCTTTCTTGTAGGCCCCGGGTTAATCTATGTTGCTTATCCTGAAGTCGTATCTAAACTTCCTTTGCCAAATCTCTGGGCTGTTCTGTTCTTTGTTATGGTATTGACCATAGGGTTGGATTCACAAGTGAGTACATGTTGCTTTTTTGCTTTTTTTCCAATTCTTCCAAATCCGATCGAAATACGTCAACGATGTAAACATATGGGTTTCATATTGTTATAATTTAAAAATCGGGAATCGTTGTGATATATAAATGTAAAATAAATTCTAATGAGACAACGCTAAATTACAATGATATATAAAATAAACACCATTGAAACATGGCATCAACAGAAAGACAAAACAAAACCACATGGACTAACGTCTTCCTTTAAAAAGCTACTATATACAGTCAAGGGTCAAAAGTCCTGCTGCATCGACATATTTCCCTATATTACACCTTACGTTTTTATTTTCCCTATTTGTCTTTGTTAGCGCAGCCGGTCACTATTTTGCTATATGGACCGGTAGTATATGGACCGGCCAGGGACCTGCATTATTTTAGATAAAGAGTATAATATAGCAAATAGTTCATGTCACTTCGGGTCATATGGCAGTATATGGACCGGTCCGTCACCAAAAAAATATTATATGGACCTCAGAAGCTTCGGTCCATATAATATTTTTTTGGCGACGGACCGGTCCATATACTGCCATATGACCCTCAGTGTCATGAACTATTTGCTATATATATTTCACATAAAGCAAACAATAAGGTATAAAATAAAGCATCAATACAAGTAGAAGCATGGTCTAAAGTCCTTCCTTAAAAATCATTATTACAGTCAAGGGTCAAAAGTCCTGCTGCGCTGAAATATTTCCCTATATATTTTCATATAAAAACATGAATTTAGAAGAAAAAAATAGATCTAGTCATTTCATACTTTATTTTCATAAAATTTTCAGCATTTAAATAGCAATGAATATATTTTCCTCTTCTCTTGATTTTCATATAGTTGTATTTCTATTGTTCCTTAAAATATTATTTAAATTTAACCGAAAAGATTATTTTTTTATTCACCAAATATTACCATATAGTCATAGGGAATTGTGATGTCTGTTGAATTTTTTATTTTGGTTTCTTTTCAATTTCTACAACATTTCTTTAGACCATGTATGTGTATATGAATTGTATATAGATCTAGTAACATCGACACTGACACTTCACACTGATTTGTCATACACAAAAGTACATTTGAGGCATAGAAACACAGATAATCAAGAACTTAGTTTCCTCTCTATCATTATTAGTAATAACAAAAGTTTGAACATACTAATAAGGTAATCAGAAGCCGTAAATAAAAGGACAAATAATAAAATGGTTTAATTGAACAAAAATACAAATAATGATCTACAAAACACTACATAGACCCCTACATATTGAGGGATGAGCTAAAGTGTTCCGGAAGGGTGAACAATTCCTGCTCCACTAGTGGCACACGTCGTGTTTCTGATAAACACCACAACTTCAAACAATACTTATTATTGTATTTAGCTTATATGACAGGAATACACAGCTTACTGGTTCCCGATAACCAATTACCGCCACTTTACGGACATGGTGTTGAATGCGACGTTAAACACCATAACACTAACCCACCACTTTATTTTGTAAACAAATATGTTGAACAATAAACAATACATATCAATAAGAATTCGAAATCTTATTTTATTCTTCTCACTCAATTCACGCTAATTGTGTATAATGAATGAAGAAAAGCTTAAGATACCAAAAGGGTAATCAAAATCTGTAAATCAAAGATGAACAGACATAATAAAGTTCAAACTATTAATGACATCAACTTCAAAAATAGAACTTCAAAAATTATGTCGTTTTGTCAGAATTATTAATAAAGGTGTGTCGACTCCCGGTTAACCTCTTGTTATGACCTGTCTGTATATATTGTAAATAGTGTACATATTTTCATATCTCTATACCTGTATGTATTATGGTTTAAGAGAAATAAAGAATCTAAAAAAGACAACACGATGACCAATGTGCACCAAAGGATAAACAACCATCTACAAAGCATACACATAAACCGTAAAGATCGTGTAGCATACACATAAACCGTAAAGATCGTGTAACATACACATAAACCGTAAAGATCGTGTAGCATACACATAAACCGTAAAGATCGTGTAACATACACATAAACCGTAAAGATCGTGTAACATACACATAAACCGTAAAGATCGTGTAACATACACATAAACCGTAAAGATCGTGTAGCATACACATAAACCGTAAAGATCGTGTAGCATACACATAAACCGTAAAGATCGTGTAACATACACATAAACCGTAAAGATCGTGTAGCATACACATAAACCGTAAAGATCGTGTAACATACACATAAACCGTAAAGATCGTGTAACATACACATAAACCGTAAAGATCGTGTAACATACACATAAACCGTAAAGATCGTGTAACATACACATAAACCGTAAAGATCGTGTAGCATACACATAAACCGTAAAGATCGTGTAACATACACATAAACCGTAAAGATCGTGTAACATACACATAAACCGTAAAGATCGTGTAGCATACACATAAACCGTAAAGATCGTGTAACATACACATAAACCGTAAAGATCGTGTAACATACACATAAACCGTAAAGATCGTGTAGCATACACATAAACCGTAAAGATCGTGTAACATACACATAAACCGTAAAGATCGTGTAACATACACATAAACCGTAAAGATCGTGTAACATACACATAAACCGTAAAGATCGTGTAACATACACATAAACCGTAAAGATCGTGTAACATACACATAAACCGTAAAGATCGTGTAGCATACACATAAACCGTAAAGATCGTGTAGCATACACATAAACCGTAAAGATCGTGTAACATACACATAAACCGTAAAGATCGTGTAGCATACACATAAACCGTAAAGATCGTGTAACATACACATAAACCGTAAAGATCGTGTAACATACACATAAACCGTAAAGATCGTGTAATATACACATAAACTGTAAAGATCGTGTAATATACACATAAACTGTAAAGATCGTGTAACATACACATAAACTGTAAAGATCGTGTAACATACACATAAACTGTAAAGATCGTGTAATATACACATAAACCGTAAAGATCGTGTAACATACACATAAACTGTAAAGATCGTGTAACATACACATAAACTGTAAAGATCGTGTAGCATACACATAAACCGTAAAGATCGTGTAACATACACATCAACCGTAAAGATCGTGTAACATACACATAAACCGTAAAGATCGTGTAACATACACATAAACCGTAAAGATCGTGTAACATACACATAAACCGTAAAGATCGTGTAACATACACATAAACCGTAAAGATCGTGTAATATACACATAAACTGTAAAGATCGTGTAATATACACATAAACTGTAAAGATCGTGTAATATACACATAAACCGTAAAGATCGTGTAGCATACACATAAACTGTAAAGATCGTGTAACATACACATAAACTGTAAAGATCGTGTAGCATACACATAAACCGTAAAGATCGTGTAACATACACATAAACCGTAAAGATCGTGTAACATACACATAAACCGTAAAGATCGTGTAACATACACATAAACCGTAAAGATCGTGTAACATACACATAAACTGTAAAGATCGTGTAACATACACATAAACCGTAAAGATCGTGTAGCATACACATAAACCATAAAGATCGTGTAACATACACATAAACCGTAAAGATCGTGTAACATACACATAAACAGTAAAGATCGTGTAGCATACACATAAACCGTAAAGATCGTGTAGCATACACATAAACCGTAAAGATCGTGTAACATACACATAAACCGTAAAGATCGTGTAACATACACATAAACCGTAAAGATCGTGTAACATACACATAAACCGTAAAGATCGTGTAACATACACATAAACCGTAAAGATCGTGTAGCATACACATCAACCGTAAAGATCGTGTAGCATACACATAAACCGTAAAGATCGTGTAACATACACATAAACTGTAAAGATCGTGTAGCATACACATAAACCGTAAAGATCGTGTAACATACACATAAACCGTAAAGATCGTGTAACATACACATAAACCGTAAAGATCGTGTAACATACACATAAACCGTAAAGATCGTGTAGCATACACATAAACCGTAAAGATCGTGTAGCATACACATAAACCGTAAAGATCGTGTAACATACACATAAACCGTAAAGATCGTGTAGCATACACATAAACCGTAAAGATCGTGTAACATACACATAAACCGTAAAGATCGTGTAACATACACATAAACCGTAAAGATCGTGTAACATACACATAAACCGTAAAGATCGTGTAACATACACATAAACCGTAAAGATCGTGTAACATACACATAAACCGTAAAGATCGTGTAGCATACACATAAACCGTAAAGATCGTGTAGCATACACATAAACCGTAAAGATCGTGTAGCATACACATAAACCGTAAAGATGGTGTAACATACACATAAACTGTAAAGATCGTGTAACATACACATAAACCGTAAAGATCGTGTAACATACACATAAACTGTGAAGATCGTGTAGCATACACATAAACCGTAAAGATCGTGTAACATACACATAAACCGTAAAGATCGTGTAACATACACATAAACTGTGAAGATCGTGTAGCATACACATAAACCGTAAAGATCGTGTAGCATACACATAAACCGTAAAGATCGTGTAACATACACATAAACCGTAAAGATCGTGTAGCATACACATAAGCCGTAAAGATCGTGTAACATACACATAAACCGTAAAGATCGTGTAACATACACATAAACCGTAAAGATCGTGTAGCATACACATAAACCGTAAAGATCGTGTAACATACACATAAACCGTAAAGATCGTGTAACATACACATAAACCGTAAAGATCGTGTAACATACACATAAACTGTAAAGATCGTGTAACATACACATAAACCGTAAAGATCGTGTAACATACACATAAACCGTAAAGATCGTGTAACATACACATAAACCGTAAAGATCGTGTAACATACACATAAACCGTAAAGATCGTGTAGCATACACATAAACCGTAAAGATCGTGTAACATACACATAAACCGTAAAGATCGTGTAGCATACACATAAACCGTAAAGATCGTGTAACATACACATAAACCGTAAAGATCGTGTAACATACACATAAACCGTAAAGATCGTGTAACATACACATAAACCGTAAAGATCGTGTAACATACACATAAACTGTAAAGATCGTGTAACATACACATAAACCGTAAAGATCGTGTAACATACACATAAACCGTAAAGATCGTGTAACATACACATAAACCGTAAAGATCGTGTAGCATACACATAAACCGTAAAGATCGTGTAACATACACATAAACCGTAAAGATCGTGTAACATACACATAAACCGTAAAGATCGTGTAGCATACACATAAACTGTAAAGATCGTGTAATATACACATAAACCGTAAAGATCGTGTAACATACACATAAACCGTAAAGATCGTGTAGCATACACATAAACCGTAAAGATCGTGTAACATACACATAAACTGTGAAGATCGTGTAATATACACATAAACGTAAAGATCGTGTAACATACACATAAACCGTAAAGATCGTGTAGCATACACATAAACCGTAAAGATCGTGTAACATACACATAAACTGTAAAGATCGTGTAATATACACATAAACCGTAAAGATCGTGTAACATACACATAAACCGTAAAGATCGTGTAACATACACATAAACTGTAAAGATCGTGTAACATACACATAAACTGTAAAGATCGTGTAACATACACATAAACCGTAAAGATCGTGTAACATACACATAAACTGTAAAGATCGTGTAACATACACATAAACCGTAAAGATCGTGTAACATACACATAAACTGTAAAGATCGTGTAACATACACATAAACTGTAAAGATCGTGTAACATACACATAAACTGTAAAGATCGTGTAATATACACATAAACCGTAAAGATCGTGTAACATACACATAAACCGTAAAGATCGTGTAACATACACATAAACCGTAAAGATCGTGTAACATACACATAAACCGTAAAGATCGTGTAACATACACATAAACTGTAAAGATCGTGTAACATACACATAAACTGTAAAGATCGTGTAATATACACATAAACTGTAAAGATCGTGTAACATACACATAAACTGTAAAGATCGTGTAACATACACATAAACCGTAAAGATCGTGTAACATACACATAAACCGTAAAGATCGTGTAGCATACACATAAACCGTAAAGATCGTGTAATATACACATAAACTGTAAAGATCGTGTAATATACACATAAACTGTAAAGATCGTGTAATATACACATAAACCGTAAAGATCGTGTAACATACACATAAACTGTAAAGATCGTGTAACATACACATAAACTGTAAAGATCGTGTAGCATACACATAAACCGTAAAGATCGTGTAACATACACATAAACCGTAAAGATCGTGTAACATACACATAAACCGTAAAGATCGTGTAACATACACATAAACCGTAAAGGTCGTGTAACATACACATAAACTGTAAAGATCGTGTAACATACACATAAACCGTAAAGATCGTGTAGCATACACATAAACCATAAAGATCGTGTAACATACACATAAACCGTAAAGATCGTGTAACATACACATAAACAGTAAAGATCGTGTAGCATACACATAAACCGTAAAGATCGTGTAGCATACACATAAACCGTAAAGATCGTGTAACATACACATAAACCGTAAAGATCGTGTAACATACACATAAACCGTAAAGATCGTGTAACATACACATAAACCGTAAAGATCGTGTAACATACACATAAACCGTAAAGATCGTGTAGCATACACATAAACCGTAAAGATCGTGTAGCATACACATAAACCGTAAAGATCGTGTAACATACACATAAACTGTAAAGATCGTGTAACATACACATAAACCGTAAAGATCGTGTAACATACACATAAACCGTAAAGATCGTGTAACATACACATAAACCGTAAAGATCGTGTAACATACACATAAACCGTAAAGATCGTGTAGCATACACATAAACCGTAAAGATCGTGTAGCATACACATAAACCGTAAAGATCGTGTAACATACACATAAACCGTAAAGATCGTGTAGCATACACATAAACCGTAAAGATCGTGTAACATACACATAAACCGTAAAGATCGTGTAACATACACATAAACCGTAAAGATCGTGTAACATACACATAAACCGTAAAGATCGTGTAACATACACATAAACCGTAAAGATCGTGTAACATACACATAAACCGTAAAGATCGTGTAGCATACACATAAACCGTAAAGATCGTGTAGCATACACATAAACCGTAAAGATCGTGTAGCATACACATAAACCGTAAAGATGGTGTAACATACACATAAACTGTAAAGATCGTGTAACATACACATAAACCGTAAAGATCGTGTAACATACACATAAACTGTGAAGATCGTGTAGCATACACATAAACCGTAAAGATCGTGTAACATACACATAAACCGTAAAGATCGTGTAACATACACATAAACTGTGAAGATCGTGTAGCATACACATAAACCGTAAAGATCGTGTAGCATACACATAAACCGTAAAGATCGTGTAACATACACATAAACCGTAAAGATCGTGTAGCATACACATAAACCGTAAAGATCGTGTAACATACACATAAACCGTAAAGATCGTGTAACATACACATAAACCGTAAAGATCGTGTAGCATACACATAAACCGTAAAGATCGTGTAACATACACATAAACCGTAAAGATCGTGTAACATACACATAAACCGTAAAGATCGTGTAACATACACATAAACTGTAAAGATCGTGTAACATACACATAAACCGTAAAGATCGTGTAACATACACATAAACCGTAAAGATCGTGTAACATACACATAAACCGTAAAGATCGTGTAACATACACATAAACCGTAAAGATCGTGTAGCATACACATAAACCGTAAAGATCGTGTAACATACACATAAACCGTAAAGATCGTGTAGCATACACATAAACCGTAAAGATCGTGTAACATACACATAAACCGTAAAGATCGTGTAACATACACATAAACCGTAAAGATCGTGTAGCATACACATAAACCGTAAAGATCGTGTAACATACACATAAACTGTAAAGATCGTGTAACATACACATAAACCGTAAAGATCGTGTAACATACACATAAACCGTAAAGATCGTGTAACATACACATAAACCGTAAAGATCGTGTAGCATACACATAAACCGTAAAGATCGTGTAACATACACATAAACCGTAAAGATCGTGTAACATACACATAAACCGTAAAGATCGTGTAGCATACACATAAACTGTGAAGATCGTGTAATATACACATAAACCGTAAAGATCGTGTAACATACACATAAACCGTAAAGATCGTGTAGCATACACATAAACCGTAAAGATCGTGTAACATACACATAAACTGTAAAGATCGTGTAATATACACATAAACCGTAAAGATCGTGTAACATACACATAAACCGTAAAGATCGTGTAACATACACATAAACTGTAAAGATCGTGTAACATACACATAAACTGTAAAGATCGTGTAACATACACATAAACCGTAAAGATCGTGTAACATACACATAAACTGTAAAGATCGTGTAACATACACATAAACCGTAAAGATCGTGTAACATACACATAAACTGTAAAGATCGTGTAACATACACATAAACTGTAAAGATCGTGTAACATACACATAAACTGTAAAGATCGTGTAATATACACATAAACCGTAAAGATCGTGTAACATACACATAAACCGTAAAGATCGTGTAACATACACATAAACCGTAAAGATCGTGTAACATACACATAAACCGTAAAGATCGTGTAACATACACATAAACCGTAAAGATCGTGTAACATACACATAAACCGTAAAGATCGTGTAGCATACACATAAACCGTAAAGATCGTGTAACATACACATAAACCGTAAAGATCGTGTAGCATACACATAAACCGTAAAGATCGTGTAACATACACATAAACCGTAAAGATCGTGTAACATACACATAAACCGTAAAGATCGTGTAACATACACATAAACCGTAAAGATCGTGTAACATACACATAAACTGTAAAGATCGTGTAACATACACATAAACCGTAAAGATCGTGTAACATACACATAAACCGTAAAGATCGTGTAACATACACATAAACCGTAAAGATCGTGTAGCATACACATAAACCGTAAAGATCGTGTAACATACACATAAACCGTAAAGATCGTGTAACATACACATAAACCGTAAAGATCGTGTAGCATACACATAAACTGTAAAGATCGTGTAATATACACATAAACCGTAAAGATCGTGTAACATACACATAAACCGTAAAGATCGTGTAGCATACACATAAACCGTAAAGATCGTGTAACATACACATAAACTGTGAAGATCGTGTAATATACACATAAACCGTAAAGATCGTGTAACATACACATAAACCGTAAAGATCGTGTAGCATACACATAAACCGTAAAGATCGTGTAACATACACATAAACTGTAAAGATCGTGTAATATACACATAAACCGTAAAGATCGTGTAACATACACATAAACCGTAAAGATCGTGTAACATACACATAAACTGTAAAGATCGTGTAACATACACATAAACTGTAAAGATCGTGTAACATACACATAAACCGTAAAGATCGTGTAACATACACATAAACTGTAAAGATCGTGTAACATACACATAAACCGTAAAGATCGTGTAACATACACATAAACTGTAAAGATCGTGTAACATACACATAAACTGTAAAGATCGTGTAACATACACATAAACTGTAAAGATCGTGTAATATACACATAAACCGTAAAGATCGTGTAACATACACATAAACCGTAAAGATCGTGTAACATACACATAAACCGTAAAGATCGTGTAACATACACATAAACCGTAAAGATCGTGTAACATACACATAAACTGTAAAGATCGTGTAACATACACATAAACTGTAAAGATCGTGTAAGATACACATAAACTGTAAAGATCGTGTAACATACACATAAACTGTAAAGATCGTGTAACATACACATAAACCGTAAAGATCGTGTAACATACACATAAACCGTAAAGATCGTGTAGCATACACATAAACCGTAAAGATCGTGTAATATACACATAAACTGTAAAGATCGTGTAATATACACATAAACTGTAAAGATCGTGTAATATACACATAAACCGTAAAGATCGTGTAACATACACATAAACTGTAAAGATCGTGTAACATACACATAAACTGTAAAGATCGTGTAGCATACACATAAACCGTAAAGATCGTGTAACATACACATAAACCGTAAAGATCGTGTAACATACACATAAACCGTAAAGATCGTGTAACATACACATAAACCGTAAAGGTCGTGTAACATACACATAAACTGTAAAGATCGTGTAACATACACATAAACCGTAAAGATCGTGTAGCATACACATAAACCATAAAGATCGTGTAACATACACATAAACCGTAAAGATCGTGTAACATACACATAAACAGTAAAGATCGTGTAGCATACACATAAACCGTAAAGATCGTGTAGCATACACATAAACCGTAAAGATCGTGTAACATACACATAAACCGTAAAGATCGTGTAACATACACATAAACCGTAAAGATCGTGTAACATACACATAAACCGTAAAGATCGTGTAACATACACATAAACCGTAAAGATCGTGTAGCATACACATAAACCGTAAAGATCGTGTAGCATACACATAAACCGTAAAGATCGTGTAACATACACATAAACTGTAAAGATCGTGTAACATACACATAAACCGTAAAGATCGTGTAACATACACATAAACCGTAAAGATCGTGTAACATACACATAAACCGTAAAGATCGTGTAACATACACATAAACCGTAAAGATCGTGTAGCATACACATAAACCGTAAAGATCGTGTAGCATACACATAAACCGTAAAGATCGTGTAACATACACATAAACCGTAAAGATCGTGTAGCATACACATAAACCGTAAAGATCGTGTAACATACACATAAACCGTAAAGATCGTGTAACATACACATAAACCGTAAAGATCGTGTAACATACACATAAACCGTAAAGATCGTGTAACATACACATAAACCGTAAAGATCGTGTAACATACACATAAACCGTAAAGATCGTGTAGCATACACATAAACCGTAAAGATCGTGTAGCATACACATAAACCGTAAAGATCGTGTAGCATACACATAAACCGTAAAGATGGTGTAACATACACATAAACTGTAAAGATCGTGTAACATACACATAAACCGTAAAGATCGTGTAACATACACATAAACTGTGAAGATCGTGTAGCATACACATAAACCGTAAAGATCGTGTAACATACACATAAACCGTAAAGATCGTGTAACATACACATAAACTGTGAAGATCGTGTAGCATACACATAAACCGTAAAGATCGTGTAGCATACACATAAACCGTAAAGATCGTGTAACATACACATAAACCGTAAAGATCGTGTAGCATACACATAAACCGTAAAGATCGTGTAACATACACATAAACCGTAAAGATCGTGTAACATACACATAAACCGTAAAGATCATGTAGCATACACATAAACCGTAAAGATCGTGTAACATACACATAAACCGTAAAGATCGTGTAACATACACATAAACCGTAAAGATCGTGTAACATACACATAAACTGTAAAGATCGTGTAACATACACATAAACCGTAAAGATCGTGTAACATACACATAAACCGTAAAGATCGTGTAACATACACATAAACCGTAAAGATCGTGTAACATACACATAAACCGTAAAGATCGTGTAGCATACACATAAACCGTAAAGATCGTGTAACATACACATAAACCGTAAAGATCGTGTAACATACACATAAACCGTAAAGATCGTGTAGCATACACATAAACCGTAAAGATCGTGTAACATACACATAAACCGTAAAGATCGTGTAACATACACATAAACCGTAAAGATCGTGTAGCATACACATAAACCGTAAAGATCGTGTAACATACACATAAACTGTAAAGATCGTGTAACATACACATAAACCGTAAAGATCGTGTAACATACACATAAACCGTAAAGATCGTGTAACATACACATAAACCGTAAAGATCGTGTAGCATACACATAAACCGTAAAGATCGTGTAACATACACATAAACCGTAAAGATCGTGTAACATACACATAAACCGTAAAGATCGTGTAGCATACACATAAACTGTAAAGATCGTGTAATATACACATAAACCGTAAAGATCGTGTAACATACACATAAACCGTAAAGATCGTGTAGCATACACATAAACCGTAAAGATCGTGTAACATACACATAAACTGTGAAGATCGTGTAATATACACATAAACCGTAAAGATCGTGTAACATACACATAAACCGTAAAGATCGTGTAGCATACACATAAACCGTAAAGATCGTGTAACATACACATAAACTGTAAAGATCGTGTAATATACACATAAACCGTAAAGATCGTGTAACATACACATAAACCGTAAAGATCGTGTAACATACACATAAACAGTAAAGATCGTGTAACATACACATAAACTGTAAAGATCGTGTAACATACACATAAACCGTAAAGATCGTGTAACATACACATAAACTGTAAAGATCGTGTAACATACACATAAACCGTAAAGATCGTGTAACATACACATAAACTGTAAAGATCGTGTAACATACACATAAACTGTAAAGATCGTGTAACATACACATAAACTGTAAAGATCGTGTAATATACACATAAACCGTAAAGATCGTGTAACATACACATAAACCGTAAAGATCGTGTAACATACACATAAACCGTAAAGATCGTGTAACATACACATAAACCGTAAAGATCGTGTAACATACACATAAACTGTAAAGATCGTGTAACATACACATAAACTGTAAAGATCGTGTAATATACACATAAACTGTAAAGATCGTGTAACATACACATAAACTGTAAAGATCGTGTAACATACACATAAACCGTAAAGATCGTGTAACATACACATAAACCGTAAAGATCGTGTAACATACACATAAACCGTAAAGATCGTGTAGCATACACATAAACCGTAAAGATCGTGTAACATACACATAAACTGTAAAGATCGTGTAACATACACATAAACCGTAAAGATCGTGTAACATACACATAAACCGTAAAGATCGTGTAACATACACATAAACCGTAAAGATCGTGTAGCATACACATAAACCGTAAAGATCGTGTAACATACACATAAACCGTAAAGATCGTGTAACATACACATAAACCGTAAAGATCGTGTAGCATACACATAAACTGTAAAGATCGTGTAATATACACATAAACCGTAAAGATCGTGTAACATACACATAAACCGTAAAGATCGTGTAGCATACACATAAACCGTAAAGATCGTGTAACATACACATAAACTGTGAAGATCGTGTAATATACACATAAACCGTAAAGATCGTGTAACATACACATAAACCGTAAAGATCGTGTAGCATACACATAAACCGTAAAGATCGTGTAACATACACATAAACTGTAAAGATCGTGTAATATACACATAAACCGTAAAGATCGTGTAACATACACATAAACCGTAAAGATCGTGTAACATACACATAAACAGTAAAGATCGTGTAACATACACATAAACTGTAAAGATCGTGTAACATACACATAAACCGTAAAGATCGTGTAACATACACATAAACTGTAAAGATCGTGTAACATACACATAAACCGTAAAGATCGTGTAACATACACATAAACTGTAAAGATCGTGTAACATACACATAAACTGTAAAGATCGTGTAACATACACATAAACTGTAAAGATCGTGTAATATACACATAAACCGTAAAGATCGTGTAACATACACATAAACCGTAAAGATCGTGTAACATACACATAAACCGTAAAGATCGTGTAACATACACATAAACCGTAAAGATCGTGTAACATACACATAAACTGTAAAGATCGTGTAACATACACATAAACTGTAAAGATCGTGTAATATACACATAAACTGTAAAGATCGTGTAACATACACATAAACTGTAAAGATCGTGTAACATACACATAAACCGTAAAGATCGTGTAACATACACATAAACCGTAAAGATCGTGTAACATACACATAAACCGTAAAGATCGTGTAACATACACATAAACCGTAAAGATCGTGTAACATACACATAAACTGTAAAGATCGTGTAACATACACATAAACTGTAAAGATCGTGTAACACGAACTAAAGGTGCATTCTACTTTGTATTTATTCACTTTTTTATTCCATGTTCAACTTAGATTTAATATCGGGTAAAAGAAAAGATTTAATAGCATTGCATTTTTATATTTTGTTTCTATGAGAACCAGCAATGACAATATTCAAAACATTCCGAAGTGGGATGCGCCTTAAAGCTAGAAGTAAAATGATCGCTTCATTCATGAAATATCTCGCAGAAAGGAAAGACGTAAACGCTTTATCTTATAAAATGGTAGATAACAAATTCAGTGCACACGACACGTTTCTGGAATAACCTTCATCAGGTACGCTCAATATCAAAACATCGGAAAGCCAAATAATTCAGAAGTATTAGAGAGCAATACAACCAAAGGGCTTAAACAGGATAACCTAAATCATCTACGGTCACTTATGTCTGAGAGAGGAGAACTTTATCCTAAGATGACAACAACGAATCATTGAATAACCATTGTAAGTTAATATTTTTTAATATTTTTTTTTTAATTTCAGTTTGCAACGTGTGAACCCTTGATTTCAGTCCTCTGTGATAGTTCCCTGTTTTTTAAAAAGCGACGATTGACCTTCACAGGAGTTATCATGGCTTTCTCCTTCTTGCTAGGATTACCACTTTGTTTTCAGGTATTATTAGTTTGAGGTAGTATGTAGTGGAGGTAATACTATTTGGAAGTTATAATAAATTGGAGGTTAAATTATTTTGATGTAATATTAATAGGTGGTAATATTTATAGGAGGTAATATTTATAGGAGATAATATTTATAGGTGGTAATATTTATAGGAGGTAATATTTATAGGAGGTAATATTTATAGGTGGTAATATTTATAGGAGGTAATATTTATAGGGGGTAATATTAATAGGAGGTAATATTTATAGGAGGTAATATTTATAAGAGGTAATATTTATAGGAGGTAATATTTATAGGAGGTAATATTAATAGGAGGTAATATTTATAGGAGATGATATTATGCGGCGGTAATGTTATTTAGAGGTAATACTCATTAATACATTTTTGTGAGAACTAACTATTGCATTGTATTTAAAACCAACAATACAATTATACATTATATAATATACAAAATAGCTGGGGCCATGGTGGTCATGATCGTATGCTAGTTTGGATTTACAACTACATGTGCAGTCAGTGCATATCACTACTAAATTTGTGAGTTCGAATCACGCTCATAGCGAGGTGTACTCGATACAACATGATATGATAAAGTTTTCGCTTACTTGTGGTAGGTCGGTGGTTTTCTCCAGGATGTCCGGTTTTCTCCTCCAATAAAACTGACGGCCATGATATTGCTTACATATTCTTGAAAGTGCAGATGGCCCCAGTCTATTATGACTCGGATGGTAGGTACAAACTTTTTGTGGACATAAAACCCTAATTCTTGTTTTACATTCTTTGATTACCGTGCGGATCATAAAATCTTTCTTAAGTTCTATGAAAAATAGGCCTACATATTTTAGAGTATTAAATTTAATTCGTTCTTTTTGCAGTTTGGTTTTATGGTTCTGATTCATCATGCAATAATTGGTTCACAAACAACACTATATTCGAGAAAGCAAGATATGTTAATATTTTGTCAGAGGAGATTTAAGCATAAATAAAAATATACTTATAATGACAGTGTATATAAATAAGTTTTACAATCTTTACAAACATGCTTTATCCAAATAACTTTTTTTCTCTAAATTAAAGGCTATTATTTGTCTACATTTGTGTCTTTTTGTCGTATTTTTTTCAGATAGGCGCATATTATTGGCGGTTATAATACTAAATACAATATCTGAACAGATATATAATTTATGCAGTATCCGTATAGACTAAAAAAGATATAGATATATGGGGATCACATTGTGTATTATGGCGTTGTCTTTTTTTTCCACCGTAATTACTGAGGTCTATCCACTACTAAATACAGTCAACGAGCAGTTGCTCTTTATATATCGGGTAAAATTACGTGCACTATTTATGAATGGGAATATTGAGACCTCCCTTTATAGACAATGATTTGTTATTTAGATATACTATTTAAAGTAGGTTTGACTGTATTGCATATTTATTTCATTATATAGACTGCACAAAAACTTGTCATCATCGTCTTCAAAGAAATTTAATTTAAATTTACAATTATAAGCGACAATGAGAACAGTCGACACATGTCTTTTAATTTTAAGAACTTTAGGACAGAAGCAAAAGCACAGTTTTGATATTTAAGTACCTACTTAAATCAAAATAATAAATTATTTCTTGGGATAAAATATCTGTCAAATCATTAATTTTACATTATGAAATAAAGGATCCCCTCAAATTGTCATTTAAACAGAACGCTTACCACCTTGCTTTGCTATTATTGCTGTTATAACCATATAATCTAAGACACATGTTAAATGCACTTGTATTTCAGTTGTCATGTGACATTACAACAGCACACACGGCGCCCAAGGTCTGGTAAGACCAACAACTCTTGCTTTAGTACGGGTAAACCTATAAGTATTAAGAGTCAGTTCACACTATGACATGGGTTACTCAATCTTTAGTTTAAAATCATGTTATTCGTGTATTAGGAGTATCGATTTTGCCTCTTTCTACGATTTTTGGCATTGGATTTCGTAGCCTTTCGACAGTATGGTATTTTTTTCTGGTTTTAATAGATCATTATTTGTCTTTTTGCCCTGTATATTTTGCCCTTTGTCTTATCTGTTCTTCTTCAATTTACGGCTTCTGATTATCATTTTGATATCTTCAAACTTTTAACAGGTATGAAAATTACATTTCACAACTCATCCGTTATTGTAGGGCTTGTGCTCAGTGATTTTCTAGACCCAACACAGCTGCTGACACAAACAAGGTTACGCCTTTCCTATGTTAAAGTCATCGTTACAAAAAAAAAATCTAGATTTTTACGTTTCCTTTAGCAATGTTCTCCATATGATAATCCACAACTGTTTGATGCGTGTTATGATATCGCACGAGATTTATTGTCCAATGATATCGCGCGTTACAAAACTGTTTACACACTATTGGAAAGTGATTGCTTCAATGCACGAGGTTTATTGTCCAATAATATCGCGTTACAAAACTGTTCACGCTATTGAATGCATAAATGCACGATCTATAAATTCAAACGCTACACTTGTACGCAAATCATTGTAAAAGAGGTTCAATTCATATGAAATTTGCTATGACAGGACACAACAAAAGGGACCTTTTAATAAGGTGACTGCTTAATAGAGGTGACATCATGGGCAGATTTGACAATAAAAAAATGTCTTGTTTCATTTATCATTTTAAAAAGTATATTATTTATCACTTACTTCTAATTAAGCGACCAATTTAAAATAAAAACACACACACATATATATATATATATATATCAAAATTAGTGTGCTTTACGGGTATCTGGAATAATCTTTATCATGTACGCACAGAGTCAAATGATTGGATAGCCAATTGCAATTAATTTGAAAACCTTGTGAGCTAGAAAAGTAAATGGACTAAACAATATAGTCATATTCGGCTAAGGTTGAAGGGGTATCTTAGGTTGAAGGGGTATCTTAGGTTGAAGGGGTATCTTAGGATGAAGGGGTATCTAAGGTTTAACAATACATATATTTTTAAGAACTGTAAATGTTAATATTACACATGTCTGTACTGAATGTTTCTCTATCCAACTCCTTGAGAATGTGTTTTCTAACTATTGTTTTTTTTTTCTATTAAGGGCGGGATTTACGTTTTTCAATTGTTGGATTGGTACATTGCAGCCTTCTGTATTCCAGTTTTTGGAATAATCGAATGTGTGGTATTTGGATGGATTTACGGTAATTAAAAAAAGCTTAAATTACATATAGTCAAAAAAACTTATTTGTTTATATTTCATATACACGAAGACAGGAAGTCTACGTAATACATTAAAAAGACCCATTCTGAGATAGGAAGTCTACGTAATACATTAAAAAGACCCATTCTGAGATAGGAAGTCTACGTAATACATTAAAAAGACCTATTCTGAGATTTATTTTTATTTTTGTAAATAATGTAAATTGATGATCAAGTGATTGAAACATTATTTTTGCTCTTTTGTTGAGCATGCGCAGTGTTTCTCCTATATTCATAAAGCGAAACCGTTACAAACGAGAAGTAGATTGTAACATGTTGTTGTTTGTTAAAAGGGTGTATTAGATTAGATTAGATTATTTTTGCTTACCTGAGCATCTAAGATGGTTTGTTAACAGGCGAGTCAAACAATAAAGTATTATGTTATTAAAAAAAAAAAGCAGAAAAAAAGAAAAAAAAGTATGTATGTGTCTTATTTACGTTATTTACATATGTTTGAGTATAATGGTGTCCTATACATATTGTGTTGTGTTTTTGTTTTGTTTGTCTTCGTCTTGTGTACTATATGATGCCAGTTTCCCGGGATTGCCCCTTCGGTATTATCTAATGTTTATACAACACCTGTTTTTTAACCATTAAGGAAGGACGACTGTAGATTATTGATTGATATACAGTCAAAGAATTCTGTAATGTTTCCTTTTATCTGACCATTCATTTGCATAAACCCTTTAATACTTGTGACCCACAAGGAATATTATCGGAAAATATAATATCTTCATTACTCTTATCTCCACTCAACAATGATCTAGTTATTTCACCGTGGTTATTCAAAAGCTAATCCTACTCAAACAAGGATACGTTGTTCCTAGGTTGACGTCATCGCTACGATCTACGGTGGTCATCACAAACCTATTGACCGTTATGAAATATTCATTTTTCAAATAGCAGTATATCTTCTTTTTGCATAGTTTTCTTTCTTTCTTGTATCACCGACAATATTCTTAATAACTTGATTATTTAAGTAAAACAGTGAGTATC
This sequence comes from Bathymodiolus septemdierum, assembly GCA_963383655.1. Classification (NCBI taxonomy): domain Eukaryota; kingdom Metazoa; phylum Mollusca; class Bivalvia; order Mytilida; family Modiolidae; genus Bathymodiolus; species Bathymodiolus septemdierum. The sequence goes on from OY726529.1 coordinate 62,993,053, forward strand.
TCATAAGAAACAGGAACTGCTTATCTGTTCCCACACATGAATTAATAACCCTTTTCTTCTTCTTTATTGTGTTGTCTATGTTGCTCATCTTTCTAGCTTTCTGTGTTGTTTTCTTGTTGTTTGTCGTCGCTCTGTATCTTGTGTCCAATGTCACCTAAATGTACATTATGTTGATGGTTTGAGCAAGAAAACAAAAAGGTTTAAACCGGATAACCAAAATCGGATACATATGCCTTAGTAGGGTGGGGTGCCACTTTCAACAATATTTCTCAACTCTTGGAGTTTGGTACATTTTATAGTGAAGTGCAATTCATCTTCCACTTCAAATTTACATAGGTGGCATAATCTGTTTCTAAATCTATGTTTCTGTGCCTGCCCTTTTCGATCATAAGGATACTATTACTTATTCTGAGTCTTACAAAATTTGACATATCAGATCTGTCAATATTTAATTTCAAAAAGTTTTCCATCTCAAATTTCTTCTTCAAGTCCTTGTATGTTCTTAATTTGTTTCCTTTTTTTTCAGTGATATTTTTTTTAATGGATTCCTCCCAAAATTTAATGAAATCATTTCTCAATTTGTTATATATAACATAAGTTAAACGATTTTTACTAAATGAATTTTGATTTTCCCAGACATGATTTTATCCAACTTTATCAAATAACAATTTTATTTTTATTCTATACCAGTCTAAGTTATTATTAACACTTGATAAATACATTTTATTTATTAAACTATCTGGGTTTGAATTGACTACATGATGTCAGAAACCTACACAAAGTTTAATAGCATCAATTGAACATGGAATCATATCTAATTCTCTTAGTACTGCCTTTCGTGCAGTTTTGTTAACTCCTAAAATGTGTTTAGCAAATTTAATTTGTACTTTTACAGGTTGGAATAAAAAATATCTAGACTCCATGGTTATATTATCTTTTAACAGAGTATCTAAACACAGAATTTCACTACAATAAAGAAGTATAGGTTTAACACATGAATTAAATAATTTAAGATTTGGTAATATGCTTAGTTTGTCTGAATATAGTGTTTTGTAAATGCAAAATAATGCTTCTCTAGCTTTTTACATAAATATTAAGACGCCATATCCCTAACCCTAATATAATTGTTTTTATTTTTAGGTGCCGAGATGTTCTCCAGAGATTTACAATTAATGATAGGACGACCTATTCCAATTTTCATTCGAATTCTATGGTGTTTCATAACACCTACTCTACTATTGGTAATTTTAAAACCTATTTTTTTAATTTACGGTATGCTGACTGTGTACTAGTCCGAGATTCCTCTGCCGTCCGACGGCTATTTTCGACTTGCTGGAGCAGTGGGACGTCAGAGAGCTCTACATAAGGAAAACAGCGGATTTGCCACTCCAACTCTGGGTCGGAACATTTCCACGTTTCGTGGCTATCAGATTTTTTTTTCTATCAGAAACCCTTATATAAATCGCTTCCCCAAGCAGTTTTCTATTCATTCATAACCATCTTACCCTCAGAAAGTGGTGTTGCACTCCATTACAGCACGACTTTGCCTTAGATCCTATTATCTCGGACTAATGTACATCCAATGTCAAAGATATTTATTATTTAATGCCTCATCTACTAATGGTAATTTTAAAACATAAAATCATTAAAAAAAATGAACGAAGTTATGGGATATTGACTCGACTTTGATTGGAAAGGATAATAAGGAGCAGATCCAGTTATTAAAACGAAACGTTCTAATGCAGAGGGGGAAATGCAACAACAACAAAAGCAAGCAAACAAACAAAAACAAATGTTGGAACAAAATGACATGGAATGTGATAGAGCATCATGTTCTTTTTGAAGTTCAATATCATTTTGCTTAATGCCACGACAACAGTAAGAAACCAAAACTGCATTTGAATGACTCCATTGTGTTGTAGCCTATTAAAAGACAAAATACACACTAACCTCTCTTGCATGTATGTGGTAGTCTTCGGTTTATTCTAATATAATATACCTACTGCAGTACAGAATAACTATAACTATTAATAACTTCATCTGGTGGTAACTGAGTAGTAACAACGCCTCATTTCTATACAGGGGCCGTGGTGATCGTGATCGTATGGTAGTTAGATTTACAATTACCTATGCAATCAGTGTATATCGCCACTAACGTTGTGAATTCAAATCCCGTTCAGGCGAGGTGTACTCGATACAACATTATGTGATAAAGTTTGTCATAGCCAAACACTACTAGATATGTGAGTTTGAATCCCACTCATGGCGAGCTGTTCTCGATACACATTAAGTGTGTCAGTGACTTGTGACAGGTCTGTGGTTTTCCCCGGGTACTCCAGTTTCCTCCACCACGATATAACTGACATATTGCAAAAAGTGGCGCTACCCACCCTACTCATAACCCTAACCAGTTTTTTGTATATATGTTTTAAAAAACTTGTTCTCGACCGCAATATAGCTGAAATACTGTTCACTTGAGGTTGAGCAATAATCAATTAATCAATTCGCATCGGTGGTGTAATGAACTTAAGAATGCTCGCCACGAGTGCGGTAGATCGTGAATTTAGAGGCCTAGTTGGGTTCAAACCAAGGACTATTACATTGGCATTTGCTGTTTCTCCGCTACGTACGCAGCTTTAAGGAAAATAAACAAAGACTGGTAGGCTGGAATCAAGATAATGAGCGACATATTTATCTACAGACTGGTTTTGTTTAAGTGGACTAGCACAATAAAGATCCAATTAAGCGTGTCCATCTAGTAGATAGCGGACATCTTCATCATGTCAGATGAAGAACAACAAAATGGAATTTTACCTCATGCTTAATTTGAATTAAATTTAATAAATTGAATTAAAAATAAAACTTATTCGTTTCTGTCGAAAACGATGCATTCAATTACAATTACAATTACAATTACAATTGCATGTATTTTTTTCAGGTGTTGTTGATCTTTATTATTACAAATTATGAGCCGCCAACATATGGAAAGTATGAATATCCCGCCATTTTGAACGTGTTTGGATTAATATACGCACTAGCGCCTTTGGTCCCCTTATTTTACTTTGCCATTGTTGAGGTGTATAAAGCTGATGGTTATTCCTTACAAGAGGTATGTAAGATATGTAATAAATCATATTGATATTTTAAACTTTTCTTTATTTATATGACAATAAACTTGCTTACAGTGTGAGCAATTTTTCAGCTATGTCATGGTGAGAACAGGTTATGCCACTTTCAACAATATTTCAATTATATCGTGGTGGAATGTTTTATTGGTGGAGGAAACGGGAGTACTCGGACTGACTGCTGCAAGTCACTGATAAATTGTATAGCATAATGTGGTATCGAGTAAATCTCCCCATGAGCGGGATTCGAACTCACAACGTTAGTGGTAATAAGCCCTGATTGCACAGGTAATTGCAACATGCGATCTTGACCACGACGGCTCCTTAATCACGTGTATTTCGTTGGAAATCTTCTGTAAAATTCAATATGTGTGGTATGGGTAATATGTTGTCAGTAAAATATATCGTATTGTTTGAAGCTAACGACTAGTTACGTTATATGGCCGTCCTGGGCATACTTTTAGTTTTATGATGCATTGATATAAAATTAGCTTATAATGACGTCTGCCGTCAAAAACATCCACAAACTTAAAGCGACGTGGTTTTGAACGCAATTCCGTCCCATTAATTCAATTTTGTCCCACATGATTTGTATATGGATGGGATGGAAAGCTGAGATTCTCATATTTTTTTTCCTTTGAGCGGAATTGTTTTGCTTAGTTAGGAAAAATAACATCGAATTGCCTTTTTTAAATTTATTTAATTAATGTTTAGTTAAAAGCTCATATTTATGCAAATCTCCGCCGATAAATATATGTAAAATTGTCCCTTCTTCAACATAGAATTATTTGTTTTCTTTTTAGTAGTGAATTTCAGCTTCAGAATCGAAATTGAATACATCTTTGGTAAAATGTTTGGTAGCAACGTTAGCTAAACGGCGGAAATCGCTGAAAATTGATCATCGTTTTAGCACGATTTTTTCGATAAAAAACGCTTGACCACAATAAAATTTACACACACAATGAGAGAAAACATCAGACAACACTGTGATATATTTGTTTCAACTACAACATTGTTTTTCATCATTTATTTTTCAATTAAACCGTAGGCATTTGATAGTATTTTGTTGACGTTCGGAGTTATCGATAACGTTACGTGGCATACGTATACAATCTTCTATTAATATTATCATTATAGGGGATATCTTTGTTTTCAAGAAGCTTGTCTACTGCAAGCAACTCCATTGACGTATATACGTATAGTTGTGTCCAACGCATATTGTTGTGTGTTCGTCTTGTGTATGGTGTTCTCCAACACATATTGTTGTGTGTTCGTCTTGTGTATGGTGTTGTCCAACACATATTGTTGTGTGTTCGTCTTGTGTATGGTGTTGTCCAACACATATTGTTGTGTGTTCGTCTCATGTATGGTGTTGTCCAACACATATTGTTGTGTGTTCGTCTTGTGTATGGTGTTGTCCAACACATATTGTTGTGTGTTCGTCTTGTGTATGGTGTTGTCCAACACATATTGTTGTGTGTTCGTCTTGTGTATGGTGTTGTCCAACACATATTGTTGTGTGTTCGTCTTGTGTATGGTGTTGTCCAACACAAATTGTTGTGTGTTCGTCTCGTGTATGGTGTTGTCCAACACATATTGTTGTGTGTTCGTCTCGTGTATGGTGTTGTCCAATGCATATTGTGGTGTGTTCGTCTTGTGTATGGTGTTGTCCAACACATATTGTTGTGTGTTCGTCTTGTGTATGGTGGTGTCCAACACATATTGTTGTGTGTTCGTCTTGTGTATGGTGTTGTCCAACACATATTGTTGTGTGTTCGTCTTGTGTATGGTGTTGTCCAACACATATTGTTGTGTTTTCGTCTGGTGTATGGTGTTGTCCAACACATATTGTTGTGTGTTCGTCTTGTGTATGGTGTTGTCCAACACATATTGTTGTGTGTTCGTCTTGTGTATGGTGTTGTCCAACACATATTGTTGTGTGTTCGTCTTGTGTATGGTGTTGTCCAACACATATTGTTGTGTGTTCGTCTTGTGTATGGTGTTGTCCAACACATATTGTTGTGTGTTCGTCTTGTGTATGGTGTTGTCCAACACATATTGTTGTGTGTTCGTCTTGTGTATGGTGTTGTCCAACACATATTGTTGTGTGTTCGTCTTGTGTATGGTGTTGTCCAACACATATTGTTGTGTGTTCGTCTTGTGTATGGTGTTGTCCAACACATATTGTTGTGTGCTCGTCTTGTGTATGGTGTTGTCCAACACATATTGTTGTGTGTTCGTCTTGTGTATGGTGTTGTCCAACACATATTGTTGTGTGTTCGTCTTGTGTATGGTGTTGTCCAACACATATTGTTGTGTGTTCGTCTTGTGTATGGTGTTGTCCAACACAAATTGTTGTGTGTTCGTCTCGTGTATGGTGTTGTCCAACACATATTGTTGTGTGCTCGTCTCGTGTATGGTGTTGTCCAATGCATATTGTGGTGTGTTCGTCTTGTGTATGGTGTTGTCCAACACATATTGTTATGTGTTCGTCTTGTGTATGGTGTTGTCCAACACATATTGTTGTGTGTTCGTCTTGTGTATGGTGTTGTCCAACACATATTGTTGTGTGTTCGTCTTGTGTATGGTGTTGTCCAACACATATTGTTGTGTGTTCGTCTTGTGTATGGTGTTGTCCAACACATATTGTTGTGTGTTCGTCTTGTGTATGGTGTTGTCCAACACATATTGTTGTGTGTTCGTCTCGTGTATGGTGTTGTCCAACACATATTGTTGTGTGTTCGTCTCATGTATGGTGTTGTCCAACACATATTGTTGTGTGTTCGTCTTGTGTATGGTGTTCTCCAACACATATTGTTGTGTTTTCGTCTTGTGTATGGTGTTGTCCAACACATATTGTTGTGTGTTCGTCTTGTGCATGGTGTTGTCCAACACATATTGTTGTGTGTTCGTCTTGTGTATGGTGTTGTCCAACACATATTGTTGTGTGTTCGTCTCGTGTATGGTGTTGTCCAACACATATTGTTGTGTGTTCGTCTCGTGTATGGTGTTGTCCAACACATATTGTTGTGTGTTCGTCTTGTGTATGGTGTTGTCCAACACATATTGTTGTGTTTTCGTCTTGTGTATGGTGTTGTCCAACACATATTGTTGTGTGTTCGTCTTGTGCATGGTGTTGTCCAACACATATTGTTGTGTGTTCGTCTTGTGTATGGTGTTGTCCAACACATATTGTTGTGTGTTCGTCTTGTGTATGGTGTTGTCCAACACATATTGTTGTGTTTTCGTCTTGTGTATGGTGTTGTCCAACACATATTGTTGTGTGTTCGTCTTGTGCATGGTGTTGTCCAACACATATTGTTGTGTGTTCGTCTTGTGCATGGTGTTGTCCAACACATATTGTTGTGTGTTCGTCTTGTGTATGGTGTTGTCCAACACATATTGTTGTGTGTTCGTCTTGTGTATGGTGTTGTCCAACACATATTGTTGTGTGTTCGTCTTGTGTATGGTGTTGTCCAACACATATTTTGCTGGGTTTTTTGTTTTGTTTTTCTTCGTCTTGTGTGTTTAATGTTTCTAGTTTATCCGGATTCTGGATTGCCCCTATGGTTTCTCTAACGTCTATTTCGAAAGGCGATGGATATTGGTGTTTAGCGACACTTTCAACATTACTTTAATTATATCATTACGGTCAGTTTTATTGGTGTAGAAATACAGGAGTACTCGAAGAAATTCATTCTAACCGCCTTTCGGAAGACAGTTGTATCAAATACTACAGTGATCACAGACTTGACCACCAATCCAACTGCCATGATATTTTCATCGTGTGGGCATCTCAACTTAGAATAATACAAGTATTAAAGAAAACCCTGGAATAACATTTCTCCACGAGTCGTGTCAATTTAGGGTTAGGGTTATGGTGTTTAACGCCACTTCCAACAATATTTCAGTAACATCGTGACGATTTTATCGGTGTAGGAAATTCAACTACCATATGATTACGACTACGACTCCCCTTCGTATCGGTATAATATTCAAGTGTATGTACATATATACATGTAAATAAAAAGTCTATCGAGGAAATGTTTTAAAAATAGGATACATGTTTGCTAGGATATTTCCAATATTCCATATTATCAACAGTTGCAAATTTAGAATTTTTTTATCAACCGCGTCGGTGGTGTAATGATTAGCGTGCTCGCCTCGAGTGCGGTAGATTGTGGGTTCAAGCCCCGGTCGGGTCAAACTAATGACTATAAATTTGGTATTTGTTGCTTCTCCGCTAAGCACGCAGCATTAAGGAGAAAGGGCAAAGACTGGTTGGCTCGGAATCAGGATAATGTGTCCGAGTGGAGCGACATGTCTATCCGCAGACTGTTCTTTCAGTGAGCTAGCACTATAAAAATCCATCTAAGCGTGTTGGTCTAGTACAAAGCGGACCTCATCATCTTCTCATTGAAAATTAACTTGATCTCGCCATGATATAGCTGAAAAATTGCTGAATTGGCATTAAACAACATCACTGACTGTAATTATTTCATGATGTTTAGAATGTATTTCATTTTCATAATTACATTGTAATATGAAATATGCAATATTCAACAGCTTCAGAAGAAAGTTCTCTTAAAATAATTTGCTTTTTTTTATTTAGAAACTTCGGAACTCGATGAAACCTTCGTTACTATGGAAGCCTGGGGACCGAGAAGCACAAAAAGGGTATATAGATAATATTAAGGAATACCCAAGATGGCCGATTAGGATGAGATGGACAGTTATTGGTCGATGATGTATACAAACTTGATCTGTTTATTTTAATTTATTTGGAGTGGATTATATATTTGGAACAAATATTTCTGTCACGTGTTATTCTTTATTTTGTTCTAGATCCACATGGATTATTGAAAACATGCAAAAATAAAACAAACAAACCTTAACACGACAAATACAACCTGAAATGTGAATGTAAAGAAATTATCTGAACAAAATAGTCAAACTTAATAATAACTAGTTTATAGACTGTTTCTAATCATAATAATTAGTTTATAGACTGTTTCTAATCATAATAACTAGTTTATAAGTAATTTCACGAAGGAAATATCTTTCTACTTTTCACCTTTTACTGTAAGACAAGTTTAAAGATATCAAAGGGTAATCTGAAGTCCAACATCAGAGAAGGACAAGACAACACAATGACAAAAGACAACGACCTACAAAATACAACATAAAGATCGAGCAACACGAACCCCACTACATAAACATTAGAGAAAGTCAGACCGTCCAGAGAAAACCGAAGGGGCAAGCTCCAATTGACAGTCCAGAGACATTGGCAACGTTGGGTACACAATACACTACACAGAACGGAGACAAAAGAGAAAGTCAATTCAAACAACTAAAAACATGAGTAACCCGGACTCTACTAAAAACCTGGGTTGAACCCAGGAACTCGTGAAGAGTAAGCAGTTCCCGCCATGTTACTCATCTAGTCAATACGTGTTGAACACCACAATACTCAAGCAAACACAAATAACATAAATAAGACATGATCACTCCTACAAACATCAAGGGGTAAAGACGAACCGAACGTCATGTTTATGCGGAAATGGGTGCGTTCATTACAACACGGAACTCTTAACATAAATACATATGATAGGACAAAATGTTGGAAATATCTATACACAAACAACACAATAAGACATGAACTTCTTACTAACAACAAGGGAGTGGATATTAACTGAACATCATTTTTATCCGGACATCACAACAAGGAGATGAACACATGTGTTCCGGAAGGGTAAGCAGTTCCGGCTCTACATGTGACACTAATCGTCGTACTATTGTCATGGTTCATTGAGCAGACGTTTCGCCGTATTGTACTTCTCTACTTCTACCAAATACTGACCTCTTTCAATAAGTTGACCATTATACCAGAGGTTGCACCTGACAATTGAACAAGGTATTTACAAGTATGTCATAACTTATACCCCTTTCTTCCAGTATAGGACATTAAATTCCCGTCTTCATGTTCAGTGGGTTGGGTGAACTTTCTTATTTACGTTAGTCCTCACGATATACACCGATCCTCCGCCCATGACCAGCAAAACCTTGTTCGCACTAGTGAATTTTTCAGTTTTTATTTAGATATATAACACATAAATTCAAGAATTTGATTCGGACCAGTAAATTCATATTTTCATTTCGAGAACTGTAAAATGTTAGAAACGACGACGACGCAAAGTGTTGACTATATTTCATATAATCTTTGTAACAAATAAAATGCAATACAAACCACACAATCATGTATAACCATATTAGACCAAGAAGAGGAAGACAGTAAGAATGGTATTGTATGTAAAAGTGGAGGTGGGTGTTATTTTGTTGATATTGGTACCCCGTGCAATTATTGACCATCACAGTTTAAGGTGTCTTTCGCGGAGTCCCTAATTTCATCCGCGGGTTTTGTTGTTGGGTTCATGTTGCTCGACCTTGTGTAAATCGTTGTTTATCCTTTTGTCATTTTTCCTTTCACCGTTGTGTTAGATATCATTCTTCAATTTACGGCTTCTGATTTGGGTATCCATAAGATGATCTTAGCATATAACCTAAGTCAAACAATATAATAACAAATATATTTACCGGATATTATTTTATTTACAAATATTGTGAAATGCAATACATCTTAATGCGAATTTATTTGTAAATGACTGGATACTTATATGGTTTTTTCTTGGTTAGTTTCCAGTTTCCGTCATGGAACCCCACATAGTTAGACAGAGACTTGTGTTATCAAGACTATACACGCCTTTTATTACACTCTGACTGCACATACTGTTACAAAAGGCAGACAATAGAATGCACAACACATAATGACGAACTAAGTAAATTATCTGCTGGGTAGGTACATGTTGTATGTTGATGTCATCAACTAATTAATTATCTGCTGGGTAGGTATGTCGATATCATCAACTAATTAATTATCTGCTGGGTAAGTATGTCGATATCATCAACTAAGTAAATTATCTGCTGGGTAGGTATGTCGATATCATCAACTAATTAAATTATCTGCTGGGTAGGTATGTCGATATCATCAACTAATTAATTATCTATACCCTTCGAAAAACAACAGAAAGTTGGTCAGTCAAGAGTCGCACTTAACAAAGAAGAGTTTGATTAGAAGTTCAGTTTGATAGGAAGAGTTTGAAGATACCAAAGGAATAATCAGAATCCGTATATCGAAGAAGAACAGACAACACAATGGATAAAAGAAAAAGTACAAAAGGACAAACAACGATCTACAAAACATACATATAAAACTAAAAATCGAGTAACACGAGCCCCGCTAAGAACCGGGGGCGAAATCCGGTGCTCCGAAAGGGTAGGCAGTTCCTGCTCCACTAGTGACACCCGTCTTGTTAATCTAGTTACAAACCCAGTGAAAAGTCATGAATAAGGAAAAGGCCGTAAAGTGCTTACGACAAGTGGAACATATCCATGGTCATTTGTGATACAGATGTTCCGTAACAGTTAACCAAGTCATGGTGGCGACCTTAAAACTTTCGAAGTGATGACTTCAACTTAACTAAGAGGAACCCTTGGATCAGTAGCTTCCTTGTTAGCAGCAACCCTCTATCAAGGAAATCCTTATAGGAACCACAAACTCTTGAATATCGTATCAACTGAGAAATATATCCTCCATATGCAGGTACTGCTGGCATGTTGCTACATATGAATGGAAAGTTCACAAACTAGAATGGTTATTAATACTTAGTATTGCGCTTACAACAAAATGTATAAATTATTTCCAATTATAATTTAAATCGTTGTAGTTCAATGTGTCTAACTATATATAGGGTTATGGTGTTTAACGCCACTTTCATCAATATTTCAGTAATATCAAGGCAGTCAATTTCATTGGTGGAGGAAACCGGAGTACCCGGATAAAACCACTGACCTGCCACAAGGCACTGACAAACTTTAACACTTAATGTTGTATCGAATACATCTCTCCAGGACGGGATTCGAACTCACGACATTAGTGGTAATTGGCACTGATTGCATGGTAATGTATCAATATTTAAATGTGTTAACCATATCGTGAACAATTAAAGGAGAAACAAAGAAAACATAGGTACACAACCTATTAATAGATGTAACAAAATAGTTTATTTAAATAACCAATAGCATAGTTCCACAGACGGTGGGAAACAATTACATATTTATGTGTATGGGTGTCGCCATTTAATTGAACTCTTTGGTATTGAAGAGTGCAAAAATTTCATTATTCTATGTCACACCATCACTTCCGCTTTCCTGTCACCTGTGCCAAATGACATTCGCTAGCGACACAGAATATAGCCTCAGAAAAGCTAAATTATCTAACCGCAAAGATGAAACAATATTCTGAAAAATGGAAAACGGCGTACACAAATGGTGGAATAGTGTTAATGTTGCTTTAAGGACTAATATTGACGACTCTTAATATCCCAGTACCCAATTCAATCCACTAAAGGTACAATAATCTTATGAAAAGGTATTGGTTGAGGAGTCAAGAGACAATGATTCCACAAAACGCTAACTCAGAATCAACAACTTCTATTACACAAACTACCAGTACAGTAATGCGTCACTTAACAATGTCAACTCAGGCTACCACTTCCAGTACTAATTCAACAGGAACTGTGATGACAAAGGCACCACAAGAATTAAATGTACCTGTTGCTCCACCACCAAGATTTCACACGCCTAGGTACAATCACAGTTATGATTTTTGTATCCCTCGACTACTCTAAAAAACCACAAGAGAGGAATCTCAAATGTCAAATTTTCATACAACACTTTTTCAAAATAGTTTTGTATTGGTGTCTTGACCTGATTCGCCATAATATTGGTACCCACTTGAAGCTTAATAAATATATTTTTGATATTGACCGAATGAAACAATACTTGTACCGTACAACTACTATTTTATTTTAATTTCAGTAAATTATTAATATTACTATCATATTGTATATGACAGTCAATACATTAGTGGTAACGATAATCATATTGTCATGGTGTCATTTTTAGTGTCAGTTTCCATTTTTGTGAAAATTTAGCTTTCAACAAAAATTTCATAGATTTATTGTTTTGAACTCTCAAATTATTTCATAAAACGTTTTTTTTTTTAATATCAAAGTTCATTTTCATATTTTACTTTGAAATCAAATTTGATCAAAACAAAGTTCTGATTTTATTTGATTTATCTCTCATTTCACACTTCCTCTGTATAAACTGATAATGTTACCTTTTTGTACATATGTTACTTATCTAAAAAAACCTTAAGTGACCAGGTATCAATTAACAAATTATTGTCTAGAGTTAAAAATTAGAAGGAATTAATACTGTAATATTCCCTATTCCGCAAAGCTCGGTAAACGTGCATTGTCGTGACTAGTAGATGTACATTCTAAGTTGAATTGTTATAGTACAACAACAGTCCGCTGGTAGAAATGTCGTTCCACTCGAACACATTATCCTCATTCCGAGGCAACCATTCTTTGCTACACCTCAATACTGTGTGTTTAGAAACGATACAGCAAATACACATGTTAAAGTCTTTGCTTTGACTTGATCGGTGTTCAAACCCACGATCTACAACACTTGATCGGTGTTCAAACCCACGATCTACAACACTTGATCGGTGTTCAAACCCACGATCTACAACACTTGATCGGTGTTCAAACCCACGATCTACAACACTTGATCGGTGTTCAAACCCACGATCTACAACACTTGATCGCTGTTCAAACTCACGATCTACAACACTTGATCGGTGTTCAAACCCACGATCTACAACACTTGATCGGTGTTCAAACCCACGATCTACAACACTTGATCGGTGTTCAAACTCACGATCTACAACACTTGATCGGTGTTCAAACCCACGATATACAACACTTGATCGGTGTTCAAACCCACGATCTACAACACTTGATCGGTTTTCAAACCCACGATCTACAACACTTGATCGGTGTTCAAACCCACGATCTACAACACTTGATCGGTGTTCAAACCCACGATCTACAACACTTGATCGGTGTTCAAACTCACGATCTACAACACTTGATCGGTGTTCAAACCCACGATATACAACACTTGATTCGGTGTTCAAACCCACGATCTACAACACTTGATCGGTGTTCAAACCCACGATCTACAACACTTGATCGGTGTTCAAACTCACGATCTACAACACTTGATCGGTGTTCAAACCCACGATATACAACACTTGATCGGTGTTCAAACCCACGATCTACAACACTTGATCGGTGTTCAAACCCACGATCTGCAACACTTGATCGGTGTTCAAACACACGATCTGCAACACTTGATCGGTGTTCAAACCCACGATCTGCAACACTTGATCGGTGTTCAAACCCACGATCTGCAACACTTGATCGGTGTTCAAACCCACGATCTGCAACACTTGATCGGTGTTCAAACCCACGATCTGCAACACTTGATCGGTGTTCAAACCCACGATCTGCAACACTTGATCGGTGTTCAAACCCACGATCTGCAACACTTGATCGGTGTTCAAACCCACGATCTGCAACACTTGATCGGTGTTCAAACCCACGATCTGCAACACTTGATCGGTGTTCAAACCCACGATCTACAACACTTGATCGGTGTTCAAACCCACGATCTACAACACTTGATCGGTGTTCAAACCCACGATCTACAACACTTGATCGGTGTTCAAACCCACGATCTACAACACTTGATCGGTGTTCAAGCCCACGATCTACAACACTTGATCGGTGTTCAAACCCACGATCTACAACACTTGATCGGTGTTCAAACCCACGATCTACAACACTTGATCGGTGTTCAAACCCACGATCTACAACACTTGATCGGTGTTCAAACCCACGATCTACAACACTTGATCGGTGTTCAAACCCACGATCTACAACACTTGATCGGTGTTCAAACCCACGATCTGCAACACTTGATCGGTGTTCAAACCCACGATCTGCAACACTTGATCGGTGTTCAAACCCACGATCTGCAACACTTGATCGGTGTTCAAACCCACGATCTGCAACACTTGATCGGTGTTCAAACCCACGATCTGCAACACTTGATCGGTGTTCAAACCCACGATCTGCAACACTTGATCGGTGTTCAAACCCACGATCTGCAACACTTGATCGGTGTTCAAACCCACGATCTACAACACTTGATCGGTGTTCAAACCCACGATCTACAACACTTGATCGGTGTTCAAACCCACGATCTACAACACTTGATCGGTGTTCAAACCCACGATCTACAACACTTGATCGGTGTTCAAACCCACGATCTACAACACTTGATCGGTGTTCAAACCCACGATCTACAACACTTGATCGGTGTTCAAACCCACGATCTACAACACTTGATCGGTGTTCAAACCCACGATCTACAACACTTGATCGGTGTTCAAACCCACGATCTACAACACTTGATCGGTGTTCAAACCCACGATCTACAACACTTGATCGGTGTTCAAACCCACGATCTACAACACTTGATCGGTGTTCAAACCCACGATCTACAACACTTGATCGGTGTTCAAACCCACGATCTGCAACACTTGATCGGTGTTCAAACCCACGATCTACAACACTTGATCGGTGTTCAAACCCACGATCTGCAACACTTGATCGGTGTTCAAACCCACGATCTGCAACACTTGATCGGTGTTCAAACTCACGATCTACAACACTTGATCGGTGTTCAAACCCACGATCTACAACACTTGATCGGTGTTCAAACCCACGATCTACAACACTTGATCGGTGTTCAAACCCACGATCTACAACACTTGATCGGTGTTCAAACCCTCGATCTACAACACTTGATCGGTGTTCAAACCCACGATCTACAACACTTGATCGGTGTTCAAACCCACGATCTACAACACTTGATCGGTGTTCAAACCCACGATCTACAACACTTGATCGGTGTTCAAACCCACGATCTACAACACTTGATCGGTGTTCAAATCCACGATCCACAACACTTGATCGGTGTTCAAACCCACGATCCACAACACTTGATCGGTGTTCAAACCCACGATCTACAACACTTGATCGGTGTTCAAACCCACGATCTACAACACTTGATCGGTGTTCAAACCCACGATCTACAACACTTGATCGGTGTTCAAACCCACGATCTACAACACTTGATCGGTGTTCAAACCCACGATCTACAACACTTGATCGGTGTTCAAACCCACGATCTACAACACTTGATCGGCGTTCAAACCCACGATCTACAACACTTGATCGACGTTCAAAACCACGATCTACAACACTTGATCGGTGTTCAAACCCACGATCTACAACACTTGATCGGTGTTCAAACCCACGATCTACAACACTTGATCGGTGTTCAAACCCACGATCTACAACACTTGATCGGTGTTCAAACCCACGATCTACAACACTTGATCGGTGTTCAAACCCACGATCTACAACACTTGATCGGTGTTCAAACCCACGATCTACAACACTTGATCGGTGTTCAAACCCACGATCCACAACACTTGATCGGTGTTCACACCCACGATCTACAACACTTGATCGGTGTTCAAACCCACGATCTACAACACTTGATCGGTGTTCAAACCCACGATCTACAACATTTGATCGGTGTTCAAACCCACGATCTACAACACTTGATCGGTGTTCAAACCCACGATCTACAACACTTGATCGGTGTTCAAACCCACGATCTACAACACTTGATCGGTGTTCAAACCCACGATCTACAACACTTGATCGGTGTTCAAACCCACGACCTACAACACTTGATCGGTTTTCAAACCCACGATCTACAACACTTGATCGGTGTTCAAACCCACGATCAACAACACTTGATCGGTGTTCAAACCCACGATCTACAACACTTGATCGGTGTTCAAACCCACGATCTACAACACTTGATCGGTGTTCAAACCCACGATCTACAACACTTGATCGGTGTTCAAACCCACGATCTACAACACTTGATCGGTGTTCAAACCCACGATCCACAACACTTGATCGGTGTTCAAACCCACGATCCACAACACTTGATCGGTGTTGAAACCCACGATCTACAACACTTGATCGGTGTTCAAACCCACGATCTACAACACTTGATCGGTGTTCAAACCCACGATCTACAACACTTGATCGGTGTTCAAACCCACGATCTACAACACTTGATCGGTGTTGAAACTCACGATCTACAACACTTGATCGGTTTTCAAACCCACGATCTACAACACTTGATCGGTGTTCAAACCCACGATCTACAACACTTGGTCGGTGTTCAAACCCACGAACTCCTACAACACTTGATCGGTGTTCAAACCCACGATCTACAACACTTGATCGGTGTTCAAACCCACGATGTACAACACTTGATCGGTGTTCAAACCCACGATGTACAACACTTGATCGATGTTCAAGCCCACGATCTACAACACTTGATCGGTGTTCAAACCCACGATCTACAACACTTGATCGGTGTTCAAACCCACGATCTACAACACTTGATCGGTGTTCAAACCCACGATCTACAACATTTGATCGGTGTTCAAACCCACGATCTGCAACACTTGATCGGTGTTCAAACCCACGATCTACAACACTTGGTGTATTGTATTAACAGGGACAGAAGGAGTGACGTCAATAACAATGCCAGTAAAGATGGGAGCTGCCTTACTGGCGGAAAATTATATTATTTGATTTTAGCACACACAGTTAATAGTTTTCTGTGATTCTATTAAATGGGGATCGTCGTGGTCGTGATCGTATTGTAGTTGGATTTACAGCTACCTGTGTAATCAGTGCCTATCACTAATTAGTAATTAAGCTTTTACATCATTATATTATTATTTGGTTTCCTGCCCGTTTAAATGTTCCGTTCTTTGATAGTCGCCATAATAAAATGTTATATATGGCATTTGGTTGTTGTCCCAACAATGTTTCAACGAATAACCATACAAACATATAACTTTTATTCTTGGTTTGGCAAATTACATATGGCCGCTAAAACATATTCTAACAGGCAATGTATTATGTACGTGTTTGTTCAGGTTATTTACATGTATTCTAGTCTTGTTCTGTTGCTTTGGTTTAGGTATTCTCTAATGGAACATCTTCATTTCTCATTAATCCTGATTTTTCATCATTCAAGGTTTCCTGGTTGTTTTCTGATGAGATTGTTCTAGTTTCTTCCTGAACTTTGTCCATTTTGCTTTTAATTTCATATGGCATCACGTGGCAATTCTCATTCTCAGATTTAACACTGATCCTTTGAATGACGTCACAATCTGTTCTTTGAGTGTTTTTACATTCGTTATCTAACTCAGTAATTTCAATGTTTGTAGTGTCGAGTCCCTGAAACATATCTCGTCCAAGAACTTCCATTGCTGAATTGGTACCTGATGGTATGGTGGCACTCCAATGACGTTTCTCAAAACTACCCTCCACTGAGGCAGTAACTTCGAACATACTTGTATGATTTCTCTTTTCACTACCTGGTTTCATACCCCTGCTGTGAATAAACAAGTTCTTTTAAAATAAGTTGTTTGTTAGCTGTACTTACTTCTCAATATAGAGGAAAATACCTCTTCATCAGTATAGGCTAGTGAGTACTATTTAACGCCAAGAGAGCTATGGAAAGCTACATCATATCGACAACATGTTAAATGTCGAACAGATGGGGATGATGTCCTCAGCGTACTAGACCTTCATGCTTAGTTTGATTTCCATAGTGTTATCGCAATGAAACAACAGTCCGCGGATAGACACGTTGCTACAGTCGGAAACATTATCCTGATTCCGAGTCAATCAGTCTTTGTCCTTGCACCTTAATGCTGTATGCTTAGCGGAAAAGTATGAGATAACAATTTTATAGTCTTTGGCCCCAATCGAGGTTGGACTCGCACACTCGAGACGAGCACACATATCACAAACGGTTTTCATTAGTACCACTAGTGATGTTTTTTGGTGGGGTCCGTGTTGTTTTAATTTTTATTTTTGGGTTTTGTGCTATTTTGTGTCTTTACGTGTTGAGCCCGCTACGATTTCTGCATACAAACGATGTTGCATTCGTCTTTACCTCCAGTTGTTTGTAGGAGGGTTCATGTTTTATTTACGTTATTTGTGTTTGTTTGTACATAGTGGTGTCCAACACATTGTGTTATGGTTTTGCTTGTCTTAATCTGGTGTTCCTATTGTTGCCGGTGTCTCTGGATTGTCCATTTTTGATTACAATCTTTGTTATTCTCTAACGTTTATTAATTAATGTTTCTGTCCTTTTATAAATGTTACCTTTAATAGTTTATTTAAATACCACAATAACGAATGATCTACACTAGTACCTCATTACCTCATTCTTCTTTTCCTTATTACAATAATGACCAAAATAGCAACAACCAGTAGAACAATCAGAACAACAGCGATGACCCATAAATCTGAAGAAAC
Source organism: Bathymodiolus septemdierum (assembly GCA_963383655.1). Classification (NCBI taxonomy): domain Eukaryota; kingdom Metazoa; phylum Mollusca; class Bivalvia; order Mytilida; family Modiolidae; genus Bathymodiolus; species Bathymodiolus septemdierum. The sequence continues at coordinate 63,011,645 of OY726529.1, forward strand.
AAAGTTGACTTAATGTCGGATTTGTTATTAGAGTAACACGACGGGTGTCGCTAGTGGAGCAGGAGAAACTGCCTATCCTTCCGGAGTTCACCAATAGAATTTAGTAGGACTCGTGTAGCTCGATCTTTAGTTTTCTATGTAGTGTAGTGTAGATCGTTGTTTGTTCTTTTGTCATTTTCCTTTCGCCATTGTATTGTCATTCTTTCTTTGATTTACGGATTCTGATTACCCCTTTTGGTATTTCCAAACTCTTCTTAAATGCCATTGTTATTTCAAGATAATTATTCAAAGAATTGATTCGTGAACAATATAAGAACAGTAGACTAATAACCCAACAAAAACATAATTTGATGTTCCCTTATATAATCTTGGGCGTTAGGACTTTATTTGTTTATCATTTCATTTTGGAAGGTTAGGGTTTGAGTTATGGTGTTAAGCACCACTATCAACAATACATTGTATTTCAATTATAACTTGGTGGTCAGTTTTATTGGTGGAGGAAACCTGAGTACCCAGAGAAAACCACAGACCTGCTATAAGTCACTGACAAACTTTATCACATAATGTTGTATCAAGTACACCTAGCCATGAGCTGGATTCGAACTCACAACGTCTAGTGGTAATAGGCACTGATTGCACAGGTAGTGCAATTTTCAAAATGAGAATATCGTTGAAATTAACTCTGAGTACTACGGTTTCCTCCATCAACAAACTGATCGCCACGATATAACTGACCGCCACGATATAACTGACCGCCACGATATAACTGATCGCCACGATATAACTGACCGCCACGATATAACTGACCGCCACGATATAACTGATCGCCACGATATAACTGACCGCCACGATATAACTGACCGCCACGATATAACTGACCGCCACGATATAACTGACCGCCACGATATAACTGACCGCCACGATATAACTGACCGCCACGATATAACTGACCGCCACGATATAACTGAAATATTGTTTAAAGTGGTCTTTAACATCTAAGAATATCAATGTCTCAATGTTACCATATAAAATGAATATACTTCCTATTGAATCACAAGAGAATGCTCTTTGCAGAGATGTTTAAAGAGATGAACTTACTATGGTATACACTAATACTAATATTTTCCAAAATAATAAAGTGCGCAAATTTTAAAAAGTTCTTTGAAACTAGAAAACAATGAGTAAATAAGAAAGGAAGTACATCGAGACCTTATAATCATTTAAACTGTTTACAAAACTCAATAGTCAAATAAATCTATGTAAAAATGTCATCAAATGCTACAAACACTCTCCTCTTGTATTTTTAACACATATACTCACTACTTGAAGCAGGTTCATTCTCTGTTATCTTCGGTGGAGGTACAGTTTCTGTTAAGTAAGCATAACATGATGTAAGTACACAAGATGCAACAATAGACCATTAACACATTTCCGATTTTTACACAACACGATCTTCGTGCAGTATTTCCTGTAGATGCGACTCCCTTTTTATAGCACCAATGTCATCTTCATCAGTGAGAACCATTTTGTTATGGCGGGAAAGATATTTTTATTTTTATAAAATTAGTATAAGATTAATTGCTAGGTGTGAACGGTGGTGTCGTATACTAGAAAATAGTACACGATTTGTGGTATACGATTTATCTAGCCATGTAAACCGGCCTTTACAATAACACACTGAAAATCTCGAAAAAGGGTCTCAGAAGATTGTCCGGCCATTTCGACTTTTCTTCTTGTATACACATTAGAGCGAAAACGCTACAAATTTAAATATTGAACAGAAAAGGCAAAAATTCGCACACCCAGCTTCTATAATATTGAATCAAAATTCATAAATATCTTGACTGGGCTTTGATCAATTTCTTAGCCATAATTAATACAACGTGGTAATAATTTGCACATGTTATGCATGTATTCAGGTAGTATATATGTATTTACAAAATGTATTTTACGATTACAATATCATTACCGTCATATAAATTGTTGTTATTCGTGTATTAACCATCGTAGAATGATAATACGTAGAATGATAATACGTTGCACGTTGTATAATGGACATTGTCTAAAGCAATTACCAGCTTATTCTTTGGAATTCTGAAAGTAGCTAATAAATGTTATTTACTATCAAATACCTCAGTGTAATACGACCTTTGTCCGCTGATGACCGTTCTATATACATAACTTCTCAATGATATAATAATAACGTTTATTGACCCGGGTTTATACCGTCTATTACTATCTATGTTATTATGTCATTTGCACATTTCCGACCCTGATTCTAAAATTATACGTTCTACATGAGTTATTTCCCCTTAAAGTGGGTGAAAGTTCCACTTTCCTGCAAAGTTCAATGAAAATAACGTATATTTTCCCTCATAGATTGTTCAAAATTTTTAAGTTGTAGCAACTTGTGAGTTTTCTGTTTGGTATAACATTATCCTCTGATTTATTTTACAAGATTCAAATATCTACAAATTATGAGAACAATAAAATTAGTCGTTGTCATTTCCATTACTCTTGACATTTTGTCCTTCGACAGGGACATAGCTCGTATGAAAACAATAATTAAAAAAACGTATAATTTTAGGATCAAATCGGGAATATGCAAGAGGTTTATTGATAACAATTGATTGGTTTGGTTTGGTTCATAATGTTTAACACCACTTTCAACAATATTTCAGTTATTTCGTGGTGGTTAGTTTTATTGGTGAATGAAACCAGAGTACCCGGAGAAAACCACCGACGTGCCGCAAGTCACTGACTAACTTTATCACATAATGTTGTATCGAGTTCACCTTACCATTAGGGAGATTCGAACTCACAACTTTAGTGGTGATAGGCACTGATTGTACATGTAGCTACAAATCAAACTGCCATACGATCATGACCACGACGGCCCCTTTGATTGTTTGTTAGTGTTAACAAAACATTTATAAAGATATACATGTGATACATACGTTGTGTTGTTTTTGTGTCCTCTGCACGTGTAGATTGGTCAGTTTCTGTCTTGGGTGTCACATCTAAAATTCACAACAACAAAACGGATAGCAAATATTTTTGAATAGTCAAAATATTAAAAATAAATGTCACATCTACACCAAATATATTATTAAGATAAATATGTCACATGTACACCAAATATATTATCAAGATAAATATGTCACATGTACACCAAATATATTATTAAGATAAATATGTCACATGTACACCAAATATATTATTAAGATAAATATGTCACATGTACACCAAATATATTATTAAGATAAATATGTCACATGTACACCAAATATATTATTAAGATAAATATGTCACATGTACACCAAATATATTATCAAGATAAATATGTCACATGTACACCAAATATATTATTAAGATAAATATGTCACATGTACACCAAATATATTATTAAGATAAATATGTCACATGTAAGCCAAATATATTATTAAGATAAATATGTCACATGTAAACCAAATATATTATTATGATAAATATGTCACATGTAAACCAAATCTATTATTATGATAAATATGTCACATGTACACCAAATATATTATTAAGATAAATATGTCACATGTACACCAAATATATTATTATGATAAATATGTCACATGTAAACCAAATATATTATTATGATAAATATGTCACATGTACACCAAATATATTATTAAGATAAATATGTCACATGTACACCAAATATATTATTAAGATAAATATGTCACATGTACACCAAATATATTATTATGATAAATATGTCACATGTAAACCAAATATATTATTATGATAAATATGTCACATGTAAACCAAATATATTATTATGATAAATATGTCACATGTACACCAAATATATTATTAAGATAAATATGTCACATGTACACCAAATATATTATTATGATAAATATGTCACATGTAAACCAAATCTATTATTATGATAAATATGTCACATGTAAACCAAATATATTATTATGATAAATATGTCACATGTAAACCAAATCTATTATTATGATAAATATGTCACATGTACACCAAATATATTATCAAGATAAATATGTCACATGTACACCAAATATATTATTAAGATAAATATGTCACATGTAAACCAAATCTATTATTATGATAAATATGTCACATGTACACCAAATATATTATCAAGATAAATATGTCACATGTACACCAAATATATTATTAAGATAAATATGTCACATGTACACCAAATATATTATCAAGATAAATATGTCACATGTACACCAAATATATTATCAAGATAAATATGTCACATGTACACCAAATATATTTTTAAGATAAATATGTCACATGTACACCAAATATATTATCAAGATAAATATGTCACATGTACACCAAATATATTATCAAGATAAATATGTCACATGTAAACCAAATCTATTATTATGATAAATATGTCACATGTACACCAAATATATTATCAAGATAAATATGTCACATGTACACCAAATATATTATTAAGATAAATATGTCACATGTAAACCAAATCTATTATTATGATAAATATGTCACATGTACACCAAATATATTTTTAAGATAAATATGTCACATGTACACCAAATATATTATTATGATAAATATGTCACATGTACACCAAATATATTATTAAGATAAATATGTCACATGTACACCAAATATATTATCAAGATACCATTTGAACAATTCCGTCTTGATTCTAATATTATACCTTTTTTGCTGTTTTCTAAAGGAATTAATTCCCTTACGGAGCGCAAAATGGTCCCCATTCCATGCAAGAGCAGCGGAAAGGAAAAATAATCTTGAGAATAATTTTCTTAAAATTTGTATATATTTGAGTCTTCTTAAAAATCAAAGGACAATTTCATAGCAAATAAAAAATTCAATTTTTTTTCAACATCGAATTTCTATACAGAGTGAGAAAAATAAATGGACATTTTTGCCCGCATTAAAGGGACATAACAGCTGCAAAAGCGTGAGAAACGTATTATTTTAAAATCAAATCGGAAATGTACATGTGGTCTATTACAATAATAAACAGTACACAATACCATGCTTAAAATGCAAAACAAATTTCAAACTTAGAGCTTAATAATGGGATTAGGGTTACGGTGTTCAACGTCTTTTCCATAATATGTCAGTTACATCATAGCAGTCAGTTTTTATTGGTGGAAGAAACTGGAGTACCAGGAGAAAATCACAAACCTGCCTCAAGTCACTGACAAACTTTATAACATAATGCTGTATCGAGTACACATCACCATCGATGGATTACATGCTAATAACTTGGCCCCTGTAACATGCATTAGTTTCTTTCAAAATTTGATCGAACTTGTTAACAGTAACTCATGTCCTCCATTGTCCGTAATACATGCAACATATTATTTGGGAATTAAATGAAACTGGTTTTCAAATTGTTTGTTGATGAATGTTATGCCATTCAAAAGCGATTCCCTGTCACGTGTATTGTATATATTGTACTTTGTATAGACTCGACGACCAAGTTAATCCCAACAATGTTCTAGGGTAAAAATGGTTGTGCACGATAGCTTATGATTGTTCTGACTAACATCAATGAAACAAAGTCAATAATTTGTGAGTGAGTTTTGTTTAACGCCAAATGAATTTTTTTTCCAGCTATATCATGGCGAGAACAAGTTCTGTTCGATGAGATGATGATGTCAGCTTCGTACTAGACCAACTCGCTTAGTTGGATCTTTATAGAGCTAGCACACTGAAACAAGAGTCCACGGATAGACATGTCACCCACTCGAACACATTATTCTGATTCCTAGCCTTCCAGTCTCGATTCTTATTCCTAAATGATGCATGCTTAGCCAGGAAGCAACACATATAAATTTTATAAAATTTGGTTCGACTCGAGCTGGACTCAAACCAACGATCTACCGCACTGGAGCGAACACATTAAACATTTTTCCGGAAATGATACATTCCATTTCAAATTTCTAATGAAATAATTCTCGGAAACTATATAAAAAATCCTCGGAAACACTATTTTTTTTTATCGGAAATGATATATTAATTCCCGGAAATGATAATCTCGGGCTTCACCGATGAGACTAAATAACCTAATTTTATATAAAATGATAATAATTACCTGATACTTCCGTTGTCGTGTTTGCCTGATCGGATGGTGCTAAGTCCACTACAAACACAATTTTTAAACGTTAAGCTTCATTTTCCCCTCCGGTGGACAATTAATATGCCAGCATAGAAGTAAATTTTAAGATACAAATGTATTTCAAAAATACCTTAGTGTAATACTGTGAAAAAGGATTATTTTCCAAATTGAGGGAAGTAAGCTTGTTGTTTCTTTAATTTTAATGAAATTGACGATGTTTTAAAATATTTCAAAAAAACCTTTTTATATGGCGGCAACCAATGGCGTTCGATTAGAATTTAAAGTATTTAAGATACAAAACAACTATGTGTTAAAAGTCCGTACATAAAGTATAATGGTTTCATCAACATAACATTAAACAATAAAATGAAAAACAAACAATACCACACTCTCGGAACAGCTCTAAAATCAAACAATACCACACTCTCGGAACAGCTCTAAAAACAAACAATACCACACTCTCGGAACAGTTCTAAAAACAAACAATATCACACTCTCGGAACAGTTCTAAAAACAAACAATACCACACTCTCGGAACAGTTCTAAAAACAAACAATACCACACTCTCGGAACAGTTCCAAAAACAAACAATACCACACTCTCGGAACAGTTCTAAAAACAAACAATACCACACTCTCGGAACAGTTCCAAAAACAAACAATACCACACTCTCGGAACAGTTCTAAAAACAAATAATACCACACTCTCGGAACAGTTCTAAAAACAAACAATACCACACTCTCGGCACAGTTCTAAAAACAAACAATACCACACTCTCGGAACAGTTCTAAAAGCAAACAATACCACAATCTCGGAACAGTTCTAAAACCCAATAGAAAACTCATATAAAGAGGCGAAATCGATACCTCTAACATACAAATGCATGACTGACCACCCACTCTCTTGGTTTAGTACAGGCACTTCAAAAAGGTGGAAGCGTTAAACTAGTTTTATGGGTTTAAAACTCCCCTCTTAGTGAACTGATGGGTTATCCATATGTTTTCCACATTATGTTAGTAAAATGCCAACCCTCGCATATAATCGGGCGAAAAGCGTTATCACATAGAACGCTACCATCTTGAACATTAATAATTTTGTGAAAGGAACGTGCGTTTTATAAGTATCACAATACAGCCAGTAGCCACCAATAGGTCAGTTTACACATTCTCGATTTGATTCTAAATAAGGGTAATAACAAAATTACCGAACTCCGAACAAGCTTCCAAGGGAAAGTCAAAACTCATAAGTATATAAACAGACAAAATCAGTCAACAACCGAAAAAATGTGAAACCCACAATGACCCCGACTTGGTACAGGCATTTCTAAAGAAATGGTGGGTTGAATCAGATTTTAAAGCGCCAAACCTCCCGATTTCATTACGGTTAAAAGGTTCCGGCTGTCACTATAACAGAATTTATAACAATACTGGAACAAAATAGGTAAAATAGTTGTCAAAGCAGTACCAAATTCAGTGAGGAGGGTGGAACATCTATCGTGATTCTAAAATTATACGTCTTTGGAAGGTTTTTTTCTTTTCATGGGTGTATTCCCTTTACAACGTGCAAACTGGTACCCGTTTCATGCAAGAGCAACGGTAAAGATAACTAATTTGAGTAGAAAGTTCTTATAATTTGAATCTTTTAAAAATCAGAGGTTCCTTTCAGGATTTCCTTGATAGAGGATTGCTGCTAACAAAGAAGCTATTGAACCAAGGGTTCCTTTTGGTAAAGTTGAAATCATCACTATGACTTGGTTGAACGCTATGGAATATCTGTGTCACAAATGTCCACGGACATGTTCCACTTACCGCAAGCACTCCCCGGTCCTTTCCTCATTCACAAATTATTGCCGGGTTTGTAACTAGATTAACACGACGGTTGCCATTAGTTGAGCAGGAACTGCTTACCCTTCCGGAGCACCCGAGTTCACCTCCGGTTTTTAGTGGGGTTCGTGTTACTCGATCTTTAGTTTTATATGTATGCTTTGTAGATCGTTGTTTGTCCTTTTGTACTTTTTCTTTTTGGTCATTGTTTTGTCTGTTCTTCTTCGATTTACCGATTCTGATTACCCATTTGGTGTCTTCAAACCTTTCTCATAGAAAACAGAAAATTCACAAGTTGTACAGAATATGGGAACAATATGGTATTGTCATTGATCTTTGCATGGAAGGAGATCCCTTTGTCCTTGCTTAAAGGGAAATAATTTTTATAAAGACATGAACAAACTTTATAATTTTAGAACAGAATGTCCCAAATGGTCACTGAAATATTAAAACAAAATTTGTTGTGATTACCTGTGGAAGTTTCTGTTTTGTCCGTCGTCGATGACAAATCTACAATTTAGAACAATATAGATCAGTATCAAATAGATTTATTGATACAAAACGGGAATAAAATCATTTTCCATTTCAATTGTTTACAAGGTTGGTTTATCATCATTGTATTCGACTACAATTACAATTATTCAAGTTACAAGTGAGTGAGTGTTGTTTAGCGCCAAGTGATCCCCCCAAGCTCAATAATGGCGAGAACAAGTTACAGTCCACGTGATAATGATGATGATGATATTTGCTTTGAACTAGACCAACGCGTCTAGTTGGATTTTTATAGTGATAAAACACTGAAACACTCCTCGGGTCGATATGTCGCTCCACTCGGACACATTATCCTGATTTCGAGTCAACCAGTATTTGTTCTTACTCTGTAAAGCTTCATGCTTAGCAGACAAATACCAATTATAGACAATTACATAATTACTGACATAAAGTATATTTTTATCATAAACTAAGGTAACATACCAATTACATGTACTACCCGTACAAGAATAGAAACCCGTTATATTGGTTTGAATGGAAACATTTAATTTACAAAGGTAAATGTTTTATTTATGCCACATTGAAAACTGGTCATTTATATGTATATAGACAATATACTTACATTGTCGGAAATATAATATGTATTTGTATGAGCTTTCGAAACAGGTTTCTGGCCTGTTTCGCAGCGAGTGCGAATTAACTTTATATATTTTCCGACAATGTACGTATATTGTGTACACTCTGTAATGTCATAGAATTTAAAAACAAAATGCCAAATTATCTAAAAAGAGCCGAAACAAGCGTCGTTCTTATCGTTTTTATGATGTCCTCTGTGAAGTTCGTGCTTATACTGTTACCGTTTCGTGCCGTGGCTCAACATTAATCAGGTACCAGTAGAACTATATCTTGCTCAGTGACAGTATATAATAAAATGTTATCCAATCAATGCAATTTGACTGCTCAAATAGAACAGGTTCAGGATAAATAGTAATACCAGCCAATTCTGCACTCAATACATTTGCTGTTAAATGTAAAGGTGTACGAATAAATGTCTGATTTACTTGTCTAGCATACAAATAACAAAACATTGGCACTCGATTCATGTAGAATGAATGGTAACAGTATACAGCGGGTGTCACATAGGACCCCCTTAACATTTATTGGCAGGATGTTTGTTTCATCTTTTTCATAAAAATGTACATTGTCGGTACAAAATAAAATATATTTGCACTTGCCAAAAACTCGCTTTTCTATGCGTTTCTAAAAAGATATATAGAATTTAACACAGGCAAAAGTGCAAGACAGGGAAGTCTTGCACTTTTTGCCGGTGTTTGATTTTATTTCTCACTTTTATCAGCTGTTTTTAGTGTCGTGTTTGTTTGACGATCATGTAAGCAATGCGAGTTATTTTCCCTTCATGTCAATCAGTTGACATAAATTGTACACCATGCATTTGCCGGTAAAACGCACGTGATTTTTTTTGTCTTGCACTGGTGCAAGATAAGAAAATCTCACATCGCTAAAAATAGGCACTGGTCTGTCTCAAAAGTGAGAAATAATAATGTTACAATGTACATATATCTTTGGGACCATCGGAGTCATGATCGTATGCAATCAATGCCTATCACCCGTAAAGTTGTGAATTCCAATCCCGCTCATGACGAGGTGTATTCGATACAACAATATGTGATAAAATTTGTCAGTGACTTGCGGCAGGTTGGTGGTTATCTGCGTTTACTCCCCCACCAATAAAACTGACCATCACGATATAACTCAAATACTGTTAAAAGTGGCGTTAAACACGATTATTCCTAATCTTATTGTATATGTAGTAATTACCTGGTTCTGTTTCTGTTGATGCAGTCTCAGTTGTAACATCTACAAATTTAAATTGAAAACGTAATATATATTAGATATAATAAGTGTTTAAGACACCAAACGTAAGTAATTCATTCCAAGTTTCACCTTTTTCTACATGGTTGTAATCGTTATAGTTAAATCAGCCATTTTTGTGTGATATAAAAAAATAATGATCACAGTATTCGTAAAAATAACTAACCGGAATTTCATAATATTTTATCTCCATTGGTTTTAAAGGGTTTAGGGTTGGGGTTATGGTGCTATACGCCACTGATGTTGTATAATGGTGGAATACCGTTCGTTGGGTATACATTTTGTCCCTTTCGTGGGTTTTAATTGACCTCCATAAAACAAAGCATACATTCATAATTAAGACATTTAAATCTTGTCATTATATCGACGTTATGAGTTCCGTGTTGTGATGTCCTTTACGATTTCCGCATAAAAAACGATGTTCTGTTCGTCTTTACCTCCAGTTGTTTGTAGGAGGGCTCATGTCTTATTTACGTTAGTTGTGTTTATTGCGTGTAGTGGTGTGTTTTTGTTTTGTCTTGTTTGTACCAAATTTTGCCCGTTTCTCTTGATTGTTCATTTTTGTTTATTGCTCCTTCGGTGTTCCCTCGCATCTATTTAATTGAGGCCTTTAATTTTCTAAATATAAAAGGTATATATAACGAAATAGAAAAATAAAAATACAACACTGTCGGAACGGTTCTAAAAATCATCCAATTTAATCGAAAAGCCGTAGAAACAGAGGCACAATAGGTAACCCTAACATAATAGATATTTGAGAACATACATGTACATCGTTAATTCTGTATATAATTAAAAAACTAACATAAATTTACTTACAGCACAAACTTGAACCTGTTAATGTCTCAGTTTGACTAGAATTTTCGACACTCCTCTCCCTAAATATGTTGAAATCTAATGCGCTATGGAATTGCGTACCTATATTTGAATAAAGAAAGAGGTAATGGTCTTCAAGAAAACGTATAGTTACTTTATATTTGAATATTTATTGTATTTCTAAGTCATGGTGTAAGAAAAGTTTGAAGATACCAAAGATGTAATCAGATGTAATCAGAAACCAAAAATCGAAGAAGGAGAGACAACACAATGGCCAAATGAAAAAGGACGAAAGCGATCTACAAAACTCAGTAATTCTGGCCTGGACTAGATGATATAACTAGAATCTGTCAAGTTCAATGTGAGCAATACATTCTACCCCCTCCCCCCATCTGACAAACAAAATTACATACACCATATAACATCAAAACGACCAAGAGGCACTAATCGGCAGAAGTAAAGAGTACCACCAAACTTCATACTAGGGACCGTTTCACAGTTATCTTACTGTCATCTAACTGTCATCTTATTGTCATCTTACTGTCATCTTACTGATATCTTACTGTCATCTTACTATCATCTTACTGTCATCTTACTATCATCTTACTATCATATTACTGTCATCTTACTATCATCTTACTGTCATCTTACTGTCATCTTACTATCATCTTACTGTCATTTTACTGTCATCTTACTATCATCTTACTGTCATCTTACTATCATCTTACTGTCATCTTACTATCATCTTACTGTCATCTTACTGTCATCTTACTGTCATCTTACTGTCATCTTACTATCATCTTACTGTCATCTTACTATCATCTTACTGTCATCTTACTGTCATCTTACTATCATCTTACTGTCATCTTACTGTCATTTTACTATCATCTTACTGTCATCTTACTGTCATCTTACCATCATCTTACTGTCATCTTACTGTCATCTTACTATCATATTACTGTCATCTTACTATCATCTTACTGTCATCTTACTGTCATCTTACTATCATCTTACTGTCATCTTACTATCATCTTACTGTCATCTTACTGTCATCTTACTGTCATATTACTGTCGTCTTACTATCATCTTACTGTCATCTTACTATCATCTTACTGTCATCTTACTGTCATCTTAATATCATCTTACTGTCATCTTACTGTCATCTTACTGTCATCTTATTGTCATCTTACTGTCATCTTACTGTCATCTTACTGTCGTCTTACTATCATCTTACTATCATCTTACTATTATCTTACTATCATATTACTGCCATCTTACTATCATCTTACTGTCACCTTACTGTCATCTTACTATCATCTTACTGTCATCTTACTGTCATCTTACTATCATCTTACTGTCATCTTACTGTCATCTTACTATCATATTACTGTCATCTTACTATCATCTTACTGTCATCTTACTGTCATCTTACTGTCATCTTACTGTCATCTTACTATCATCTTACTGTCATCTTACTATCATCTTACCGTCATCTTACTGTCATCTTACTGTCATCTTACTATCATCTTACTGTCATCTTACTGTCATCTTAATATCATCTTACTATCATATTACTGCCATCTTACTATCATCTTACTGTCACTTTACTATCATCTTACTGTCATCTTACTGTCATCTTACTATCATCTTACTGTCATCTTACTGTCATCTTACTATCATCTTACTGTCATCTTACTGTCATCTTACTATCATCTTACTGTCATCTTACTATCATCTTACTGTCATTTTACTGTCATCTTACTGTCATATTACTGTCATCTTACTATCATCTTACTGTCATCTTACTATCATCTTACTGTCATCTTACTGTCATCTTACTATCATCCTACTGTCATCTTACTATCATCTTACTGTCATCTTACTGTCTTCTTACTGTCATCTTACTGTCATCTTACTGTCATCTTACTATCATCTTACTGTCATCTTACTGTCATCTTACTATCATATTACTGTCATCTTACTGTCATCTTATTGTCATCTTACTGTCATCTTACTATCATCTCACTATCATCTTACTCTCATCTTACTGTCATCTTACTGTCATCTTACTATCATCTTACTGTCATCTTACTATCATATTACTGTCATCTTACTGTCATCTTACTATCATCTTACTGTCATCTTACTGTCATCTTACTGTCATCTTACTATCATCTTACTGTCATCTTACTGTCATCTTACTGTCATCTTACTATCATCTTACTGTCATCTTACTATCATCGTACTGTCATCTTACTGTTATCTTACTGTCATCTTACTGTCATCTTACTGTCATCTTACTGTCATCTTACTATCATCTTACTGTCATCTTACTGTCATCTTACTGTCATCTTACTATCATCTTACTGTCATCTTACTATCATCGTACTGTCATCTTACTGTTATCTTACTGTTATCTTACTGTCATCTTACTGTCATCTTACTGTCATCTTACTGTCATCTTACTGTCATCTTAATATCATCGTACTGTCATCTTACTGTTATCTTACTGTCATCTTACTCTCATCTTACTGTCATCTTACTGTCATCTTACTATCATCGTACTGTCATCTTACTGTTATCTTACTGTTATCTTACTGTCATCTTACTGTCATCTTACTGTCATCTTACTGTCATCTTACTGTCATCTTACTATCATCTTACTGTCATCTTACTGTCATCTTACTGTCATCTTACTATCATCTTACTGTCATCTTACTGTCATCTTACTATCATCTTACTGTCATCTTACTGTCATCTTACTGTCATCTTACTATCATCTCACTATCATCTTACTCTCATCTTACTGTCATCTTACTGTCATCTTACTATCATCTTACTGTCATCTTACTATCATATTACTGTCATCTTACTGTCATCTTACTATCATCTTACTGTCATCTTACTGTCATCTTACTGTCATCTTACTATCATCTTACTGTCATCTTACTGTCATCTTACTGTCATCTTACTATCATCTTACTGTCATCTTACTATCATCGTACTGTCATCTTACTGTTATCTTACTGTCATCTTACTGTCATCTTACTGTCATCTTACTGTCATCTTACTATCATCTTACTGTCATCTTACTGTCATCTTACTGTCATCTTACTATCATCTTACTGTCATCTTACTATCATCGTACTGTCATCTTACTGTTATCTTACTGTTATCTTACTGTCATCTTACTGTCATCTTACTGTCATCTTACTGTCATCTTACTGTCATCTTACTATCATCTTACTGTCATCTTACTGTCATCTTACTGTCATCTTACTATCATCTTACTGTCATCTTACTATCATCGTACTGTCATCTTACTGTTATCTTACTGTTATCTTACTGTCATCTTACTGTCATCTTACTGTCATCTTACTGTCATCTTACTGTCATCTTAATATCATCGTACTGTCATCTTACTGTTATCTTACTGTCATCTTACTGTCACTGTGAAATATACAATACTTTCTTTCTTTTCCTTTGCTTTTAGTCGTGTCTTCGTTTATTGTTAGATAGTCTGTCATGTTTATTGTTGGATAGTCTGTCATGTTTATTGTTGGATAGTCTGTCATGTTTATTGTTGGATAGTCTCGTATGTTTATTGTTGGATAGTCTGTCATGTTTATTGTTGGATAGTCTCGTATGTTTATTGTTGGATAGTCTGTCATGTTTATTGTTGGATAGTCTCGTATGTTTATTGTTAGATAGTCTGTCATGTTTATTGTTGGATAATCTGGTATGTTTATTGTTAGATAGTCTGGTATGTTTATTGTTGGATAATCTGGTATGCTTATTGTTAGATAGTCTGTCATGTTTATTGTTGGATAATCTGGTATGTTTATTGTTAGATAGTCTGTCTTGTTTATTGTTGGATAATCTGGTATGTTTATTGTTAGATAGTCTGTCATGTTTATTGTTGGATAGTCTGTCATGTTTATTGTTGGATAGTCTGGTATGTTTATTGTTAGATAGTCTGTCATGTTTATTGTTAGATAGTCTGTCATGTTTATTGTTAGATAGTCTGGTATGTTTATTGTTAGATAGTCTGTCATGTTTATTGTTGGATAGTCTGGTATGTTTATTGTTAGATAGTCTGTCATGTTTATTGTTAGATAGTCTGTCATGTTTATTGTTAGATAGTCTGACATGTTTATTGTTAGATAGTCTGGTATGTTTATTGTTAGATAGTCTGTCATGTTTATTGTTAGATAGTCTGTCATGTTTATTGTTGGATAATCTGGTATGTTTATTGTTAGATAGTCTGTCATGTTTATTGTTGGATAGTCTCGTATGTTTATTGTTAGATAGTCTGTCATGTTTATTGTTGGATAATCTGGTATGTTTATTGTTAGATAGTCTGGTATGTTTATTGTTGGATAATCTGGTATGCTTATTGTTAGATAGTCTGTCATGTTTATTGTTGGATAATCTGGTATGTTTATTGTTAGATAGTCTGTCTTGTTTATTGTTGGATAATCTGGTATGTTTATTGTTAGATAGTCTGTCATGTTTATTGTTGGATAGTCTGTCATGTTTATTGTTGGATAGTCTGGTATGTTTATTGTTAGATAGTCTGTCATGTTTATTGTTAGATAGTCTGTCATGTTTATTGTTAGATAGTCTGGTATGTTTATTGTTAGATAGTCTGTCATGTTTATTGTTGGATAGTCTGGTATGTTTATTGTTAGATAGTCTGTCATGTTTATTGTTAGATAGTCTGTCATGTTTATTGTTAGATAGTCTGACATGTTTATTGTTAGATAGTCTGGTATGTTTATTGTTAGATAGTCTGTCATGTTTATTGTTAGATAGTCTGTCATGTTTATTGTTGGATAATCTGGTATGTTTATTGTTAGATAGTCTGTCATGTTTATTGTTGGATAGTCTGTCATGTTTATTGTTGGATAGTCTGGTATGTTTATTGTTAGATAGTCTGACATGTTTATTGTTGGATAATCTGGTATGTTTATTGTTAGATAGTCTGTCATGTTTATTGTTGGATAATCTGGTATGTTTATTGTTAGATAGTCTGTCATGTTTATTGTTGGATAATCTGGTATGTTTATTGTTAGATAGTCTGTCATGTTTATTGTTGGATAGTCTGTCATGTTTATTGTTGGATAGTCTGGTATGTTTATTGTTGGATAGTCTGGTATGTTTATTGTTAGATAGTCTGGTATGTTTATTGTTAGATAGTCTGTCATGTTTATTGTTAGATAGTCTGGTATGTTTATTGTTAGATAGTCTGTCATGTTTATTGTTGGATAGTCTGTCATGTTTATTGTTAGATAGTCTGTCATGTTTATTGTTAGATAGTCTGGTATGTTTATTGTTAGATAGTCTGTCATGTTTATTGTTGGATAGTCTGGTATGTTTATTGTTAGATAGTCTGGTATGTTTATTGTTAGATAGTCTGTCATGTTTATTGTTAGATAGTCTGGTATGTTTATTGTTAGATAGTCTGTCATGTTTATTGTTAGATAGTCTGTCATGTTTATTGTTAGATAGTCTGTCATGTTTATTGTTAGATAGTCTGTCATGTTTATTGTTAGATAGTCTGTCATGTTTATTATTAGATAGTCTGTCATGTTTATTGTTAGATAGTCTGTCATGTTTATTGTTAGATAGTCTGACATGTTTATTGTTAGATAGTCTGGTATGTTTATTGTTGGATAGTCTGGTATGTTTATTGTTAGATAGTCTGGTATGTTTATTGTTAGATAGTCTGGTATGCTTATTGTTAGATAGTCTGTCATGTTTATTGTTAGATAGTCTGACATGTTTATTGTTAGATAGTCTGACATGTTTATTGTTTGATAGTCTGGTATGTTTATTGTTGGATAGTCTGGTATGTTTATTGTTAGATAGTCTGTCATGTTTATTGTTAGATAGTCTGTCATGTTTATTGTTAGATAGTCTGACATGTTTATTGTTAGATAGTCTGGTATGTTTATTGTTGGATAGTCTGGTATGTTTATTGTTAGATAGTCTGGTATGTTTATTGTTAGATAGTCTGGTATGTTTATTGTTAGATAGTCTGGTATGTTTATTGTTAGATAGTCTGTCATGTTTATTGTTAGATAGTCTGACATGTTTATTGTTAGATAGTCTGACATGTTTATTGTTAGATAGTCTGGTATGTTTATTGTTAGATAGTCTGGTATGTTTATTGTTAGATAGTCTGGTATGTTTATTGTTAGATAGTCTGGTATGTTTATTGTTAGATAGTCTGGTATGTTTATTGTTGGATAGTCTGGTATGTTTATTGTTAGATAGTCTGGTATGTTTATTGTTAGATAGTCTGGTATGTTTATTGTTAGATAATCTGTCATGTTTATTGTTGGATAGTCTGGTATGTTTATTGTTAGATAGTCTGGTATGTTTATTGTTAGATAGTCTGGTATGTTTATTGTTGGATAGTCTGGTATGTTTATTGTTAGATATCCTGGTATGTTTATTGTTGGATAGTCTGGTATGTTTATTGTTGGATAGTCTGTCATGTTTATTGTTGGATAGTCTGGTATGTTTATTGTTAGGTAGTCTGTTATGTTTATTGTTGGATAGTCTGGTATGTTTATTGTTGGATAGTCTGTCATGTTTATTGTTAGATAGTCTGACATCTTTATTGTTAGATAGTCTGTCATGTTTATTGTTAGATAGTCTGACATGTTTATTGTTAGATAGTCTGGTATGTTTATTGCTAGATAGTATGGTATGTTTATTGTTAGATAGTCTGGTATGTTTATTGTTAGATAGTCTGTCATGTTTATTGTTAGATAGTCTGGTATGTTTATTGTTGGATAGTCTGGTATGTTTATTGTTGGATAGTCTGGTATGTTTATTGTTAGATAGTCTGTCATGTTTATTGTTAGATAGTCTGTCATGTTTATTGTTAGATAGTCTGACATGTTTATTGTTAGATAGTCTGGTATGTTTATTGTTGGATAGTCTGGTATGTTTATTGTTAGATAGTCTGGCATGTTTATTGTTAGATAGTCTGGTATGTTTATTGTTAGATAGTCTGGTATGTTTATTGTTAGATAGTCTGTCATGTTTATTGTTAGATAGTCTGACATGTTTATTGTTAGATAGTCTGACATGTTTATTGTTAGATAGTCTGGTATGTTTATTGTTAGATAGTCTGGTATGTTTATTGTTAGATAGTCTGGTATGTTTATTGTTAGATAGTCTGGTATGTTTATTGTTAGATAGTCTGGTATGTTTATTGTTGGATAGTCTGGTATGTTTATTGTTAGATAGTCTGGTATGTTTATTGTTAGATAGTCTGGTATGTTTATTGTTAGATAATCTGTCATGTTTATTGTTGGATAGTCTGGTATGTTTATTGTTAGATAGTCTGGTATGTTTATTGTTAGATAGTCTGGTATGTTTATTGTTGGATAGTCTGGTATGTTTATTGTTAGATATCCTGGTATGTTTATTGTTGGATAGTCTGGTATGTTTATTGTTGGATAGTCTGTCATGTTTATTGTTGGATAGTCTGGTATGTTTATTGTTAGGTAGTCTGTTATGTTTATTGTTGGATAGTCTGGTATGTTTATTGTTGGATAGTCTGTCATGTTTATTGTTAGATAGTCTGACATCTTTATTGTTAGATAGTCTGTCATGTTTATTGTTAGATAGTCTGACATGTTTATTGTTAGATAGTCTGGTATGTTTATTGCTAGATAGTATGGTATGTTTATTGTTAGATAGTCTGGTATGTTTATTGTTAGATAGTCTGTCATGTTTATTGTTAGATAGTCTGGTATGTTTATTGTTGGATAGTCTGGTATGTTTATTGTTGGATAGTCTGGTATGTTTATTGTTAGATAGTCTGGTATGTTTATTG
The DNA here is from genome assembly GCA_963383655.1 of Bathymodiolus septemdierum. Lineage (NCBI taxonomy): Eukaryota > Metazoa > Mollusca > Bivalvia > Mytilida > Modiolidae > Bathymodiolus > Bathymodiolus septemdierum. The sequence continues at coordinate 63,030,663 of OY726529.1, forward strand.
TTGGATAGTCTGGTATGTTTATTGTTGGATAGTCTGTCATGTTTATTGTTGGATAGTCTGGTATGTTTATTGTTAGGTAGTCTGTTATGTTTATTGTTGGATAGTCTGGTATGTTTATTGTTGGATAGTCTGTCATGTTTATTGTTGGATAGTCTGGTATGTTTATTGTTAGATAGTCTGACATGTTTATTGTTGAATAATCTGGTATGTTTATTGCTAGGTAGTCTGACATGTTTATTGTTGGATAGTCTGGTATGTTTATTGTTAGATAGTCTGTCATGTTTATTGTTGGATAGTCTCGTATGTTTATTGTTGGATAGTCTGGTATGTTTATTGTTGGATAGTCTGGTATGTTTATTGTTGGATAGTCTGGTATGTTTATTGTTGGATAGTCTGTCTTTTTTATTGTTGGATAGTCTGGTATGTTTATTGTTAGGTAGTCTGTCATGTTTATTGTTGGATAGTCTGGTATGTTTATTATTGGATAGTCTGTCATGTTTATTGTTGGATAGTCTGGTATGTTTATTTTTAGATAGTCTGTCATGTTTATTGTTGGATAGTCTGGTATGTTTATTGTTAGATAGTCTGTCATGTTTATTGTTGGATAGTCTGGTATGTTTATTGTTGGATAGTCTGGTATGTTTATTGTTAGGTAGTCTGTCATGTTTATTGTTGGATAGTCTCGTATGTTTATTGTTGGATAGTCTGGTATGTTTATTGTTGGATAGTCTGGTATGTTTATTGTTAGATAGTCTGTCATGTTTATTGTTGGATAGTCTGGTATGTTTATTGCTAGGTAGTCTGTCATGTTTATTGTTGGATAGTCTGGTATGTTTATTGTTGGATAGTCTGGTATGTTTATTGTTAGGTAGTCTGTCATGTTTATTGTTGGATAGTCTCGTATGTTTATTGTTGGATAGTCTGGTATGTTTATTGTTGGATAGTCTGGTATGTTTATTGTTAGATAGTCTGTCATGTTTATTGTTGGATAGTCTGGTATGTTTATTGCTAGGTAGTCTGTCATGTTTATTGTTAGATAGTCTGGTATGTTTATTGTTGGATAGTCTGGTATGTTTATTGTTGGAATGTCTGGTATGTTTATTGTTGGATAGTCTGTCATGTTTATTGTTGGATAGTCTGGTATGTTTATTGTTAGATAGTCTGGTATGTTTATTGTTGGATAGTCTGGTATGTTTATTGTTAGATAGTCTGTCATGTTTATTGTTGGATAGTCTGTCATGTTTATTGTTAGATAGTCTGTCATGTTTATTGTTGGATAGTCTGTCATGTTTATTGTTGGATAGTCTGTCATGTTTATTGTTGGATAGTCTGTCATGTTTATTGTTAGATAGTCTGTCATGTTTATTGTTAGATAGTCTGGTATGTTTATTGTTAGATAGTCTGTCATGTTTATTGTTGGATAGTCTGGTATGTTTATTGTTAGATAGTCTGTCATGTTTATTGTTGGATAGTCTGGTATGTTTATTGTTAGGTAGTCTGTAATGTTTATTGTTGGATAGTCTGGTATGTTTATTGTTGGATAGTCTGTCATGTTTATTGTTGGATAGTCTGGTATGTTTATTGTTAGATAGTCTGACATGTTTATTGTTGAATAATCTGGTATGTTTATTGTTAGGTAGTCTGACATGTTTATTGTTGGATAGTCTGTTATGTTTATTGTTAGGTAGTCTGTCATGTTTATTGTTGGATAGTCTCGTATGTTTATTGTTGGATAGTCTGGTATGTTTATTGTTGGATAGTCTGGTATGTTTATTGTTAGATAGTCTGTCATGTTTATTGTTGGATAGTCTGGTATGTTTATTGTTAGGTAGTCTGTCATGTTTATTGTTGGATAGTCTGGTATGTTTATTGTTGGATAGTCTGTCATGTTTATTGTTGGATAGTCTGGTATGTTTATTGTTAGATAGTCTGCCATGTTTATTGTTGGATAGTCTGGTATGTTTATTGTTAGGTAGTCTGTCATGTTTATTGTTGGATAGTCTCGTATGTTTATTGTTGGATAGTCTGGTATGTTTATTGTTGGATAGTCTGGTATGTTTATTGTTAGATAGTCTGTCATGTTTATTGTTGGATAGTCTGGTATGTTTATTGCTAGGTAGTCTGTCATGTTTATTGTTGGATAGTCTGGTATGTTTATTGTTGGATAGTCTGTCATGTTTATTGTTAAGTAGTCTGTCATGTTTATTGTTGGATAGTCTCGTATGTTTATTGTTGGATAGTCTGGTATGTTTATTGTTGGATAGTCTGTCATGTTTATTGTTGGATAGTCTGTCATGTTTATTGTTAGATAGTCTTTCATGTTTATTGTTAGATAGTCTGGTATGTTTATTGTTAGATAGTCTGTCATGTTTATTGTTGGATAGTCTGGTATGTTTATTGTTAGATAGTCTGGTATGTTTATTGTTAGATAGTCTGTCATGTTTATTATTAGATAGTCTGTCATGTTTATTGTTAGATAGTCTGGTATGTTTATTGTTGGATAGTCTGTCATGTTTATTGTTAGATAGTCTGTCATGTTTATTGTTGGATAGTCTGGTATGTTTATTGTTGGATAGTCTGGTATGTTTATTGTTGGATAGTCTGGTATGTTTATTGTTAGATAGTCTGGTATGTTTATTGTTGGATAGTCTGGTATGTTTATTGCTGGATAATCTGGTATGTTTATTGTTGGATAGTCTGGTATGTTTATTGTTGGATAGTCTGGTATGTTTATTGTTAGATAGTCTGGTATGTTTATTGTTGGATAGTCTGTCATGTTTATTTTTGGATAGTCTGGTAATTTTATTGTTAGATAGTCTGGTATGTTTGTTGTTAGATAATCTGGTATGTTTATTGTTGGATAGTCTGGTATGTTTATTGTTGGTAAGTCTGGTATGTTTATTGTTGGATAGTCTGTCATGTTTATTGTTGGATAGTCTGGTATGTTTATTGTTAGATAGTCTGGTATGTTTATTGTTGGACAGTCTGTCATGTTTATTGTTAAGTAATGTGTCATGTTTATTGTTGGATAGTCTCGTATGTTTATTGTTGGATAGTCTGGTATGTTTATTGTTGGATAGTCTGGTATGTTTATTGTTAGATAGTCTGTCATGTTTATTGTTGGATAGTCTGGTATGTTTATTGCTAGGTAGTCTGTCATGTTTATTGTTAGATAGTCTGGTATGTTTATTGTTGGATAGTCTGGTATGTTTATTGTTGGAAAGTCTGGTATGTTTATTGTTGGATAGTCTGTCATGTTTATTGTTGGATAGTCTGGTATGTTTATTGTTAGATAGTCTGGTATGTTTATTGTTGGATAGTCTGGTATGTTTATTGTTAGATAGTCTGTCATGTTTATTGTTGGATAGTCTGTCATGTTTATTGTTGGATAGTCTGTCATGTTTATTGTTAGATAGTCTTTCATGTTTATTGTTAGATAGTCTGGTATGTTTATTGTTAGATAGTCTGTCATGTTTATTGTTGGATAGTCTGGTATGTTTATTGTTAGATAGTCTGGTATGTTTATTGTTAGATAGTCTGTCATGTTTATTATTGGATAGTCTGTCATGTTTATTGTTAGATAGTCTGGTATGTTTATTGTTGGATAGTCTGTCATGTTTATTGTTAGATAGTCTGTCATGTTTATTGTTGGATAGTCTGGTATGTTTATTGTTGGATAGTCTGGTATGTTTATTGTTGGATAGTCTGGTATGTTTATTGTTAGATAGTCTGGTATGTTTATTGTTGGATAGTCTGGTATGTTTATTGCTGGATAATCTGGTATGTTTATTGTTGGATAGTCTGGTATGTTTATTGTTGGATAGTCTGGTATGTTTATTGTTAGATAGTCTGGTATGTTTATTGTTGGATAGTCTGTCATGTTTATTTTTGGATAGTCTGGTAATTTTATTGTTAGATAGTCTGGTATGTTTGTTGTTAGATAATCTGGTATGTTTATTGTTGGATAGTCTGGTATGTTTATTGTTGGTAAGTCTGGTATGTTTATTGTTGGATAGTCTGTCATGTTTATTGTTGGATAGTCTGGTATGTTTATTGTTAGATAGTCTGGTATGTTTATTGTTGGACAGTCTGGTATGTTTATTGTTAGATAGTCTGGTATGTTTATTGTTAGATAGCCTGGTATGTTTATTGTTAGGTAGTCTGTCATGTTTATTGTTGGATAGTCTGGTATGTTTATTGTTGGATAGTCTGGTATGTTTATTGTTGGATAGTCTGGTATGTTTATTGTTAGGTAATCTGTCATGTTTATTGTTGGATAGTCTGGTATGTTTATTGTTAGATAGTCTGTCATGTTTATTGTTGGATAGTCTGGTATGTTTATTGTTGGATAGTCTGTCATGTTTATTGTTGGATAGTCTGGTATGTTTATTGTTAGGTAATCTGTCATGCTTATTGTTGGATAGTCTGGTATGTTTATTGTTGGATAGTCTGTCATGTTTATTGTTGGATAGTCTGGTATGTTTATTGTTAGGTAGTCTGTCATATTTATTGTTGGATAGTCTGGTATGTTTATTGTTGGATAGTCTGTCATGTTTATTGTTGGATAGTCTGGTATGTTTATTGTTAGATAGTCTGTCATGTTTATTGTTAGATAGTCTGGTATGTTTATTTTTAGATAGTCTGTCATGTTTATTGTTGGATAGTCTGGTATGTTTATTGTTAGATAGTCTGTCATGTTTATTGTTGGATAGTCTGGTATGTTTATTGTTGGATAGTCTGGTATGTTTATTGTTAGGTAGTCTGTCATGTTTATTGTTGGATAGTCTCGTATGTTTATTGTTGGATAGTCTGGTATGTTTATTGTTGGATAGTCTGGTATGTTTATTGTTAGATAGTCTGTCATGTTTATTGTTGGATAGTCTGGTATGTTTATTGCTAGGTAGTCTGTCATGTTTATTGTTGGATAGTCTGGTATGTTTATTGTTGGATAGTCTGGTATGTTTATTGTTAGGTAGTCTGTCATGTTTATTGTTGGATAGTCTCGTATGTTTATTGTTGGATAGTCTGGTATGTTTATTGTTGGATAGTCTGGTATGTTTATTGTTAGATAGTCTGTCATGTTTATTGTTGGATAGTCTGGTATGTTTATTGCTAGGTAGTCTGTCATGTTTATTGTTAGATAGTCTGGTATGTTTATTGTTGGATAGTCTGGTATGTTTATTGTTGGAATGTCTGGTATGTTTATTGTTGGATAGTCTGTCATGTTTATTGTTGGATAGTCTGGTATGTTTATTGTTAGATAGTCTGGTATGTTTATTGTTGGATAGTCTGGTATGTTTATTGTTAGATAGTCTGTCATGTTTATTGTTGGATAGTCTGTCATGTTTATTGTTAGATAGTCTGTCATGTTTATTGTTGGATAGTCTGTCATGTTTATTGTTGGATAGTCTGTCATGTTTATTGTTGGATAGTCTGTCATGTTTATTGTTAGATAGTCTGTCATGTTTATTGTTAGATAGTCTGGTATGTTTATTGTTAGATAGTCTGTCATGTTTATTGTTGGATAGTCTGGTATGTTTATTGTTAGATAGTCTGTCATGTTTATTGTTGGATAGTCTGGTATGTTTATTGTTAGGTAGTCTGTAATGTTTATTGTTGGATAGTCTGGTATGTTTATTGTTGGATAGTCTGTCATGTTTATTGTTGGATAGTCTGGTATGTTTATTGTTAGATAGTCTGACATGTTTATTGTTGAATAATCTGGTATGTTTATTGTTAGGTAGTCTGACATGTTTATTGTTGGATAGTCTGTTATGTTTATTGTTAGGTAGTCTGTCATGTTTATTGTTGGATAGTCTCGTATGTTTATTGTTGGATAGTCTGGTATGTTTATTGTTGGATAGTCTGGTATGTTTATTGTTAGATAGTCTGTCATGTTTATTGTTGGATAGTCTGGTATGTTTATTGTTAGGTAGTCTGTCATGTTTATTGTTGGATAGTCTGGTATGTTTATTGTTGGATAGTCTGTCATGTTTATTGTTGGATAGTCTGGTATGTTTATTGTTAGATAGTCTGCCATGTTTATTGTTGGATAGTCTGGTATGTTTATTGTTAGGTAGTCTGTCATGTTTATTGTTGGATAGTCTCGTATGTTTATTGTTGGATAGTCTGGTATGTTTATTGTTGGATAGTCTGGTATGTTTATTGTTAGATAGTCTGTCATGTTTATTGTTGGATAGTCTGGTATGTTTATTGCTAGGTAGTCTGTCATGTTTATTGTTGGATAGTCTGGTATGTTTATTGTTGGATAGTCTGTCATGTTTATTGTTAAGTAGTCTGTCATGTTTATTGTTGGATAGTCTCGTATGTTTATTGTTGGATAGTCTGGTATGTTTATTGTTGGATAGTCTGGTATGTTTATTGTTAGATAGTCTGTCATGTTTATTGTTGGATAGTCTGGTATGTTTATTGCTAGGTAGTCTTTCATGTTTATTGTTAGATAGTCTGGTATGTTTATTGTTGGATAGTCTGGTATGTTTATTGTTGGAAAGTCTGGTATGTTTATTGTTGGATAGTCTGTCATGTTTATTGTTGGATAGTCTGGTATGTTTATTGTTAGATAGTCTGGTATGTTTATTGTTGGATAGTCTGGTATGTTTATTGTTAGATAGTCTGTCATGTTTATTGTTGGATAGTCTGTCATGTTTATTGTTGGATAGTCTGTCATGTTTATTGTTAGATAGTCTTTCATGTTTATTGTTAGATAGTCTGGTATGTTTATTGTTAGATAGTCTGTCATGTTTATTGTTGGATAGTCTGGTATGTTTATTGTTAGATAGTCTGGTATGTTTATTGTTAGATAGTCTGTCATGTTTATTATTAGATAGTCTGTCATGTTTATTGTTAGATAGTCTGGTATGTTTATTGTTGGATAGTCTGTCATGTTTATTGTTAGATAGTCTGTCATGTTTATTGTTGGATAGTCTGGTATGTTTATTGTTGGATAGTCTGGTATGTTTATTGTTGGATAGTCTGGTATGTTTATTGTTAGATAGTCTGGTATGTTTATTGTTGGATAGTCTGGTATGTTTATTGCTGGATAATCTGGTATGTTTATTGTTGGATAGTCTGGTATGTTTATTGTTGGATAGTCTGGTATGTTTATTGTTAGATAGTCTGGTATGTTTATTGTTGGATAGTCTGTCATGTTTATTTTTGGATAGTCTGGTAATTTTATTGTTAGATAGTCTGGTATGTTTGTTGTTAGATAATCTGGTATGTTTATTGTTGGATAGTCTGGTATGTTTATTGTTGGTAAGTCTGGTATGTTTATTGTTGGATAGTCTGTCATGTTTATTGTTGGATAGTCTGGTATGTTTATTGTTAGATAGTCTGGTATGTTTATTGTTGGACAGTCTGTCATGTTTATTGTTAAGTAATCTGTCATGTTTATTGTTGGATAGTCTCGTATGTTTATTGTTGGATAGTCTGGTATGTTTATTGTTGGATAGTCTGGTATGTTTATTGTTAGATAGTCTGTCATGTTTATTGTTGGATAGTCTGGTATGTTTATTGCTAGGTAGTCTGTCATGTTTATTGTTAGATAGTCTGGTATGTTTATTGTTGGATAGTCTGGTATGTTTATTGTTGGAAAGTCTGGTATGTTTATTGTTGGATAGTCTGTCATGTTTATTGTTGGATAGTCTGGTATGTTTATTGTTAGATAGTCTGGTATGTTTATTGTTGGATAGTCTGGTATGTTTATTGTTAGATAGTCTGTCATGTTTATTGTTGGATAGTCTGTCATGTTTATTGTTGGATAGTCTGTCATGTTTATTGTTAGATAGTCTTTCATGTTTATTGTTAGATAGTCTGGTATGTTTATTGTTAGATAGTCTGTCATGTTTATTGTTGGATAGTCTGGTATGTTTATTGTTAGATAGTCTGGTATGTTTATTGTTAGATAGTCTGTCATGTTTATTATTGGATAGTCTGTCATGTTTATTGTTAGATAGTCTGGTATGTTTATTGTTGGATAGTCTGTCATGTTTATTGTTAGATAGTCTGTCATGTTTATTGTTGGATAGTCTGGTATGTTTATTGTTGGATAGTCTGGTATGTTTATTGTTGGATAGTCTGGTATGTTTATTGTTAGATAGTCTGGTATGTTTATTGTTGGATAGTCTGGTATGTTTATTGCTGGATAATCTGGTATGTTTATTGTTGGATAGTCTGGTATGTTTATTGTTGGATAGTCTGGTATGTTTATTGTTAGATAGTCTGGTATGTTTATTGTTGGATAGTCTGTCATGTTTATTTTTGGATAGTCTGGTAATTTTATTGTTAGATAGTCTGGTATGTTTGTTGTTAGATAATCTGGTATGTTTATTGTTGGATAGTCTGGTATGTTTATTGTTGGTAAGTCTGGTATGTTTATTGTTGGATAGTCTGTCATGTTTATTGTTGGATAGTCTGGTATGTTTATTGTTAGATAGTCTGGTATGTTTATTGTTGGACAGTCTGGTATGTTTATTGTTAGATAGTCTGGTATGTTTATTGTTAGATAGCCTGGTATGTTTATTGTTAGGTAGTCTGTCATGTTTATTGTTGGATAGTCTGGTATGTTTATTGTTGGATAGTCTGGTATGTTTATTGTTGGATAGTCTGGTATGTTTATTGTTAGGTAATCTGTCATGTTTATTGTTGGATAGTCTGGTATGTTTATTGTTAGATAGTCTGTCATGTTTATTGTTGGATAGTCTGGTATGTTTATTGTTGGATAGTCTGTCATGTTTATTGTTGGATAGTCTGGTATGTTTATTGTTAGGTAATCTGTCATGCTTATTGTTGGATAGTCTGGTATGTTTATTGTTGGATAGTCTGTCATGTTTATTGTTGGATAGTCTGGTATGTTTATTGTTAGGTAGTCTGTCATATTTATTGTTGGATAGTCTGGTATGTTTATTGTTGGATAGTCTCTCATGTTTATTGTTGGATAGTCTGGTATGTTTATTGTTAGATAGTCTGTCATGTTTATTGTTAGATAGTCTGGTATGTTTATTTTTAGATAGTCTGTCATGTTTATTGTTGGATAGTCTGGTATGTTTATTGTTAGATAGTCTGTCATGTTTATTGTTGGATAGTCTGGTATGTTTATTGTTGGATAGTCTGGTATGTTTATTGTTAGGTAGTCTGTCATGTTTATTGTTGGATAGTCTCGTATGTTTATTGTTGGATAGTCTGGTATGTTTATTGTTGGATAGTCTGGTATGTTTATTGTTAGATAGTCTGTCATGTTTATTGTTGGATAGTCTGGTATGTTTATTGCTAGGTAGTCTGTCATGTTTATTGTTGGATAGTCTGGTATGTTTATTGTTGGATAGTCTGGTATGTTTATTGTTAGGTAGTCTGTCATGTTTATTGTTGGATAGTCTCGTATGTTTATTGTTGGATAGTCTGGTATGTTTATTGTTGGATAGTCTGGTATGTTTATTGTTAGATAGTCTGTCATGTTTATTGTTGGATAGTCTGGTATGTTTATTGCTAGGTAGTCTGTCATGTTTATTGTTAGATAGTCTGGTATGTTTATTGTTGGATAGTCTGGTATGTTTATTGTTGGAATGTCTGGTATGTTTATTGTTGGATAGTCTGTCATGTTTATTGTTGGATAGTCTGGTATGTTTATTGTTAGATAGTCTGGTATGTTTATTGTTGGATAGTCTGGTATGTTTATTGTTAGATAGTCTGTCATGTTTATTGTTGGATAGTCTGTCATGTTTATTGTTAGATAGTCTGTCATGTTTATTGTTGGATAGTCTGTCATGTTTATTGTTGGATAGTCTGTCATGTTTATTGTTGGATAGTCTGTCATGTTTATTGTTAGATAGTCTGTCATGTTTATTGTTAGATAGTCTGGTATGTTTATTGTTAGATAGTCTGTCATGTTTATTGTTGGATAGTCTGGTATGTTTATTGTTAGATAGTCTGTCATGTTTATTGTTGGATAGTCTGGTATGTTTATTGTTAGGTAGTCTGTAATGTTTATTGTTGGATAGTCTGGTATGTTTATTGTTGGATAGTCTGTCATGTTTATTGTTGGATAGTCTGGTATGTTTATTGTTAGATAGTCTGACATGTTTATTGTTGAATAATCTGGTATGTTTATTGTTAGGTAGTCTGACATGTTTATTGTTGGATAGTCTGTTATGTTTATTGTTAGGTAGTCTGTCATGTTTATTGTTGGATAGTCTCGTATGTTTATTGTTGGATAGTCTGGTATGTTTATTGTTGGATAGTCTGGTATGTTTATTGTTAGATAGTCTGTCATGTTTATTGTTGGATAGTCTGGTATGTTTATTGTTAGGTAGTCTGTCATGTTTATTGTTGGATAGTCTGGTATGTTTATTGTTGGATAGTCTGTCATGTTTATTGTTGGATAGTCTGGTATGTTTATTGTTAGATAGTCTGCCATGTTTATTGTTGGATAGTCTGGTATGTTTATTGTTAGGTAGTCTGTCATGTTTATTGTTGGATAGTCTCGTATGTTTATTGTTGGATAGTCTGGTATGTTTATTGTTGGATAGTCTGGTATGTTTATTGTTAGATAGTCTGTCATGTTTATTGTTGGATAGTCTGGTATGTTTATTGCTAGGTAGTCTGTCATGTTTATTGTTGGATAGTCTGGTATGTTTATTGTTGGATAGTCTGTCATGTTTATTGTTAAGTAGTCTGTCATGTTTATTGTTGGATAGTCTCGTATGTTTATTGTTGGATAGTCTGGTATGTTTATTGTTGGATAGTCTGGTATGTTTATTGTTAGATAGTCTGTCATGTTTATTGTTGGATAGTCTGGTATGTTTATTGCTAGGTAGTCTGTCATGTTTATTGTTAGATAGTCTGGTATGTTTATTGTTGGATAGTCTGGTATGTTTATTGTTGGAAAGTCTGGTATGTTTATTGTTGGATAGTCTGTCATGTTTATTGTTGGATAGTCTGGTATGTTTATTGTTAGATAGTCTGGTATGTTTATTGTTGGATAGTCTGGTATGTTTATTGTTAGATAGTCTGTCATGTTTATTGTTGGATAGTCTGTCATGTTTATTGTTGGATAGTCTGTCATGTTTATTGTTAGATAGTCTTTCATGTTTATTGTTAGATAGTCTGGTATGTTTATTGTTAGATAGTCTGTCATGTTTATTGTTGGATAGTCTGGTATGTTTATTGTTAGATAGTCTGGTATGTTTATTGTTAGATAGTCTGTCATGTTTATTATTAGATAGTCTGTCATGTTTATTGTTAGATAGTCTGGTATGTTTATTGTTGGATAGTCTGTCATGTTTATTGTTAGATAGTCTGTCATGTTTATTGTTGGATAGTCTGGTATGTTTATTGTTGGATAGTCTGGTATGTTTATTGTTGGATAGTCTGGTATGTTTATTGTTAGATAGTCTGGTATGTTTATTGTTGGATAGTCTGGTATGTTTATTGCTGGATAATCTGGTATGTTTATTGTTGGATAGTCTGGTATGTTTATTGTTGGATAGTCTGGTATGTTTATTGTTAGATAGTCTGGTATGTTTATTGTTGGATAGTCTGTCATGTTTATTTTTGGATAGTCTGGTAATTTTATTGTTAGATAGTCTGGTATGTTTGTTGTTAGATAATCTGGTATGTTTATTGTTGGATAGTCTGGTATGTTTATTGTTGGTAAGTCTGGTATGTTTATTGTTGGATAGTCTGTCATGTTTATTGTTGGATAGTCTGGTATGTTTATTGTTAGATAGTCTGGTATGTTTATTGTTGGACAGTCTGTCATGTTTATTGTTAAGTAATCTGTCATGTTTATTGTTGGATAGTCTCGTATGTTTATTGTTGGATAGTCTGGTATGTTTATTGTTGGATAGTCTGGTATGTTTATTGTTAGATAGTCTGTCATGTTTATTGTTGGATAGTCTGGTATGTTTATTGCTAGGTAGTCTGTCATGTTTATTGTTAGATAGTCTGGTATGTTTATTGTTGGATAGTCTGGTATGTTTATTGTTGGAAAGTCTGGTATGTTTATTGTTGGATAGTCTGTCATGTTTATTGTTGGATAGTCTGGTATGTTTATTGTTAGATAGTCTGGTATGTTTATTGTTGGATAGTCTGGTATGTTTATTGTTAGATAGTCTGTCATGTTTATTGTTGGATAGTCTGTCATGTTTATTGTTGGATAGTCTGTCATGTTTATTGTTAGATAGTCTTTCATGTTTATTGTTAGATAGTCTGTCATGTTTATTGTTGGATAGTCTGGTATGTTTATTGTTAGATAGTCTGGTATGTTTATTGTTAGATAGTCTGTCATGTTTATTATTGGATAGTCTGTCATGTTTATTGTTAGATAGTCTGGTATGTTTATTGTTGGATAGTCTGTCATGTTTATTGTTAGATAGTCTGTCATGTTTATTGTTGGATAGTCTGGTATGTTTATTGTTGGATAGTCTGGTATGTTTATTGTTGGATAGTCTGGTATGTTTATTGTTAGATAGTCTGGTATGTTTATTGTTGGATAGTCTGGTATGTTTATTGCTGGATAATCTGGTATGTTTATTGTTGGATAGTCTGGTATGTTTATTGTTGGATAGTCTGGTATGTTTATTGTTAGATAGTCTGGTATGTTTATTGTTGGATAGTCTGTCATGTTTATTTTTGGATAGTCTGGTAATTTTATTGTTAGATAGTCTGGTATGTTTGTTGTTAGATAATCTGGTATGTTTATTGTTGGATAGTCTGGTATGTTTATTGTTGGTAAGTCTGGTATGTTTATTGTTGGATAGTCTGTCATGTTTATTGTTGGATAGTCTGGTATGTTTATTGTTAGATAGTCTGGTATGTTTATTGTTGGACAGTCTGGTATGTTTATTGTTAGATAGTCTGGTATGTTTATTGTTAGATAGCCTGGTATGTTTATTGTTAGGTAGTCTGTCATGTTTATTGTTGGATAGTCTGGTATGTTTATTGTTGGATAGTCTGGTATGTTTATTGTTGGATAGTCTGGTATGTTTATTGTTAGGTAATCTGTCATGTTTATTGTTGGATAGTCTGGTATGTTTATTGTTAGATAGTCTGTCATGTTTATTGTTGGATAGTCTGGTATGTTTATTGTTGGATAGTCTGTCATGTTTATTGTTGGATAGTCTGGTATGTTTATTGTTAGGTAATCTGTCATGCTTATTGTTGGATAGTCTGGTATGTTTATTGTTGGATAGTCTGTCATGTTTATTGTTGGATAGTCTGGTATGTTTATTGTTAGGTAGTCTGTCATATTTATTGTTGGATAGTCTGGTATGTTTATTGTTGGATAGTCTGTCATGTTTATTGTTGGATAGTCTGGTATGTTTATTGTTAGATAGTCTGTCATGTTTATTGTTAGATAGTCTGGTATGTTTATTTTTAGATAGTCTGTCATGTTTATTGTTGGATAGTCTGGTATGTTTATTGTTAGATAGTCTGTCATGTTTATTGTTGGATAGTCTGGTATGTTTATTGTTAGGTAGTCTGTTATGCTTATTGTTGGATAGTCTGGTATGTTTATTGTTGGATAGTCTGTCATGTTTATTGTTGGATAGTCTGGTATGTTTATTGTTAGATAGTCTGACATGTTTATTGTTGAATAATCTGGTATGTTTATTGTTAGGTAGTCTGACATGTTTATTGTTGTATAGTCTGGTATGTTTATTGTTAGGTAGTCTGTCATGTTTATTGTTGGATATTCTCGTATGTTTATTGTTGGATAGTCTGGTATGTTTATTGTTAGATAGTCTGTCATGTTTATTGTTGGATAGTCTGGTATGTTTATTGTTAGATAGTCTGTCATGTTTATTGTTGGATAGTCTGGTATGTTTATTGTTAGGTAGTCTGTCATGTTTATTGTTGGATAGTCTGGAATGTTTATTGTTGGATAGTCTGTCATGTTTATTGTTGGATAGTCTGGTATGTTTATTGTTAGATAGTCTGCCATGTTTATTGTTGGATAGTCTGGTATGTTTATTGTTAGGTAGTCTGTCATGTTTATTGTTGGATAGTCTGGTATGTTTATTGTTGGATAGTCTGGTATGTTTATTGTTGGATAGTCTGGTATGTTTATTGTTAGATAGTCTGTCATGTTTATTGTTGGATAGTCTGGTATGTTTATTGCTAGGTAGTCTGTCATGTTTATTGTTGGATAGTCTGGTATGTTTATTGTTGGATAGTCTGGTATGTTTATTGTTAGGTAATCTGTCATGTTTATTGTTGGATAGTCTCGTATGTTTATTGTTGGATAGTCTGGTATGTTTATTGTTGGATAGTCCGGTATGTTTATTGTTAGATAGTCTGTCATGTTTATTGTTGGATAGTCTGGTATGTTTATTGCTAGGTAGTCTGTCATGTTTATTGTTAGATAGTCTGGTATGTTTATTGTTGGATAGTCTGGTATGTTTATTGTTGGAAAGTCTGGTATGTTTATTGTTGGATAGTCTGTCATGTTTATTGTTGGATAGTCTGGTATGTTTATTGTTAGATAGTCTGGTATGTTTATTGTTGGATAGTCTGGTATGTTTATTGTTGGATAGTCTGTCATGTTTATTGTTGGATAGTCTGTCATGTTTATTGTTGGATAGTCTGTCATGTTTATTGTTAGATAGTCTGTCATGTTTATTGTTAGATAGTCTGGTATGTTTATTGTTGGATAGTCTGTCATGTTTATTGTTGGATAGTCTGTCATGTTTATTGTTGGATAGTCTGTCATGTTTATTGTTAGATAGTCTGTCATGTTTATTGTTAGATAGTCTGTCATGTTTATTGTTAGATAGTCTGGTATGTTTATTGTTAGATAGTCTGTCATGTTTATTGTTAGATAGTCTGTCATGTTTATTGTTGGATAGTCTGGTATGTTTATTGTTGGATAGTCTGGTATGTTTATTGTTGGATAGTCTGGTATGTTTATTGTTAGATAGTCTGGTATGTTTATTGTTGGATAGTCTGGTATGTTTATTGCTGGATAATCTGGAATGTTTATTGTTGGATAGTCTGGTATGTTTATTGTTGGATAGTCTGGTATGTTTATTGTTAGATAGTCTGGTATGTTTATTGTTGGATAGTCTGTCATGTTTATTGTTGGATAGTCTGGTAATTTTATTGTTAGATAGTCTGGTATGTTTATTGTTAGATAATCTGGTATGTTTATTGTTGGATAGTCTGGTATGTTTATTGTTGGAAAGTCTGGTATGTTTATTGTTGGATAGTCTGTCATGTTTATTGTTGGATAGTCTGGTATGTTTATTGTTAGATAGTCTGGTATGTTTATTGTTGGATAGTCTGGTATGTTTATTGCTAGATAGTCTGGTATGTTTATTGTTAGATAGCCTGGTATGTTTATTGTTAGGTAGTCTGTCATGTTTATTGTTGGATAGTCTGGTATGTTTATTGTTGGATAGTCTGGTATGTTTATTGTTGGATAGTCTGGTATGTTTATTGTTAGGTAATCTGTCATGTTTATTGTTGGATAGTCTGGTATGTTTATTGTTAGATAGTCTGTCATGTTTATTGTTGGATAGTCTGGTATGTTTATTGTTGGATAGTCTGTCATGTTTATTGTTGGATAGTCTGGTATGTTTATTGTTAGGTAATCTGTCATGCTTATTGTTGGATAGTCTGGTATATTTATTGTTGGATAGTCTGTCATGTTTATTGTTGGATAGTCTGGTATGTTTATTGTTAGATAGTCTGTCATGTTTATTTTTGGATAGTCTGGTATGTTTATTGTTGGATAGTCTGTCATGTTTATTGTTGGATAGTCTGGTATGTTTATTGTTAGATAGTCTGTCATGTTTATTGTTAGATAGTCTGGTATGTTTATTGTTAGATAGTCTGTCATGTTTATTGTTGGATAGTCTGTCATGTTTATTGTTAGATAGTCTGGTATGTTTATTGTTAGATAGTCTGTCATGTTTATTGTTAGATAGTCTGGTATGTTTATTGTTAGATAGTCTGGTATGTTTATTGTTAGATAGTCTGGTATGTTTATTGTTAGATAGTCTGTCATGTTTATTGTTGGATAGTCTGGTATGTTTATTGTTAGATAGTCTGTCATGTTTATTGTTAGATAGTCTGTCATGTTTATTGTTGGATATTCTGTCATGTTTATTGTTGGATAGTCTGGTATGTTTATTGTTAGATAGTCTGGTATGTTTATTGTTAGATAGTCTGGTATGTTTATTGTTAGATAGTCTGACATGTTTATTGTTGGATAGTCTGGTATGTTTATTGTTAGATAGTCTGTCATGTTTATTGTTGGATAGTCTGGTATGTTTATTGTTAGATAGTCTGTCATGTTTATTGTTGGATAGTCTGGTATGTTTATTGTTAGATAGTCTGGTATGTTTATTGTTAGATAGTCTGGTATGTTTATTGTTAGATAGTCTGTCATGTTTATTGTTAGATAGTCTGGTATGTTTATTGTTAGATAGTCTGTCATGTTTATTGTTAGGTAGTCTGGTATATTTATTGTTAGATAGTCTGTCATGTTTATTGTTGGATAGTCTGGTATGTTTATTGTTAGATAGTCTGTCATGTTTATTGTTGGATAGTCTGTCATGTTTATTGTTGGATAGTCTGGTATATTTATTGTTAGATAGTCTGTCATGTTTATTGTTGGAAGGTCTGGTATGTTTATTGTTAGATAGTCTGGTATATTTATTGTTAGATAGTCTGTCATGTTTATTGTTGGAAGGTCTGGTATGTTTATTGTTAGATAATCTGTCATGTTTATTGTTAGATAGTCTGGTATGTTTATTGTTGGATAGTCTGGTATGTTTATTGTTAGATAGTCTGTCATGTTTATTGTTGGATAGTCTGGTATGTTTATTGCTAGGTAGTCTGTCATGTTTATTGTTGGATAGTCTGTCATGTTTATTGTTAAGTAGTCTGTCATGTTTATTGTTGGATAGTCTCGTATGTTTATTGTTGGATAGTCTGGTATGTTTATTGTTGGATAGTCTGGTATGTTTATTGTTAGATAGTCTGTCATGTTTATTGTTGGATAGTCTGGTATGTTTATTGTTAGATAGTCTGGTATGTTTATTGTTAGATAGTCTGGTATGTTTATTGTTAGATAGTCTGACATGTTTATTGTTGGATAGTCTGGTATGTTTATTGTTAGATAGTCTGTCATGTTTATTGTTGGATAGTCTGGTATGTTTATTGTTAGATAGTCTGTCATGTTTATTGTTGGATAGTCTGGTATGTTTATTGTTAGATAGTCTGGTATGTTTATTGTTAGATAGTCTGGTATGTTTATTGTTAGATAGTCTGTCATGTTTATTGTTAGATAGTCTGGTATGTTTATTGTTAGATAGTCTGTCATGTTTATTGTTATGTAGTCTGGTATATTTATTGTTAGATAGTCTGTCATGTTTATTGTTGGATAGTCTGGTATGTTTATTGTTAGATAGTCTGTCATGTTTATTGTTGGATAGTCTGTCATGTTTATTGTTGGATAGTCTGGTATATTTATTGTTAGATAGTCTGTCATGTTTATTGTTGGAAGGTCTGGTATGTTTATTGTTAGATAGTCTGGTATATTTATTGTTAGATAGTCTGTCATGTTTATTGTTGGAAGGTCTGGTATGTTTATTGTTAGATAATCTGTCATGTTTATTGTTAGATAGTCTGGTATGTTTATTGTTGGATAGTCTGGTATGTTTATTGTTAGATAGTCTGTCATGTTTATTGTTGGATAGTCTGGTATGTTTATTGCTAGGTAGTCTGTCATGTTTATTGTTGGATAGTCTGTCATGTTTATTGTTAAGTAGTCTGTCATGTTTATTGTTGGATAGTCTCGTGTGTTTATTGTTGGATAGTCTGGTATGTTTATTGTTGGATAGTCTGGTATGTTTATTGTTAGATAGTCTGTCATGTTTATTGTTGGATAGTCTGGTATGTTTATTGTTAGATAGTCTGTCATGTTTATTGTTGGATAGTCTGGTATGTTTATTGTTAGATAGTCTGTCATGTTTATTGTTGGATAGTCTGGTATGTTTATTGTTAGATAGTCTGGTATGTTTATTGTTAGATAGTCTGGTATGTTTATTGTTAGATAGTCTGTCATGTTTATTGTTAGATAGTCTGGTATGTTTATTGTTAGATAGTCTGTCATGTTTATTGTTAGGTAGTCTGGTATATTTATTGTTAGATAGTCTGTCATGTTTATTGTTGGATAGACTGGTATGTTTATTGTTAGATAGTCTGTCATGTTTATTGTTGGATAGTCTGTCATGTTTATTGTTGGATAGTCTGGTATATTTATTGTTAGATAGTCTGTCATGTTTATTGTTGGAAGGTCTGGTATGTTTATTGTTAGATAGTCTGGTATATTTATTGTTAGATAGTCTGTCATGTTTATTGTTGGAAGGTCTGGTATGTTTATTGTTAGATAATCTGTCATGTTTATTGTTAGATAGTCTGGTATGTTTATTGTTGGATAGTCTGGTATGTTTATTGTTAGATAGTCTGTCATGTTTATTGTTGGATAGTCTGGTATGTTTATTGCTAGGTAGTCTGTCATGTTTATTGTTGGATAGTCTGTCATGTTTATTGTTAAGTAGTCTGTCATGTTTATTGTTGGATAGTCTCGTATGTTTATTGTTGGATAGTCTGGTATGTTTATTGTTGGATAGTCTGGTATGTTTATTGTTAGATAGTCTGTCATGTTTATTGTTGGATAGTCTGGTATGTTTATTGTTAGATAGTCTGGTATGTTTATTGTTAGATAGTCTGGTATGTTTATTGTTAGATAGTCTGTCATGTTTATTGTTAGATAGTCTGGTATGTTTATTGTTAGATAGTCTGTCATGTTTATTGTTAGGTAATCTGGTATATTTATTGTTAGATAGTCTGTCATGTTTATTGTTGGATAGTCTGGTATGTTTATTGTTAGATAGTCTGTCATGTTTATTGTTGGATAGTCTGTCATGTTTATTGTTGGATAGTCTGGTATATTTATTGTTAGATAGTCTGTCATGTTTATTGTTGGAAGGTCTGGTATGTTTATTGTTAGATAGTCTGGTATATTTATTGTTAGATAGTCTGTCATGTTTATTGTTGGAAGGTCTGGTATGTTTATTGTTAGATAATCTGTCATGTTTATTGTTAGATAGTCTGGTATGTTTATTGTTGGATAGTCTGGTATGTTTATTGTTAGATAGTCTGTCATGTTTATTGTTGGATAGTCTGGTATGTTTATTGCTAGGTAGTCTGTCATGTTTATTGTTGGATAGTCTGTCATGTTTATTGTTAAGTAGTCTGTCATGTTTATTGTTGGATAGTCTCGTATGTTTATTGTTGGATAGTCTGGTATGTTTATTGTTGGATAGTCTGGTATGTTTATTGTTAGATAGTCTGTCATGTTTATTGTTGGATAGTCTGGTATGTTTATTGTTAGATAGTCTGACATGTTTATTGTTGGATAGTCTGGTATGTTTATTGTTAGATAGTCTGGTATGTTTATTGTTAGATAGTCTGGTATGTTTATTGTTAGATAGTCTGTCATGTTTATTGTTAGATAGTCTGGTATGTTTATTGTTAGATAGTCTGTCATGTTTATTGTTAGGTAGTCTGGTATATTTATTGTTAGATAGTCTGTCATGTTTATTGTTGGATAGTCTGGTATGTTTATTGTTAGATAGTCTGTCATGTTTATTGTTGGATAGTCTGTCATGTTTATTGTTGGATAGTCTGGTATATTTATTGTTAGATAGTCTGTCATGTTTATTGTTGGAAGGTCTGGTATGTTTATTGTTAGATAGTCTGGTATATTTATTGTTAGATAGTCTGTCATGTTTATTGTTGGAAGGTCTGGTATGTTTATTGTTAGATAATCTGTCATGTTTATTGTTAGATAGTCTGGTATGTTTATTGTTGGATAGTCTGGTATGTTTATTGTTAGATAGTCTGTCATGTTTATTGTTGGATAGTCTGGTATGTTTATTGCTAGGTAGTCTGTCATGTTTATTGTTGGATAGTCTGTCATGTTTATTGTTAAGTAGTCTGTCATGTTTATTGTTGGATAGTCTCGTATGCTTATTGTTGGATAGTCTGGTATGTTTATTGTTGGATAGTCTGGTATGTTTATTGTTAGATAGTCTGTCATGTTTATTGTTGGATAGTCTGGTATGTTTATTGTTAGATAGTCTGTCATGTTTATTGTTGGATAGTCTGTCATGTTTATTGTTGGATAGTCTGGTATATTTATTGTTAGATAGTCTGTCATGTTTATTGTTGGAAGGTCTGGTATGTTTATTGTTAGATAGTCTGGTATATTTATTGTTAGATAGTCTGTCATGTTTATTGTTGGAAGGTCTGGTATGTTTATTGTTAGATAATCTGTCATGTTTATTGTTAGATAGTCTGGTATGTTTATTGTTGGATAGTCTGGTATGTTTATTGTTAGATAGTCTGTCATGTTTATTGTTGGATAGTCTTTTATGTTTATTGCTAGGTAGTCTGTCATGTTTATTGTTGGATAGTCTGTCATGTTTATTGTTAAGTAGTCTGTCATGTTTATTGTTGGATAGTCTCGTATGTTTATTGTTGGATAGTCTGGTATGTTTATTGTTGGATAGTCTGGTATGTTTATTGTTAGATAGTCTGTCATGTTTATTGTTGGATAGTCTGGTATGTTTATTGTTAGATAGTCTGACATGTTTATTGTTGGATAGTCTGGTATGTTTATTGTTAGATAGTCTGTCATGTTTATTGTTGGATAGTCTGGTATGTTTATTGTTAGATAGTCTGTCATGTTTATTGTTGGATAGTCTGGTATGTTTATTGTTAGATAGTCTGGTATGTTTATTGTTAGATAGTCTGGTATGTTTATTGTTAGATAGTCTGTCATGTTTATTGTTAGATAGTCTGGTATGTTTATTGTTAGATAGTCTGTCATGTTTATTGTTAGGTAGTCTGGTATATTTATTGTTAGATAGTCTGTCATGTTTATTGTTGGATAGTCTGGTATGTTTGTTGTTAGATAGTCTGTCATGTTTATTGTTAGATAGTCTGGTATGTTTATTGTTAGATAGTCTGGTATGTTTATTGTTAGATAGTCTGGTATGTTTATTGTTAGATAGTCTGTCATGTTTATTGTTGGATAGTCTGGTATGTTTATTGTTTGATAGTCTGTCATGTTTATTGTTAGATAGTCTGTCATGTTTATTGTTGGATATTCTGTCATGTTTATTGTTGGATAGTCTGGTATGTTTATTGTTAGATAGTCTGGTATGTTTATTGTTAGATAGTCTGGTATGTTTATTGTTAGATAGTCTGACATGTTTATTGTTGGATAGTCTGGTATGTTTATTGTTAGATAGTCTGTCATGTTTATTGTTGGATAGTCTGGTATGTTTATTGTTAGATAGTCTGTCATGTTTATTGTTGGATAGTCTGGTATGTTTATTGTTAGATAATCTGGTATGTTTATTGTTAGATAGTCTGGTATGTTTATTGTTAGATAGTCTGTCATGTTTATTGTTAGATAGTCTGGTATGTTTATTGTTAGATAGTCTGTCATGTTTATTGTTAGGTAGTCTGGTATATTTATTGTTAGATAGTCTGTCATGTTTATTGTTGGATAGTCTGGTATGTTTATTGTTAGATAGTCTGTCATGTTTATTGTTGGATAGTCTGTCATGTTTATTGTTGGATAGTCTGGTATATTTATTGTTAGATAGTCTGTCATGTTTATTGTTGGAAGGTCTGGTATGTTTATTGTTAGATAGTCTGGTATATTTATTGTTAGATAGTCTGTCATGTTTATTGTTGGAAGGTCTGGTATGTTTATTGTTAGATAATCTGTCATGTTTATTGTTAGATAGTCTGGTATGTTTATTGTTGGATAGTCTGGTATGTTTATTGTTAGATAGTCTGTCATGTTTATTGTTGGATAGTCTGGTATGTTTATTGCTAGGTAGTCTGTCATGTTTATTGTTGGATAGTCTGTCATGTTTATTGTTAAGTAGACTGTCATGTTTATTGTTGGATAGTCTCGTATGTTTATTGTTGGATAGTCTGGTATGTTTATTGTTGGATAGTCTGGTATGTTTATTGTTAGATAGTCTGTCATGTTTATTGTTGGATAGTCTGGTATGTTTATTGTTAGATAGTCTGACATGTTTATTGTTGGATAGTCTGGTATGTTTATTGTTAGATAGTCTGTCATGTTTATTGTTGGATAGTCTGGTATGTTTATTGTTAGATAGTCTGTCATGTTTATTGTTGGATAGTCTGGTATGTTTATTGTTAGATAGTCTGGTATGTTTATTGTTAGATAGTCTGGTATGTTTATTGTTAGATAGTCTGTCATGTTTATTGTTAGATAGTCTGGTATGTTTATTGTTAGATAGTCTGTCATGTTTATTGTTAGGTAGTCTGGTATATTTATTGTTAGATAGTCTGTCATGTTTATTGTTGGATAGTCTGGTATGTTTGTTGTTAGATAGTCTGTCATGTTTATTGTTGGATAGTCTGTCATGTTTATTGTTGGATAGTCTGGTATATTTATTGTTAGATAGTCTGTCATGTTTATTGTTGGAAGGTCTGGTATGTTTATTGTTAGATAGTCTGTCATATTTATTGTTAGATAGTCTGGTATGTTTATTGTTGGATAGTCTGGTATATTTATTGTTAGATAGTCTGTCATGTTTATTGTTGGAAGGTCTGGTATGTTTATTGTTAGATAATCTGTCATGTTTATTGTTAGATAGTCTGGTATGTTTATTGTTGGATAGTCTGGTATGTTTATTGTTAGATAGTCTGTCATGTTTATTGTTGGATAGTCTGGTATGTTTATTGCTAGGTAGTCTGTCATGTTTATTGTTGGATAGTCTGGTATGTTTATTGTTGGATAGTCTGTCATGTTTATTGTTAAGTAGTCTGTCATGTTTATTGTTGGATAGTCTCGTATGTTTATTGTTGGATAGTCTGGTATGTTTATTGTTGGATAGTCTGGTATGTTTAATGTTAGATAGTCTGTCATGTTTATTGTTGGATAGTCTGGTATGTTTATTGCTAGGTAGTCTGTCATGTTTATTGTTAGATAGTCTGGTATGTTTATTGTTGGATAGTCTGGTATGTTTATTGTTGGAAAGTCTGGTATGTTTATTGTTGGATAGTCTGTCATGTTTATTGTTGGATAGTCTGGTATGTTTATTGTTAGATAGTCTGGTATGTTTATTGTTGGATAGTCTGGTATGTTTATTGTTAGATAGTCTGTCATGTTTATTGTTGGATAGTCTGTCATGTTTATTGTTGGATAGTCTGTCATGTTTATTGTTAGATAGTCTGTCATGTTTATTGTTAGATAGTCTGGTATGTTTATTGTTAGATAGTCTGGTATGTTTATTGTTAGATAGTCTGGTATGTTTATTGTTAGATAGTCTGTCATGTTTATTGTTGGATAGTCTGGTATGTTTATTGTTAGGTAATCTGTCATGCTTATTGTTGGATAGTCTGGTATATTTATTGTTGGATAGTCTGTCATGTTTATTGTTGGATAGTCTGGTATGTTTATTGTTAGATAGTCTGTCATGTTTATTTTTGGATAGTCTGGTATGTTTATTGTTGGATAGTCTGTCATGTTTATTGTTGGATAGTCTGGTATGTTTATTGTTAGATAATCTGTCATGTTTATTGTTAGATAGTCTGGTATGTTTATTGTTAGATAGTCTGTCATGTTTATTGTTGGATAGTCTGTCATGTTTATTGTTAGATAGTCTGGTATGTTTATTGTTAGATAGTCTGTCATGTTTATTGTTAGATAGTCTGGTATGTTTATTGTTAGATAGTCTGGTATGTTTATTGTTAGATAGTCTGGTATGTTTATTGTTAGATAGTCTGTCATGTTTATTGTTGGATAGTCTGGTATGTTTATTGTTAGATAGTCTGTCATGTTTATTGTTAGATAGTCTGTCATGTTTATTGTTGGATATTCTGTCATGTTTATTGTTGGATAGTCTGGTATGTTTATTGTTAGATAGTCTGGTATGTTTATTGTTATATAGTCTGGTATGTTTATTGTTAGATAGTCTGACATGTTTATTGTTGGATAGTCTGGTATGTTTATTGTTAGATAGTCTGTCATGTTTATTGTTGGATAGTCTGGTATGTTTATTGTTAGATAGTCTGTCATGTTTATTGTTGGATAGTCTGGTATGTTTATTGTTAGATAGTCTGGTATGTTTATTGTTAGATAGTCTGGTATGTTTATTGTTAGATAGTCTGTCATGTTTATTGTTAGATAGTCTGGTATGTTTATTGTTAGATAGTCTGTCATGTTTATTGTTAGGTAGTCTGGTATATTTATTGTTAGATAGTCTGTCATGTTTATTGTTGGATAGTCTGGTATGTTTATTGTTAGATAGTCTGTCATGTTTATTGTTGGATAGTCTGTCATGTTTATTGTTGGATAGTCTGGTATATTTATTGTTAGATAGTCTGTCATGTTTATTGTTGGAAGGTCTGGTATGTTTATTGTTAGATAGTCTGGTATATTTATTGTTAGATAGTCTGTCATGTTTATTGTTGGAAGGTCTGGTGTGTTTATTGTTAGATAATCTGTCATGTTTATTGTTAGATAGTCTGGTATGTTTATTTTTGGATAGTCTGGTATGTTTATTGTTAGATAGTCTGTCATGTTTATTGTTGGATAGTCTGGTATGTTTATTGCTAGGTAGTCTGTCATGTTTATTGTTGGATAGTCTGTCATGTTTATTGTTAAGTAGTCTGTCATGTTTATTGTTGGATAGTCTCGTATGTTTATTGTTGGATAGTCTGGTATGTTTATTGTTGGATAGTCTGGTATGTTTATTGTTAGATAGTCTGTCATGTTTATTGTTGGATAGTCTGGTATGTTTATTGTTAGATAGTCTGACATGTTTATTGTTGGATAGTCTGGTATGTTTATTGTTAGATAGTCTGTCATGTTTATTTTTGGATAGTCTGGTATGTTTATTGTTAGATAGTCTGTCATGTTTATTGTTGGATAGTCTGGTATGTTTATTGTTAGATAGTCTGGTATGTTTATTGTTAGATAGTCTGGTATGTTTATTGTTAGATAGTCTGTCATGTTTATTGTTAGATAGTCTGGTATGTTTATTGTTAGATAGTCTGTCATGTTTATTGTTAGGTAGTCTGGTATATTTATTGTTAGATAGTCTGTCATGTTTATTGTTGGATAGTCTGGTATGTTTGTTGTTAGATAGTCTGTCATGTTTATTGTTAGATAGTTTGGTATGTTTATTGTTAGATAGTCTGGTATGTTTATTGTTAGATAGTCTGGTATGTTTATTGTTAGATAGTCTGTCATGTTTATTGTTGGATAGTCTGGTATGTTTATTGTTAGATAGTCTGTCATGTTTATTGTTAGATAGTCTGTCATGTTTATTGTTGGATATTCTGTCATGTTTATTGTTGGATAGTCTGGTATGTTTATTGTTAGATAGTCTGGTATGTTTATTGTTAGATAATCTGGTATGTTTATTGTTAGATAGTCTGACATGTTTATTGTTGGATAGTCTGGTATGTTTATTGTTAGATAGTCTGTCATGTTTATTGTTGGATAGTCTGGTATGTTTATTGTTAGATAGTCTGTCATGTTTATTGTTGGATAGTCTGGTATGTTTATTGTTAGATAGTCTGGTATGTTTATTGTTAGATAGTCTGGTATGTTTATTGTTAGATAGTCTGTCATGTTTATTGTTAGATAGTCTGGTATGTTTATTGTTAGATAGTCTGTCATGTTTATTGTTAGGTAGTCTGGTATATTTATTGTTAGATAGTCTGTCATGTTTATTGTTGGATAGTCTGGTATGTTTATTGTTAGATAGTCTGTCATGTTTATTGTTGGATAGTCTGTCATGTTTATTGTTGGATAGTCTGGTATATTTATTGTTAGATAGTCTGTCATGTTTATTGTTGGAAGGTCTGGTATGTTTATTGTTAGATAGTCTGGTATATTTATTGTTAGATAGTCTGTCATGTTTATTGTTGGAAGGTCTGGTATGTTTATTGTTAGATAATCTGTCATGTTTATTGTTAGATAGTCTGGTATGTTTATTGTTGGATAGTCTGGTATGTTTATTGTTAGATAGTCTGTCATGTTTATTGTTGGATAGTCTGGTATGTTTATTGCTAGGTAGTCTGTCATGTTTATTGTTGGATAGTCTGTCATGTTTATTGTTAAGTAGTCTGTCATGTTTATTGTTGGATAGTCTCGTATGTTTATTGTTGGATAGTCTGGTATGTTTATTGTTGGATAGTCTGGTATGTTTATTGTTAGATAGTCTGTCATGTTTATTGTTAGATAGTCTGGTATGTTTATTGTTAGATAGTCTGGTATGTTTATTGTTAGATAGTCTGGTATGTTTATTGTTAGATAGTCTGTCATGTTTATTGTTGGATAGTCTGGTATGTTTATTGTTTGATAGTCTGTCATGTTTATTGTTAGATAGTCTGTCATGTTTATTGTTGGATATTCTGTCATGTTTATTGTTGGATAGTCTGGTATGTTTATTGTTAGATAGTCTGGTATGTTTATTGTTAGATAGTCTGGTATGTTTATTGTTAGATAGTCTGACATGTTTATTGTTGGATAGTCTGGTATGTTTATTGTTAGATAGTCTGTCATGTTTATTGTTGGATAGTCTGGTATGTTTATTGTTAGATAGTCTGTCATGTTTATTGTTGGATAGTCTGGTATGTTTATTGTTAGATAGTCTGGTATGTTTATTGTTAGATAGTCTGGTATGTTTATTGTTAGATAGTCTGTCATGTTTATTGTTAGATAGTCTGGTATGTTTATTGTTAGATAGTCTGTCATGTTTATTGTTAGGTAGTCTGGTATATTTATTGTTAGATAGTCTGTCATGTTTATTGTTGGATAGTCTGGTATGTTTATTGTTAGATAGTCTGTCATGTTTATTGTTGGATAGTCTGTCATGTTTATTGTTGGATAGTCTGGTATATTTATTGTTAGATAGTCTGTCATGTTTATTGTTGGAAGGTCTGGTATGTTTATTGTTAGATAGTCTGGTATATTTATTGTTAGATAGTCTGTCATGTTTATTGTTGGAAGGTCTGGTATGTTTATTGTTAGATAATCTGTCATGTTTATTGTTAGATAGTCTGGTATGTTTATTGTTGGATAGTCTGGTATGTTTATTGTTAGATAGTCTGTCATGTTTATTGTTGGATAGTCTGGTATGTTTATTGCTAGGTAGTCTGTCATGTTTATTGTTGGATAGTCTGTCATGTTTATTGTTAAGTAGACTGTCATGTTTATTGTTGGATAGTCTCGTATGTTTATTGTTGGATAGTCTGGTATGTTTATTGTTGGATAGTCTGGTATGTTTATTGTTAGATAGTCTGTCATGTTTATTGTTGGATAGTCTGGTATGTTTATTGTTAGATAGTCTGACATGTTTATTGTTGGATAGTCTGGTATGTTTATTGTTAGATAGTCTGTCATGTTTATTGTTGGATAGTCTGGTATGTTTATTGTTAGATAGTCTGTCATGTTTATTGTTGGATAGTCTGGTATGTTTATTGTTAGATAGTCTGGTATGTTTATTGTTAGATAGTCTGGTATGTTTATTGTTAGATAGTCTGTCATGTTTATTGTTAGATAGTCTGGTATGTTTATTGTTAGATAGTCTGTCATGTTTATTGTTAGGTAGTCTGGTATATTTATTGTTAGATAGTCTGTCATGTTTATTGTTGGATAGTCTGGTATGTTTGTTGTTAGATAGTCTGTCATGTTTATTGTTGGATAGTCTGTCATGTTTATTGTTGGATAGTCTGGTATATTTATTGTTAGATAGTCTGTCATGTTTATTGTTGGAAGGTCTGGTATGTTTATTGTTAGATAGTCTGTCATATTTATTGTTAGATAGTCTGGTATGTTTATTGTTGGATAGTCTGGTATATTTATTGTTAGATAGTCTGTCATGTTTATTGTTGGAAGGTCTGGTATGTTTATTGTTAGATAATCTGTCATGTTTATTGTTAGATAGTCTGGTATGTTTATTGTTGGATAGTCTGGTATGTTTATTGTTAGATAGTCTGTCATGTTTATTGTTGGATAGTCTGGTATGTTTATTGCTAGGTAGTCTGTCATGTTTATTGTTGGATAGTCTGGTATGTTTATTGTTGGATAGTCTGTCATGTTTATTGTTAAGTAGTCTGTCATGTTTATTGTTGGATAGTCTCGTATGTTTATTGTTGGATAGTCTGGTATGTTTATTGTTGGATAGTCTGGTATGTTTAATGTTAGATAGTCTGTCATGTTTATTGTTGGATAGTCTGGTATGTTTATTGCTAGGTAGTCTGTCATGTTTATTGTTAGATAGTCTGGTATGTTTATTGTTGGATAGTCTGGTATGTTTATTGTTGGAAAGTCTGGTATGTTTATTGTTGGATAGTCTGTCATGTTTATTGTTGGATAGTCTGGTATGTTTATTGTTAGATAGTCTGGTATGTTTATTGTTGGATAGTCTGGTATGTTTATTGTTAGATAGTCTGTCATGTTTATTGTTGGATAGTCTGTCATGTTTATTGTTGGATAGTCTGTCATGTTTATTGTTAGATAGTCTGTCATGTTTATTGTTAGATAGTCTGGTATGTTTATTGTTAGATAGTCTGGTATGTTTATTGTTAGATAGTCTGGTATGTTTATTGTTAGATAGTCTGTCATGTTTATTGTTGGATAGTCTGGTATGTTTATTGTTAGGTAATCTGTCATGCTTATTGTTGGATAGTCTGGTATATTTATTGTTGGATAGTCTGTCATGTTTATTGTTGGATAGTCTGGTATGTTTATTGTTAGATAGTCTGTCATGTTTATTTTTGGATAGTCTGGTATGTTTATTGTTGGATAGTCTGTCATGTTTATTGTTGGATAGTCTGGTATGTTTATTGTTAGATAATCTGTCATGTTTATTGTTAGATAGTCTGGTATGTTTATTGTTAGATAGTCTGTCATGTTTATTGTTGGATAGTCTGTCATGTTTATTGTTAGATAGTCTGGTATGTTTATTGTTAGATAGTCTGTCATGTTTATTGTTAGATAGTCTGGTATGTTTATTGTTAGATAGTCTGGTATGTTTATTGTTAGATAGTCTGGTATGTTTATTGTTAGATAGTCTGTCATGTTTATTGTTGGATAGTCTGGTATGTTTATTGTTAGATAGTCTGTCATGTTTATTGTTAGATAGTCTGTCATGTTTATTGTTGGATATTCTGTCATGTTTATTGTTGGATAGTCTGGTATGTTTATTGTTAGATAGTCTGGTATGTTTATTGTTAGATAGTCTGGTATGTTTATTGTTAGATAGTCTGACATGTTTATTGTTGGATAGTCTGGTATGTTTATTGTTAGATAGTCTGTCATGTTTATTGTTGGATAGTCTGGTATGTTTATTGTTAGATAGTCTGTCATGTTTATTGTTGGATAGTCTGGTATGTTTATTGTTAGATAGTCTGGTATGTTTATTGTTAGATAGTCTGGTATGTTTATTGTTAGATAGTCTGTCATGTTTATTGTTAGATAGTCTGGTATGTTTATTGTTAGATAGTCTGTCATGTTTATTGTTAGGTAGTCTGGTATATTTATTGTTAGATAGTCTGTCATGTTTATTGTTGGATAGTCTGGTATGTTTATTGTTAGATAGTCTGTCATGTTTATTGTTGGATAGTCTGTCATGTTTATTGTTGGATAGTCTGGTATATTTATTGTTAGATAGTCTGTCATGTTTATTGTTGGAAGGTCTGGTATGTTTATTGTTAGATAGTCTGGTATATTTATTGTTAGATAGTCTGTCATGTTTATTGTTGGAAGGTCTGGTGTGTTTATTGTTAGATAATCTGTCATGTTTATTGTTAGATAGTCTGGTATGTTTATTTTTGGATAGTCTGGTATGTTTATTGTTAGATAGTCTGTCATGTTTATTGTTGGATAGTCTGGTATGTTTATTGCTAGGTAGTCTGTCATGTTTATTGTTGGATAGTCTGTCATGTTTATTGTTAAGTAGTCTGTCATGTTTATTGTTGGATAGTCTCGTATGTTTATTGTTGGATAGTCTGGTATGTTTATTGTTGGATAGTCTGGTATGTTTATTGTTAGATAGTCTGTCATGTTTATTGTTGGATAGTCTGGTATGTTTATTGTTAGATAGTCTGACATGTTTATTGTTGGATAGTCTGGTATGTTTATTGTTAGATAGTCTGTCATGTTTATTTTTGGATAGTCTGGTATGTTTATTGTTAGATAGTCTGTCATGTTTATTGTTGGATAGTCTGGTATGTTTATTGTTAGATAGTCTGGTATGTTTATTGTTAGATAGTCTGGTATGTTTATTGTTAGATAGTCTGTCATGTTTATTGTTAGATAGTCTGGTATGTTTATTGTTAGATAGTCTGTCATGTTTATTGTTAGGTAGTCTGGTATATTTATTGTTAGATAGTCTGTCATGTTTATTGTTGGATAGTCTGGTATGTTTGTTGTTAGATAGTCTGTCATGTTTATTGTTAGATAGTTTGGTATGTTTATTGTTAGATAGTCTGGTATGTTTATTGTTAGATAGTCTGGTATGTTTATTGTTAGATAGTCTGTCATGTTTATTGTTGGATAGTCTGGTATGTTTATTGTTAGATAGTCTGTCATGTTTATTGTTAGATAGTCTGTCATGTTTATTGTTGGATATTCTGTCATGTTTATTGTTGGATAGTCTGGTATGTTTATTGTTAGATAGTCTGGTATGTTTATTGTTAGATAATCTGGTATGTTTATTGTTAGATAGTCTGACATGTTTATTGTTGGATAGTCTGGTATGTTTATTGTTAGATAGTCTGTCATGTTTATTGTTGGATAGTCTGGTATGTTTATTGTTAGATAGTCTGTCATGTTTATTGTTGGATAGTCTGGTATGTTTATTGTTAGATAGTCTGGTATGTTTATTGTTAGATAGTCTGGTATGTTTATTGTTAGATAGTCTGTCATGTTTATTGTTAGATAGTCTGGTATGTTTATTGTTAGATAGTCTGTCATGTTTATTGTTAGGTAGTCTGGTATATTTATTGTTAGATAGTCTGTCATGTTTATTGTTGGATAGTCTGGTATGTTTATTGTTAGATAGTCTGTCATGTTTATTGTTGGATAGTCTGTCATGTTTATTGTTGGATAGTCTGGTATATTTATTGTTAGATAGTCTGTCATGTTTATTGTTGGAAGGTCTGGTATGTTTATTGTTAGATAGTCTGGTATATTTATTGTTAGATAGTCTGTCATGTTTATTGTTGGAAGGTCTGGTATGTTTATTGTTAGATAATCTGTCATGTTTATTGTTAGATAGTCTGGTATGTTTATTGTTGGATAGTCTGGTATGTTTATTGTTAGATAGTCTGTCATGTTTATTGTTGGATAGTCTGGTATGTTTATTGCTAGGTAGTCTGTCATGTTTATTGTTGGATAGTCTGTCATGTTTATTGTTAAGTAGTCTGTCATGTTTATTGTTGGATAGTCTCGTATGTTTATTGTTGGATAGTCTGGTATGTTTATTGTTGGATAGTCTGGTATGTTTATTGTTAGATAGTCTGTCATGTTTATTGTTGGATAGTCTGGTATGTTTATTGTTAGATAGTCTGACATGTTTATTGTTGGATAGTCTGGTATGTTTATTGTTAGATAGTCTGTCATGTTTATTGTTGGATAGTCTGGTATGTTTATTGTTAGATAGTCTGTCATGTTTATTGTTGGATAGTCTGGTATGTTTATTGTTAGATAGTCTGGTATGTTTATTGTTAGATAGTCTGGTATGTTTATTGTTAGATAGTCTGTCATGTTTATTGTTAGGTAGTCTGGTATATTTATTGTTAGATAGTCTGTCATGTTTATTGTTGGATAGTCTGGTATGTTTGTTGTTAGATAGTCTGTCATGTTTATTGTTGGATAGTCTGTCATGTTTATTGTTGGATAGTCTGGTATATTTATTGTTAGATAGTCTGTCATGTTTATTGTTGGAAGGTCTGGTATGTTTATTGTTAGATAGTCTGTCATATTTATTGTTAGATAGTCTGGTATGTTTATTGTTGGATAGTCTGGTATATTTATTGTTAGATAGTCTGTCATGTTTATTGTTGGAAGGTCTGGTATGTTTATTGTTAGATAATCTGTCATGTTTATTGTTAGATAGTCTGGTATGTTTATTGTTGGATAGTATGGTATGTTTATTGTTAGATAGTCTGTCATGTTTATTGTTGGATAGTCTGGTATGTTTATTGCTAGGTAGTCTGTCATGTTTATTGTTGGATAGTCTGGTATGTTTATTGTTGGATAGTCTGTCATGTTTATTGTTAAGTAGTCTGTCATGTTTATTGTTGGATAGTCTCGTATGTTTATTGTTGGATAGTCTGGTATGTTTATTGTTGGATAGTCTGGTATGTTTAATGTTAGATAGTCTGTCATGTTTATTGTTGGATAGTCTGGTATGTTTATTGCTAGGTAGTCTGTCATGTTTATTGTTAGATAGTCTGGTATGTTTATTGTTGGATAGTCTGGTATGTTTATTGTTGGAAAGTCTGGTATGTTTATTGTTGGATAGTCTGTCATGTTTATTGTTGGATAGTCTGGTATGTTTATTGTTAGATAGTCTGGTATGTTTATTGTTGGATAGTCTGGTATGTTTATTGTTAGATAGTCTGTCATGTTTATTGTTGGATAGTCTGTCATGTTTATTGTTGGATAGTCTGTCATGTTTATTGTTAGATAGTCTGTCATGTTTATTGTTAGATAGTCTGTCATGTTTATTGTTGGATAGTCTGGTATGTTTATTGTTAGATAGTCTGGTATGTTTATTGTTAGATAGTCTGTCATGTTTATTATTGCATAGTCTGTCATTTTATTGTTAGATAGTCTGGTATGTTTATTGTTGGATAGTCTGTCATGTTTATTGTTAGATAGTCTGTCATGTTTATTGTTGGATAGTCTGGTATGTTTATTGTTGGATAGTCTGGTATGTTTATTGTTGGATAGTCTGGTATGTTTATTGTTAGATAGTCTGGTATGTTTATTGTTGGATAGTCTGGTATGTTTATTGCTGGATAATCTGGTATGTTTATTGTTGGATAGTCTGGTATGTTTATTGTTGGATAGTCTGGTATGTTTATTGTTAGATAGTCTGGTATGTTTATTGTTGGATAGTCTGTCATGTTTATTTTTGGATAGTCTGGTAATTTTATTGTTAGATAGTCTGGTATGTTTATTGTTAGATAATCTGGTATGTTTATTGTTGGATAGTCTGGTATGTTTATTGTTGGTAAGTCTGGTATGTTTATTGTTGGATAGTCTGTCATGTTTATTGTTGGATAGTCTGGTATGTTTATTGTTAGATAGTCTGGTATGTTTATTGTTGGACAGTCTGGTATGTTTATTGCTAGATAGTCTGGTATGTTTATTGTTAGATAGCCTGGTATGTTTATTGTTAGGTAGTCTGTCATGTTTATTGTTGGATAGTCTGGTATGTTTATTGTTGGATAGTCTGGTATGTTTATTGTTGGATAATCTGGTATGTTTATTGTTAGGTAATCTGTCATGTTTATTGTTGGATAGTCTGGTATGTTTATTGTTAGATAGTCTGTCATGTTTATTGTTGGATAGTCTGGTATGTTTATTGTTGGATAGTCTGTCATGTTTATTGTTGGATAGTCTGGTATGTTTATTGTTAGGTAATCTGTCATGCTTATTGTTGGATAGTCTGGTATGTTTATTGTTGGATAGTCTGTCATGTTTATTGTTGGATAGTCTGGTATGTTTATTGTTAGGTAGTCTGTCATATTTATTGTTGGATAGTCTGGTATGTTTATTGTTGGATAGTCTGTCATGTTTATTGTTGGATAATCTGGTATGTTTATTGTTAGATAGTCTGTCATGTTTATTGTTAGATAGTCTGGTATGTTTATTTTTAGATAGTCTGTCATGTTTATTGTTGGATAGTCTGGTATGTTTATTGTTAGATAGTCTGTCATGTTTATTGTTGGATAGTCTGGTATGTTTATTGTTAGGTAGTCTGTTATGTTTATTGTTGGATAGTCTGGTATGTTTATTGTTGGATAGTCTGTCATGTTTATTGTTGGATAGTCTGGTATGTTTATTGTTAGATAGTCTGACATGTTTATTGTTGAATAATCTGGTATGTTTATTGTTAGGTAGTCTGACATGTTTATTGTTGTATAGTCTGGTATGTTTATTGTTAGGTAATCTGTCATGTTTATTGTTGGATATTCTCGTATGTTTATTGTTGGATAGTCTGGTATGTTTATTGTTAGATAGTCTGTCATGTTTATTGTTGGATAGTCTGGTATGTTTATTGTTAGATAGTCTGTCATGTTTATTGTTGGATAGTCTGGTATGTTTATTGTTAGATAGTCTGTCATGTTTATTGTTGGATAGTCTGGTATGTTTATTGTTAGGTAGTCTGTCATGTTTATTGTTGGATAGTCTGGAATGTTTATTGTTGGATAGTCTGTCATGTTTATTGTTGGATAGTCTGGTATGTTTATTGTTAGATAGTCTGCCATGTTTATTGTTGGATAGTCTGGTATGTTTATTGTTAGGTAGTCTGTCATGTTTATTGTTGGATAGTCTGGTATGTTTATTGTTGGATAGTCTGGTATGTTTATTGTTGGATAGTCTGGTATGTTTATTGTTAGATAGTCTGTCATGTTTATTGTTGGATAGTCTGGTATGTTTATTGCTAGGTAGTCTGTCATGTTTATTGTTGGATAGTCTGGTATGTTTATTGTTGGATAGTCTGGTATGTTTATTGTTAGGTAATCTGTCATGTTTATTGTTGGATAGTCTCGTATGTTTATTGTTGGATAGTCTGGTATGTTTATTGTTGGATAGTCTGGTATGTTTATTGTTAGATAGTCTGTCATGTTTATTGTTGGATAGTCTGGTATGTTTATTGCTAGGTAGTCTGTCATGTTTATTGTTAGATAGTCTGGTATGTTTATTGTTGGATAGTCTGGTATGTTTATTGTTGGAAAGTCTGGTATGTTTATTGTTGGATAGTCTGTCATGTTTATTGTTGGATAGTCTGGTATGTTTATTGTTAGATAGTCTGGTATGTTTATTGTTGGATAATCTGGTATGTTTATTGTTAGATAGTCTGTCATGTTTATTGTTGGATAGTCTGTCATGTTTATTGTTGGATAGTCTGTCATGTTTATTGTTAGATAGTCTGTCATGTTTATTGTTAGATAGTCTGGTATGTTTATTGTTAGATAGTCTGTCATGTTTATTGTTAGATAGTCTGGTATGTTTATTGTTAGATAGTCTGTCATGTTTATTGTTGGATAGTCTGGTATGTTTATTGTTAGATAGTCTCTCATGTTTATTGTTAGATAGTCTGGTATGTTTATTGTTAGATAGTCTGTCATGTTTATTGTTAGATAGTCTGTCATGTTTATTGTTGGATAGTCTGGTATGTTTATTGTTGGATAGTCTGGTATGTTTATTGTTGGATAGTCTGGTATGTTTATTGTTAGATAGTCTGGTATGTTTATTGTTGGATAGTCTGGTATGTTTATTGCTGGATAATCTGGAATGTTTATTGTTGGATAGTCTGGTATGTTTATTGTTGGATAGTCTGGTATGTTTATTGTTAGATAGTCTGGTATGTTTATTGTTGGATAGTCTGTCATGTTTATTGTTGGATAGTCTGGTAATTTTATTGTTAGATAGTCTGGTATGTTTATTGTTAGATAATCTGGTATGTTTATTGTTGGATAGTCTGGTATGTTTATTGTTGGAAAGTCTGGTATGTTTATTGTTGGATAGTCTGTCATGTTTATTGTTGGATAGTCTGGTATGTTTATTGTTAGATAGTCTGGTATGTTTATTGTTGGATAGTCTGGTATGTTTATTGCTAGATAGTCTGGTATGTTTATTGTTAGATAGCCTGGTATGTTTATTGTTAGGTAGTCTGTCATGTTTATTGTTGGATAGTCTGGTATGTTTATTGTTGGATAGTCTGGTATGTTTATTGTTGGATAGTCTGGTATGTTTATTGTTAGGTAATCTGTCATGTTTATTGTTGGATAGTCTGGTATGTTTATTGTTAGATAGTCTGTCATGTTTATTGTTGGATAGTCTGGTATGTTTATTGTTGGATAGTCTGTCATGTTTATTGTTGGATAGTCTGGTATGTTTATTGTTAGGTAATCTGTCATGCTTATTGTTGGATAGTCTGGTATGTTTATTGTTGGATAGTCTGTCATGTTTATTGTTGGATAGTCTGGTATGTTTATTGTTAGATAGTCTGTCATGTTTATTGTTGGATAGTCTGGTATGTTTATTGTTGGATAGTCTGTCATGTTTATTGTTGGATAGTCTGGTATGTTTATTGTTAGATAGTCTGTCATGTTTATTGTTAGATAGTCTGGTATGTTTATTGTTAGATAGTCTGTCATGTTTATTGTTGGATAGTCTGTCATGTTTATTGTTAGATAGTCTGGTGTGTTTATTGTTAGATAGTCTGTCATGTTTATTGTTAGATAGTCTGGTATGTTTATTGTTAGATAGTCTGGTATGTTTATTGTTAGATAGTCTGGTATGTTTATTGTTAGATAGTCTGTCATGTTTATTGTTGGATAGTCTGGTATGTTTATTGTTAGATAGTCTGTCATGTTTATTGTTAGATAGTCTGTCATGTTTATTGTTGGATAGTCTGTCATGTTTATTGTTAGATAGTCTGGTATGTTTATTGTTAGATAGTCTGGTATGTTTATTGTTAGATATTCTGGTATATTTATTGTTAGATAGTCTGTCATGTTTATTGTTGGAAGGTCTGGTATGTTTATTGTTAGATAGTCTGTCATGTTTATTGTTGGATAGTCTGTCATGTTTATTGTTGGATAGTCTGGTATGTTTATTGTTAGATAGTCTGGTATGTTTATTGTTAGATAGTCTGGTATGTTTATTGTTAGATAGTCTGACATGTTTATTGTTGGATAGTCTGGTATGTTTATTGTTAGATAGTCTGTCATGTTTATTGTTGGATAGTCTGGTATGTTTATTGTTAGATAGTCTGTCATGTTTATTGTTGGATAGTCTGGTATGTTTATTGTTAGATAGTCTGGTATGTTTATTGTTAGATAGTCTGGTATGTTTATTGTTAGATAGTCTGTCATGTTTATTGTTAGATAGTCTGGTATGTTTATTGTTAGATAGTCTGTCATGTTTATTGTTAGGTAGTCTGGTATATTTATTGTTAGATAGTCTGTCATGTTTATTGTTGGAAGGTCTGGTATATTTATTGTTAGATAATCTGTCATGTTTATTGTTGGATAGTCTGTCATGTTTATTGTTGGATAGTCTGGTATGTTTATTATTAGATAGTCTGGTATGTTTATTGCTAGATAGTCTGGTATGTTTATTGTTAGATAGTCTGACATGTTTATTGATGGATAGTCTGGTATGTTTATTGTTAGATAGTCTGTCATGTTTATTGTTGGATAGTCTGGTATGTTTATTGTTAGATAGTCTGTCATGTTTATTGTTGGATAGTCTGGTATGTTTATTGTTAGATAGTCTGGTATGTTTATTGTTAGATAGTCTGGTATGTTTATTGTTAGATAGTCTGTCATGTTTATTGTTAGATAGTCTGGTATGTTTATTGTTAGATAGTCTGTCATGTTTATTGTTAGGTAGTCTGGTATATTTATTGTTAGATAGTCTGTCATGTTTATTGTTGGATAGTCTGGTATGTTTATTGTTGGATAGTCTGTCATGTTTATTGTTGGATAGTCTGTCATGTTTATTGTTGGATAGTCTGGTATATTTATTGTTAGATAGTCTGTCATGTTTATTGTTGGAAGGTCTGGTATGTTTATTGTTAGATAGTCTGGTATATTTATTGTTAGATAGTCTGTCATGTTTATTGTTGGAAGTTCTGGTATGTTTATTGTTAGATAGTCTGTCATGTTTATTGTTGGATAGTCTGTCATGTTTATTGTTGGATAGTCTGGTATATTTATTGTTAGATAGTCTGTCATGTTTATTGTTGGAAGATCTGGTATGTTTATTGTTAGATAGTCTGTCATATTTATTGTTAGATAATCTGGTATGTTTATTGTTGGATAGTCTGGTATATTTATTGTTAGATAGTCTGTCATGTTTATTGTTGGAAGGTCTGGTATGTTTATTGTTAGATAATCTGTCATGTTTATTGTTAGATAGTCTGTCATGTTTATTGTTGGATAGTCTGGTATATTTATTGTTAGATAGTCTGTCATGTTTATTGTTGGAAGGTCTGGTATGTTTATTGTTAGATAGTCTCTCATGTTTATTGTTGGAAAGTCTGGTATGTTTATTGTTAGATAGTCTGTCTTGTTTATTGTTAGATAGTCTGGTATGTTTATTGTTAGATAGTCTGTCATGTTTATTGTTAGATATTCTGGTATGTTTATTGCTGGATAGTCTGGTATATTTATTGTTAGATAGTCTGTCATGTTTATTGTTGGAAGGTCTGGTATGTTTATTGTTAGATAGTCTGGTATATTTATTGTTAGATAGTCTGTCATGTTTATTGTTTGGTAGTCTGTCATGTTTATTGTTAGATAGTCTGGTATGTTTATTGTTAGATAGTCTGTCATGTTTATTGTTAGATAGTCTGGTATGTTTATTGCTAGATAGTCTGGTATGTTTATTGTTAGATAGTGTTTATTGTTAGGTAGTCTGTCATGTTTATTGTTGGATAGTCTGGTATGTTTATTGTTAGGTAGTCTGTCATGTTTATTGTTAGATAGTCTGGTATGTTTATTGTTGGATAGTCTGGTATGTTTATTGTTAGGTAGTCTGTCATGTTTATTGTTAGATAGTCTGGTATGTTTATTGTTAGGTAGTCTGTCATGTTTATTGTTAGATAGTCTGGTATGTTTATTGTTAGATAGTCTGTCATGTTTATTGTTGGATAGTCTGGTATGTTTATTGGTAGGTAGCCTGTCATGTTTATTGTTAGATAGTCTGGTATGTTTATTGTTGGATAGTCTGTCATGTTTATTGTTGGATAGTCTGGTATGTTTATTGTTAGGTAGTCTGTCATGTTTATTGTTAGATAGTCGGTCATGTTTATTGTTGGATAGTCTGTCATGTTTATTGTTAGATAGTCTGGTATGTTTATTGTTAGATAGTCTGTCATGTTTATTGTTAGATAGTCGGTTATGTTTATTGTTGGATAGTCTGGTATGTTTATTGTTGGATAGTCTGTCATGTTTATTGTTGGATAGTCTGTCATGTTTATTGTTGGATAGTCTGGTATATTTATTGTTAGATAGTCTGTCATGTTTATTGTTGGAAGGTCTGGTATGTTTATTGTTAGATAGTCTGGTATATTTATTGTTAGATAGTCTGTCATGTTTATTGTTGGAAGTTCTGGTATGTTTATTGTTAGATAGTCTGTCATGTTTATTGTTGGATAGTCTGTCATGTTTATTGTTGGATAGTCTGGTATATTTATTGTTAGATAGTCTGTCATGTTTATTGTTGGAAGATCTGGTATGTTTATTGTTAGATAGTCTGTCATATTTATTGTTAGATAATCTGGTATGTTTATTGTTGGATAGTCTGGTATATTTATTGTTAGATAGTCTGTCATGTTTATTGTTGGAAGGTCTGGTATGTTTATTGTTAGATAATCTGTCATGTTTATTGTTAGATAGTCTGTCATGTTTATTGTTGGATAGTCTGGTATATTTATTGTTAGATAGTCTGTCATGTTTATTGTTGGAAGGTCTGGTATGTTTATTGTTAGATAGTCTCTCATGTTTATTGTTGGAAAGTCTGGTATGTTTATTGTTAGATAGTCTGTCTTGTTTATTGTTAGATAGTCTGGTATGTTTATTGTTAGATAGTCTGTCATGTTTATTGTTAGATATTCTGGTATGTTTATTGCTGGATAGTCTGGTATATTTATTGTTAGATAGTCTGTCATGTTTATTGTTGGAAGGTCTGGTATGTTTATTGTTAGATAGTCTGGTATATTTATTGTTAGATAGTCTGTCATGTTTATTGTTTGGTAGTCTGTCATGTTTATTGTTAGATAGTCTGGTATGTTTATTGTTAGATAGTCTGTCATGTTTATTGTTAGATAGTCTGGTATGTTTATTGCTAGATAGTCTGGTATGTTTATTGTTAGATAGTGTTTATTGTTAGGTAGTCTGTCATGTTTATTGTTGGATAGTCTGGTATGTTTATTGTTAGGTAGTCTGTCATGTTTATTGTTAGATAGTCTGGTATGTTTATTGTTGGATAGTCTGGTATGTTTATTGTTAGGTAGTCTGTCATGTTTATTGTTAGATAGTCTGGTATGTTTATTGTTAGGTAGTCTGTCATGTTTATTGTTAGATAGTCTGGTATGTTTATTGTTAGATAGTCTGTCATGTTTATTGTTGGATAGTCTGGTATGTTTATTGGTAGGTAGCCTGTCATGTTTATTGTTAGATAGTCTGGTATGTTTATTGTTGGATAGTCTGTCATGTTTATTGTTGGATAGTCTGGTATGTTTATTGTTAGGTAGTCTGTCATGTTTATTGTTAGATAGTCGGTCATGTTTATTGTTGGATAGTCTGTCATGTTTATTGTTAGATAGTCTGGTATGTTTATTGTTAGATAGTCTGTCATGTTTATTGTTAGATAGTCGGTTATGTTTATTGTTGGATAGTCTGGTATGTTTATTGTTAGGTAGTCTGTCATGTTTATTGTTGGATAGTCTGGTATGTTTATTGTTGGATAGTCTGGTATGTTTATTGTTAGATAGTCTGGTATGTTTATTGTTAGATAGTCTGTCATGTTTATTGTTAGATAGTCTGGAATGTTTATTGTTAGATAGTCTGTCATGTTTATTGTTGGATAGTCTGGTATGTTTATTGTTAGATAGTCTGGTATGTTTATTGTTAGATAGTCTGGTATGTTTATTGTTAGATAGTCTGGTATGTTTATTGTTAGATAGTCTGTCATGTTTATTGTTAGATAGTCTGTCATGTTTATTGTTAGGTAGTCTGGTATGTTTATTGTTAGATAGTCTGTCATGTTTATTGTTAGATAGTCTGGTATGTTTATTGTTAGATAGTCTGTCATGTTTATTATTGGATAGTCTGGTATGTTTATTGTTAGATAGTCTGGTATGCTTATTGTTAGATAGTCTGGTATGTTTATTGTTAGATAGTCTGTCATGTTTATTGTTAGATAGTCTGTCATGTTTATTGTTAGGTAGTCTGGTATGTTTATTGTTAGATAGTCTGTCATGTTTATTGTTAGATAGTCTGTCATGTTTATTGTTGGATAGTCTGGTATGTTTATTGTTAGATAGTCTGGTATGTTTATTGTTAGATAGTCTGGTATGT
This sequence comes from Bathymodiolus septemdierum, assembly GCA_963383655.1. Taxonomy (NCBI): domain Eukaryota; kingdom Metazoa; phylum Mollusca; class Bivalvia; order Mytilida; family Modiolidae; genus Bathymodiolus; species Bathymodiolus septemdierum. The sequence continues at coordinate 63,072,090 of OY726529.1, forward strand.
TTATTGTTAGATAGTCTGTCATGTTTATTGTTGGATAGTCTGGTATGTTTATTGTTAGATAGTCTGTCATGTTTATTGTTAGATAGTCTGGTATGTTTATTGTTAGATAGTCTGTCATGTTTATTGTTGGATAGTCTGATATGTTTATTGTTAGATAGTCTGTCATGTTTATTGTTAGATAGTCTGGTATGTTTATTGTTAGGTAGTCTGGTATGTTTATTGTTAGATAATCTGTCATGTTTATTGTTAGATAGTCTGGTATGTTTATTGTTAGATAGTCGGTCATGTTTATTGTTGGATAGTCTGGTATGTTTATTGTTAGGTAGTCTGTCATGTTTATTGTTGGATAGTCTGGTATGTTTATTGTTGGATAGTCTGGTATGTTTATTGTTAGAAAGTCTGGTATGTTTATTGTTAGATAGTCTGTCATGTTTATTGTTAGATAGTCTGGTATGTTTATTGTTAGATAGTCTGGTATGTTTATTGTTGGATAGTTTGGTATGTTTATTGTTAGATAGTCTGGTATGTTTATTGTTAGATAGTCTGGTATGTTTATTGTTAGATAGTCTGGTATATTTATTGTTGAATAGTCTGGTATGTTTATTGTTAGAAAGTCTGGTATGTTTATTGTTAGATAGTCTGTCATGTTTATTGTTAGATAGTCTGGTATGTTTATTGTTAGATAGTCTGGTATGTTTATTGTTAGATAGTCTGGTATGTTTATTGTTGGATAGTCTGTCATGTTTATTGTTAGATAGTCTGTCATGTTTATTGTTAGATAGTCTGTCATGTTTATTGTTAGATAGTCTGGTATGTTTATTGGTTGATAGTCTGTCATGTTTATTGTTAGATAGTCTGTCATGTTTATTGTTGGATAATCTGTCATGTTTATTGTTGGATAGTCTGGTATGTTTATTGGTTGATAGTCTGTCATGCTTATTGGTGGATAGTCTGTCATGTTTATTGTTGTATAGTCTGGTATGTTTATTGTTAGGTAGTCTGGTATGTTTATTGTTGGATAGTCTGTCATGTTTATTGTTGGATAGTCTGTCATGTTTATTGTTGGATAGTCTGGTATGTTTATTGTTGGATAGTCTGTCATGTTTATTGTTGGATAGTCTGGTATGTTTATTGTTAGGTAGTCTGGTATGTTTATTGTTGGATAGTCTGTCATGTTTATTGTTAGATAGTCTGTCATGTTTATTGTTGGATAGTCTGTCATGTTTATTGTTGGATAATCTGTCATGTTTATTGGTGGATAGTCTGTCATGTTTATTGTTGGATAGTCTGGTATGTTTATTGTTAGGTAGTCTGGTATGTTTATTGTTAGATAGTCTGTCATGTTTATTGTTAGATAGTCTGGTATGTTTATTGTTAGATAGTCTGGTATGTTTATTGTTGGATAGTCTGGTATGTTTATTGTTAGATAATCTGGTATGTTTATTGTTAGATAGTCTGGTATGTTTATTGTTGGATAGTTTGGTATGTTTATTGTTAGATAATCTGTCATATTTATTGTTAGATAGTCTGGTATGTTTATTGTTAGATAGTCTGTCATGTTTATTGTTAGATAGTCTGTCATGTTTATTGTTAGATAGTCTGGTATGTTTATTGTTAGATAGTCTGTCATGTTTATTGTTGGATAGTCTGGTATGTTTATTGTTAGATAGTCTGTCATGTTTATTGTTAGATAGTCTGGTATGTTTATTGTTAGATAGTCTGTCATGTTTATTGTTGGATAGTCTGGTATGTTTATTGTTAGATAGTCTGTCATGTTTATTGTTAGATAGTCTGGTATGTTTATTGTTAGGTAATCTGGTATGTTTATTGTTAGATAGTCTGTCATGTTTATTGTTAGATAGTCTGGTATGTTTATTGTTAGATAGTTGGTCATGTTTATTGTTGGTTAGTCTGGTATGTTTATTGTTAGGTAGTCTGTCATGTTTATTGTTGGATAGTCTGGTATGTTTATTGTTGGATAGTCTGGTATGTTTATTGTTAGAAAGTCTGGTATGTTTATTGTTAGATAGTCTGTCATGTTTATTGTTAGATAGTCTGGTATGTTTATTGTTAGATAGTCTGGTATGTTTATTGTTGGATAATTTGGTATGTTTATTGTTAGATAGTCTGGTATGTTTATTGTTAGATAGTCTGGTATGTTTATTGTTAGATAGTCTGGTATGTTTATTGTTGAATAGTCTGGTATGTTTATTGTTAGAAAGTCTGGTATGTTTATTGTTAGATAGTCTGTCATGTTTATTGTTAGATAGTCTGGTATGTTTATTGTTAGATAGTCTGGTATGTTTATTGTTAGATAGTCTGGTATGTTTATTGTTGGATAGTCTGTCATGTTTATTGTTAGATAGGCTGTCATGTTTATTGTTAGATAGTCTGTCATGTTTATTGTTAGATAGTCTGGTATGTTTATTGGTTGATAGTCTGTCATGTTTATTGTTAGATAGTCTGTCATGTTTATTGTTGGATAATCTGTCATGTTTATTGTTGGATAGTCTGGTATGTTTATTGGTTGATAGTCTGTCATGCTTATTGGTGGATAGTCTGTCATGTTTATTGTTAGGTAGTCTGGTATGTTTATTGTTAGATAGTCTGTCATGTTTATTGTTAGATAGTCTGGTATGTTTATTGTTAGGTAGTCTGATATGTTTATTGTTGGATATTCTGTCATGTTTATTGTTGGATAGTCTGTCATGTTTATTGTTGGATAGTCTGGTATGTTTATTGTTGGATAGTCTGTCATGTTTATTGTTGGATAGTCTGGTATGTTTATTGTTAGGTAGTCTGGTATGTTTATTGTTGGATAGTCTGTCATGTTTATTGTTAGATAGTCTGTCATGTTTATTGTTGGATAGTCTGTCATGTTTATTGTTGGATAATCTGTCATGTTTATTGGTGGATAGTCTGTCATGTTTATTGTTGGATAGTCTGGTATGTTTATTGTTAGGTAGTCTGGTATGTTTATTGTTAGATAGTCTGTCATGTTTATTGTTAGATAGTCTGGTATGTTTATTGTTAGATAGTCTGGTATGTTTATTGTTGGATAGTCTGGTATGTTTATTGTTAGATAATCTGGTATGTTTATTGTTAGATAGTCTGGTATGTTTATTGTTGGATAGTTTGGTATGTTTATTGTTAGATAATCTGTCATATTTATTGTTAGATAGTCTGGTATGTTTATTGTTAGATAGTCTGTCATGTTTATTGTTAGATAGTCTGTCATGTTTATTGTTAGATAGTCTGTCATGTTTATTGTTAGATAGTCTGGTATGTTTATTGTTGGATAGTCTGACATGTTTATTGTTAGATAGTCTGGTATGTTTATTGTTAGATAGTCTGTCATGTTTATTGTTAGATAGTCTGTCATGTTTATTGTTAGATAGTCTGGTATGTTTATTGTTGGATAGTCTGACATGTTTATTGTTAGATAGTCTGTCATGTTTATTGTTAGATAGTCTGTCATGTTTATTGTTAGATAGTCTGGTATGTTTATTGTTAGATAGTCTGTCATGTTTATTGTTAGATAGTCTGTCATGTTTATTGTTAGATAGTCTGTCATGTTTATTGTTAGATAGTCTGGTATGTTTATTGTTGGATAGTCTGACATGTTTATTGTTAGATAGTCTGGTATGTTTATTGTTAGATAGTCTGTCATGTTTATTGTTAGATAGTCTGTCATGTTTATTGTTAGATAGTCTGGTATGTTTATTGTTAGATAGTCTGTCATGTTTATTGTTAGATAGTCTGGTATGTTTATTGTTGGATAGTCTGACATGTTTATTGTTAGATAGTCTGTCATGTTTATTGTTAGATAGTCTGTCATGTTTATTGTTAGATAGTCTGGTATGTTTATTGTTGGATAGTCTGACATGTTTATTGTTAGATAGTCTGGTATGTTTATTGTTAGATAGTCTGTCATGTTTATTGTTAGATAGTCTGTCATGTTTATTGTTGGATAGTCTGGTATGTTTATTGTTAGATAGTCTGTCATGTTTATTGTTGGATAGTCTGGTATGTTTATTGTTAGGTAGTCTGTCATGTTTATTGTTAGATAGTCTGGTATGTTTATTGTTGGATAGTCTCGTATGTTTATTGTTAGATAGTCTGGTATGTTTATTGTTGGATAGTCTGGTATGTTTATTGTTAGATAGTCTGTCATGTTTATTGTTAGATAGTCTGTCATGTTTATTGTTAGATAGTGTTTATTGTTAGGTAGTCTGTCATGTTTATTGTTGGATAGTCTGGTATGTTTATTGTTAGGTAGTCTGTCATGTTTATTGTTAGATAGTCTGGTATGTTTATTGTTGGATAGTCTGGTATGTTTATTGTTAGGTAGTCTGTCATGTTTATTGTTAGATAGTCTGGTATGTTTATTGTTAGATAGTCTGTCATGTTTATTGTTGGATAGTCTGGTATGTTTATTGGTAGGTAGTCTGTCATGTTTATTGTTGGATAGTCTGGTATGTTTATTGTTGGATAGTCTGGTATGTTTATTGTTAGATAGTCTGGTATGTTTATTGTTAGATAGTCTGTCATGTTTATTGTTAGATAGTCTGTCATGTTTATTGTTAGATAGTCTGTCATGTTTATTGTTGGATAGTCTGGTATGTTTATTGTTAGATAGTCTGGTATGTTTATTGTTAGATAGTCTGGTATGTTTATTGTTAGATAGTCTGGTATGTTTATTGTTAGATAGTCTGTCATGTTTATTGTTAGATAGTCTGTCATGTTTATTGTTAGGTAGTCTGGTATGTTTATTGTTAGATAGTCTGTCATGTTTATTGTTAGATAGTCTGGTATGTTTATTGTTAGATAGTCTGTCATGTTTATTGTTGGATAGTCTGGTATGTTTATTGTTAGATAGTCTGGTATGCTTATTGTTAGATAGTCTGGTATGTTTATTGTTAGATAGTCTGTCATGTTTATTGTTAGATAGTCTGTCATGTTTATTGTTAGGTAGTCTGGTATGTTTATTGTTAGATAGTCTGTCATGTTTATTGTTAGATAGTCTGTCATGTTTATTGTTGGATAGTCTGGTATGTTTATTGTTAGATAGTCTGGTATGTTTATTGTTAGATAGTCTGGTATGTTTATTGTTAGATAGTCTGTCATGTTTATTGTTGGATAGTCTGGTATGTTTATTGTTAGATAGTCTGTCATGTTTATTGTTATATAGTCTGGTATGTTTATTGTTAGATAGTCTGTCATGTTTATTGTTGGATAGTCTGGTATGTTTATTGTTAGATAGTCTGTCATGTTTATTGTTAGATAGTCTGGTATGTTTATTGTTAGGTAGTCTGGTATGTTTATTGTTAGATAGTCTGTCATGTTTATTGTTAGATAGTCTGGTATGTTTATTGTTAGATAGTCGGTCATGTTTATTGTTGGATAGTCTGGTATGTTTATTGGTAGGTAGTCTGTCATGTTTATTGTTGGATAGTTTGGTATGTTTATTGTTGGATAGTCTGGTATGTTTATTGTTAGAAAGTCTGGTATGTTTATTGTTAGATAGTCTGTCATGTTTATTGTTAGATAGTCTGGTATGTTTATTGTTAGATAGTCTGGTATGTTTATTGTTGGATAGTCTGGTATGTTTATTGTTAGATAGTCTGTCATGTTTATTGTTATATAGTCTGGTATGTTTATTGTTAGATAGTCTGTCATGTTTATTGTTGGATAGTCTGGTATGTTTATTGTTAGATAGTCTGTCATGTTTATTGTTAGATAGTCTGGTATGTTTATTGTTAGGTAGTCTGGTATGTTTATTGTTAGATAGTCTGTCATGTTTATTGTTAGATAGTCTGGTATGTTTATTGTTAGATAGTCGGTCATGTTTATTGTTGGATAGTCTGGTATGTTTATTGGTAGGTAGTCTGTCATGTTTATTGTTGGATAGTTTGGTATGTTTATTGTTGGATAGTCTGGTATGTTTATTGTTAGAAAGTCTGGTATGTTTATTGTTAGATAGTCTGTCATGTTTATTGTTAGATAGTCTGGTATGTTTATTGTTAGATAGTCTGGTATGTTTATTGTTAGATAGTCTGGTATGTTTATTGTTGGATAGTCTGGTATGTTTATTGTTAGGTAGTCTGTCATGTTTATTGTTAGATAGTCTGGTATGTTTATTGTTAGATAGTCTGTCATGTTTATTGTTGGATAGTCTGGTATGTTTATTGGTAGGTAGTCTGTCATGTTTATTGTTGGATAGTCTGGTATGTTTATTGTTGGATAGTCTGGTATGTTTATTGTTAGATAGTCTGGTATGTTTATTGTTAGATAGTCTGTCATGTTTATTGTTAGATAGTCTGTCATGTTTATTGTTAGATAGTCTGGTATGTTTATTGTTAGATAGTCTGTCATGTTTATTGTTAGATAGTCTGGTATGTTTATTGTTAGGTAGTCTGGTATGTTTATTGTTAGATAGTCTGTCATGTTTATTGTTAGATAGTCTGGTATGTTTATTGTTAGATAGTCGGTCATGTTTATTGTTGGATAGTCTGGTATGTTTATTGGTAGGTAGTCTGTCATGTTTATTGTTGGATAGTTTGGTATGTTTATTGTTGGATAGTCTGGTATGTTTATTGTTAGAAAGTCTGGTATGTTTATTGTTAGATAGTCTGTCATGTTTATTGTTAGATAGTCTGGTATGTTTATTGTTAGATAGTCTGGTATGTTTATTGTTAGATAGTCTGGTATGTTTATTGTTGGATAGTCTGGTATGTTTATTGTTAGGTAGTCTGTCATGTTTATTGTTAGATAGTCTGGTATGTTTATTGTTAGATAGTCTGTCATGTTTATTGTTGGATAGTCTGGTATGTTTATTGGTAGGTAGTCTGTCATGTTTATTGTTGGATAGTCTGGTATGTTTATTGTTGGATAGTCTGGTATGTTTATTGTTAGATAGTCTGGTATGTTTATTGTTAGATAGTCTGTCATGTTTATTGTTAGATAGTCTGTCATGTTTATTGTTAGATAGTCTGTCATGTTTATTGTTGGATAGTCTGGTATGTTTATTGTTAGATAGTCTGGTATGTTTATTGTTAGATAGTCTGGTATGTTTATTGTTAGATAGTCTGGTATGTTTATTGTTAGATAGTCTGTCATGTTTATTGTTAGATAGTCTGTCATGTTTATTGTTAGGTAGTCTGGTATGTTTATTGTTAGATAGTCTGTCATGTTTATTGTTAGATAGTCTGGTATGTTTATTGTTAGATAGTCTGTCATGTTTATTGTTGGATAGTCTGGTATGTTTATTGTTAGATAGTCTGGTATGCTTATTGTTAGATAGTCTGGTATGTTTATTGTTAGATAGTCTGTCATGTTTATTGTTAGATAGTCTGTCATGTTTATTGTTAGGTAGTCTGGTATGTTTATTGTTAGATAGTCTGTCATGTTTATTGTTAGATAGTCTGTCATGTTTATTGTTGGATAGTCTGGTATGTTTATTGTTAGATAGTCTGGTATGTTTATTGTTAGATAGTCTGGTATGTTTATTGTTAGATAGTCTGTCATGTTTATTGTTGGATAGTCTGGTATGTTTATTGTTAGATAGTCTGTCATGTTTATTGTTATATAGTCTGGTATGTTTATTGTTAGATAGTCTGTCATGTTTATTGTTGGATAGTCTGGTATGTTTATTGTTAGATAGTCTGTCATGTTTATTGTTAGATAGTCTGGTATGTTTATTGTTAGGTAGTCTGGTATGTTTATTGTTAGATAGTCTGTCATGTTTATTGTTAGATAGTCTGGTATGTTTATTGTTAGATAGTCGGTCATGTTTATTGTTGGATAGTCTGGTATGTTTATTGGTAGGTAGTCTGTCATGTTTATTGTTGGATAGTTTGGTATGTTTATTGTTGGATAGTCTGGTATGTTTATTGTTAGAAAGTCTGGTATGTTTATTGTTAGATAGTCTGTCATGTTTATTGTTAGATAGTCTGGTATGTTTATTGTTAGATAGTCTGGTATGTTTATTGTTGGATAGTTTGGTATGTTTATTGTTAGATAGTCTGGTATGTTTATTGTTAGATAGTCTGGTATGTTTATTGTTAGATAGTGTGGTATGTTTATTGTTGGATAGTCTGGTATGTTTATTGTTAGAAAGTCTGGTATGTTTATTGTTAGATAGTCTGTCATGTTTATTGTTAGATAGTCTGGTATGTTTATTGTTAGATAGTCTGGTATGTTTATTGTTAGATATTCTGGTATGTTTATTGTTGGATAGTCTGTCATGTTTATTGTTAGATAGTCTGGCATGTTTATTGTTAGATAGTCTGTCATGTTTATTGTTAGATAGTCTGGTATGTTTATTGTTAGATAGTCTGTCATGTTTATTGTTGGATAGTCTGTCATGTTTATTGTTAGATAGTCTGGTGTGTTTATTGTTAGATAGTCTGTCATGTTTATTGTTAGATAGTCTGGTATGTTTATTGTTAGATAGTCTGGTATGTTTATTGTTAGATAGTCTGGTATGTTTATTGTTAGATAGTCTGTCATGTTTATTGTTGGATAGTCTGGTATGTTTATTGTTAGATAGTCTGTCATGTTTATTGTTAGATAGTCTGTCATGTTTATTGTTGGATAGTCTGTCATGTTTATTGTTAGATAGTCTGGTATGTTTATTGTTAGATAGTCTGGTATGTTTATTGTTAGATATTCTGGTATATTTATTGTTAGATAGTCTGTCATGTTTATTGTTGGAAGGTCTGGTATGTTTATTGTTAGATAGTCTGTCATGTTTATTGTTGGATAGTCTGTCATGTTTATTGTTGGATAGTCTGGTATGTTTATTGTTAGATAGTCTGGTATGTTTATTGTTAGATAGTCTGGTATGTTTATTGTTAGATAGTCTGACATGTTTATTGTTGGATAGTCTGGTATGTTTATTGTTAGATAGTCTGTCATGTTTATTGTTGGATAGTCTGGTATGTTTATTGTTAGATAGTCTGTCATGTTTATTGTTGGATAGTCTGGTATGTTTATTGTTAGATAGTCTGGTATGTTTATTGTTAGATAGTCTGGTATGTTTATTGTTAGATAGTCTGTCATGTTTATTGTTAGATAGTCTGGTATGTTTATTGTTAGATAGTCTGTCATGTTTATTGTTAGGTAGTCTGGTATATTTATTGTTAGATAGTCTGTCATGTTTATTGTTGGAAGGTCTGGTATATTTATTGTTAGATAATCTGTCATGTTTATTGTTGGATAGTCTGTCATGTTTATTGTTGGATAGTCTGGTATGTTTATTATTAGATAGTCTGGTATGTTTATTGCTAGATAGTCTGGTATGTTTATTGTTAGATAGTCTGACATGTTTATTGATGGATAGTCTGGTATGTTTATTGTTAGATAGTCTGTCATGTTTATTGTTGGATAGTCTGGTATGTTTATTGTTAGATAGTCTGTCATGTTTATTGTTGGATAGTCTGGTATGTTTATTGTTAGATAGTCTGGTATGTTTATTGTTAGATAGTCTGGTATGTTTATTGTTAGATAGTCTGTCATGTTTATTGTTAGATAGTCTGGTATGTTTATTGTTAGATAGTCTGTCATGTTTATTGTTAGGTAGTCTGGTATATTTATTGTTAGATAGTCTGTCATGTTTATTGTTGGATAGTCTGGTATGTTTATTGTTGGATAGTCTGTCATGTTTATTGTTGGATAGTCTGTCATGTTTATTGTTGGATAGTCTGGTATATTTATTGTTAGATAGTCTGTCATGTTTATTGTTGGAAGGTCTGGTATGTTTATTGTTAGATAGTCTGGTATATTTATTGTTAGATAGTCTGTCATGTTTATTGTTGGAAGTTCTGGTATGTTTATTGTTAGATAGTCTGTCATGTTTATTGTTGGATAGTCTGTCATGTTTATTGTTGGATAGTCTGGTATATTTATTGTTAGATAGTCTGTCATGTTTATTGTTGGAAGATCTGGTATGTTTATTGTTAGATAGTCTGTCATATTTATTGTTAGATAATCTGGTATGTTTATTGTTGGATAGTCTGGTATATTTATTGTTAGATAGTCTGTCATGTTTATTGTTGGAAGGTCTGGTATGTTTATTGTTAGATAATCTGTCATGTTTATTGTTAGATAGTCTGTCATGTTTATTGTTGGATAGTCTGGTATATTTATTGTTAGATAGTCTGTCATGTTTATTGTTGGAAGGTCTGGTATGTTTATTGTTAGATAGTCTCTCATGTTTATTGTTGGAAAGTCTGGTATGTTTATTGTTAGATAGTCTGTCTTGTTTATTGTTAGATAGTCTGGTATGTTTATTGTTAGATAGTCTGTCATGTTTATTGTTAGATATTCTGGTATGTTTATTGCTGGATAGTCTGGTATATTTATTGTTAGATAGTCTGTCATGTTTATTGTTGGAAGGTCTGGTATGTTTATTGTTAGATAGTCTGGTATATTTATTGTTAGATAGTCTGTCATGTTTATTGTTTGGTAGTCTGTCATGTTTATTGTTAGATAGTCTGGTATGTTTATTGTTAGATAGTCTGTCATGTTTATTGTTAGATAGTCTGGTATGTTTATTGCTAGATAGTCTGGTATGTTTATTGTTAGATAGTGTTTATTGTTAGGTAGTCTGTCATGTTTATTGTTGGATAGTCTGGTATGTTTATTGTTAGGTAGTCTGTCATGTTTATTGTTAGATAGTCTGGTATGTTTATTGTTGGATAGTCTGGTATGTTTATTGTTAGGTAGTCTGTCATGTTTATTGTTAGATAGTCTGGTATGTTTATTGTTAGGTAGTCTGTCATGTTTATTGTTAGATAGTCTGGTATGTTTATTGTTAGATAGTCTGTCATGTTTATTGTTGGATAGTCTGGTATGTTTATTGGTAGGTAGCCTGTCATGTTTATTGTTAGATAGTCTGGTATGTTTATTGTTGGATAGTCTGTCATGTTTATTGTTGGATAGTCTGGTATGTTTATTGTTAGGTAGTCTGTCATGTTTATTGTTAGATAGTCGGTCATGTTTATTGTTGGATAGTCTGTCATGTTTATTGTTAGATAGTCTGGTATGTTTATTGTTAGATAGTCTGTCATGTTTATTGTTAGATAGTCGGTTATGTTTATTGTTGGATAGTCTGGTATGTTTATTGTTAGGTAGTCTGTCATGTTTATTGTTGGATAGTCTGGTATGTTTATTGTTGGATAGTCTGGTATGTTTATTGTTAGATAGTCTGGTATGTTTATTGTTAGATAGTCTGTCATGTTTATTGTTAGATAGTCTGGAATGTTTATTGTTAGATAGTCTGTCATGTTTATTGTTGGATAGTCTGGTATGTTTATTGTTAGATAGTCTGGTATGTTTATTGTTAGATAGTCTGGTATGTTTATTGTTAGATAGTCTGGTATGTTTATTGTTAGATAGTCTGTCATGTTTATTGTTAGATAGTCTGTCATGTTTATTGTTAGGTAGTCTGGTATGTTTATTGTTAGATAGTCTGTCATGTTTATTGTTAGATAGTCTGGTATGTTTATTGTTAGATAGTCTGTCATGTTTATTGTTGGATAGTCTGGTATGTTTATTGTTAGATAGTCTGGTATGCTTATTGTTAGATAGTCTGGTATGTTTATTGTTAGATAGTCTGTCATGTTTATTGTTAGATAGTCTGTCATGTTTATTGTTAGGTAGTCTGGTATGTTTATTGTTAGATAGTCTGTCATGTTTATTGTTAGATAGTCTGTCATGTTTATTGTTGGATAGTCTGGTATGTTTATTGTTAGATAGTCTGGTATGTTTATTGTTAGATAGTCTGGTATGTTTATTGTTAGATAGTCTGTCATGTTTATTGTTGGATAGTCTGGTATGTTTATTGTTAGATAGTCTGTCATGTTTATTGTTAGATAGTCTGGTATGTTTATTGTTAGATAGTCTGTCATGTTTATTGTTGGATAGTCTGATATGTTTATTGTTAGATAGTCTGTCATGTTTATTGTTAGATAGTCTGGTATGTTTATTGTTAGGTAGTCTGGTATGTTTATTGTTAGATAATCTGTCATGTTTATTGTTAGATAGTCTGGTATGTTTATTGTTAGATAGTCGGTCATGTTTATTGTTGGATAGTCTGGTATGTTTATTGTTAGGTAGTCTGTCATGTTTATTGTTGGATAGTCTGGTATGTTTATTGTTGGATAGTCTGGTATGTTTATTGTTAGAAAGTCTGGTATGTTTATTGTTAGATAGTCTGTCATGTTTATTGTTAGATAGTCTGGTATGTTTATTGTTAGATAGACTGGTATGTTTATTGTTGGATAGTTTGGTATGTTTATTGTTAGATAGTCTGGTATGTTTATTGTTAGATAGTCTGGTATGTTTATTGTTAGATAGTCTGGTATATTTATTGTTGAATAGTCTGGTATGTTTATTGTTAGAAAGTCTGGTATGTTTATTGTTAGATAGTCTGTCATGTTTATTGTTAGATAGTCTGGTATGTTTATTGTTAGATAGTCTGGTATGTTTATTGTTAGATAGTCTGGTATGTTTATTGTTGGATAGTCTGTCATGTTTATTGTTAGATAGTCTGTCATGTTTATTGTTAGATAGTCTGTCATGTTTATTGTTAGATAGTCTGGTATGTTTATTGGTTGATAGTCTGTCATGTTTATTGTTAGATAGTCTGTCATGTTTATTGTTGGATAATCTGTCATGTTTATTGTTGGATAGTCTGGTATGTTTATTGGTTGATAGTCTGTCATGCTTATTGGTGGATAGTCTGTCATGTTTATTGTTGTATAGTCTGGTATGTTTATTGTTATGTAGTCTGGTATGTTTATTGTTGGATAGTCTGTCATGTTTATTGTTGGATAGTCTGTCATGTTTATTGTTGGATAGTCTGGTATGTTTATTGTTGGATAGTCTGTCATGTTTATTGTTGGATAGTCTGGTATGTTTATTGTTAGGTAGTCTGGTATGTTTATTGTTGGATAGTCTGTCATGTTTATTGTTAGATAGTCTGTCATGTTTATTGTTGGATAGTCTGTCATGTTTATTGTTGGATAATCTGTCATGTTTATTGGTGGATAGTCTGTCATGTTTATTGTTGGATAGTCTGGTATGTTTATTGTTAGGTAGTCTGGTATGTTTATTGTTAGATAGTCTGTCATGTTTATTGTTAGATAGTCTGGTATGTTTATTGTTAGATAGTCTGGTATGTTTATTGTTGGATAGTCTGGTATGTTTATTGTTAGATAATCTGGTATGTTTATTGTTAGATAGTCTGGTATGTTTATTGTTGGATAGTTTGGTATGTTTATTGTTAGATAATCTGTCATATTTATTGTTAGATAGTCTGGTATGTTTATTGTTAGATAGTCTGTCATGTTTATTGTTAGATAGTCTGTCATGTTTATTGTTAGATAGTCTGGTATGTTTATTGTTAGATAGTCTGTCATGTTTATTGTTGGATAGTCTGGTATGTTTATTGTTAGATAGTCTGTCATGTTTATTGTTAGATAGTCTGGTATGTTTATTGTTAGATAGTCTGTCATGTTTATTGTTGGATAGTCTGGTATGTTTATTGTTAGATAGTCTGTCATGTTTATTGTTAGATAGTCTGGTATGTTTATTGTTAGGTAATCTGGTATGTTTATTGTTAGATAGTCTGTCATGTTTATTGTTAGATAGTCTGGTATGTTTATTGTTAGATAGTTGGTCATGTTTATTGTTGGTTAGTCTGGTATGTTTATTGTTAGGTAGTCTGTCATGTTTATTGTTGGATAGTCTGGTATGTTTATTGTTGGATAGTCTGGTATGTTTATTGTTAGAAAGTCTGGTATGTTTATTGTTAGATAGTCTGTCATGTTTATTGTTAGATAGTCTGGTATGTTTATTGTTAGATAGTCTGGTATGTTTATTGTTGGATAATTTGGTATGTTTATTGTTAGATAGTCTGGTATGTTTATTGTTAGATAGTCTGGTATGTTTATTGTTAGATAGTCTGGTATGTTTATTGTTGAATAGTCTGGTATGTTTATTGTTAGAAAGTCTGGTATGTTTATTGTTAGATAGTCTGTCATGTTTATTGTTAGATAGTCTGGTATGTTTATTGTTAGATAGTCTGGTATGTTTATTGTTAGATAGTCTGGTATGTTTATTGTTGGATAGTCTGTCATGTTTATTGTTAGATAGGCTGTCATGTTTATTGTTAGATAGTCTGTCATGTTTATTGTTAGATAGTCTGGTATGTTTATTGGTTGATAGTCTGTCATGTTTATTGTTAGATAGTCTGTCATGTTTATTGTTGGATAATCTGTCATGTTTATTGTTGGATAGTCTGGTATGTTTATTGGTTGATAGTCTGTCATGCTTATTGGTGGATAGTCTGTCATGTTTATTGTTAGGTAGTCTGGTATGTTTATTGTTAGATAGTCTGTCATGTTTATTGTTAGATAGTCTGGTATGTTTATTGTTAGGTAGTCTGATATGTTTATTGTTGGATAGTCTGTCATGTTTATTGTTGGATAGTCTGTCATGTTTATTGTTGGATAGTCTGGTATGTTTATTGTTGGATAGTCTGTCATGTTTATTGTTGGATAGTCTGGTATGTTTATTGTTAGGTAGTCTGGTATGTTTATTGTTGGATAGTCTGTCATGTTTATTGTTAGATAGTCTGTCATGTTTATTGTTGGATAGTCTGTCATGTTTATTGTTGGATAATCTGTCATGTTTATTGGTGGATAGTCTGTCATGTTTATTGTTGGATAGTCTGGTATGTTTATTGTTAGGTAGTCTGGTATGTTTATTGTTAGATAGTCTGTCATGTTTATTGTTAGATAGTCTGGTATGTTTATTGTTAGATAGTCTGGTATGTTTATTGTTGGATAGTCTGGTATGTTTATTGTTAGATAATCTGGTATGTTTATTGTTAGATAGTCTGGTATGTTTATTGTTGGATAGTTTGGTATGTTTATTGTTAGATAATCTGTCATATTTATTGTTAGATAGTCTGGTATGTTTATTGTTAGATAGTCTGTCATGTTTATTGTTAGATAGTCTGTCATGTTTATTGTTAGATAGTCTGTCATGTTTATTGTTAGATAGTCTGGTATGTTTATTGTTGGATAGTCTGACATGTTTATTGTTAGATAGTCTGGTATGTTTATTGTTAGATAGTCTGTCATATTTATTGTTAGATAGTCTGTCATGTTTATTGTTAGATAGTCTGGTATGTTTATTGTTGGATAGTCTGACATGTTTATTGTTAGATAGTCTGTCATGTTTATTGTTAGATAGTCTGTCATGTTTATTGTTAGATAGTCTGGTATGTTTATTGTTAGATAGTCTGTCATGTTTATTGTTAGATAGTCTGTCATGTTTATTGTTAGATAGTCTGTCATGTTTATTGTTAGATAGTCTGGTATGTTTATTGTTGGATAGTCTGACATGTTTATTGTTAGATAGTCTGGTATGTTTATTGTTAGATAGTCTGTCATGTTTATTGTTAGATAGTCTGTCATGTTTATTGTTAGATAGTCTGGTATGTTTATTGTTAGATAGTCTGTCATGTTTATTGTTAGATAGTCTGGTATGTTTATTGTTGGATAGTCTGACATGTTTATTGTTAGATAGTCTGTCATGTTTATTGTTAGATAGTCTGTCATGTTTATTGTTAGATAGTCTGGTATGTTTATTGTTGGATAGTCTGACATGTTTATTGTTAGATAGTCTGGTATGTTTATTGTTAGATAGTCTGTCATGTTTATTGTTAGATAGTCTGTCATGTTTATTGTTGGATAGTCTGGTATGTTTATTGTTAGATAGTCTGTCATGTTTATTGTTGGATAGTCTGGTATGTTTATTGTTAGGTAGTCTGTCATGTTTATTGTTAGATAGTCTGGTATGTTTATTGTTGGATAGTCTCGTATGTTTATTGTTAGATAGTCTGGTATGTTTATTGTTGGATAGTCTGGTATGTTTATTGTTAGATAGTCTGTCATGTTTATTGTTAGATAGTCTGTCATGTTTATTGTTAGATAGTGTTTATTGTTAGGTAGTCTGTCATGTTTATTGTTGGATAGTCTGGTATGTTTATTGTTAGGTAGTCTGTCATGTTTATTGTTAGATAGTCTGGTATGTTTATTGTTGGATAGTCTGGTATGTTTATTGTTAGGTAGTCTGTCATGTTTATTGTTAGATAGTCTGGTATGTTTATTGTTAGATAGTCTGTCATGTTTATTGTTGGATAGTCTGGTATGTTTATTGGTAGGTAGTCTGTCATGTTTATTGTTGGATAGTCTGGTATGTTTATTGTTGGATAGTCTGGTATGTTTATTGTTAGATAGTCTGGTATGTTTATTGTTAGATAGTCTGTCATGTTTATTGTTAGATAGTCTGTCATGTTTATTGTTAGATAGTCTGTCATGTTTATTGTTGGATAGTCTGGTATGTTTATTGTTAGATAGTCTGGTATGTTTATTGTTAGATAGTCTGGTATGTTTATTGTTAGATAGTCTGGTATGTTTATTGTTAGATAGTCTGTCATGTTTATTGTTAGATAGTCTGTCATGTTTATTGTTAGGTAGTCTGGTATGTTTATTGTTAGATAGTCTGTCATGTTTATTGTTAGATAGTCTGGTATGTTTATTGTTAGATAGTCTGTCATGTTTATTGTTGGATAGTCTGGTATGTTTATTGTTAGATAGTCTGGTATGCTTATTGTTAGATAGTCTGGTATGTTTATTGTTAGATAGTCTGTCATGTTTATTGTTAGATAGTCTGTCATGTTTATTGTTAGGTAGTCTGGTATGTTTATTGTTAGATAGTCTGTCATGTTTATTGTTAGATAGTCTGTCATGTTTATTGTTGGATAGTCTGGTATGTTTATTGTTAGATAGTCTGGTATGTTTATTGTTAGATAGTCTGGTATGTTTATTGTTAGATAGTCTGTCATGTTTATTGTTGGATAGTCTGGTATGTTTATTGTTAGATAGTCTGTCATGTTTATTGTTATATAGTCTGGTATGTTTATTGTTAGATAGTCTGTCATGTTTATTGTTGGATAGTCTGGTATGTTTATTGTTAGATAGTCTGTCATGTTTATTGTTAGATAGTCTGGTATGTTTATTGTTAGGTAGTCTGGTATGTTTATTGTTAGATAGTCTGTCATGTTTATTGTTAGATAGTCTGGTATGTTTATTGTTAGATAGTCGGTCATGTTTATTGTTGGATAGTCTGGTATGTTTATTGGTAGGTAGTCTGTCATGTTTATTGTTGGATAGTTTGGTATGTTTATTGTTGGATAGTCTGGTATGTTTATTGTTAGAAAGTCTGGTATGTTTATTGTTAGATAGTCTGTCATGTTTATTGTTAGATAGTCTGGTATGTTTATTGTTAGATAGTCTGGTATGTTTATTGTTGGATAGTTTGGTATGTTTATTGTTAGATAGTCTGGTATGTTTATTGTTAGATAGTCTGGTATGTTTATTGTTAGATAGTCTGGTATGTTTATTGTTGGATAGTCTGGTATGTTTATTGTTAGAAAGTCTGGTATGTTTATTGTTAGATAGTCTGTCATGTTTATTGTTAGATAGTCTGGTATGTTTATTGTTAGATAGTCTGGTATGTTTATTGTTAGATATTCTGGTATGTTTATTGTTGGATAGTCTGTCATGTTTATTGTTAGATAGTCTGGCATGTTTATTGTTAGATAGTCTGTCATGTTTATTGTTAGATAGTCTGGTATGTTTATTGGTTGATAATCTGTCATGTTTATTGTTAGATAGTCTGTCATGTTTATTGTTGGATAATCTGTCATGTTTATTGTTGGATAGTCTGGTATGTTTATTGGTTGATAGTCTGTCATGCTTATTGGTGGATAGTCTGTCATGTTTATTGTTGGATAGTCTGGTATGTTTATTGTTAGGTAGTCTGGTATGTTTATTGTTGGATAGTCTGTCATGTTTATTGTTGGATAGTCTGTCATGTTTATTGTTGGATAGTCTGGTATGTTTATTGTTGGATAGTCTGTCATGTTTATTGTTGGATAGTCTGGTATGTTTATTGTTAGGTAGTCTGGTATGTTTATTGTTGGATAGTCTGTCATGTTTATTGTTAGATAGTCTGTCATGTTTATTGTTGGATAGTCTGTCATGTTTATTGTTGGATAATCTGTCATGTTTATTGGTGGATAGTCTGTCATGTTTATTGTTGGATAGTCTGGTATGTTTATTGTTAGGTAGTCTGGTATGTTTATTGTTAGATAGTCTGTCATGTTTATTGTTAGATAGTCTGGTATGTTTATTGTTAGATAGTCTGGTATGTTTATTGTTGGATAGTCTGGTATGTTTATTGTTAGATAATCTGGTATGTTTATTGTTAGATAGTCTGGTATGTTTATTGTTGGATAGTTTGGTATGTTTATTGTTAGATAATCTGTCATATTTATTGTTAGATAGTCTGGTATGTTTATTGTTAGATAGTCTGTCATGTTTATTGTTAGATAGTCTGTCATGTTTATTGTTAGATAGTCTGTCATGTTTATTGTTAGATAGTCTGGTATGTTTATTGTTGGATAGTCTGACATGTTTATTGTTAGATAGTCTGGTATGTTTATTGTTAGATAGTCTGTCATGTTTATTGTTAGATAGTCTGTCATGTTTATTGTTAGATAGTCTGGTATGTTTATTGTTGGATAGTCTGGTATGTTTATTGTTAGATAGTCTGTCATGTTTATTGTTAGATAGTCTGTCATGTTTATTGTTAGATAGTCTGGTATGTTTATTGTTAGATAGTCTGTCATGTTTATTGTTAGATAGTCTGTCATGTTTATTGTTAGATAGTCTGTCATGTTTATTGTTAGATAGTCTGGTATGTTTATTGTTGGATAGTCTGACATGTTTATTGTTAGATAGTCTGGTATGTTTATTGTTAGATAGTCTGTCATGTTTATTGTTAGATAGTCTGTCATGTTTATTGTTAGATAGTCTGGTATGTTTATTGTTAGATAGTCTGTCATGTTTATTGTTAGATAGTCTGGTATGTTTATTGTTGGATAGTCTGACATGTTTATTGTAAGATAGTCTGTCATGTTTATTGTTAGATAGTCTGTCATGTTTATTGTTAGATAGTCTGGTATGTTTATTGTTGGATAGTCTGACATGTTTATTGTTAGATAGTCTGGTATGTTTATTGTTAGATAGTCTGTCATGTTTATTGTTAGATAGTCTGTCATGTTTATTGTTGGATAGTCTGGTATGTTTATTGTTAGATAGTCTGTCATGTTTATTGTTGGATAGTCTGGTATGTTTATTGTTAGGTAGTCTGTCATGTTTATTGTTAGATAGTCTGGTATGTTTATTGTTGGATAGTCTCGTATGTTTATTGTTAGATAGTCTGGTATGTTTATTGTTGGATAGTCTGGTATGTTTATTGTTAGATAGTCTGTCATGTTTATTGTTAGATAGTCTGGTATGTTTATTGTTAGATAGTCTGTCATGTTTATTGTTAGATAGTCTGGTATGTTTATTGTTAGATAGTCTGTCATGTTTATTGTTAGATAGTCTGGTATGTTTATTGTTAGATAGTCTGTCATGTTTATTGTTAGATAGTCTGGTATGTTTATTGTTGGAAGGTCTGGTATGTTTATTGTTAGATAGTCTGTCATGTTTATTGTTAGATAGTCTGGTATGTTTATTGTTAGATAGTCTGTCATGTTTATTGTTAGATAGTCTGATATGTTTATTGTTGGAAGGTCTGGTATTTTTATTGTTAGATAGTCTGTCATGTTTATTGTTGGATAGTCTGGTATGTTTATTGTTAGATAGTCTGTCATGTTTATTGTTAGATAGTCTGGTATGTTTATTGTTAGATAGTCTGTCATGTTTATTGTTAGATAGTCTGGTATGTTTATTGTTAGATAATCTGTCATGTTTATTGTTAGATAGTCTGGTATGTTTATTGTTGGATAGTTTGGTAAGTTTATTGTTAAATAGTCTGTCATGTTCATTTATATCATACATGTACGATGTCATGAAGGATGGCGGATTTTCAGACAATTGTGAATAACAAAGGGGTAATAAGATTCCATAAATGAAAGGACAGACAATACAAAACAAAAAGGAACAAAGAGACAAACTATTGTCAGCAAAGCACAACAGAGAAAACTAAAAGTTTAGCAATACAAAAACCAATGGGGTTGACTTTCTGGTCCACTATCCAAATATTGTTGACAGAAATATAAAAAAATAAATATATATTGTGCTTTATGGATCTACTCGTTTACCTCTAAAGCAGATTCCTCTTCTTACTGTGTGCTCACATTCATCATACTCAATGCTCAATGAACACTCGTCGATTTTTGTAACAATGCGGCATCTGCGTATCAAACCTGTTTACAAACATAAAAGATAGCAATGCAAGGGTGTGAAAATATACAATATACATGTACGTTCATTGTCGGCAAATGTAAAATTTATTTATACGAGCTTTAGAAAAGCGAGATTTTGAAGAGCTTTTCTAACCTCTTTCGCACAGAGTCCAAATTAATTTTATATTAAACGACAATATACGTATATTGTGCTTATCATGTAGTATAAAAAAATCCAAAACAACTGCCAAATTGTCTGAAAATAACTGAAACAAGCGTCGTTCTAATTGTTTTCAATGACGTAATACAATCTGTGACGTCAGCACTTATGTTGTTACAGTTTCTTTCTGTCGCTCTACACGAATCATGCATCAGACATGCTTTATTAGGGTCATGACCTAATATCACTGCAGTTTATTTGACACCTTTATCAGTACTAAAAATACACAATTGCAGGATAAATATCTGAAACCCTCATCACTGGATCAACGTCAATGTTGGTGGAGCGTTTTAAGACAAGGATCTCAAGACTTTGCTGAAAAAGAGTATTCTGTCAGTTGCGCACAGATTACGAAAGATAGTATTGGCAATTATATTTTTGTCCATTCAAACTTGACTATTGCCACACTATTATGTCTTACGATGACCTTGTATACTATCTAATATTTAGATAATGGTTGAGGTCAACTGCCTTCTTCAATGCAACTAACATCATACATATGACAATTTCTACGTCAAGGTGGTTAAATATATTATGCATAGTGTTCAATTGTATAGTATTCTTCATTTGAACGCTGTTTGCCCGGTTATAGGTGTGGCTTGGTATTGTACTTACAGTTATATGTGAGGGTTGGTATTGTACTTACAGTTATATGTGAGGATTGGTATTGTACTTACAGTTATATGTGAGGGTTGGTATTGTACTTACGGTTATATGTGAGGGTTGGTATTGTACTTACAGTTATATGTGAGGGTTGGTATTGTACTTACAGTTATAGGTGAGGGTTGGTATTGTACTTACAGTTATATGTGAGGGTTGGTATTGTACTTACAGCTATATGTGAGGGTTGGTATTGTACTTACAGTTATAGGTGAGGGTTGGTATTGTACTTACAGTTATATGTGAGGGTTGGTATTGTACTTACAGTTATAGGTGAGGGTTGGTATTGTACTTACAGTTATAGGTGAGGGTTGGTATTGTACTTACAGTTATAGGTGAGGGTTGGTATTGTACTTACAGTTATATGTGAGGGTTGGTATTGTACTTACAGTTATATGTGAGGGTTGGTATTGTACTTACGGTTATATGTGAGGGTTGGTATTGTACTTACAGTTATATGTGAGGGTTGGTATTGTACTTACAGTTATAGGTGAGGGTTGGTATTGTACTTACAGTTATATGTGAGGGTTGGTATTGTACTTACAGTTATATGTGAGGGTTGGTATTGTACTTACAGTTATAGGTGAGGGTTGGTATTGTACTTACAGTTATATGTGAGGGTTGGTATTGTACTTACAGTTATAGGTGAGGGTTGGTATTGTACTTACAGTTATAGGTGAGGGTTGGTATTGTACTTACAGTTATAGGTGAGGGTTGGTATTGTACTTACAGTTATATGTGAGGATTGGTATTGTACTTACAGTTATATGTGAGGGTTGGTATTGTACTTACAGTTATAGGTGAGGGTTGGTATTGTACTTACAGTTATAGGTGAGGGTTGGTATTGTACTTACAGTTATATGTGAGGGTTGGTATTGTACTTACAGTTATATGTGAGGGTTGGTATTGTACTTACAGTTATAGGTGAGGGTTGGTATTGTACTTACAGTTATAGGTGAGGGTTGGTATTGTACTTACAGTTATATGTGAGGGTTGGTATTGTACTTACAGTTATAGGTGAGGGTTGGTATTGTACTTACAGTTATATGTGAGGGTTGGTATTGTACTTACAGTTATATGTGAGGGTTGGTATTGTACTTACAGTTATAGGTGAGGGTTGGTATTGTACTTACAGTTATATGTGAGGGTTGGTATTGTACTTACAGTTATATGTGAGGGTTGGTATTGTACTTACAGTTATAGGTGAGGCTTGGTATTGTACTTACAGTTATAGGTGAGGGTTGGTATTGTACTTACAGTTATAGGTGAGGGTTGGTATTGTACTTACAGTTATATGTGAGGGTTGGTATTGTACTTACAGTTATATGTGAGGGTTGGTATTGTACTTACAGTTATAGGTGAGGGTTGGTATTGTACTTACAGTTATAGGTGAGGATTGGTATTGTACTTACAGTTATAGGTGAGGGTTGGTATTGTACTTACAGTTATATGTGAGGGTTGGTATTGTACTTACAGTTATAGGTGAGGGTTGGTATTGTACTTACAGTTATATGTGAGGGTTGGTATTGTACTTACAGTTATATGTGAGGGTTGGTATTGTACTTACAGTTATATGTGAGGGTTGGTATTGTACTTACAGTTATATGTGAGGATTGGTATTGTACTTACAGTTATATGTGAGGGTTGGTATTGTACTTACAGTTATAGGTGAGGGTTGGTATTGTACTTACAGTTATAGGTGAGGGTTGGTATTGTACTTACAGTTATAGGTGAGGGTTGGTATTGTACTTACAGTTATAGGTGAGGGTTGGTATTGTACTTACAGTTATAGGTGAGGGTTGGTATTGTACTTACAGTTATATGTGAGGGTTGGTATTGTACTTACAGTTATATGTGAGGGTTGGTATTGTACTTACAGTTATATGTGAGGGTTGGTATTGTACTTACAGTTATATGTGAGGGTTGGTATTGTACTTACAGTTATAGGTGAGGGTTGGTATTGTACTTACAGTTATAGGTGAGGGTTGGTATTGTACTTACGGTTATATGTGAGGGTTGGTATTGTACTTACAGTTATAGGTGAGGGTTGGTATTGTACTTACGGTTATATGTGAGGGTTGGTATTGTACTTACAGTTATAGGTGAGGGTTGGTATTGTACTTACAGTTATAGGTGAGGGTTGGTATTGTACTTACAGTTATAGGTGAGGGTTGGTATTGTACTTACAGTTATATGTGAGGGTTGGTATTGTACTTACAGTTATATGTGAGGGTTGGTATTGTACTTACAGTTATAGGTGAGGGTTGGTATTGTACTTACAGTTATAGGTGAGGGTTGGTATTGTACTTACAGTTATATGTGAGGATTGGTATTGTACTTACAGTTATATGTGAGGGTTGGTATTGTACTTACGGTTATATGTGAGGGTTGGTATTGTACTTACAGTTATATGTGAGGGTTGGTATTGTACTTACAGTTATAGGTGAGGGTTGGTATTGTACTTACAGTTATATGTGAGGGTTGGTATTGTACTTACAGTTATAGGTGAGGATTGGTATTGTACTTACAGTTATAGGTGAGGGTTGGTATTGTACTTACAGTTATAGGTGAGGGTTGGTATTGTACTTACAGTTATATGTGAGGGTTGGTATTGTACTTACGGTTATATGTGAGGGTTGGTATTGTACTTACAGTTATATGTGAGGGTTGGTATTGTACTTACAGTTATATGTGAGGGTTGGTATTGTACTTACGGTTATATGTGAGGGTTGGTATTGTACTTACAGTTATATGTGAGGGTTGGTATTGTACTTACAGTTATATGTGAGGGTTGGTATTGTACTTACAGTTATAGGTGAGGGTTGGTATTGTACTTACAATTATATGTGAGGGTTGGTATTGTACTTACGGTTATATGTGAGGGTTGGTATTGTACTTACAGTTATATGTGAGGGTTGGTATTGTACTTAGTTATATGTGAGGGTTGGTATTGTACTTACGGTTATATGTGAGGGTTGGTATTGTACTTACAGTTATATGTGAGGGTTGGTATTGTACTTACAGTTATATGTGAGGGTTGGTATTGTACTTACAGTTATAGGTGAGGGTTGGTATTGTACTTACAGTTATAGGTGAGGGTTGGTATTGTACTTACAGTTATATGTGAGGGTTGGTATTGTACTTACAGTTATATGTGAGGGTTGGTATTGTACTTACAGTTATAGGTGAGGGTTGGTATTGTACTTACAGTTATATGTGAGGGTTGGTATTGTACTTACAGTTATATGTGAGGGTTGGTATTGTACTTACGGTTATAGGTGAGGGTTGGTATTGTACTTACAGTTATATGTGAGGGTTGGTATTGTACTTACAGTTATAGGTGAGGGTTGGTATTGTACTTACAGTTATATGTGAGGGTTGGTATTGTACTTACGGTTATATGTGAGGGTTGGTATTGTACTTACAGTTATATGTGAGGATTGGTATTGTACTTACAGTTATATGTGAGGGTTGGTATTGTACTTACAGTTATAGGTGAGGGTTGGTATTGTACTTACAGTTATATGTGAGGATTGGTATTGTACTTACAGTTATATGTGAGGGTTGGTATTGTACTTACAGTTATAGGTGAGGGTTGGTATTGTACTTACAGTTATATGTGAGGGTTGGTATTGTACTTACAGTTATAGGTGAGGGTTGGTATTGTACTTACGGTTATATGTGAGGGTTGGTATTGTACTTACAGTTATATGTGAGGATTGGTATTGTACTTACAGTTATATGTGAGGGTTGGTATTGTACTTACAGTTATATGTGAGGGTTGGTATTGTACTTACAGTTATATGTGAGGATTGGTATTGTACTTACAGTTATATGTGAGGGTTGGTATTGTACTTACAGTTATAGGTGAGGGTTGGTATTGTACTTACAGTTATAGGTGAGGATTGGTATTGTACTTACAGTTATAGGTGAGGGTTGGTATTGTACTTACAGTTATAGGTGAGGATTGGTATTGTACTTACAGTTATAGGTGAGGGTTGGTATTGTACTTACGGTTATATGTGAGGGTTGATATTGTACTTACAGTTATAGGTGAGGGTTGGTATTGTACTTACAGTTATAGGTGAGGGTTGGTATTGTACTTACAGTTATAGGTGAGGGTTGGTATTGTACTTACAGTTATAGGTGAGGGTTGGTATTGTACTTACAGTTATATGTGAGGGTTGGTATTGTACTTACAGTTATAGGTGAGGGTTGGTATTGTACTTACAGTTATATGTGAGGGTTGGTATTGTACTTACAGTTATAGGTGAGGGTTGGTATTGTACTTACAGTTATATGTGAGGGTTGGTATTGTACTTACAGTTATAGGTGAGGGTTGATATTGTACTTACAGTTATATGTGAGGGTTGGTATTGTACTTACAGTTATAGGTGAGGGTTGGTATTGTACTTACAGTTATATGTGAGGGTTGGTATTGTACTTACAGTTATAGGTGAGGGTTGGTATTGTACTTACAGTTATATGTGAGGGTTGGTATTGTACTTACAGTTATATGTGAGGGTTGGTATTGTACTTACGGTTATATGTGAGGGTTGGTATTGTACTTACAGTTATATGTGAGGGTTGGTATTGTACTTACAGTTATAGGTGAGGGTTGGTATTGTACTTACAGTTATATGTGAGGGTTGGTATTGTACTTACAGTTATATGTGAGGGTTGGTATTGTACTTACAGTTATATGTGAGGGTTGGTATTGTACTTACAGTTATATGTGAGGGTTGGTATTGTACTTACAGTTATAGGTGAGGGTTGGTATTGTACTTACAGTTATAGGTGAGGATTGGTATTGTACTTACAGTTATATGTGAGGGTTGGTATTGTACTTACAGTTATATGTGAGGGTTGGTATTGTACTTACAGTTATATGTGAGGGTTGGTATTGTACTTACAGTTATATGTGAGGGTTGGTATTGTACTTACAGTTATATGTGAGGGTTGGTATTGTACTTACAGTTATATGTGAGGGTTGGTATTGTACTTACAGTTATATGTGAGGGTTGGTATTGTACTTACAGTTATAGGTGAGGGTTGGTATTGTACTTACAGTTATAGGTG
Source organism: Bathymodiolus septemdierum (assembly GCA_963383655.1). Lineage (NCBI taxonomy): Eukaryota > Metazoa > Mollusca > Bivalvia > Mytilida > Modiolidae > Bathymodiolus > Bathymodiolus septemdierum. The sequence continues at coordinate 63,098,384 of OY726529.1, forward strand.
AGGGTTGGTATTGTACTTACAGTTATAGGTGAGGGTTGGTATTGTACTTACAGTTATATGTGAGGGTTGGTATTGTACTTACAGTTATAGGTGAGGGTTGGTATTGTACTTACAGTTATAGGTGAGGGTTGGTATTGTACTTACAGTTATAGGTGAGGGTTGGTATTGTACTTACAGTTATAGGTGAGGATTGGTATTGTACTTACAGTTATAGGTGAGGATTGGTATTGTACTTACAGTTATAGGTGAGGGTTGGTATTGTACTTACAGTTATATGTGAGGGTTGGTATTGTACTTACAGTTATAGGTGAGGGTTGGTATTGTACTTACAGTTATAGGTGAGGGTTGGTATTGTACTTACAGTTATAGGTGAGGGTTGGTATTGTACTTACAGTTATATGTGAGGGTTGGTATTGTACTTACAGTTATATGTGAGGGTTGGTATTGTACTTACAGTTATAGGTGAGGGTTGGTATTGTACTTACAGTTATAGGTGAGGCTTGGTATTGTACTTACAGTTATAGGTGAGGGTTGGTATTGTACTTACAGTTATATGTGAGGGTTGGTATTGTACTTACAGTTATAGGTGAGGGTTGGTATTGTACTTACAGTTATAGGTGAGGGTTGGTATTGTACTTACAGTTATAGGTGAGGGTTGGTATTGTACTTACAGTTATAGGTGAGGGTTGGTATTGTACTTACAGTTATATGTGAGGGTTGGTATTGTACTTACAGTTATAGGTGAGGGTTGGTATTGTACTTACAGTTATAGGTGAGGATTGGTATTGTACTTACAGTTATAGGTGAGGGTTGGTATTGTACTTACAGTTATAGGTGAGGCTTGGTATTGTACTTACAGTTATAGGTGAGGGTTGGTATTGTACTTACAGTTATAGGTGAGGATTGGTATTGTACTTACAGTTATAGGTGAGGGTTGGTATTGTACTTACAGTTATATGTGAGGGTTGGTATTGTACTTACAGTTATAGGTGAGGGTTGGTATTGTACTTACAGTTATAGGTGAGGGTTGGTATTGTACTTACAGTTATAGGTGAGGATTGGTATTGTACTTACAGTTATAGGTGAGGATTGGTATTGTACTTACAGTTATAGGTGAGGGTTGGTATTGTACTTACAGTTATAGGTGTGGGTTGGTATTGTACTTACAGTTATAGGTGTGGGTTGGTAGTGTACTTACAGTTATAGGTGAGGGCTGGTATTGTACTTACAGTTATAGGTGAGGGTTGGTATTGTACTTACAGTTATAGGTGAGGGTTGGTATTGTACTTACAGTTATAGGTGAGGATTGGTATTGTACTTACAGTTATAGGTGAGGGTTGGTATTGTACTTACAGTTATAGGTGAGGATTGGTATTGTACTTACAGTTATATGTGAGGGTTGGTATTGTACTTACAGTTATAGGTGAGGGTTGGTATTGTACTTACAGTTATAGGTGAGGCTTGGTATTGTACTTACAGTTATAGGTGAGGGTTGGTATTGTACTTACAGTTATAGGTGAGGATTGGTATTGTACTTACAGTTATAGGTGAGGGTTGGTATTGTACTTACAGTTATATGTGAGGGTTGGTATTGTACTTACAGTTATAGGTGAGGGTTGGTATTGTACTTACAGTTATATGTGAGGGTTGGTATTGTACTTACAGTTATATGTGAGGGTTGGTATTGTACTTACAGTTATAGGTGAGGGTTGGTATTGTACTTACAGTTATAGGTGAGGGTTGGTATTGTACTTACAGTTATAGGTGAGGGTTGGTATTGTACTTACGGTTATATGTGAGGGTTGGTATTGTACTTACAGTTATAGGTGAGGGTTGGTATTGTGCTTACAGTTATAGGTGAGGGTTGGTATTGTACTTACAGTTATAGGTGAGGATTGGTATTGTACTTACAGTTATAGGTGAGGGTTGGTATTGTACTTACAGTTATAGGTGAGGATTGGTATTGTACTTACAGTTATATGTGAGAGTTGGTATTGTACTTACAGTTATATGTGAGGATTGGTATTGTACTTACAGTTATAGGTGAGGGTTGGTATTGTACTTACAGTTATAGGTGAGGGTTGGTATTGTACTTACAGTTATAGGTGAGGATTGGTATTGTACTTACAGTTATATGTGAGGGTTGGTATTGTACTTACAGTTATAGGTGAGGATTGGTATTGTACTTACAGTTATATGTCAGGGTTGGTATTGTACTTACAGTTATAGGTGAGGGTTGGTATTGTACTTACAGTTATATGTGAGGGTTGGTATTGTACTTACGGTTATATGTGAGGGTTGGTATTGTACTTACCGTTATATGTGAGGGTTGGTATTGTACTTACAGTTATAGGTGAGGGTTGATATTGTACTTACAGTTATATGTGAGGGTTGGTATTGTACTTACAGTTATAGGTGAGGGTTGGTATTGTACTTACAGTTATATATGAGGGTTGATATTGTACTTACAGTTATATGTGAGGGTTGGTATTGTACTTACAGTTATAGGTGAGGGTTGGTATTGTACTTACAGTTATATGTGAGGATTGGTATTGTACTTACGGTTATATGTGAGGGTTGGTATTGTACTTACAGTTATAGGTGAGGGTTGGTAGTGTACTTACAGTTATAGGTGAGGGTTGGTATTGTACTTACAGTTATAGGTGAGGGTTGGTATTGTACTTACAGTTATAGGTGAGGATTGGTATTGTACTTACGGTTATATGTGAGGGTTGGTATTGTACTTACAGTTATAGGTGAGGGTTGGTATTGTACTTACAGTTATAGGTGAGGGTTGGTATTGTACTTACAGTTATAGGTGAGGGTTGGTATTGTACTTACAGTTATAGGTGAGGATTGGTATTGTACTTACAGTTATAGGTGAGGGTTGGTATTGTACTTACAGTTATAGGTGAGGGTTGGTAGTGTACTTACAGTTATAGGTGAGGGTTGGTAGTGTACTTACAGTTATAGGTGAGGATTGGTATTGTACTTACAGTTATATGTGAGGGTTGGTATTGTACTTACAGTTATAGGTGAGGGTTGGTATTGTACTTACAGTTATATGTGAGGGTTGGTATTGTACTTACAGTTATAGGTGAGGGTTGGTATTGTACTTACAGTTATAGGTGAGGGTTGGTATTGTACTTACAGTTATAGGTGAGGGTTGGTATTGTACTTACAGTTATAGGTGAGGGTTGGTATTGTACTTACGGTTATATGTGAGGGTTGGTATTGTACTTACAGTTATAGGTGAGGGTTGGTATTGTACTTACAGTTATATGTGAGGATTGGTATTGTACTTACGGTTATATGTGAGGGTTGGTATTGTACTTACAGTTATAGGTGAGGGTTGGTATTGTACTTACAGTTATAGGTGAGGGTTGGTATTGTACTTACAGTTATAGGTGAGGGTTGGTATTGTACTTACAGTTATAGGTGAGGATTGGTATTGTACTTACAGTTATATGTGAGGGTTGGTATTGTACTTACAGTTATAGGTGAGGGTTGGTATTGTACTTACAGTTATATGTGAGGATTGGTATTGTACTTACGGTTATATGTGAGGGTTGGTATTGTACTTACAGTTATAGGTGAGGGTTGGTATTGTACTTACAGTTATAGGTGAGGGTTGGTATTGTACTTACAGTTATAGGTGAGGGTTGGTATTGTACTTACAGTTATAGGTGAGGATTGGTATTGTACTTACAGTTATAGGTGAGGGTTGGTATTGTACTTACAGTTATAGGTGAGGGTTGGTATTGTACTTACGGTTATATGTGAGGGTTGGTATTGTACTTACAGTTATAGGTGAGGGTTGGTATTGTACTTACAGTTATATGTGAGGGTTGGTATTGTACTTACAGTTATATGTGAGGGTTGGTATTGTACTTACGGTTATATGTGAGGATTGGTATTGTACTTACAGTTATATGTGAGGGTTGGTATTGTACTTACAGTTATATGTGAGGGTTGGTATTGTACTTACAGTTATAGGTGAGGGTTGGTATTGTACTTACAGTTATATGTGAGGGTTGGTATTGTACTTACAGTTATAGGTGAGGGTTGGTATTGTACTTACGGTTATAGGTGAGGGTTGGTATTGTACTTACAGTTATAGGTGAGGGTTGGTATTGTACTTACAGTTATATGTGAGGGTTGGTATTGTACTTACGGTTATATGTGAGGATTGGTATTGTACTTACAGTTATATGTGAGGGTTGGTATTGTACTTACAGTTATAGGTGAGGGTTGGTATTGTACTTACAGTTATATGTGAGGGTTGGTATTGTACTTACGGTTATAGGTGAGGGTTGGTATTGTACTTACAGTTATATGTGAGGATTGGTATTGTACTTACAGTTATAGGTGAGGGTTGGTATTGTACTTACAGTTATATGTGAGGGTTGGTATTGTACTTACAGTTATATGTGAGGGTTGGTATTGTACTTACAGTTATAGGTGAGGATTGGTATTGTACTTACAGTTATATGTCAGGGTTGGTATTGTACTTACAGTTATAGGTGAGGGTTGGTATTGTACTTACAGTTATATGTGAGGGTTGGTATTGTACTTACGGTTATATGTGAGGGTTGGTATTGTACTTACGGTTATATGTGAGGGTTGGTATTGTACTTACAGTTATAGGTGAGGGTTGATATTGTACTTACAGTTATATGTGAGGGTTGGTATTGTACTTACAGTTATAGGTGAGGGTTGGTATTGTACTTACAGTTATATATGAGGGTTGATATTGTACTTACAGTTATATGTGAGGGTTGGTATTGTACTTACAGTTATATGTGAGGGTTGGTATTGTACTTACAGTTATATGTGAGGGTTGGTATTGTACTTACAGTTATAGGTGAGGGTTGGTATTGTACTTACAGTTATAGGTGAGGGTTGGTATTGTACTTACAGTTATAGGTGAGGGTTGGTATTGTACTTACAGTTATAGGTGAGGGTTGGTATTGTACTTACAGTTATATGTGAGGGTTGGTATTGTACTTACAGTTATAGGTGAGGGTTGGTATTGTACTTACAGTTATATGTGAGGATTGGTATTGTACTTACGGTTATATGTGAGGGTTGGTATTGTACTTACAGTTATAGGTGAGGGTTGGTAGTGTACTTACAGTTATAGGTGAGGGTTGGTATTGTACTTACAGTTATAGGTGAGGGTTGGTATTGTACTTACAGTTATAGGTGAGGATTGGTATTGTACTTACGGTTATATGTGAGGGTTGGTATTGTACTTACAGTTATAGGTGAGGGTTGGTATTGTACTTACAGTTATAGGTGAGGGTTGGTATTGTACTTACAGTTATAGGTGAGGGTTGGTATTGTACTTACAGTTATAGGTGAGGATTGGTATTGTACTTACAGTTATAGGTGAGGGTTGGTATTGTACTTACAGTTATAGGTGAGGGTTGGTAGTGTACTTACAGTTATAGGTGAGGGTTGGTAGTGTACTTACAGTTATAGGTGAGGATTGGTATTGTACTTACAGTTATATGTGAGGGTTGGTATTGTACTTACAGTTATAGGTGAGGGTTGGTATTGTACTTACAGTTATATGTGAGGGTTGGTATTGTACTTACAGTTATAGGTGAGGGTTGGTATTGTACTTACAGTTATAGGTGAGGGTTGGTATTGTACTTACAGTTATAGGTGAGGGTTGGTATTGTACTTACAGTTATAGGTGAGGGTTGGTATTGTACTTACGGTTATATGTGAGGGTTGGTATTGTACTTACAGTTATAGGTGAGGGTTGGTATTGTACTTACAGTTATATGTGAGGATTGGTATTGTACTTACGGTTATATGTGAGGGTTGGTATTGTACTTACAGTTATAGGTGAGGGTTGGTATTGTACTTACAGTTATAGGTGAGGGTTGGTATTGTACTTACAGTTATAGGTGAGGGTTGGTATTGTACTTACAGTTATAGGTGAGGGTTGGTATTGTACTTACGGTTATATGTGAGGGTTGGTATTGTACTTACAGTTATAGGTGAGGGTTGGTATTGTACTTACAGTTATATGTGAGGATTGGTATTGTACTTACGGTTATATGTGAGGGTTGGTATTGTACTTACAGTTATAGGTGAGGGTTGGTATTGTACTTACAGTTATAGGTGAGGGTTGGTATTGTACTTACAGTTATAGGTGAGGGTTGGTATTGTACTTACGGTTATATGTGAGGGTTGGTATTGTACTTACAGTTATAGGTGAGGGTTGGTATTGTACTTACAGTTATATGTGAGGGTTGGTATTGTACTTACAGTTATATGTGAGGGTTGGTATTGTACTTACGGTTATATGTGAGGATTGGTATTGTACTTACAGTTATATGTGAGGGTTGGTATTGTACTTACAGTTATATGTGAGGGTTGGTATTGTACTTACAGTTATAGGTGAGGGTTGGTATTGTACTTACAGTTATATGTGAGGGTTGGTATTGTACTTACAGTTATAGGTGAGGGTTGGTATTGTACTTACGGTTATAGGTGAGGGTTGGTATTGTACTTACAGTTATAGGTGAGGGTTGGTATTGTACTTACAGTTATATGTGAGGGTTGGTATTGTACTTACGGTTATATGTGAGGATTGGTATTGTACTTACAGTTATATGTGAGGGTTGGTATTGTACTTACAGTTATAGGTGAGGGTTGGTATTGTACTTACAGTTATATGTGAGGGTTGGTATTGTACTTACGGTTATAGGTGAGGGTTGGTATTGTACTTACAGTTATATGTGAGGATTGGTATTGTACTTACAGTTATAGGTGAGGGTTGGTATTGTACTTACAGTTATATGTGAGGGTTGGTATTGTACTTACAGTTATATGTGAGGGTTGGTATTGTACTTACAGTTATAGGTGAGGATTGGTATTGTACTTACAGTTATATGTCAGGGTTGGTATTGTACTTACAGTTATAGGTGAGGGTTGGTATTGTACTTACAGTTATATGTGAGGGTTGGTATTGTACTTACGGTTATATGTGAGGGTTGGTATTGTACTTACCGTTATATGTGAGGGTTGGTATTGTACTTACAGTTATAGGTGAGGGTTGATATTGTACTTACAGTTATATGTGAGGGTTGGTATTGTACTTACAGTTATAGGTGAGGGTTGGTATTGTACTTACAGTTATATATGAGGGTTGGTATTGTACTTACAGTTATATGTGAGGGTTGGTATTGTACTTACAGTTATAGGTGAGGGTTGGTATTGTACTTACAGTTATATGTGAGGATTGGTATTGTACTTACGGTTATATGTGAGGGTTGGTATTGTACTTACAGTTATATGTGAGGGTTGGTATTGTACTTACAGTTATAGGTGAGGGTTGGTATTGTACTTACAGTTATATGTGAGGGTTGGTATTGTACTTACAGTTATAGGTGAGGGTTGGTATTGTACTTACAGTTATAGGTGAGGATTGGTATTGTACTTACGGTTATATGTGAGGGTTGGTATTGTACTTACAGTTATAGGTGAGGGTTGGTATTGTACTTACAGTTATAGGTGAGGGTTGGTATTGTACTTACAGTTATAGGTGAGGGTTGGTATTGTACTTACAGTTATAGGTGAGGATTGGTATTGTACTTACAGTTATAGGTGAGGGTTGGTATTGTACTTACAGTTATAGGTGAGGGTTGGTAGTGTACTTACAGTTATAGGTGAGGGTTGGTAGTGTACTTACAGTTATAGGTGAGGATTGGTATTGTACTTACAGTTATATGTGAGGGTTGGTATTGTACTTACAGTTATAGGTGAGGGTTGGTATTGTACTTACAGTTATATGTGAGGGTTGGTATTGTACTTACAGTTATAGGTGAGGGTTGGTATTGTACTTACAGTTATAGGTGAGGGTTGGTATTGTACTTACAGTTATAGGTGAGGGTTGGTATTGTACTTACAGTTATAGGTGAGGGTTGGTATTGTACTTACGGTTATATGTGAGGGTTGGTATTGTACTTACAGTTATAGGTGAGGGTTGGTATTGTACTTACAGTTATATGTGAGGATTGGTATTGTACTTACGGTTATATGTGAGGGTTGGTATTGTACTTACAGTTATAGGTGAGGGTTGGTATTGTACTTACAGTTATAGGTGAGGGTTGGTATTGTACTTACAGTTATAGGTGAGGGTTGGTATTGTACTTACGGTTATATGTGAGGGTTGGTATTGTACTTACAGTTATAGGTGAGGGTTGGTATTGTACTTACAGTTATATGTGAGGGTTGGTATTGTACTTACAGTTATATGTGAGGGTTGGTATTGTACTTACGGTTATATGTGAGGATTGGTATTGTACTTACAGTTATATGTGAGGGTTGGTATTGTACTTACAGTTATATGTGAGGGTTGGTATTGTACTTACAGTTATAGGTGAGGGTTGGTATTGTACTTACAGTTATATGTGAGGGTTGGTATTGTACTTACAGTTATAGGTGAGGGTTGGTATTGTACTTACGGTTATAGGTGAGGGTTGGTATTGTACTTACAGTTATAGGTGAGGGTTGGTATTGTACTTACAGTTATATGTGAGGGTTGGTATTGTACTTACGGTTATATGTGAGGATTGGTATTGTACTTACAGTTATATGTGAGGGTTGGTATTGTACTTACAGTTATAGGTGAGGGTTGGTATTGTACTTACAGTTATATGTGAGGGTTGGTATTGTACTTACGGTTATAGGTGAGGGTTGGTATTGTACTTACAGTTATATGTGAGGATTGGTATTGTACTTACAGTTATAGGTGAGGGTTGGTATTGTACTTACAGTTATATGTGAGGGTTGGTATTGTACTTACAGTTATATGTGAGGGTTGGTATTGTACTTACAGTTATAGGTGAGGGTTGGTATTGTACTTACAGTTATAGGTGAGGGTTGGTATTGTACTTACAGTTATAGGTGAGGGTTGGTATTGTACTTACAGTTATAGGTGAGGGTTGGTATTGTACTTACAGTTATATGTGAGGGTTGGTATTGTACTTACAGTTATAGGTGAGGATTGGTATTGTACTTACAGTTATAGGTGAGGGTTGGTATTGTACTTACAGTTATAGGTGAGGGTTGGTATTGTACTTACAGTTATAGGTGAGGGTTGGTATTGTACTTACAGTTATAGGTGAGGGTTGGTATTGTGCTTACAGTTATAGGTGAGGGCTGGTATTGTACTTACAGTTATAGGTGAGGGTTGGTATTGTACTTACAGTTATAGGTGAGGGTTGGTATTGTACTTACAGTTATATGTGAGGGTTGGTATTGTACTTACAGTTATATGTGAGGGTTGGTATTGTACTTACAGTTATATGTGAGGGTTGATATTGTACTTACAGTTATAGGTGAGGATTGGTATTGTACTTACGGTTATATGTGAGGGTTGGTATTGTACTTACAGTTATAGGTGAGGGTTGGTATTGTACTTACAGTTATATGTGAGGGTTGGTATTGTACTTACAGTTATATGTGAGGGTTGGTATTGTACTTACGGTTATATGTGAGGGTTGGTATTGTACTTACAGTTATATGTGAGGGTTGGTATTGTACTTACAGTTATAGGTGAGGGTTGGTATTGTACTTACAGTTATAGGTGAGGGTTGGTATTGTACTTACAGTTATAGGTGAGGGTTGGTATTGTACTTACAGGTTATAGGTGAGGGTTGGTATTGTACTTACAGTTATATGTGAGGGTTGGTATTGTACTTACAGTTATATGTGAGGGTTGGTATTGTACTTACAGTTATATGTGAGGATTGGTATTGTACTTACAGTTATAGGTGAGGGTTGGTATTGTACTTACAGTTATAGGTGAGGATTGGTATTGTACTTACGGTTATATGTGAGGGTTGGTATTGTACTTACAGTTATAGGTGAGGGTTGGTATTGTACTTACAGTTATAGGTGAGGGTTGGTATTGTACTTACAGTTATATGTGAGGGTTGGTATTGTACTTACAGTTATATGTGAGGGTTGGTATTGTACTTACGGTTATATGTGAGGGTTGGTATTGTACTTACAGTTATATGTGAGGGTGGTATTGTACTTACAGTTATAGGTGAGGGTTGGTATTGTACTTACAGTTATAGGTGAGGGTTGGTATTGTACTTACAGTTATAGGTGAGGGTTGGTATTGTACTTACAGTTATAGGTGAGGGTTGGTATTGTACTTACAGTTATATGTGAGGGTTGGTATTGTACTTACAGTTATATGTGAGGGTTGGTATTGTACTTACAGTTATAGGTGAGGTTTGGTATTGTACTTACAGTTATATGTGAGGGTTGGTATTGTACTTACAGTTATAGGTGAGGGTTGGTATTGTACTTACAGTTATATGTGAGGGTTGGTATTGTACTTACAGTTATAGGTGAGGGTTGGTATTGTACTTACAGTTATAGGTGAGGGTTGGTATTGTACTTACAGTTATAGTGTGAGGGTTGGTATTGTACTTACAGTTATAGGTGAGGGTTGGTATTGTACTTACAGTTATAGGTGAGGGTTGGTATTGTACTTACAGTTATAGGTGAGGGTTGGTATTGTACTTACAGTTATAGGTGAGGGTTGGTATTGTACTTACAGTTATAGGTGAGGGTTGGTATTGTACTTACAGTTATATGTGAGGGTTGGTATTGTACTTACAGTTATAGGTGAGGGTTGGTATTGTACTTACAGTTATAGGTGAGGGTTGGTATTGTACTTACAGTTATATGTGAGGGGTTGGTATTGTACTTACGGTTATATGTGAGGGTTGGTATTGTACTTACAGTTATATGTGAGGGTTGGTATTGTACTTACAGTTATAGGTGAGGGTTGGTATTGTACTTACAGTTATATGTGAGGGTTGGTATTGTACTTACAGTTATAGGTGAGGGTTGGTATTGTACTTACAGTTATAGGTGAGGGTTGGTATTGTACTTACAGTTATATGTGAGGATTGGTATTGTACTTACAGTTATAGGTGAGGTTGGTATTGTACTTACAGTTATATGTGAGGGTTGGTATTGTACTTACAGTTATATGTGAGGGTTGGTATTGTACTTACAGTTATAGGTGAGGGTTGGTATTGTACTTACAGTTATAGGTGAGGGTTGGTATTGTACTTACAGTTATATGTGAGGATTGGTATTGTACTTACAGTTATAGGTGAGGGTTGGTATTGTACTTACAGTTATATATTGGAGGATTGGTATTGTACTTACAGTTATATGTGAGGATTGGTATTGTACTTACAGTTATATGTGAGGGTTGGTATTGTACTTACAGTTATAGGTGAGGGTTGGTATTGTACTTACAGTTATATGTGAGGATTGGTATTGTACTTACAGTTATAGGTGAGGGTTGGTATTGTACTTACAGTTATATGTGAGGGTTGGTATTGTACTTACAGTTATAGGTGAGGGTTGGTATTGTACTTACAGTTATATGTGAGGATTGGTATTGTACTTACAGTTATATGTGAGGGTTGGTATTTGTACTTACAGTTATATGTGAGGGTTGGTATTGTACTTACAGTTATATGTGAGGATTGGTATGTACTTACAGTTATAGGTGAGGATTGGTATTGTACTTACAGTTATAGGTGAGGGTTGGTATTGTACTTACAGTTATATGTGAGGGTTGGTATTGTACTTACAGTTATAGGTGAGGGGTTGGTATTGTACTTACAGTTATATGTGAGGATTGGTATTGTACTTACAGTTATAGGGAGGGTTGGTATTGTACTTACAGTTATAGGTGAGGGTTGGTATTGTACTTACAGTTATATGTGAGGATTGGTATTGTACATACAGTTATATGTGAGGGTTGGTATTGTACTTACAGTTATATGTGAGGGTTGGTATTGTACTTACAGTTATATGTGAGGATTGGTATTGTACTTACAGTTATAGGTGAGGATTGGTATTGTACTTACAGTTATAGGTGAGGGTTGGTAGTGTACTTACAGTTATAGGTGAGGATTGGTATTGTACTTACAGTTATATGTGAGGGTTGGTATTGTACTTACAGTTATATGGTGAGGGTTTGTTAGGGGGGGTATTG